>JAEHOE010000031.1:0-600000 GCA_016858145.1 Edaphochlamys debaryana | reverse complement strand
ACGCCTCCACCTCCAACCGTGTCCCCGCCAGTCCTACCCCCGCCTGCCATACCCTCGCCACCACCCCCGCTGCTCCCGCCTTTCTCCCTTCCCCTTCCGGCCCCGCCACGGCCCCCGACCACCTTCAGGGGCAACTGGGGTCGCTACGCTCGCTTCGAATGCGCCTGTGCCTCAGCCTCAGCCTCCACGGCTACAGACGTTGCCGCTGGCTCGCAAGGGGTCGCAGCAGGCAACTGCTACCGGGACGCACGCCTGGTGGCCTGGTTCTACAGCCTGCAGGTGACGGGGAGAGGGGCAAGGCGGGCGTCATTGGCTGAGGACGCCGGTCGGTGGCACAGGACGTGCAGCTGGTGGTTTGCGCAAAAGTCTCAGGGGTGTTGGGCGGAAGGCTCTGCTTACTCATATGAGCTCGTATCCACCCCTCTCTGCAATCCGCAGCCGATTGGTCAGCTGCCCCAGGCCGGCTCTGTGGCGTCTGCGCTGTCCTTCCAGCCCTGGTGGGTGGGAGGTCACGGTTCGTAGCTTCGGGCACACTGGACCGTGCGCAAGACCGAGCGAGCCAGCGCCCTCGTCACCGTACTGTGCATGCATTGGGCGGAAGGCGCATGAGACCGAGCGGGCCAGCGACCTGTTAATCCACTTCAGCGCCTTCCGCCCTGCCTTTCCTCGCCCGCAGGCAGTGCACGCTCGGCTCGTGCGTCACCTCGACCTTCATCGACCCAGGCCCCTCGCCAGCGCCCACACCCGCCCCCGTGCTGTCTCCGCCGCCGCCCACCGCCTTCCGCCGCATGCTCCTCCAGTCTGCCGGCACCGCTTCTCCGGTGCCCTCACCTTCCGCGGCCTCCTCGGTGCCCCTGCTGTTCTCCGAGGCGCTGTGCTTCCGCACCCCCACCTTCCTGACCCCCGACGTCGGTGAGCCTCGGGGAGGTATCATGGCCCGCGCTGCACGTCGGCGTGGTCCCCACCCAACGGACCGGCGACGGTACTTTTGCAGGGTGCAGGTCGGCTCTGTACTTGCTGAGTGGGTCCTTCTTCACAACTGCAGGTCAAGGCTGGGCGTCCCCTCCACCCCCGCAGCCCCCAACAGCCCCCCAGCTCGCACGAGCACCGCTTCCCCCGTCCCCACCATCTCCTCCCGGCGCCCCCACTTTCACCTCGTCTACTCCCAGCAGCGCCGCGATCGTAGCCACGGACCCCGCGAAAACCGTTTCTGGTATCGTCGCCGCCTCAGTTGCGGCGTCGGTTGGAGCGACAGTCGCTACAACCGTTGCAACGGTCACGGCAACCGCAATTGCCTCGTCGGCTGCCGTGGCAGTTGGCGGCGCCGGGGCGGGAGCGGGTATGGCAAGCACGGTGGCGGCAAACACGGCCGGCAGGTGCGGGTCAGGGGCCATGCAAGGGCGCCCTCACGATACCAGTTCTTGGGCTCAAGTCGTCTGCCAAACAACTACCTGCTTCTGAGCGTCCGCCCTCCCCCCCCAGGATGGTTCCGCTGCTGTCCATGCTGCAGCACATGCAGTTCCTGTCGCTCACGGGCGACTCGGCGGCGCTGCTGGGGGAGACCTACGCAGACATCGCAGTCTACCTGTCATGGACCAACTACAGGTGAGGCGGGGGCTCAAGGGCAGAGCGCTAGAGACGAGAAACGAGATGGCCGAGTACGGCCCCCCGCGCCCACGCGCTATGAAGTCCTCCCCTGGTCCATTTCTCGGCAAGCCTCTCTCGCCTCCGGCACCTGTTGCCCCTGGCCCTGCAGGTACGACATCACGGGCCTCAGCGCCAAGGCCGACGAACCCACCGCACCGCTGAGCCCCGCCGGCAGCCCCGCCGGCGCCACCAGCCGGCGCCGCTCCCTGCAATCCGGATCCTCCGTGGGCCCTGGTGCCCCCCAGGGCGCCCGGCGGCGCCTTGCCCAAGTGGATGTGGAGCTCCCCTCGCTGGGGTTCTCGGGGACCACCCCCGCGGAGGCGCACGCGTACAACACCCTGGTGAGGGGGGCGCACTCGTGTGGGGGGACCTGGGACCCTTGTTCAGAGGGCAACATGGATGGGCTCGAGCCTCACTTCCACGGTCTTGCCCCGCGTTCTTGGAGCTTGACAGATCAACCCCCCGCGTGCTCCCCGTACCCGTCTCCTCCCAAACTCAACTAGCTGGTAATGCTATTCCCTCGCACCTCCACGTTCTCCCCTTCCCAGGTTGTGGTTGCCGTGCTGCTGGTGGGCTCTGTGCTGCTGCACGCGCTGGTGCTGTGGGCCTGGGGGCGCAGCGCGGCGCTGAGGCGGGTGGCGCTGCCGGAGCTATTCGTGTACCCCAGGTGGGCCAGGGGCACACGGGGCGGGGGCTCGGCATGGGCTGACGCGGTGCGACTTGTGCAGAGTTGAGCCTGCTCTTACCGGTAGCCTGCCGCCCGAACCCATTGTCCCTGCCCCCCTGACCGCCTGCTCCCCGGCCCCCTCCCCCCAGTGTGGAGCTCAAGCTGCTGGACGCCACCATCACCTCGGTGGGGGGCGCCGCAGGCACACTGGTGGCGGTGGCGGCGGCCACCAACCACGCAGGTGAGGGCCTTCCCTCCAGGCTTGGTGGACAGCGTTCCCGGCTGCCGCGGCTTGACTGACCCCTGGCGCCAGCTGGCCTCATCGTACTAGCCCACTGCTTCAGCTCCCTCTGACCTTTGCTGTTGACCCCTCGTTCCTGACTGGCATCTCCCGCAGCCGCCATCGCCGTCGCCTGCGTGTCGTGTGTGTGGGTGGCCGCGGTGGTGGGCATCACCGTCTTCATCGTGATGGCCCTGCTCAAGCGCCTGGCCTGGTGGGTCGGCTGGGGCTGGAAGAGCCGCTACTCCGCCCTTTCAGCGGGCATGCCCTGCTTGAAGCCCAATCATAATCGCACTTGCTGACATGTCGGCTTATTCCGTTGCAGGTATCGGGATTGGAAGCAGCGGCGCGACCGCGAGCGCCACGTTCGCACCCGGGCGACGGATACGAGCCGGCAGGGCGCCAACGGGGGAACGGCAGGCGACTGCACGGGCCCCGTTGGGCCTGTGTACGACACAGGTCTCCCCGGCATCCCAGGTGCGGCCTGGTGGGGCAACGCTAGCTTCTAGCCCTCCACAAAGTCAGCGGCCCACTCACAGAGGCAAACCTGGTTGCAGGGCATGCAAGCCCTAGTTCGCTCATTGTTACCTCAGCACGCCGGCTCCTTCACCCCCTTCCAGGGCCTGATGGCGTCACCCCAAGCTCGCCCCCTGGCGTCCCTCCACATGTGGGCGGCGATGCTCCTCCCACACGCGCCTCCCGCAAGGCGCCCTACCTCCCCCTGGAGTACCGCCGGGCCGCGCCCTCCAAGACCGGCCCCTCCTCGGGCCCTTCCGCCCGGTCCCTTCCGCCCGCGAGCCAAGGGTCCGAAAGCACAGGCGCAGGGACAGGGGCAGGCTCTGGCAAGGGCGAGGGCGAGGGCGAGCCCAAAGGTGGCGCCGAGGGCGCCAAGAAGGGCTGGCGCGTGAAGCGGGCGCTGGAGTGGCTGGAGCGGGGCGAGTGGGCGACGGTGGAGCTGGAGGGGCGGGAGCACGTGGCGTTGGAGCCGCAACGCACACAGATTTACCTCAAGCAGGGTGAGGCGGCCGGGGGGAACTTGTGAGGGGCCGAACTTGTGGGCCAAGGTCTCTCAAGCGGCGGAGTCAGCGAGGCTGCAAGTTTCTTACACACTGGTCACGTGGAGCTTACCGTGCTGCGGCCCCGTGCAGGTTTGGGCTGGCGCGCTTTGATGGGCCCGTTCATTGGCTGGGTGAGCACGGTTGCGAGTGCCGTATGATCGGGGCACAACGACAGGAGCACGACGGGCGTGAGGCGATGGGCCATCCGCAACACATAGTGAACCTTCTGGGGCACACCTGGCTTTCCACAGTCCTGTTGTGCCCCTCCTCCATGACAGTTTCGATCTTTGTTCGCCCTTCTTTGCCGTTACAGGAGCCCATTGTCATTGAGGACCAGCCTCAGGGCGCCCCACCGCCAGGCGCCCCGCCCCTTTCGCAAAAGGCGGCACCGTTTGCCCAGCCCCCTGTCCCAGCCGGCCCCTCCATGGGCCGAGCCCGGGTCTCCCCCGGCCCCACTGGCCATCTCTCCCCGCCGGCTGGCGAGCCGCTGCGGCTGGAGGAGGTGGCTCTGTCGCTGAGCACCGAGGGTGAGTGACAAGGGCCGGGAGGCTTGAGAAGATGGACGAGGGGGCGGGGCGTCTGCGGGAGAGCACCAGGTGCAATGCGCGCACGGTCCACGGTCCGTCCTGCACTCATGCCACCCCGGCCACCCCCGATGCGCCTACAGATGAGCTCATTCCCGCGGGGCCATCGGTCGCGGTCTCCTCCCCACGGCAAGCCGCTGCGCAGGACCCCACCGCTGCAGCCGCGACCGCTGCGGCCGCCCCGCCGCCACCGCCCGCGGCGCCCCTCCCGCCACCGCCTGCTCCCCCTGCGGCCCCCCTGGACTCGGCCCCTTCAGTTGGGGCCCCATCGCTGTACGGCATGACTCCGTCCATTGCTGCCTCGCTCTACGGCCCCCCCACCTCCGTCGGTGCCTCCCTCTACGGCGCCAGTCCGTCCGTCGGTGCGTCCCTCTACGGCCCACCGGCTTCCGTCGGGCCTCCCGCTCCCGAGTCCGCCGTCCTCCCGCCATCCAACTCAATTGCCGCGGCGCCGTCTCTCTCCACCCGCCTCTCCACTCGCCTCTCCGCCCTCTTCAGCCGGCGCCAAAGCCAAAGCCAGGCGCAGACCAACGCGACGGAACCCGCCGCGTTTGCCCAAGCGCCCGGCGGCGAAGGCCTGGGCGCTCCGGCGGCCTCCATCGGCCGTCCGGGCGGAGGCACGGACGCCGGGAAGGGGCCGGCGGGCAAGGGCGACAAGCCCGCGGGCGAGGGGACCCACGTGGCGCCGCTGCACCCCTCCAAGGAGGAGATGGTCAAGATGCTCACCACAGTGCAGGTGGGCACGGCGCCAATGTGTAGGCCTGGCCCTGCCTTACTACGTGGGTACCTCCCAAGAGTATTGCGCTCTAACCCGAGTGCGCCCTCGTCATGTTCAGATACCTTACCGTTATGGGCCCCCCTGCTGCGCCACCTCGCTTCCCTCCCACAGCTGTACGAGCGCTATGGCGAGCTGATGCGCCCCTACAAGGGCACCAGCCTGGCGGCCGCCACCTTCCAGGTGCGGCGTGGGTCCGCGGACACGACCGTCAGCGCCTACGCGGGGCAAAGCACCGGGGGTAGGGGGGGAGCAGGTGGTAACCATCGTTCCCAAACCTGCACGCTGCGGTCGTGGAGAATCCACTCATTGTTGCCCTCCCCCATCCCGGCCGCATTCCGCCCCAGGTGCCGCTTGTCATCTGCACCGCCGTGTCGGCCTTCCTGCTGGGCCTTCAGGTGGGGGCCACGGCGGGAAGGCGGGGGGCGCGCTTGGTGTGGGTGCGGCACGAGGCTGGCTTTCCTCTTAGCTGCCCCCAATTCCATGTGCCGCCCCTCAGGCCGGTGACGATGTGGACCCGGGCACCTGGGCGGCGGTGGCCTCCACCGCCGTGCTGCTGGCCATCAAGGTGCGTGCGTGCAGGGGGGGGAGGGCGTGGCGGGCGACAGGGCAGAGTGTTAACGGGAGTGCCAACAGCAGGGAGAGATCAACCTGGGGAACGAGGCCGTGCCCGTCGCGCTGGCCTGATTCGCCCTCCCTGACGCTACCGCCGTCCCCCGCCTTCGCGCGCTCCCAGGGCGCCTTCCTCATCCACCTGGCCATCGTGCGGCCGCACGTCAACATCTTGGAGCGCTGGGTGGAGGCGGCGTGCGGGGCGCTGGAGGTGGGCACGCAAGCTGGCGCAACCAGTGGGGGACACACTGCGTCATATGCGCTGCAGGGCATGGACATGGGCAGTGCTGCCCGTAGCGATGACTGCTCAGAGGAACCTCCACGTTGCCAACGTGCTCACCTGTGTTCTCCCTGCCCCCCCATCTCACGCAGACGGGTGCGGTAGCCTGCATGCTTGCGCTTCAGCACAACCAGTACACGGCTGCACAGGTGGGGAGGAGGGCGGGCATTGAGACGAGGGCGGCTCGGCCCTTTGGCTCCTGTTCCGGTCGCTATGCTGCGGTGCCTCACCAGAGTCACCACTGAGCCTTTCTGACCCGTGCATACCTGTCCCGCAGCGGGGCATACTGGTGATGGAGATGGTGGTCCTGGTGCTTCAGGTGCGGCAGGGGTGTATGCACGGGCCGAGTATGCGGCCTACATGGCCGTACTAAGTGCGTTGAGCATCTCCAGACCAATATTTAGTCGTAACCTTGCACCACGGCCCTCCATGCGCTCCCCTCTCCCGCTGCAGGTGCTGGCGGTGTGGGTGCTGACGGTCATCCCCGGCGTGCTGGCCGCCTGGTCCGCCCTGCGCCACATGGCCCGGCGCAAGCGGGAGGCTGCGGCGGCCCTGCAGAAGCAGGCGGAGGCGGGCGGGCCCGCAGGAGGTGTGCCCCCCGGCAACCACAACCAGTTCGCGGCGCTCCCCGCACCGCCGCCTCAGCCGGACGCGTCGCAGCAGCACGCGCTATCAACTCCGCCGGCGCCGCCGTCCCCGGGCCTGCTGAACCAGGACTTCGACCCCGCCGTCCACTCATGGTTCCAACACAGTATGGCCGCGGCGGCCGCGGCGGCAGCTTTGTCCGCGGACTCAGGGCTCGGCCAGACGAGCTCGGTGCCGTCACCGGCGGGGTTTCCGGGGTCCGTCAACGCAGCGCGGGGGTCCATGCCGCTGCCCGGAGGACCCGTGCCGCCGCCGCTGCCCCCGCCGCCGCCCCAGCCTACGCTGACGGAGACGTGTCCCTCGATGCCGCACTCCCTAGCATCCCGCATGTCCGCGCTGACGGCGGCATCCGAGGCGGGCGCCTCCGGGCGAGGGCTTGCAGCTGTGGACGAGGCCGAAGCGGGGGCGGAGGCGGGGGACCGGAAGGAGGAGGCCGCCGCTCTTGCCATGGTCGTGGCACAGGGCGTGCCGGCGGGTGCGAGCGCAGGCCCCGCGCCTGGCCTGCGCTCTGGCTCTGGCGCCGGAGCGGCCGTGTAGGAGGCTTGCGCTCCCCGCCGGACCTCCACATGGGCTATCCTGGGAACAGGCCCGCGGCCGGCAGCTCTGGCGATGCCTGCCGGTCAGATGCCGGCATCCCACGGCAGCGGCAGGCATCTAAGCAGGGGGGGTCAGCAGCGTGCTGACCGGCGCCCCGGCTCGCACCAGACCAAGCCAAGCCAGAGCCAGAGTGACAGAGCAGGATCTGTGGAGCGTTTTGGAGAGGACTTCGCCAAAACCGAAGCTGTGGTGCGGCAATCAGGCATGGTGTCATCCCTCCCGTGCGGCTGAGTTTGGAAAGTGGAGGGCAGAGAGAGCAGGCAGTGATCACAGAGAGCTGAGGAATGAACGATGTGGGTTGTATGGTACAGTCAGGGCACTGTCAGGCCGAGGAGGCTGCCGCTGCAACAAATCTATCTACAGTATTGCATATGAGTCGTGCATTACGTGCCCTGCAATGGCTATGCCACCTCGTGAATATATACTTAGTGTAGATTTCGCATGCAATCGGGGCGAGGGGCGCGCGTTTGCCCATAACAGAGGGTGGCAGGGTCCGGACAAGGTCGGAAAGGGTCGGGATTGGGCAAGGCCACGGGGAAAGGGGGTTTCTGTGCTCGCAGGGGCCATGCAGCGTAGTCAGGACGTTGACGGGGGAATGGGGGATGCAGCTGAACGCGTCGATGTAGCCGCTGCCGCAACGCGCGGGGAGGAAGGCAGGTGCCAGCAATACTCATCGCCGAGGCGGGGGCTAACCTAGGGGCAGCCGCGCGCAGAAACGGTACTTTCCTGGCTCCAGGTGTCGAGCCCCCGGTGTTGTGCGTGCAGGCGGTCGCCAGTCCCGCTAGAGCTCGTTGGCCCACCTGTGATCAAAATGAAGCGCAGCGTCGAGTCAGCCTGTGGTGTTGCCAACGGTAATAGTGCGGTGCGTGGAAAGCCACGGGGAAAGGGGGTGGGGAAATGACCGTCGGGCGCAACCTGGCAGCGAGCCCCGATTACCCGGAATCACCATTTGCTCAAGAATGTTTGTGGGCGATGCTCTGGGGCCACAACGGCTGCGGCCGCCTTGCGACATGCCGACATGCGCTGACCGGTACCCGACTTGCTCCAAATGACGGGACGGCACATGACGAACATGAAGTTACTACTGCCTCCAGGAGTCCCCAACTGCGCTTGGGTCGCCAGGCGACAAGAAGCCTTCCGTTCCATGCGCCTTCTATGTGCCCCTCCGCTTCCTTGCCCTAGCATAACTACAGAAAAGCACTTGCTGACAACATAGATTGACTTGACACACGTTTGAGGCGCGTCGCTGCGCCTGAAGACCTGGGCGATGTGCCACAGACGACGAACACCCCTACACTGTCGCCCTTGACATGCCAAAACACGCAGCACCAGCAAGTTAACAAATCCTAAGCTGTGACCAGCCAGTTGCTCGCTCGGCCCGCTGCTTCCTTGTGCTAGCGAGCTTTCACAAGCGGCCTTACTTGCCAGGCGCAGCTAGGCGCTATGGCGCTTGCACGAGAAGAGCCTCCTCGCCCGGCGGGCATGACGTCTGCAGCGGCGAGGGCAGGGCAGGGAAGGACAGGACGGGGCCTCGGGAGGCCCCCAGCGCCTCTGAGGTAGGCCCCCAGCGCCTGTCACCCGCTGCCGTGATGCAGGCCGCGCCTTTATGAAATCAGTGCCTCCACAGGTCATGTACAAGGGGGATAGCTAGGTATGGTGCCCTGAA
Organism: Edaphochlamys debaryana; assembly: GCA_016858145.1. NCBI lineage: Eukaryota > Viridiplantae > Chlorophyta > Chlorophyceae > Chlamydomonadales > Edaphochlamys > Edaphochlamys debaryana. The sequence continues at coordinate 591,189 of JAEHOE010000031.1, read as the reverse complement.
CAGGAAGCTGTCGCCGAGCGATTCAGTTTGGGAAGCCCCAAACTTCCGCAGCGAACGGGCTCAAACGCGCATATGTGCACCGTGTCAGTCCGCAAGTATGCACAGGGTCCGGTAGGTGTCGCAGGGAGTCGTGTGGGGTTCGGGCGCCCTTTCCCGCCAGGTGTCCACTTTCTGCGCTGCACGGTGCGCTGTCTGACACTACACGCCGCTCCCGCAGTAGGGATAACGCATTCGCAGGCGTAACGCTGACGATCAGAATACATAGGCCGCCTCCCTCCGCAGGCACCCCGCAACACCCGCATGTATCGGGACATGGGGTACCGGTACTTTCGTCAAACGTCGGGATAGCCCAGGATAGCCATGCACACAGCGCCCAGTCGCGCTTAATTCAGCATGCTTATGCGTTCCCTCGTCGCCTGAATGCTGGAGAGCACAACCGGTGGGCATGACGTCGAGCAGGGTGGCCGCTGTACTCGTGGCGGCGTTTGCGTTTGTCGCTTGGTCAGGTGAGGTGAGGCAGGTAGAGAGTCGCAGACACCGGTTGGGCGGCAACAGACGGGGGGAGCGTGGGGGGGAGCGTGTGCGTGTGTGGCTGAGGTGGCGGAAAGGCTCGAGGCCCTGGGTCCCTACGACGCGGGTGTGAATGCGGCGTGTAACGTAAAGCTGGGTGAAGGTGCATGACTCCCTGCAACTCCCTTCGGCTTCGTGTTGCTCTGCCCAAGCCTTTGTTACTTTGCCCAAATACCTATCGCTTGACTGTACTTGGGGGACTCTTGCCACCCACCACAGTCTGGGATGCACCCCGAATCCAGCGCCCCGACCTGCCCCCTGCCGTTTCGCTCACTACTTTGCCCCCCTACCACTCTACCCCTCCCAGCCACCTCCGCCTCCGGGGCTGCTGAGCCACACGCTCGTTGTCAGACGCACGCTCGTTGTCAGGCGCAGGTTGGGGCCACTGACGGGGGTTGAGTGGATCAGGGCATGACGGATAGAGGGGTTAGGCAGACCGGCCAACTTCAAGGCAAGCGTCAGCGCCAGCCGCCCTCTTCCAAACAGAGCTCGGCGCAATATAACTGAGTCGTAACCTGACGAGTCCTTACTGTCCCTTCCCACCAGACTACCGCTGAGCCACCCCTTCCGCCCACGAATGTCAGCGCCAGCCCGCCCTCATCCCCGGAAGGCCCAACGCCTCCGCCCCCACCGTCCCCACTGCTCGGGTCGATAGCATGCGAGGCAGTGTGGACCCCCAATGCGACTGCATCGGCGCAGGCAGCAGGCGCAGGGTCGCTGTGGCCCGTGCAGCCTCTGCCCACGTCGCCGCCGCTGAGGCAGGCGCTGGGGCCCTTTGGATCGGGGGCCACGGAGGTGTGCCTCGCCAGCCCCGACATTGCTGCGGTGAGGGGGTCTGCGCTGGCTGATTGGGGCCTAGCTAGCCAGCACATCTGGGTCGGAGTGGGATCTAGATCGGGGGCGTGGTTATCGCGCTTACTCCTTTGTGCAACACTCCCCCGACCGTGACCACTGCCCATGCTGTATCCCCGCCCCCGCAGTCCCCCGGCTGGGACCGCTCTGTCGACCTGCGCTCCGGCATTCGCCGATACGACCTGGCGCTCACATGCACCTGCAGGTGGGCCCCGGCAGCACACATGGGGGTTATGGGGGGGGGCACTGAGTTGGGCTGTTCTGGAGCCACATCGGGCGCAGGTGCATGCGTAGTAGCCCGATCATTTGCCCTCTCCTCCGGCGCTCGGCGCTCCCTCCACCCCCGCAGTGGCCCGGCCGCTCTTGAGCCAGGCGGCTGCTGGGCCCTTGCACAAAGGCTGGACTACACCTGGTGGGACGGCCCGCCCTGGTGGGTGCAGGGGGAGGAGAGGAGGGGGCAGACACCACTGCAGGGGTCGGGTTGCGCCCGTCGCCGCACCCAGTCATCTGCCCATCCCCTTGACCGCCCTGGCAGGTCGGGGACGGCTGAAAATTCCTCGTGGGACGGCCCGCCCTGGTGGGTGCGGGGGGGCGAGAGGTGGGGAGGCACCGCTACAGGGGCCGGGTTGCGCCTGTTGCGTCACCTGCCCATCCCCGCGGCCTCCCTGGCAGGTGGGAGACCTATACAACGCAGAGCATGTCCTTCAATGCCTCTGATTGCGCTGGTACTGTATGCACCGCATTCCTAATCGACCTGCTCCCCGCCTACGCGTCGTTAACGTGTATCGACGACGGGAGCAGCAAGCGGGAAGGTGAGCGAGGTCGCGGCCCCTGGGGTAGGCCTTGTCCGTCATCACGCGGTTGCCTCGCTCCTTCCCTCCCATTCAGCACTCTTAAAGGCAATGTTGAGGTTCCCGCTTGACGTGAAAACGGGCACGTACAACTGCACGCTTGTGTCGTACCAGTTGTACGACAACAGCAGTGCAGTGTACGGCAGGGGCAGCACGGCGGCAATCGAGGTGCAGGCGGTGGGAGGCGGGCCCGGCCCACCGTGCGCAAGGCAGCAAGACCTGCCTCAGGTATGTAGGGGGCGGGGCACTAGTTGCTGTTGGAGGTCATAGTACAGCGCTTGATGAGAGAGCCCCGTCCACGCTTTGCTCCCTGAACCCCTCAGGCGAGCTACAATAACTGGGCCAACGTCACCGTGCTCACCTGCACTTGCGCCGGGGTGCCGCCCACGCCACCGCCCAACCTTGTTGGATTTGTTTCACCGTCGCCGGATTCCCCGCCGGCCTTCCCAGGCAACGCCTCCTCGCCTTCCCCGCCGGCCTCGAGTCCCCCTTCTTTAAATTCTACATCCAATCCATCTGGGTCGGGCTTATCGGGCTCATGCTTCCGCCTGGCCGTCGCTGCGTACGCCATGCTCCACTTGGTGCCCTCGACCGCCTCATTTCCGTCTGCTGACGTGCCTCGCTCATACCTCGAGATGTCTCCCAGGTAGGAAGTCGCCATCAAGACCCGGTCCCTTGCTGCTGCACCTCCTTCACCCCGCGGGCATGATCCAGCTGATCCCTCTGACAGCTGATCGCGCGCTCCCCCACCCCACCCGCAGCGACTGCACCGCCGGCCTCTGCATCGCCTCCACCCGCCTCAACGGCGACGTCACGAACACATCCCTGTACCGGGGCCGGCCGCTGGTGTTCGCTCAAACGCTCTGCACGAAGGACGTCGACCCACCCAAGCTGGGCCCCTGTGAGAAGGGGAGCGTGAGGCGGCGAGGGTAGTTGGGAGGTAGGCAAATCCCTTACCGCAGCTTCGTCGTCGAAGCGCTCGGCGGATGGGGAAGCATTGTAGGCGTGCAGATAAACCAAAGCCGTGCTTAAGATTACTGCCCAAACCTGTCCACCCCTGTAGACCCCGCGGCCCCCGCCGGCATACTGCAGTGCGCTGCCACATGGCTGGAGCAGCCGGGGCCGCAGCCAGCGCCCAGCCCCGGCCAGTCCCCCTCGCCACCAGACGCACCGGTGGGTGGAGAGAGTTCGGTGCAGGCCCTTCTGCTGTACCTCCCCTTTTGCCTAATCTTTCGTGGGTAGGGAGCTTGGAGCGCGGGCCCCTCTGCTCGCCCTCACCCTTGCCCTCCGCGCCTTCCTCCCCGCAGCGCTTCTACACCGCCACGTTCCCCCCCTGGGCCCCCGCCAATGCAGAGCCCGGCACCTGCTGGCTGCAGGCCGACATGGCGCAGGTGCACGGGCGGGGCGGGGAAATGGGCAGCAGCACATCACACGTAATGACCCGCCCATCCCGTTCTTTCCATCTATTACGAGCTCGTGTCCGCTTGGCCTTTCGGCGGTGGTTGCACAGGGTAACCCCTGCCTCACGCTTTTGGCCTCCGTCTTTCCCTTCTGCCCAGGCGGACCCGGCCCTGGGCCTGCCAGCTTTCGTGCGGGATGTCTCCACGGAGGCGTTTGGGGCACAGCTGTTCTTCACCTGCAACTGCCTGTAGTAAGACTCTCAGCAGGCTAGGCGGCATAGATGTTTTAGCGGCAAGCTCTACATCTGCGTTGTTGCTGGCCAGGGGAAGGCTTTCTGTCAACATTGTCCCACTGACTAGGTCATCAAAGGCAGCCTGATCACTGGCAGTCCATGGTACCTGTCCCGCCGCAGCTCTCCCTCCAATGACTCCTGCTTCACACTGGCGCGCCACGCTTCGCTGTCCGCCTGGGAGGGGCCGCTGTGGGCGTCGGCGGCGGGGGGGCCCCCGTCTGCGATGCTGCCGGCTGGCATGTGAGTCCTTTGGGGCCCGGCACCTAGGGCCCGGGGCTGGGGCCTGGCTCTTGCGCTCCGTACCGATCACTCACCCTTCCCCCCTCTGCCCCCAGGCCTCTCTCCTTCTCCCCATCCGACTGCACCGCCACGGGCTGCAGGCTGGGGCCCATACCAGTCACGCGCGCACCCTACGCGCAAGCCATGTGCACCGGAGCCTGGCCGTACCAGCCGTCACGTAAGCAGGCTCGCATGGCGGCGCAGCGTGCGTGTTGGCACTTGCATTCTTAGCCCTGACAGTCCAACTGTTCCTGTGTGCTCTGCTGTCGCTGCTGACCCCTCTCTTCCTCTGTTACCTCCCTGCAGTGTCGGACGTGACGTCCGTGCCCGACGCCACATCATCCGTGCCTCCGTACTGCATCCTGGACTTGTACGAGCTGTACGACAACTCCTCGCAGTACTATCCGCCCGCGGCTGGCGACATGCAGCCCCTGTCCACGCCCGACCTGCGGCCACCCGCCATCGGCGGCGTCGTACTGCCGCCGCCCCCCGCCAACCTTGCACGCCGCCGCTCCGCCCAGGCCTCCTCCAACTCCACAACAACCGTGCCGCTCCCTCCGAACGGCAGTAGCACCCCTTCAACGGCCCCCTCTCCCCCTCCGCCCACTGGGGCGGCGGCGGCTGCCTCGGGGCCGGCCTGCTGGACCAGTCCGCAGCTGGCGCCCAACAACCCCAGCCCTCCGCCTGGGGCTGCGGCCAGCAACGGACCGACTGGGAGGAGGTTGGGCGAGGACCCGAAAAGAGGAGCAGTGCAGTGGAGGAGTGGTGCCAAGGACGGCCAAGTGCAGGGGGGTATGCAAGGCAGGGTCGAGGTATCCGTCTTGGCGTCTGGCGGAGTCACGGTCGTGAGGCGGCGGCAGCTTCTCCAGGCCCCCCTCCCGCAATCGCTGCCGGCCCCGCCACGGCCCCCGACCACCTTCAGGGGCAACTGGGGTCGCTACGCTCGCTTCGAATGCGCCTGTGCCTCAGCCTCAGCCTCCACGGCTACAGACGTTGCCGCTGTCTCGCAAGGGGCGGCAGGAGGCAACTGCTACCGGGACGCACGCCTGGTGGCCTGGTTCTACAGCCTGCAGGTGACGGGGAGAGGGGCAAGGCGGGCGTCATCATTGTCCGAGGGCGCTGTTTGAGGGCGCAGGACAGGCTGTTTGCGTGTTGGGCGGAAGGCTGCCTGTCTCGGCTGCATCGTCGCCTTTGCTGTTGTTTGCCCAGTAACGCTAGTGTCTACCCCTCTCTGCAATCCGCAGCCGGTCGGTCAGCTGCCCCAGGCCGGCTCTGTGGCGTCTGCGCTGTCCTTCCAGCCCTGGTAGGCGGGAGGTCACGGCGGGAGGATGTGCGAAGCTCGGGGAGTGAGTGAGTTACATCAGTGCCCAAGCGTGCCATGTTGGCACCTCGGCACAGCCCGCGGGCTCACGCCCTCAATATAGCTTTCCTACGCTCACAAACCGCAACTTGCGTGGGTGTCCTTGCCGAGCCGAGCCAGGTTGAGCTCGCCAAAGACCCTACACACACGTTCCCTCCAACTCACAGTCCCAGCATGCGACCGATGAATGGCCAACGGCCACGCACAATCCCGTCCCGTCCATCCGCCCTGCCTTTCCTCGCCCGCAGGCAGTGCACGCTCGGCTCCTGCGTCACCTCGACCTTCATCGACCCAGGCCCCTCGCCAGCGCCCACACCCGCCCCCGTGCTGTCTCCGCCGCCCCCCACCGCCTTCCGCCGCATGCTCCTCCAGACCACCGGCACCGCCTCCCCCGCGCCCTCCCCCTCCGCGGCCTCCTCGGTGCCCCTGCTGTTCTCCGAGGCGCTGTGCTTCCGCACCCCCACCTTCCTCACCCCGGACGTCGGTGAGCTTGGGGGATCATCACGTTCTGCGCTGCACGCACATAAGCGTGGCCTATACCCTACGGACCTCTCCTAATGCAGGGTGCCGGACCGCTTTGTGTGCTTGCGCTGAGTGTGTCCATCTTCGCACATCGCAGGTCAAGGCTGGGCGTCCCCACCAACCCCGCCGCTACCACCAGCTCTGCCGCAACCGCCAGGCCCGCTATCCCCATCCCCTCCACCCCGGCAGCCCCCAACCCCCTCAACGCAACCACCAGCCCCGCTACCCCCATCCGCTCCACCCCAGCAACCTCCAACACCCCCGCTGCAACCTCCAGCCCCGCCGCTACCGCCAGCCCCGTTCCCCCCATCCCCTTCACCCCCGCAACCTCCAACATCCCCGCCACATCCGCCAGCCCCGCTACCCCCATCCTCTCCGACCCCACAACCTCCAACACCCCCGCCGCAACCGCCAGCCCCACCGCTACCGCCAGCCCCGCTACCACCAACCCCTCCACCACCGCCGCCACCCATAGCCCCGCTGCAACCGCCAGCCCCGCCGCAACCGCCTACCCCGCAACCCTCATCTCCTCCGCCCTCGCAGCCCCCAACAGCGCCGCCGCTACCGCCAGCCCCGTTCCCCCCATCCCCTTCACCCCCGCAACCTCCAACACCCCCGCCGCAACCGCCCAGCCCCACCGCTACCGCCAGCCCCGCTACCACCAACCCCTCCACCACCGCCGCCACCCATAGCCCCGCTGCAACCGCCAGCCCCGCCGCAACCGCCTACCCCGCAACCCTCATCTCCTCCGCCCTCGCAGCCCCCAACAGCGCCGCCGCTACCGCCAGCGCCGTTCCCCCCATCCCCTTCACCCCCGCAACCTCCAACACCCCCGCCGCAACCGCCAGCCCCACCGCTACCGCCAGCCCCGCTACCACCAACCCCTCCACCACCGCCGCCACCCATAGCCCCGCTGCAACCGCCAGCCCCGCCGCAACCGCCTACCCCGCAACCCTCATCTCCTCCGCCCTCGCAGCCCCCAACAGCGCCGCCGCTACCGCCAGCGCCGTTCCCCCCATCCCCTTCACCCCCGCAACCTCCAACACCCCCCGCCGCAACCGCCAGCCCCGCTACCCCCATCCCCTCCATTCCCGCAACCTCCAACACCCCCGCCGCAACCGCCAGCCCCACCGCTACTGCCAGCCCCGCTACCACCAACCCCTCCACCACCGCCGCCACCCATAGCCCCGCTGCAACCGCCAGCCCCGCCGCAACCGCCTACCCCGCAACCCTCATCTCCTCCGCCCTCGCAGCCCCCAACAGCGCCGCCGCTACCGCCAGCCCCATTCCCCCCATCCCCTTCACCCCGCAACCTCCAACACCCCCGCCGCAACCGCCAGCCCCACCGCTACCGCCAGCCCCGCTACCACCAACCCCTCCACCACCGCCGCCACCCATAGCCCCGCTGCAACCGCCAGCCCCGCCGCAACCGCCTACCCCGCAACCCTCATCTCCTCCGCCCTCGCAGCCCCCAACAGCGCCGCCGCTACCGCCAGCCCCGTTCCCCCCCATCCCCTTCACCCCCGCAACCTCCAACACCCCCGCCGCAACCGCCAGCCCCGCTACCCCCATCCCCTCCATTCCCGCAACCTCCAACACCCCCGCCGCAACCGCCAGCCCCACCGCTACCGCCAGCCCCTCCACCCTCGCGACCTTCAACCCCCCCCCCCGCAACCGCCAGCCCCGCCGCAACCGCCAGCCCCGCTACCCTTATCTCCTCCATCCCCGCTGCCTGCAATACCCCCGCCGCAACCGCCAGCCCCGCCGCTCCCGCCAGCCCCGCTACGCCCATCCCCTTCACCCCCGCAACCTTCAACACCCCCGCCGCAACCGCCAGCCCTGCCGCAACCACCAGCCCCGCTACCCCCATCCCCTCCATCCCCGCTGCCTCCAACACCCCCACCGCTACCGCCAGCCCCGTTCCCCCCATCCCCTTCACCCCCGCAACCTCCAACACCCCCGCCACAACCGCCAGCCCCGCCGCTACCGCCAGCCCCGCTACCCCCATTCCCTCCACCCCCGCTGCCTTCATCACCCCCGAACGAACCGCCAGCTCCGCCGCTACCGCCAGCCCCCCGCTACCCCCATCTCCTCCATCCCCGCAACCTTCAACACCCCCGCCGCAACCGCCAGCCCTGCCGCTACCGCCAGCCCCGCTACCCCCATCTCCTCCATCCCCGCTGCCTCCAACACCCCCCGCCACAACCACCAGCCCCTCTATTCCCATCCCTTCCACCCCCCGCAACCTCCAACACCCCCGCTGCAACCGCCAGCCCAGCCCCTACCGCCAGCCCCGCTACCCCCATCTCCTCCATCCCCGCTGCCTCCAACACCCCCACCGCTACCGCCAGCCCCGCTACCCCCATCTCCTCCATCCCCGCTGCCTCCAACACCTCCGCCACAACCGCCAGCCCCGCTACCCCCATCCCCTCCACCCCCGCAACCTCCAACACCCCCGCCACAACCGCCAGCCCTGCTACCCCCATCCCCTCCATCCCCGCATCCTCCAACACCCCCACCGCAACCGCCAGCCCTGCCGCTACCGCCAGCCCCGCTACCCCCATCTCCTCCACCCCCGCTGCCTCCAACACCCCCACCGCTACCGCCAGCCCCGTTGCTACCGCCAGCCCCCGCTACCCCCATCCCCTTCACCCCCGCAAGCTCAACACCTCCGCCACAACCACCAGCCCCGCTACCCCCATCACCTCCACCTCCGCAACCTCCAACACCCCCGCTGCAACCGCCAGCCCCGCCGCCGCTACCGCCAGCCCCGCTACCCCCATCTCCTCCATCCCCGCTGCCTCCAACACCTCCGCCACAACCGCCAGCCCCGCTACCCCCATCCCCTCCACCCCCGCAACCTCCAACACCCCCGCCACAACCGCCAGCCCCGCTACCCCCATCCCCTCCATCCCCGCATCCTCCAACACCCCCACCGCTACCGCCAGCCCTGCCGCTACCGCCAGCCCCCGCTACCCCCATCTCCTCCACCCCCCGCTGCCTCCAACACCCCCACCGCTACCGCCAGCCCCGTTGCTACCGCCAGCCCCGCTACCCCCATCACCTCCACCTCCGCAACCTCCAACACCCCCGCTGCAACCGCCAGCCCAGCCGCCGCTACCGCCAGCCCCGCTACCCCCATCTCCTCCATCCCCGCTGCCTCCAACACCCCCCACCGCTACCGCCAGCCCCGCTACCCCCATCTCCTACACCCCCGCAACCTCCAACACCCCCACCGCTACGCCAGCCCTGCCGCTACCGCCAGCCCCGCTACCCCCATCTCCTCCATCCCCGCTGCCTCCAACACCCCCGCCACAACCACCAGCCCCTCTATTCCCATCCCTTCCACCCCCGCAACCTCCAACACCCCCGCCACAACCACCAGCCCCGCTACCCCCATCCCCTCCATCCCCGCTGCCTCCAACACCCCCGCTGCAACCGCCAGCCCAGCCGCTACCGCCAGCCCCGCTACCCCCATCTCCTCCATCCCCGCTGCCTCCAACACCCCCACCGCTACCGCCAGCCCCGCTACCCCCATCTCCTCCATCCCCGCTGCCTCCAACACCCCCGCCGCAACCGTCAGCCCTGCCGCTACCGCCAGCCCCGCTACCCCCATCTCCTCCATCCCCGCTGCCTCCAACACCCCCGCCCACAACCACCAGCCCCTCTATTCCCATCCCTTCCACCCCCGCAACCTCCAACACCCCCGCCACAACCACCAGCCCCGCTACCCCCATCCCCTCCATCCCCGCAACCTCCAACACCCCCGCTGCAACCGCCCCAGCCCAGCCGCTACCGCCAGCCCCGCTACCCCCCATCTCCTCCATCCCCGCTGCCTCCAACACCCCCACCGCTACCGCCAGCCCCGCTACCCCCATCTCCTCCATTCCCGCAACCTCCAACACCCCCGCCGCAACCGCCAGCCCCACCGCTACTGCCAGCCCCGCTACCACCAACCCCTCCACCACCGCCGCCACCCATAGCCCCGCTGCAACCGCCAGCCCCGCCGCAACCGCCTACCCCGCAACCCTCATCTCCTCCGCCCTCGCAGCCCCCCAACAGCGCCGCCGCTACCGCCAGCCCCATTCCCCCCATCCCCTTCACCCCCGCAACCTCCAACACCCCCGCCGCAACCGCCAGCCCCACCGCTACCGCCAGCCCCGCTACCACCAACCCCTCCACCACCGCCGCCACCCATAGCCCCGCTGCAACCGCCAGCCCCCGCCGCAACCGCCTACCCCGCAACCCTCATCTCCTCCGCCCTCGCAGCCCCCAACAGCGCCGCCGCTACCGCCAGCCCCGTTCCCCCCATCCCCTTCACCCCCGCAACCTCCAACACCCCCGCCGCAACCGCCAGCCCCGCTACCCCCATCCCCTCCATTCCCGCAACCTCCAACACCCCCGCCGCAACCGCCAGCCCCACCGCTACCGCCAGCCCCTCCACCCTCGCGACCTTCAACCCCCCCCCCGCAACCGCCAGCCCCGCCGCAACCGCCAGCCCCGCTACCCTTATCTCCTCCATCCCCGCTGCCTGCAATACCCCCGCCGCAACCGCCAGCCCCGCCGCTCCCGCCAGCCCCGCTACGCCCATCCCCTTCACCCCCGCAACCTTCAACACCCCCGCCGCAACCGCCAGCCCTGCCGCAACCACCAGCCCCGCTACCCCCATCCCCTCCATCCCCGCTGCCTCCAACACCCCCACCGCTACCGCCAGCCCCGTTCCCCCCATCCCCTTCACCCCCGCAACCTCCAACACCCCCGCCACAACCGCCAGCCCCGCCGCTACCGCCAGCCCCGCTACCCCCATTCCCTCCACCCCCGCTGCCTTCATCACCCCCGAACGAACCGCCAGCTCCGCCGCTACCGCCAGCCCCGCTACCCCCATCTCCTCCATCCCCGCAACCTTCAACACCCCCGCCGCAACCGCCAGCCCTGCCGCTACCGCCAGCCCCGCTACCCCCATCTCCTCCATCCCCGCTGCCTCCAACACCCCCGCCACAACCACCAGCCCCTCTATTCCCATCCCTTCCACCCCCGCAACCTCCAACACCCCCGCTGCAACCGCCAGCCCAGCCCCTACCGCCAGCCCCGCTACCCCCATCTCCTCCATCCCCGCTGCCTCCAACACCCCCACCGCTACCGCCAGCCCCGCTACCCCATCTCCTCCATCCCCGCTGCCTCCAACACCTCCGCCACAACCGCCAGCCCCGCTACCCCCATCCCCTCCACCCCCGCAACCTCCAACACCCCCGCCACAACCGCCAGCCCTGCTACCCCCATCCCCTCCATCCCCGCATCCTCCAACACCCCCACCGCAACCGCCAGCCCTGCCGCTACCGCCAGCCCCGCTACCCCCATCTCCTCCACCCCCGCTGCCTCCAACACCCCCACCGCTACCGCCAGCCCCGTTGCTACCGCCAGCCCCGCTACCCCCCATCCCCTTCACCCCCGCAAGCTCCAACACCTCCGCCACAACCACCAGCCCCGCTACCCCCATCACCTCCACCTCCGCAACCTCCAACACCCCCGCTGCAACCGCCAGCCCCGCCGCCGCTACCGCCAGCCCCGCTACCCCCATCTCCTCCATCCCCGCTGCCTCCAACACCTCCGCCACAACCGCCAGCCCCGCTACCCCCATCCCCTCCACCCCCCGCAACCTTCAACACCCCCGCCACAACCGCCAGCCCCGCTACCCCCATCCCCTCCATCCCCGCATCCTCCAACACCCCCACCGCTACCGCCAGCCCTGCCGCTACCGCCAGCCCCGCTACCCCCCATCTCCTCCACCCCCGCTGCCTCCAACACCCCCACCGCTACCGCCAGCCCCGTTGCTACCGCCAGCCCCGCTACCCCCATCCCCTTCACCCCCGCAAGCTCCAACACCTCCGCCACAACCACCAGCCCCGCTACCCCCATCACCTCCACCTCCGCAACCTCCAACACCCCCGCTGCAACCGCCAGCCCCGCCGCCGCTACCGCCAGCCCCGCTACCCCCATCTCCTCCATCCCCGCTGCCTCCAACACCTCCGCCACAACCGCCAGCCCCGCTACCCCCATCCCCTCCACCCCCGCAACCTCCAACACCCCCGCCACAACCGCCAGCCCCGCTTACCCCCATCCCCTCCATCCCCGCATCCCTCCAACACCCCCACCGCTACCGCCAGCCCTGCCGCTACCGCCCAGCCCCGCTACCCCCATCTCCTCCACCCCCGCTGCCTCCAACACCCCCACCGCTACCGCCAGCCCCGTTGCTACCGCCCAGCCCCGCTTCCCCCATCACCTCACCTCCGCAACCTCCAACACCCCCCGCTGCAACCGCCAGCCCAGCCGCCGCTACCGCCAGCCCCGCTACCCCCCATCTCCTCCATCCCCGCTGCCTCCAACACCCCCACCGCTACCGCCAGCCCCGCTACCCCCATCTCCTACACCCCCGCAACCTCCAACACCCCCACCGCTACCGCCAGCCCTGCCGCTACCGCCAGCCCCGCTACCCCCATCTCCTCCATCCCCGCTGCCTCCAACACCCCCGCCACAACCACCAGCCCCTCTATTCCCATCCCTTCCACCCCCGCAACCTCCAACACCCCCGCCACAACCACCAGCCCCGCTACCCCCATCCCCTCCATCCCCGCTGCCTCCAACACCCCCCGCTGCAACCGCCAGCCCAGCCGCTACCGCCAGCCCCGCTACCCCCATCTCCTCCATCCCCGCTGCCTCCAACACCCCCACCGCTACCGCCAGCCCCGCTACCCCCATCTCCTCCATCCCCGCTGCCTCCAACACCCCCGCCGCAACCGTCAGCCCTGCCGCTACCGCCAGCCCCGCTACCCCCATCTCCTCCATCCCCGCTGCCTCCAACACCCCCGCCACAACCACCAGCCCCTCTATTCCCATCCCTTCCACCCCCGCAACCTCCAACACCCCCGCCACAACCACCAGCCCCGCTACCCCCATCCCCTCCATCCCCGCAACCTCCAACACCCCCGCTGCAACCGCCAGCCCAGCCGCTACCGCCAGCCCCGCTACCCCCATCTCCTCCATCCCCGCTGCCTCCAACACCCCCACCGCTACCGCCAGCCCCGCTACCCCCATCTCCTCCATTCCCGCTGCCTCCAACACCCCCGCCACAACCGCCAGCCCCGCTACCCCCATCCCCTCCATCCCCGCAACCTCCAACACCCCCACCGCTACCGCCAGCCCAGCCGCTACCGCCAGCCCCGCTACCCCCATCTCCTCCACCCCCGCAGCCTCCAACACCCCCACCGCTACCGCCAGCCCCGCCGCTACCGCCAGCCCCGCTACCCCCATCTCCTCCATCCCCGCTGCCTCCAACACCCCCACCGCTACCGCCAGCGCCGCCGCTATCGCCAGCCCCGCTACCCCCATCTCCTACACCCCCGCAACCTCCAACACCCCCGCCACAACCGCCAGCCCCGCCGCTACCGCCAGCCCCGCTACCCCCATCTCCTCCATCCCCGCTGCCTCCATCACCCCCACCGCTACCGCCAGCGCCTCCGCTATCGCCAGCCCCGCTGCCCCCATTTCCTTCACCCCCGCAACCTCCAACACCCCCGCCACAACCACCAGCCCCGCTACCCCCATCCGCTCCACCCCCACAACCTCCAACACCCTCGCCCGACGGATTCCGATCAGTCCCTATGCCCCCCCCACCCCCTTCCCAAAGCGCCGAGCTCGTAGCCACGGACCCCGCAAAAACCGTGTCCGGCATCGTCGCCGCGTCAATTGCAGCGTCGGTTGGGGCGACTGTCGCTACGACCGTTGCAACTGTCACGGCAGATGCCATTGCGTCATATGCTGCCGTGGCCGTCGGCAGCGCCGGGGCGGGAGCGCGCTTGGCAAGCACTGGGGCAGCGAACATGGCCGGCAGGTGCGTCGAGGGGCAACGCAAGGGCGCTCCCAGGATGCGAATTCTTGAGGCTTAGACCGCCGGTCTTGCATCCCCACCGCCCAAGCCTTCCTCTCAACAACCGCCCTCTTCTGCGCACTCGCTCTAATTGCGTCCTCTGTTCTCCCGCTTGCTCCACCCATCCTCTCAACAACCGCCCACTCCTGCGCTTCTGCCCTCCCCGCCCCCTCTCCCATCTCCTCCCCCTCCCAGGATGGTTCCGCTGCTGTCCATGCTGCAGCACATGCAGTTTCTGTCGCTCACGGGCGACTCGGCGGCGCTGCTGGGGGAGACCTATGCAGACATCGCAGTCTACCTGTCATGGACCAACTACAGGCGAGGCGGGGGGTCGAGCACAGAGGCCGCGTAGCCGTGGGAGCACCGGACCGGAGGGACAGGAGGTGGCAGAGCACGGCCCTACGTACCTCCTTACCTCTGCTTCCTCCCTTTCCTTGCTCGACCTCAGGTACGACATCACGGGCCTCAGCGCCAAGACCGACGACTCCACCGCACCGCCGAGCCCCGCCGGCAGCCCCCCCGGTAGCCCTACCGGCGTCACCATCCGCCGCCGCTCCCTGCAATCCGGCTCCTCCGTGACCCCCGGCTTGCCCCGGGGCGCCCGGCGGCGCCTTGCCCAAGTGGATATGGAGCTCCCTTCGCTGGGCTTCTCGGGGACCACCCCCGCCGAGGCAGACGCGTACAATACCCTGGTGAGGGGCGGGGGCACAGCCGTGCGAGGAAGGCCTTGGGTTCCTAGTGTAGCATGGTTCCCCCTACCCCCACCCCCGTCTCCTCCCAAACTCAACTAGCTGGTAATGCTATTCCCTCGCACCTCCACGTTCTCCCCTTCCCAGGTTGTAGTTGCCGTGCTGCTGGTGGGCTCTGTGCTGCTGCACGCGCTGCTGCTGTGGGCCTGGGGGCGCAGCGCGGCGCTGCGGCGGGTGGCGCTGCCGGAGCTGTTCGTGTACCCCAGGTGGGCCAGGGGCACACTTGCCGCCCGACCCCCCTGTGCCTGTCTGCCTGCTCCCTTACCGCCCGCTCCCCGGCCCCCTCCCCCCCAGTGTGGAGCTCAAGCTGCTGGACGCCACCATCACCTCGGTGGGGGGCGCCGCAGGCACACTGGTGGCGGTGGCGGCGGCCACCAACCACGCAGGTGAGGGCCTTCCCTTCAGGCTTGGCGGACAGCGAAGCCCGGTGCCGCGCCTTGGCTGACCCTGGCGCCAGCTGGCCTCATCGTACTAGCCCACAGCTTCAGCTCCCTTTGACCTTTGCTGTTGACCCCTCGTTTCTGACTGGCATCTCCTGCAGCCGCCATCGCCGTCGCCTGCGTGTCATGTGTGTGTGCGGCGGCAATGGTGGGCATAACCGTCGTCATCGTGATGGCCCTGCTCAAGCGCCTGGCGTTGTGGGTCGGGCTGGGCCTGCTGCTGCATCCTCCGTCCTCTCGATCGGCAATCTGACCGGGGGATTGACCACTGGCGGCGGTGCGGGCATGCCATTTTCTGACGAGTCCCCTCAACTCGTTGCAGGTACCGGGAGTGGAAGCAGCGGCACGACCGCGAGCGCCGCGCTCGCACTCGGCCGACGGAGACAAGCCGACAGGGCGCCAACGGGGGAGCGGCAGGCGGTGGGTTGGGCCCCGTTGGGCCTGTGTACGACACAGGTCTCCCCGGCATACCAGGTCCCACTGTGTGTGAGCAGTCAAGCTTCTAGCTATTCACAGAGTCAGCGTCAAATCTACAGAGAGAATCCTGGTCACAAAGCATGCATTGCAGTTATGCAATCACGCATGCGATCTTCCCTTAATACTCCTTTCCCAGGGCCGGACGGCGTCACCCCAAGCTCGCCTCCTGGTGTCCCTCCACCCGTGGGCGGCGGTGCTCCTCCCACACACGCCTCTCACAAGGCGCCCTACCTCCCCCTCGAGTACCACCGGGCTGCGCACTCCAAGACCGGCCCCTCCGGCCCTTCCGCCCGGTACCCGCCGCCAGCGAGCCAAGGGTCTGACAGCACAGGCGCAGGGGCAGGGGCAGGTTCTGATGAGGGCGAGGGTCAGCCCAAAGGTGCCGGCGAGGGCGCCAAGAAGGGCGGACGAGTGAAGCGAGCTCTGGAGCGGCTGGAGCGGGGCGAGTGGGCGGCGGTGGAGCTGGAGGGGCGGGAGCACGTGGCGTTGGAACCGCAACGCACACAGATCTACCTCAAGCAGGGTGAGGCGGCCCGGCGGAACTTGTTGCGGGCGCAACGTACGGCTGAGGGGGGACTCGCATCAAGGCGCGCATTTGGTAAGAAGGGGCCAAGCTCACTCAAGTGGGGGAGAGTCAGCGAGGCTTCCAGGCACTCGCCGTTTGGAGCTTACAGTGCTGTGGACTTGTGCAGGCTTGGGATGGAGCGCTTTGATGGGCCCCTTCACCGGCTGGGTAAGCACGGTTGCGGGCTGATTATGACCGGAGGCAGGCAAGGGGAACACGGGGGGCCTGAGGCGATGGGCCATCCACAGCACCCATCGATCCTCCTGGGGCATAGGCTGCTTGCCGCACATCCTGGGCATAGCTGCCTTGCCGCAGTCCTGCTGTGCCTCTCCTCTGCGCAATGTCCCAACTTGAGCCACCATTCCTCGCCATTGCAGGAGCCCATCGTCGTCGAGGAGCAGCCTCAGCAGGGCGCCCCGCCACCAGGCGTCCAGCCCCTTCCGCATAAGGCGGTGCCGTTTGCCCAGCCCCCTGTTCCAACCGGCCCCTCCATGGGCAGAGCCCGTGTCTCCCCCGGCCCCTCTGGCTATCTCTCCCCGCCGGCTGGCGAGCCGCTGTGGCTGGGGGAGGTGGCGCTGTCACTCAGCAACGAGGGTGAGTGAGCGACAAGGGCCGGGAGGCTGGGGGAGGACAGATCAGGCGGGGGCGGGGGGTCTGAAGGGGGATTACAAGTGCATTGACTGAGCAACGTGGCTTGAATCGCAAGCGGACCAACCGGGGCAGCGGCCGGCGGCGTGCCGGTATGTCAGGGCCAAGAGAGGTGTATTCCTCTCTCATCCACCCCGGCCCCTCGTTACGCCAACAGATGAGCTGATTCTCGCGGGGCCATCGGTTGCGGTCTCTTCCCCACGGCAAGCCGCTGCGCAGACCCCCGCCGCTGCAGCCGGGACCGCAGCGGCAGCCCCGCCGCCACCGCCTGCGGCGCCCCTTCCGCCGCCCCCTGCTCCGCCCGGGGCCCCATTCGACTCGGCCTCTTCACTTGGGGCCGCATCGCTGTACGACATGATGCCCTTCGTAGCTGCATCGCTTTACGGCCCACCTGCCTCCGTCGGGCCCCTTGCTCCGGACTCCGCCGTCCTCCCGCCATCCAACTCGATTGCCGCGGCGCCGTCTCTCTCCACCCGCCTCTCCACCCGCCTGTCCGCCATGCTCAGCCTGCACCAAAGCCAGAGCCAGGCCCAGACCACTGCGCCGAGACCCGCTGCGTTCGGCCAAGCGCCCAGCGGCAAAAGCCTGGGCGCTCCAGCTGCATCCATTGGCCGTCCGGGCGGAGGCATCAAAGGCGGTGACGGGCCGGCAGGCAAGGGCGACAAGCCCGAGCCCCCCGTGGCCCCGCTGCACCCCTCCAAGGAGGAGATGGTCAAGATGCTCACCACAGTGCAGGTGGGCACAGCGGGACCATGTAGGCCTGGCCCTGACAGGCTATGAGTGATTGCCTCCCATTGAGTCACACCCGAAGAGCTTTCCGGTTTGGGCCATCCCTGCTGCGCCGCCTCCCCCCTCCCACAGCTGTACGAGTGCTACGGCGACCAAATGCGCCCCTACAAGGGCACCAGCCTGGCAGCAGCCACCTTCCAGGTGCGGTGCGAGTCCGCGAGCACGACCGTCGTTACCGATATCTTAGTCCTACACGTTGTGGGCTTGTTGCCCTCCCCCTCCCAATTACTTTCCTCCCGGCCGCATCCTGCCCCAGGTGCCGCTCGTCATCTGCACCGTCGTGTCAGCCTTCTTGCTGGGCCTGCAGGTGGGGCCAGGGCAGGAAAGGGCTGGGCTTTGCCCACAACATGTGGGCCGGCACGAGACTGGCTTTCCTCTCACTCTCAGCTGCTTGACCTGTCACCTGTAACGGTCGCACCTGCCACCCCCCCAGGCCGGTGACGATGTGGACCCGGGCACTTGGGCGGCGGTGGCCTCCACTGCCGTGCTGCTGGCCATCAAGGTGCGTGTGCAGGGGGGGAAGGGCGCAGTGGCCTGCAGGCAGTGAGGGTACGTGTGGGCGACAGTCGAGGATTATCATCGGAGCAGAGGACCTGCCCGTCGCGCTGTCCCGAGACCCCCTCCCTAACGCGATCTCCGTCCACCCGTCTTCGCGGGCTCCCAGGGCGCCTTCCTCATCCACCTGGCCTTCGTGCGGCCGCACGTCAACATCTTTGAGCGCTGGGTGGAGGCGGCGTGCGGGGCGCTGGAGGTGGGCACGCGGCGGGCGCCATGGCGGGGGGGGACACTGGGTATGGACATGGGCAGCACTGGCCTTAGTGATGACTGCTCAGGAGCACCTCACGTCATTAACGTGCTCAGCTGCGCTCTCCCTGGCCCCTCCTTCCACAGACGGGTACAGTAGCCTGCATGCTAGCGCTGCAGTACCGGCAATACATAGCTGCACAGGTGGGGAGGAGGGAGGGTGTGGGGACAGATCACGTCAAGGGCGCTGGGGCTATGGCTCATCGACTCCTGTCCCGATCACCGCCCTCCCATGCCTTTCCAGTTGATCCCTGGCCCGTTGGCTCATGTTCCGTTCACTGCCCTCTCATGCCCTACCAGTCGATTGGGTTTGACCCGTTCGCTTGCTGCCCTCACTCTCTCTATCCCCTGTCCCGCAGCGGGGCATGCTGGTGATGGAGATGGTGGTCCTGGTGCTCCAGGTGCGCGGTGGGGGCGCACGGGCCGAGTGTGGGGCTGATATCGGGGACTACAGGGCGCAGTGCACCTCCGCCCCCCTCCCTGTACAGAAGTGCTTCCTGAACACTCCCTCTCGTCGCCCTCCCGCTGCAGGTGCTCGCCGTGTGGGTGCTCACTGTCATCCCCGGCGTGCTGGCCGCCTGGTCCGCCCTGCGCCACATGGCTCGGCGCAAGCGGGAGGCTGCGGCAGCCCGGCAGAAGCAGGCGGAGGCGGGCGGGCCCGCAGGAGGTGTGCCCCCCGGCAACCACAACCAGTTTGCGGCGCTCCCCGCACCGCCGCCTCCGCCGGATGCGTCGCAGCAGCACGCACTATCAACTCCGCCGGCGCCGCCGTCCCCGGGCCTGCTGAACCAGGACTTCGACCCCGCTGTCCACTCGTGGTTCCAGCACAGCTGGGCGGCGGCGGCAGTTGTGGACGAGGCCGAAGCGGGGGCGGAGGCGGGGGATCGGAAGGAGGCCGCCGCCCCCGCTACGGTCGTGGCACAGGGCGTGCCAGCGGGGGCGAGCGCAGGCCCAGCTCCTAGCCTGCGCTCTGGCTCTGGCGCCGGAGCGGCCGTGTAGGAGGCTTGCGCTCCCCGCCAGACCTCCACGTGGGCCTATCCTAGAAACAGGCCCGCGGCCGGCAGCTCTGGCGATGCCTGCCGGTTAGATGCCTGCATCCCAGCGGCAGGCATTTAAGCATGGGGGGTCAGCACGCAGCGCCCCGGCTCCCACCAGGCCAAGCCAAGCCAAGATAGGATTGGCAGAGCAGCATGTGTTTGGGGCATCGGATTGATACTAGCTAGAACCGAAGCTATGGCGCGGCAATGGGCATGGTGTCCTCCCGTCTGTGCGGCTGTGTTAGGAAAGTGGATGGGGGAGATGCAGGTAGTGATCGTTCGCTCTGAGGATTTACATCGCCTATGCCACCTATGTGTGAGTTTCGCATGTCGTCGGGGCGAGGGGCGCGCGTTTGCCCAAAACAGAGGGTGGCAGGTTCCGGACATGGTCGGAACGCGGCAAGGCCTGGGGGGAAAGAGGTGTGTGCGGGGGGGGGGGGAAAGGGCCGTCGGGCACATCCTAACGTGGCAGCGAGCCCCGATCACCCAGAATCACCATTTGCTCAAAACGTTTGTGAGCGATGCTCTGGGGCCACAATAGCTGCGGTCGCCTTGCGACATGCCGACATGCGCTGACCGGTACCCGACTTGCACCAAATGACGGGACGGCATATGACGAACATGAAGTTAGCATCGCCTCCAGGAACCCCCAACTGCGCTTGGGTCGCCAGGCGAGAAGAAGCCTTCCGTTCCATGCGCCTTCTATGTGCCCCTCCGCTTCCACGCCCTAGCATAACTACAGAAAAGCACTTGCTGACAACAAAGATTGACTTGACACACGTTTGAGGCGCGTCGCTGCGCCTGAAGACCTGGGCGATGTGCCACAGACGACGAACACCCCTACGTGTCGCCCTTGACTTGCGTCCCCGAAACACGTAGCACTCGTATACTATAGAACCGCGAGCAGTGACCGCCCAGTTGCTCGCTCGGCCCGCTGCGTCCTTGTGCTAGAGAGCTTCCACGAGCAGCGTGTTGCCTAGGCGCTATGGCCCTTATTGAGGAAGAGCCTCCTCGCCCAGCGGGCTCGATGTCCACAGCCGCGAGTGGCGATGCCACGGGTGCGACCTCGCCAGACCCCAGCGAGGGTAACCCACCGCCGAAGCCGCGCACTGTTCCCAAGATGTTTGCGTCGCCTCGGAAGGGTGGACCCGCGAAGGGCGTGCGTGTGGTCGAGAGGAAGGAGAGTATGCGCAGCCGGCTCCGCAAGGCGCTGGCTCCCTACCTCACCACGACCTATCTTCAGGTGCTTGCTGGCTGGCTATCCGGGGTGGCAAACCAGAGTACTGTGGGTGTGGGAGGGCTGCCTTGCCACTGGAAAGGGAGGGGAGGGGAGGGCTGGGCAGGGCAGGACGGGGCCTCCCGGGACCCTGCTGATGCCACTCAAAGTCCGGTTACTCGTCTCAGCGCTGCCGTAGTTATTTATGACCACCATAAGGGGCAGCCCCGGCAAGAAGCTGCCCAGTCGCAGCGCCCCGTAGGGTACGGCATGCCATGTGCCGCTTGTCCCGGTCCACACCGCGGCACGCCCCATGCAGTCAATAGCTTCCGACCCCAGCTCCACCCCGGTGCCCCCCCCTTCCTGCCCCCGCACTGCGCCCCCCTCCCGCCCCTGCACTGCGCCCCCCTCCCGCCCAGGGCGAGATGCACAAGCGCTTCACCCTGGAGTACATGGACTCGCACCCCCCTCCCCCGGACGAGGTGGGTAGGCCCGAGGCAGGCAGGGCGGAGCTTTGGGCGCCGGGGCCACCCTACCCTCAGACGTGCGCCTGGTTGACCCTGCCTGTCGAGCGCCATCAACCGCAATGCATCCCGCTTGTCGTCCCCTGCACTATTTGTTCCCTGACCTGTCCCCGACTGCTGCGCCCAGGCCGACATGCCCGCCTACATCCAGCAGCACCTGCGCGAGCTGAACCGCGTCACGGAGCGCTGGAGCGGCTGCGTGGTGCGGTCCCTGGACCCCCTGGCGCACCAGATGGCGGTGGACGACCGCCTGCAGGCAGGGGGGGCGGGGAGGGGAGGGGATGGGGAGGGGAGGCAGGAGGGGGAGGGGGTCGAGGGCTCAGTAGAGGGGGAGCGGAGGGGATGCTGTGGGGGCCAGGAGGAGGGCAGCCGAGGAACGCGGTTGCGCAGGGCTCTGCTGGCCCACTGTGCCTGCGCAAGGCATGGGCTGACTCCCAACCAACCCCACGCCCGCGCACCCCAGCGCCAACGCAACCGCATGGAGGGGCTGCCGGTGGAGGAGCCGTTTGATCAGATCATGTACGGCCCCGCGGCGCCCGGGCAGTCGCTGTTCGGGGGCAACGGGGTGCCAGTGCCGCCCAAGGTATGTGTTTGGGCAGTGGGGAGAGAAGGGTGGGAAGAGCTTGCGGGGGGGGCTGCCCTCTGGCACGCGGCCTGCCCGCCTGTCCGCCTGAGGAGGCTGGAAGCCGCCGGGGGTGACGGGAAGGTGGAGGGCGCTCGAGGGGCGTGAGGTGACCACGTGGCAACACACGTCTGGCCTGCGCTCTCGCTGCCCTCAGACCGCGGAGGAGCTGGAGGAGGAGGCGGAGCTGGAGGAGGCGGAGGAGGCGGGGCGGCTGACGACGCAGCAGATCGTGTCGGCCGTGGACCTGGTGTCAGACATCAAGGTGTGGGAGCAGATCCTGGCCGCCAAGAAGGCCGAGGAGCGGCGGCAGCACGCCATCGCCGAGCTGCACCTGCACCACGCGGCGCGCATCATCCAGGTGGGGCGGGGGGGCCGGAAGGCGTGTGGGGGGAAGGGGTGGGGGAGGAGAGATGGCTGGGTGCACGGGGTGGAGGGAAGAGCGGAGGTGAGGGGCGCTGTGCTGGGGGGAAGGGGGCGCGTAGCCTGGGCGCGGCGGGTGTGGGCTCGTTCGGACCGGAGGGATGGAGGAATTGACGCTGACGGGAGGGCCCTCGAGGCTGGTCCGAAGCAGCAGGCCCCGAGTGGCATGGACCCGATGAGCCCAGCGCCTACCCCCGCTCCCTGGGCCCCCGCAGCGCTCCTGGCGGGGCTACATCAGCCGCAAGCAGGAGGAGAAGGCGCGGCTGGACGCCCTGGTGTCCCCGGACGTGCAGGTGGGGGGCCGGGGTATGGGCGTGGGCAACGAGCTTGAGCATGGTGGGGCGCAGAGGGAAGGGGTTCTCGCTCCTGTCCCCCCTTCATCACATGGGCTTCATCACCCCACCCCATCCCGCCCCTCCCCACCGCAATCCCGCCCGCCCCAGATCATGCTCTCCGCCGCCGCCTACAAGGCCATGCGCGATGCCCGCAACAAGATCCAGCTGCAGAAGCTGCGCAAGAGCCTGAGCAGGAAGGCGCGCGTGGGGGGCTTCGGCTCCACGGCACGTGAGTGACTGAGGGGCGGAGGGGGGGCTGGGATGCTGGCCTCTGCCTTGGAGGGGCTGGCTCGGATCAGTGTCGCCATGCATGGCGCTATAGCCTGCACCTGCAAGCCGAGTGGACGCTTGACATTTGTACGCCTTCCTCCCCTCCCTTTCCGCGCAGCCCGTGAGTTGGACCCGAAGCACTACCCCACCGCGGGGGGCGAGGGCGTGCACCCGGACCCGGAGGCCCGGCCGGGCGCCCGCTCCGCGCACCCGCCCGGCCGCCCCCCGCTGCCGGGCAAGGGCCGCACCCGCACGATGCTGCTGGCGGGGGAGGGCCCGCGCTCCCGCGCCAGCCCTGCGCCGGCCAGCCAACACGCGGAGGCCGCGGGGGAAGGGACTGCGGGGGCCCACGAGGGCGGCGCAGGGCACGCCAGTGGGCCCGGCACGGGCGCCCCGGGCTCACGCGCCCGGTCAACACGGGGCAGGTGGGTGGTTGCGCTGGGGTCGTTGGGGGCGGCGGAGGAACTGCATGCGAGGGTGTCGCGCTCCTGCGGGAGGCGCTGAGGGGAGTGCTTGATCAGGATAGCGGTATGCTGCGGGCTCCCACGACCTTTCCGTCTGTCTAAGCCCCGGGCCCCGCCACCTCCATGCCTCTCTCCTCGGCCCCCCTCCTGCACAGTGCCTCTGGCGCTGACGGCTCCGGCGCAGAGGGCGAGGGCGAGGCCGCCGCGGGCTCGGGCGCGGACGACGAGGCCGGCGAGGAGCTGTTCGGCAGCCGCCGCGCCCGCTTTGGCGGGCACACTGTGGTGAAGGCCAAGTCCATCGTCGCCCGGTCCGCCCAGATCCTACGCCGCCTCGTCTCCGCAAGGGGCGGCTCCGGCCTGGATAGCGCCTCCTCGGCTATTTTCGACGACGTAGACTCTGGCGCGGAAAGCGGCACCGGCGCTGGCGCGGGCGCGGGAGCAGCCGGGGCTGAGGGACGGTCACGGAGCAGGGCGCAGAGCAGGGCCGAGGGCGCGGCGGACGAGCTGTCTGAGAACCCCGAGGCGGCCGTCAAGGCCCTGACGGTGCAGTGGCAGGGCGAGGCGGAGCAGGCGGCGCGGGAGCTGGCTCGGGTCCTGGGCGTGGCCGCGGGCGAGGCCGGCGGCACGGAGGGCGCCGAGGGCGAGGGCCAACACCGCGAAGCTGGCGAGGGCACGCTCGGGGAAACGCTCGGCGCCGCCGCTCAAGGGGATGAGGAGCCGGGGGAGGACGGCGGGGAGCCGGAGAGTCCGCCGACCGCCAGCGACGACGAGGACGAGGACGAGGACGGGGACGGAGAGGGGGAGGGCGGGGAGGGGGGCGATGGGGAGGGCGGGGAGGGGGCTGCGGCCTCGAGGGCGCGGGCCATGTTTGGGGCCGAGTCCCCCGAGGCCGCCCTGCTGGAGGCGGAGGAGGTGGTGCAGGTGGCGGCGGCGCTGGCGGCGGCGCTGATGGAATCAGACGAGGAGGAGAGCGGCGAGGGTGAGGAGGGGAGCGCGAGCCAGGCCGGTGGCGAGGCAGGAGAGGCGGGTGAGGCTGCCGCTGCAGCCGCCGCCGCTGCGAGGGCGGTGCTGGCTCCGCCGCCGCTCAAGGCTGCAGCGGAAGCTGCGGCGGCCGGCGGCGGGATACAGGCTCGGCCGCCGCCGGGTGCCGCTGCTGGCGGCCCGTCCCGCCGGGCCCGTGGCGGCCTAGCCATGGGCGATGGAGAGGCGGCTGCGCTGCGGCAGGTGATTGCAGGGGCCTTCGCAGCGGCCGCTGCACCCGTCATCGGCCGCAGTGGGGCCCTGGCGGTGGCCCGCTTGGGCCTGGGCGAGCCCTTGCCGGAGCCCCGGAGCGCCCGCCCGGCCGCCGGCACCGGGCCCTCGCCCCGCGTCGCGGCAGCCCGCCTCCGGCCTGCAGCGGCCGCTGGCGTAGCTGCCGCCGCCGCGCCGCCGGCTGCCGCATCCGCGGGCGTCCATGCCTCGCAGGACGACGTCGGGGCCGCGGGGCCGTCACGCCCGTTGGAGATCCGGGCGGCGGCGGCGGCGGTCGTGGGGCTATTGACGGAAGCAAGTGGCGCCGCGAAGAGCCGCGACGTGAGCGACTCGGGCGGCGTGATGCCCGTCCGCGTGTCGCAGGCAGGGGACGGCGCTCGGCCGCCCTCCGCCGCCCAGTCGCCTCGTCCCTTCGCCTCTCCCGGCGCCGGGCCCGGCGGAGACCGGCCCTGGTCTCGTGGCGGCCCTGCCGGGCCAGGCCCCAACGGGCCCAGCCAGGCCCAAGGTCAGGGTCCGGCACAGGCCCGCACGAGCATGGCAGGCGGTCCTGAGGGCAGCTGCGCGGGAGAGGGCACCGGCACCCGCTATCGCCGGCGGAGCGTGGACGCACCGCCCGCACCGCCGCAGCAGCTCAGCTCACCGGGCGGGGCAGGCAACAGCGGCGGTGGCGGGTCCCACTTCCTGCCCTCCCTTGCCGGTGTGCACATGGAGGTGGGGGAGGGCGCCATGGAGGTGGGGGCGGAGGGCACGGCGGCGCCGCGGCGAGGCCGCGTGTCGATCGGCGGCGGCGGAGCGCCGCCGCCGCGACAATACAGCGGCGAGGAGGGGCCGGCGGCGGAGCCGGAGCTGGAGGGCGGTGCGTCTGTGTCGCCTCAGCTGGGCAGCCCCGGCTCCCTGACCTTCCAGCAGCAGTGGCAGATGCAACAGGCCGCGGCGCACGCGGCATCCCTAACTGCGCAAGGCAGTTCTGCCACCGCAGTCTCGACAAGCGGCGGCAGCGCCGCCCCTGCTGCCGCTGCCGCTGGCGGGCCGCAGTGGGCCGTGCCGCGGTACCGCGCCGCCGTGCCGGGGGCCATCGTGCACAGCGTGCCGCCGCCCCCCGGCGCCGCCACGCTCTCCGGCGCGCTGCCCAACCCGCGCGGGCTCGAGGCAGCTGGCGGCGGCGTAGCCTCCAGCTCCAGCCCTGGCCCTGCCGCTGCCGCCACCGTCGGCGGCGGCGCGCCCGCGGCGCATCTTGCCCGCGACCCGGCCTGGCTCATGTTCCCTCCCATCATGGGCTCGCCGAACCGCAGCCAGACGGGCCCGCCGGGGCTCGGCGGGCCGGCGTCTGGCGCTGCTGCCGCGGCTGGCGGCGGCGGAGGACCAGCGGCCAAGGCCGGTGGCGGCGGCTTCGGCCCCTTGGGCATCACGCGGACCGCCTCGGACCCCACGCTGCAGCGCCCGATTGGACTGGCGGCGACGTTGGCAGGGGGCAAGGGCTCCAACCTGGCGGGTAGCGGCGGCAGCGGCGGCGGCCGCGGCAGTGGCGGCGGCATGGCGGCGCAAGTCGTGGTCGGCCGCGCCCGCCGCGCCAGCATGTTCGGCCCCGGCGGCGTCTCCTCCTCGCTCGATGGCCAGATGACGGCCTTTGCGGTCGCCGTCGCGCAGCAGCAGGTGGGGGGCGGCAGCGGATCGCCCATGCGCAGCCGCAACGCCGCCGGCCGCCTGTCCGTCGGCCACTCGGGTCTGCAGCCGCTGCACGGCGCGCCGCAGCAGTACGGCGCATTCATGGTCAACGGCGTCGCGGGCGGCGGCGGGGCGGCGCTCGTACGACAATCTGTCCAGGGCGCGCCGGCGCCAGCTGAGGTGGCCTCGCCTCCGCTGGTCAGCTCGACGCTGGCGGGGGGCGGCGGCGGCGCGGGGGGGTCCAACATGGCCAGGTTCACGCAGGCGGCGCACCCGCCCCACCACGGGCATGGGCAGGGGGGCGGCACGGGGTTCCACAGCCCGCAGCTGAGGGCCGGCGGGGGCAGGGGCTACCAGCCCACGAGCCTCATGGGTGTTGGGCAGGGGGTCGTGTCGGGTCGCTCGTAGGCTCGTTGCTGCCGTAGGGTCAGTCTGGGTTCTTCGCGAGGGGGTGCACTGCTGGGGGCCTGCCTTGCACTTGCTCCCGGGTGGGTTATGCAGTCTAGTCCGTGAGCTTGCCTATTGATACACGGAACGACGGAAGGGGGAAGACGGGGTGGACAATGGGCAGGTAGAGAGCTGCAGGCTGCGTGCGCAGCATTGTGCAGTGCATTGAAGTGTTTGTGACCTGTCAAGGCGTGCTCTGTGTCGCTTGCTGCGTGCGAGGGGGCGAGCTGTCAAGCTCGGGGCCAGTGAGCCGGCATAATTGGCTCATTTGAGGCCGCTGGGACGCGGTCTGCGCGAACACATCTGGTTCTGGTGGCCGATGCAGAGCTGAAGTTGAGACACCGCTGCACAAGCGGGTGTGTGTGGTATAGCTGGCGTATGGAGTGGTGTGGTGTCAAACCCGCGGTAACGTGCAGTAACCTGGTGAGAGGAAGAAACTCTTTCTTGGCGCGGTGTACAACATGGCAGCGAGTGCTCTGGATGCCCTTCGGACAGGGCCGCCCGCGTTGCTGTAGATGCATTAATCAGTCGTCTGACCAGTGCAACCCTTGAAGGGAGCGTGCCCCAAGGGAGCTTCAGTCATTTATGTCGAGAGGGGGAGCCCTCCAGCCTCCACAGCACCCACGCACCATGGGAGTCCTGTTGAAGCAAGAAGAGCAGGAGGGACGGATGCACGACTGGGACAGGGTTTATAGCAAAGCGCAATGCAGCGCAGAGCACGATGGCACGCTTGGCTCAAGGCCCCCACTCCGCTCGCGGCCGTGGCAAAGCAGGAAATGAGAGTCAGGGTCAGGGCAGGAGGGTCAGGGTGGGCCACGGCCACCCCGACTTCCCCGAGGCCTGCCCCAAGGCCACGACAGGAAGTGCGGGGGCAGCAGCACCCCAGTTTGCCCAGTTAGTGGATGGGGGGAATCGGGGGATGCACTGCACGCATGACGATGCAGTCTGCAGCTGGGGCGAGGTGGGCGAGGCGATCAGAGATGGATCAGAGCCGTACTATCTTTAAGTAACGAGCCAGACGTTCGCGCGCTTCCCTCTCACATAAAGATTCTGAGCAGACAAGTAGTGATTCATGAGAAGCGAAGGAGCCACAAACTCACCTAGCTCGGAAGCCGGGTTTCACCTACTCCCGAGTTCGCTCACCTGCGCAATAGAAAACGTATGGAAGAACCTAAACGAGATATGATGGAGGCTTCAGCGCCTGAGGCGGCAGCTCGGGCCAGCAGCGTCTGGATTCCCGAAATCGTTAAGCGCCTGGCGGCCTTCTTGTCGGGGAACGACCACGCTGCGCTGCGACTATTGGACAAGCGCACTGCGGCGCTGCTTCCTCGGGAGACCCACATCCGACTGTCGCAGCCTGTAGCCCCGGACATCTTCGCCGCCAAGTGGTCCGCCGACGGGGCGTGCCGCGACCTGCCGCTCAGGCGGCGGCACCAGCTAATGGCCCTGACCGCAGCCACTGACGTCGTTGCCAACCTGGCAGTCGCCGTGCAGGCGTCGGGCTGTGCCGGTGCGCCCCACGCCACCCTGGAGGTGGCGGTGGCCGCGGGGGCGCTCCGGTCGTGCCAGTGGCTGGTGGCGGAGCCCGGCTGCATCCCAAAGGGCGTCAGTTGGGCTGTGGTTCTTAACACTGCAGCCAAGACCGGGCGCTGGGAGGTGTGCGCGTGGGCCCTGGAGGCCGGGGCCGGCTCGGGCCTCACCCTGTCGCCATCGGCGGCCGCGGCTGCAGCGAGCGAGGGCCACGTGGAGCTGATGGAGCGCATCCTGCAGGACCTTCTGTCGAGGCCCGCCAAGCTATCCCGAAAGGGAAACGTCCTGGGACCGCTGGTATCCGCCGACGGCTGGGCGAAAATGGGCTCCGGCGTTGCGGCGGGGTGCGACCTGGCTTCGCTCGAGCGCTTCTGGACCCGGCCCGAGGTGCAGGCGCTCGTGGCCCCTAAGGTCATTACCGGCCGGCAGCTAATGCACTGGGAATGCATGGACCAGGGGCACTGGGAAGCCCAGAAGAATACTCTTCTGGCCCACGCGGCCGGCAGCCCCACGCCCGACTGGGAGGCCAAAGTGGAGTTCCTGATGGCGAAGGGGCTCCGCCTGACGGAAGACGCGTTCCCCTGCGCCCTCGAGCGCTTGCGGGGCGAGCAGGCGGTGCAGCGGATGGAGTGGCTCCTGCCGCGAGGCCGGGAAGAGCTTCCCCGCGCGGTGCCGGACGGTTATGTGAGTGGTCATGAGGACGGGGCTGCTAAAGGGTCTGCGGGCAACGGGTGGTACGGTCTGAGATTCATGGTGCCAAAGCCCCATACCGCTCACCATATCACCACCGCCCTTTGCCAACAGTCTACAAATGTTGGTCTTCCCCAACCAGTTCCCTTGCGGCTTGAACGGCTTGCCCTCCCTGTCCGCTGCCCGCAGGCGGCCATGCATGCGAGCAGTGCGTACGACGCAGTGGCGCTGCTTTACATGGAGAACGAGGATGCGCGGACGCCGTACTTCAGTGACCACAACGTGAGAGAATATGTGGACGCCGACATCTGCCGCGCCGCGGGCGAGGGCAACCTCGGCTTTCTGCAGGTGCGGTGGGGGCGGCGGAGTGAGGCAGCGCCAGGCTTGAAAATTACGGTAGACGGCCCAAGTGCGCACCGGTAATTCTGCCGTTCCCAGCTTTCAGGTGCCGTTCCACCTCCATCGCAGGCGCTGCACGCAGGCGGCTTCCGCTTTGACGTCATGAAGCCCACTGCCTGGGCGCTGGGGGGCGGTTGCATGCCCGTCGTACGCTGGATGCGCAGCACCTTCCGCCAACGGCTCCTCTTGGGGGAGGATTGGGACTTGGGCTGGCACGCCCCGGCTCCGGCCCACAATCACGCCCAGGCCCAAGTTCAGGCCCAGGCCCAGGCCCAGGTCCAGGCCCCGGGGGACCCAGGCCAGGGCGCGGAGCCAGGCGGCGGGCCCGCGGGCGGCGCCGCCCAGGGTGAGGGCGACGACGCACCAGGCGAGGCGGGGGCAGCGCCGTACGCTGGTGCTGACGCCGCTGCAATCTTGGAGTGGCTAAACAGCAGCCCAGAGTGCGACGTGGATGCGGTGTGGGACCAGGCGGCGGCGGCGGGGAACAGCCCCCTGCTGCGGTTCATGTGTGGGGCGGGGCTGAGGAGGCCGGTGAGCGGGGGTTTGGGGTGGGGGAAAACAGGGCTGACGCGTTGTTGAGCCTATCTTTCTGGCGCAGCATGCTCGTAAAAACAAAGCGAAGTCGTCTCTAGAGCCCGTGCAGTTGAGTGTTCATCTGACGTATTGCTGGGCCTCTACCCACCTGCCATGTCCCTACAGAGGAGCGGTTCGCCCTACGCCAAGGCCGCTGGCAACGACGACCTGCAGACGCTGGCAACGCTGCGGGAGCTGGGGCTGCCCTGGGGCAAGAGGAAGGACGGGTTTGTTTCAGAAGTCATCCGCAGCTGGGCCAGCCTGCCAACGCTTCAGTGGATGCACGCCAGGGGGTGCTTCATGCCGTGGGAGGAGATGGAAGCCAGCGTGCGATACAGTTACGTGTACAACCCCGTCCCTTCAAACCTTATGGCGTGGATTCAGCGGATGAAGGGGGAGGAGGGAGCCCGTGGTGCTGGGGACGGGAGCGGGAGCGAGGGGGCCGGTCCCAAGGGCGCTGGAGGGAAGAAGCGCAAGCGGAAGAACGGGCGCAAGGGTGCAGGAGGTGGGGAAGCGATTGGCGGAAGCTCGGGAGGTGCAGGAGGTGGCGGCGCAGGGGCTGGCGGCGCGCAGGCAGGCCCCGCCTAAACAGGGGCGACTCCTGGCCTGAGCTGTGTCTTGCGGTGGTCCTATTGTGAGTGGCTGGCAGGTGGAACTGGAGGAGCTATTGGGTATTGTGAAACCTTCCTAGGGCGATATTATCATGCCGGAGTTGATATTGGAGAGCTCTGACAGCCTTTGGACTGCGGCCTGGCGTGCTGCTGTAGATGCCGTGCATTCCCGTGCTCGGGGTGCTCTTCGGACAGGGCCTGTCGTACTGCTGTTGATGCAGTAATCTGTCTGTCGGCTAGGGCCGGCTCAACTAAGGCGCCCACGCCCGGCACAGACAGAAGCAACCTCACCTCGTGATGCCTGCCGTATGGTGGATGCAGGTGTCGGGTTGGAGCAGGACGGGGGAACACGAGCTGAGTGTCAGCAAGGGCACTTTGCCTTGCAGAGCCTGGGGGCGCCGACCCACAGCCCTCCCGAGTACCGACCCACATGGGGCGACCCAGATGCCACCCTGCACCCACCAGTCCTTCCGGCCGATGCGGGATAGGAACTCATTCTCGAACACGTGAGAGCCTGGTCCGTGGCCAAGATCGTGCATCGCGCCTGAAGGGTTCATCGCAGTCCTCGGTGGTTACAATGAGGGACCCCAGCGGGGTACACGGCAGCTGAACGCCGTGGCTTGACAGCCAACCTCACGGGCTTACCCCCTGCAAGCCAGCACGCCGCCCCCTAGCTTGAACGGCAGGGCCCCTACCCGGGCTCCAAAAGAGATCTAGTGAAGACCATCCATCACCTCAACGTGGGGCATGTAACGCACATCTCCCTCCTCAGTCACGGCCAAAAAGGGGTGGTCCTCAGGCACCGTGTCCCAATCTGACGGGGCTGACCCCACGCCGGCAAAGCACTGAAGCTTCAAGCTCTCCCCTCGCCAGCGCCCTTGCCTGCATGATCAGACCCTGTGCACCCCGATGCGCGTACTTGTAGCGTCGTGCTTGCTCCATGGCCCCAACGGCGGCCAAGCACACCACATCCCAAACTTGCTGCTGAATGCCCGCGGGGGCCTGCACCAACCAAACCTCATGCCTCTTGACTGCCCGACCAATCGCATCGCTCAATCTTGTGCGCACTGCCATCGTTGCCGCACACGACCAGAAATGGTGGAGCCGGTCACCTTGGTTCATCGCCTGCCCACACGGGCACCTGGCTACCTCACTCGTGCCCAGCTGGGCTCGATGCATGCCAAACCCTGGATATCCGTCCATGGCAAGTCGCCACAGGGGCTCCTTGTTGCTTGCTTCCCACTTCAACTTCCACAAACGGGGCCAGACAGCCTTCAGCCGCGTAACTTCAGCCTCCGCGGCCTCCCCCGTCCCCAAAGCCTCCCGAATAAACTCTGTATGCTTGTGCACCAGTCGGGTGCGCGCTGGGCCCAGCTGCAGCTGGGTTGCAATCTGGACCGACAATTTGCTCAGAGCGACGTCCCCCCACCCCACACTATCTGCTATTCTGCCCCACACCTCGAGCTCAGACCCCGCAGGGCCGCCTGCAGCGCGCGCCGCGGCCACCCACCCCTCGGGCAGACGTCCCAGCAGGTCCTGCAGCCGCCTGGCCATTTCTGTCCCGTTTCTCAGTGCCAGGGGCAAGTCCTGTGTTTCTGTCCTAAGTATGTCACGCAAAATTCTCTGGCCATACTCCCTATTGCACGCAGCGCGCGCCCGAGCGTGGGCCCTCCCAGCCACACCCCCGACCCCACTCTCGACGATAATACTGCCTAGGGCATCTGCACACGTGACTGCCATGCCCACGGTCGTCAAGCCCCGTACTGCAAACAGGTCCCTAAACTCTGCCTCAATTCCTGTACTCACGTCTGATGCCGCCCGTGCGGGCAGGGCCGGGTTGCCCCACAGGGGCGCGTGGCGCACCCAGGGGCCCGCCGCCAGGGCCTCCGCGTTGATCACCGTGGCCGAGGGCAGGAAGGCCAGGCTGCCTACCAGCCGGGCCAGGGTCGGGGTGGTTGATGCCGGGACCGGCACGCCCAGGATGCGGGGGTGCGCGGTTGGGTCCGGCCGCCGAACCGTCAGCAGGCTCAGGGGATGGGCAGCCGGGTGGAGGTGCCGGAGCATGGCCAGTAGGGCAGGGGTCCACTGCGGCTTGTACTTCAGGCGGCCGCAGGCGCCCAGGATGCCCCTAATTGCCGAGATTGCCTGCCTCGCCTGGGTGTGCTCTGGGTGTGCTCATCGCAGGACAACAACAGCCGGATGGGGATACGGTATGCATGACCCAGATGCCCGACCCACATCGGGTCACTCCCTGTCCCACAGCTCAGCGCATGTCCTCACCCGCGATGCTGACCAGGTGCACGTCATGTCGCGTGATGCCCAGCTCGTGGCCTTGCGTGCGGAAGATGCGGTCCGCCACCTCGTGTGCCTGCAAACGGTGTCCGGCGCAGGGGTTACCGGTACGCCCCAAGGTGGGTTTGGGTGCTTTGCCTCATCGCACTGCAGCAGGCTAAGGCTTGGACCGTACCAGATGCCCCACGCCCAGAGAGTGCTCGAAGCGAGTGTGGGCGGCACTAGGGAAGACGTAGTGAGACAGGCCCAGCTGCGTGCGGGAAGGGGCGGCGGGGGAGAGTGTTTATACGTGTGGAAGCGTCGCGCTGCCAGCCTGGCACCGTGCTCTGCCACCGTGCCTGCTTGAGGCGGCGCGTGCGCTGGAACTGCGGGGTATCGAGTAATTTGACGACGTAGCGGCCAAGCCTGCGGCGGGAAGTGCAGAGCACGAACGGAATCATGGTCAGCATGCGGCACGCGCCCAGCCCCACCGGTCCCAGGAACCCTTCCAGCCCTGCTTGCCCATAAGTTCCATGCACGATATCGCTGAACGACTTGGTGGTGAAGGCCTCATCGTCGTCGTCCTCAGAGTCGTCGCCCGCCGCCAAGCTTTTCGGCTGTGGCTGGCTTCCGTACATAGGGTCGATACCCCTGAATTCTTCCTGGGAACCGGGCGCGTCGAAGTCGGCTTCGTCCTCCATTTCGCGAGCGTGTAACTGCTCCGCGATCCCTACTCCGCTTGTAATGCACAGTTGAGCTTGCTAGTAAGTCAGGAGGGTACTTAACTTGCAGCCTTGCAGCGAGGTAATTGTCGAGGTTCGGGTTGAGGAAATGCGGGTCTGGGGCCGCCAAGACGCGGCTACTCCTTGGGCCCGTGCGTTGTGGGTTGAGCTGTTGCTAAAGGTACGAAAAGGTGAGCCGCTGCTGTGAGAGTAGCCTCTTGTGCAGAAGCAGCTCTAGAAGATGCCGTACGTGACCCGCTCGGGCCCGCTGGCGCGCTGCAGAGCTCTCAGGCGGCGGGCCCTGACACCATAGCCTCACCTGGTACCAGCATGAAGCCGTCTGACATGCCGGAGACCCTCGCGCCTCGGCAATGGCTGATGCAACCTCAACGCACCGAGCTGGCTCACAGTATCGTAGTATCATTGCAGGCATAGGTCACACACACCTCGCTAGTGACACTCTAGCGAGCTGGTGTCTAGGTCAAGCTGTTCTGGACAGCTGAGCAAGCTTCTGTCCAAGCAGCTATTGATTCAGAGTTTTAGGGCTTCATGGTCATTATGCAACTGCAGAGCTTGAGACTTAACGCTGCGGAGCCTGCCCTGCCCCCGTGGCTGGTGGCACGGCTTGGGGCCTTTGGCTAGCCACGAGGCAGGTGTGAATGGAGAGGCCCTAGCTAGCTGGATTGATGTGGCTCCCAGCTGCAGGCAGGTAGAGCCGTAGGGAACTTCGGGCCCAGACGACAAGCGGGCGGGACAGGCGGGACAGGCGGGACCCAGAGGGACCCAGATGGAACCGATGGAACGAACCCGCCGGGTGCCGCAGCGGCGGGACTTGGGATAGATGCACCTGCTGCTGGAAGCAGAGCTGGCCGAGCGCGCAGTCGCCCTTGGAGGTAGCCTGAGGCGGTGGCAGACGGAGCTAACGTGAGGGGTGCCCCAGCGGCAGGACTAGGGTTGCATGCACCTGCTGTGGTGGCAGAGCTGGCGCACCAGCCGAGCGCGCAACCGCTTTGGAGGTGGGCGCCGGCGGTGGCCGGTTAGCCCTGCCCCTGGGTCGGGCGGGTTTCTCGTTCGGTGGTGGGTCGGGCAGGGAGCGCAGGGCCGCAGCGGCGCTGCTAACTGCTGCGACTTCTGCTGGAGCTGGAGCTGGCTGCGGGCCGCTGGGCGCGCCGTCGGGGCTGCTCGCGGTTCGTAGATACCGGGCAGGTTATTCGTGCAGGCCATGACGGGACCTTGGACTGCGGCCGCGTACCTTTTCGTGTGCTTCCCGAAAGCCTTCTGTTCTGTCGCTGCCGCACTAGCACTTGCAAACTTAAAGCCCCGTTGACGCTAGCGCACTTCACTTGCGCGCCGCTCTGCAAACATAGCCCCGACACGCCTCGTCGGCCGCGGCCGGCGGGCTTCCCTTGCTGCTCCGCTGCTCCTGGGCGCCCTCTGCCTTCTCGCTCTTACCCTGGGACCGCTGCTGGCGAGCGCCGCAGGTGCGTGTGCGCTCGCGCGAGGGGCAGCGGTTTCGGAGGGGGGCGCACAGGACGCCGCTGCGCTATGACTCGCTACGCTGTCTCGCGACTGGCCCTGCCCAAGCTTCTCTTTATCAACACCTCGCCTTCCTTGCCCTTGCCTCGCAGGCAGCTCACGCCGGGGGCTGCTGCAGACAGCACCCGCTAAGCCTCCCGGCGGTGGAGGGGTCACAGGAGCCGTCTCCAGCGCCGCTCGCGGGGCCAAGAACGCGGCAGGCAGTGCCGCAAACACTGTTAAGAAGGCCGTGACGTCGCCCGTCGCCACGGCCGCCAATGCCACGAAGCGCGCTGCGGGCTCTGCCGTCCGCGCCGTCACTGGGGCTCCGCCGCCGCCGCCCGGGAAGCCCGCCGCTGGCGGTGAGGAAGGGCTTGTGTGGGGAACTGAGGGACTAGAGTGTTGGCTTAAGGCATGCGCCGGAGCCAACAGACAGCCTGGCAAGGAGCAACGGCAAGGGGCCGGGTTGTACGTCTTGAGCTGGGCGGAAGCGGATCTTGGGGCAAAGAGCCTGGGGGCCGCGTGGTGTACTACGGGCCCGTGCTTGTGATCGCAACTTGCCTCCGCTTCCTTGGACCTAAGGATGCCCTCCTGCCGTGCTGTCTCACCTCCTGCTCCACAGCTGCCGGCGGCCGCCGCCTCTTCCAGGCCGAAACCGCTGCGGCCGCCAAGCCCGCCAGTCCGCCGGCGGGCGGCGTGACGGGAGCTATCTCTGGTGCCGTCCGTGGGGCCAAGAACGCTGCAGGCAAGGCCGTTAACACCGTCACCGCCCCCGTCACCAAGACTGCTAGCGCGGCCAAGAAGGCCGTGACGTCGCCCGTCGCCACGGCCGCCAATGCCACGAAGCGTGCTGCGGGCTCCGCCGTCCGTGCCGTCACCGGCACTCCGCCGCCGGCGCCCGGGAAGCCCGCCCCTGGTGGTGAGTGAGGGCCTGTGGGCGGCTCGAGGCACAAGGCATGGGGAGGGCGTGAACTTGTTTCAGCTTCGAGGTGGCAGTGGATCTCACGAGAGCGGTACCGCACCTAGTCTGTGGTAACTCATGCTCGTTTGACCTCGCCATCCCCCTCGTCCCTCAGCTGCGGGTCGTCGCCTGCTCCAGGCCACCCCCGCCAAGCCAGCCACCGTCAACCCTGCTGCCGCCACACCTGCTATTGCAACCCCCGCCGCCGCCAAGCCTGCTACCGGCACCCCTGCCGCCGCCACGTCTGCCGCCGCAACCCCCGCCGCCGCCACACCCGCCGTGGAAGCCCCAGCGCCACCCGCGGGCGTCTTCGGCTCGCTGCGCACCGGTGTCTCGGGCGTGACGGGCGCCGCGGGCAACGCCACCAAAGCAGTCACTGGGTCCCTTGGCAACGCAACCCGCGCCGTCACGACCCCCGTCCGCAACGCATTTGGCAACGTCACCAGCGGCGTCGGCAACGCAACTCGGGCCATCACCACCCCCATCGGCAACGCCTTTGGTAACGCTACCCAGGCTGTCCGCAACGCCACCCGCCCCGTCACCGCCCCCATCGGCGCTGCTGTGAGCGGTGTTGCGAGTGGCGTCGGCAACGCAACCCGGGCCATCACCACCCCCATCGGCAACACCGTTGGCAACGCCACCCGGGCCGTCGGCAATGTCGCCCGTCCCGTCACCGCCCCCGTCGGCGCCGCCTTTGGCAACCTCACTGGCGGAGCCCGCAACGCTGCCCGCGCCGTCACCGGCGCCCCTGCCGCCGCCCCTGCCGCCGCCCCCGCCGCCACCCCTGCCGCCGCCGCTGCCGGTGCGCTGCCGCCGTCGGCGGCCAAGCCGTCCACAACGGCCGCCCAGGCCACGCCGCCGCGCCCGACGACTAAGCTGCTGCCGCCGCTGTTACGTGGCTGCCCCCGGTGGCGTGCATGCCTGGTGCCCTGCTGCGCCCGGCCTAGGTACATGCCCATGCAAGTCTCGACCGCTCAATTGTGTTGACAAGCGAGGGGTGCGTGAAGGTGGCAGGAGGCTGGTGGATAGTACTGCAGCCCTTACGGAACATTTCCTACTGCCGTATGCTCAAGCTGGGTGTGCGATGCACGTACGGTATGGTGGTTTGACCCTTGGTTGTGTGAATGGGTACATGCTCATGGCTGCATGATGGTTTACCCTCGGTCGTGAGGGAGTTGCGTTGAATGACTGTGTCAGGACAGCTTGGTTGGGTTGGCAGCAGAGCGCATAGTGGTCAAGGAAGCAAGGAGGCCTCACCCTGACATGCATGAGCGACGGAGTGCTGAGCGCTGTGGGGATCTCACGGGCTCTGATGTCCGCTGAGGATGCACTACGGGCAGGCAGGGCGGGAGAGGCAACCCACACAGCTTCCCTTGAGCCATGGTTGCCGGCCAAGTTGTAAGGACCCAAGCCGACCCCAACTTGCGCTCTGCTTGCTGACTTGCTGCCGCGCTTCCATACGCCAGGCGGCCCAGGCCCCCCTGCCAGCGCTGAAAGGACCCGGCCCCGAGACCCAGGGGCCTGCCGGCGCCGCATCAGCGTCAGCCCCCGCCCGCTGAAGTGAAGGCTCCCCGCTGGGGCTTTCACAGCATTTCTCCCAGCTCCCAGCCCGCACTTTTCCACCCAGTCGTCTCAATACCGCGCGCTCGCCAGTTATCAAGCCATGGCTAGGTCCCAGCAACGACCGGCCGCGCGCCGGCCCTTGCGCTTGGCCGCCTCGGCTCTGCTCCTGGCCGTCGCCGTCGCTCTCGCCTGCTCCCTGCCGGTAGCCAGCGCCGCTGCAGCTTGTGAGCACGCGGCGCGTGAGA
This sequence comes from Edaphochlamys debaryana, assembly GCA_016858145.1. Classification (NCBI taxonomy): domain Eukaryota; kingdom Viridiplantae; phylum Chlorophyta; class Chlorophyceae; order Chlamydomonadales; genus Edaphochlamys; species Edaphochlamys debaryana. Next base: position 553,332 of record JAEHOE010000031.1, on the reverse strand, counting down.
CTCTGACTGACCTGCTAGCGCGCAGCCGCCAGTCCGACCTGCTGAGCCCCCTTCACTGCCCCTCCCCGCAGCTGCCACCACCTCCCGGCGCCTGCTGCAGCAGCCACTGCCCGCCAAGTCCACCACGGTCGGCGCCGCCACGCCGGCGACCCCAGCACAGCCTCCAGCGCCAGGGCCGGCACCTGCCGCCGCAGAGGCCGAGGAGGAGGAGGCTCCGAGCCTGGGCGCGGCCCTCCGCTCCGGCGCCTCGGGGGTGGGCGCAGCGGTCTCCGGTGCCGCCGGCAACTTCACCCGCTCTCTGGAGCGCACCGCGGGCAACGCCCTCCGCCCTGTGACCGCCCCCGTGGGCGCCGCCTACCGGGGCGTCACGGGCGCTGTGGGCAACGCCAGCCGCTCCGTGGGGGTGGCGCTGAGGCCCGTCACGCAGCCGGTGGCCAGCGCGGGCAGGACCGTAGGGGGCGCCTTTGGGAACGCGACCCGGGCGGTGGGAGATGCCTTCAGGGGCGGCGGCGGCAGCGGGACCGGCGGCGGGACCGAGGGCAGTGAGAATGGTGCGGACGGCGGCAGCAAGGGCAATGGCAAGTGAACGCAAGGGTTTGCAAGCTCAGGTGGAGGCGATGGGGGCTAGCAGGTATCAGGGCGCTCTGCCTGATGTCCGGGTTGTGGGCCGCCCGTTGCTGGGCCTCATGGCAAGGTGCGTTAGGCCTACCAAGCCGGGCACGCAAGTCCCTGGCAAGACGACTGTGAGGCGCTGTTGGGGTTGGACATTGACAATTGGGTTTCCCAGTTCATAGTTAATAACATTGTGTAAGGAGGCAGATGCGTGGGCTGCGCTGCTTGGCAGCCGTCCCCTTGCCAAAGCCCGCCTCTCTTAATCCCAGCCGTGAAGGCTCACTCCAGCCCTTGCTTGACGCACAGCACGCAGTGCCTTCGCTAGTTTCAGGGCTCACAGCAAACGGGCTGGCGCCACATGCGTCACACACGCACCAAGGCCAGAACCGTACGTTAGGACACCCGAGCTTTATTTGGTTGTACCGCCAGAGAGGGCGGGAAGACAGCTATCCCCCATCACCGCTGCCGACGGTGGCTCACAGGTCTCACCCGCTACTTCCTAGAGGATAGCCACAACCACAACCACAGCCACAGCCACATAATAAGGCTCACGAGAGAACCCACGGCACTCCCAACATTGTCGAGACACGGATTACCCCACCCTGACCATCCTGACCCAGGATCACAACCCGGCGGATTTGGAAGCGAGAGGCAACCCTTGCTTGACCCTTCCACAGGCCCCCATCCAGGTTCGCGTCCGAGCGCTAGCCACCCCAGTACTCGACCATACCGCCCCTGCTCAGCGAGCCAGCGGGGGCAAGCGCCGCCCCCGCAAAGCCGAGCCCACCCGTGCTTGGTGCGTGCCCCAACATTCCTAATGCTTGCCGCCCTGCGCCCGCCGCAGCATCCAAACGGAGCCCTCCAAGCTCCGCCCGTCCACCCTCCACATCCTCCTCCTTAGCCCCATGCGTGCTCCAGGACTTGGCCTGCCAGACAGGAGCTGGCGCCAGCTTGCCTCCGGCCTGGTCGGAGCGTCAGGCTTAGCCCCCGATGCGGTCTGCAGCGGCGATGGGCGGAAAGGGCGTCAGCTGTGTGGCTGTGTGGCATGGTCTCTGTTAGCCCCCCCTTGCGACCCCGCATCACATGTATCGTCCTGAGGCGCCCGCGCCCGACCCCCAACGGCTTTGCCCACCCCTGCAGCCCTCCTGGGCATCTCAGCCCTCTACCCCAGTCCCGCACTGCCCCCCCCCCCAAGCACCCCCACGAACCGGCTGCGCGCCACTGCCCCAGACCAGCCCTCCCCCGCCCACACAGCCCGACCCACCGGCTGCCTGCGAGGGCACGCGGGCCAGCACCCGGGCCGCCGACTCCTCCGCCTCCGCCACCATGCGGTCGAACCACTCGTCTGGGGGAGGGGGGGAGGGGGACAGGGGGCAGGGTCCGGAGGTGGGGACGGACATGGGGACGGGGAGGCAGGCAAAGGGAGCCGGCGGGCAAGCGTCGGGGCGCATGGGGATGAGGAGCACACAATGAGAGGAGCCATGCCGGAGGCCTACGTGCGGTCTTCACGAGTACGAGCCGGACCCAATCAGGAGCAGGAGATGACTCCCACGCCCCCAACCCTCACCCGTAGTCTCGCCGGTGTCGAGTCGGGGGGTCACGTCGGGCAGATCCTCGTCCTCGTCCTCCCCATCGTCCTCCTCCACGCCCTCCACGTCCTCCGCCTGCCGCCGCGCCAGCTCCGCCTCGCTCAGCCGCGCCAGGTCCCCGCCCTCCGCCCCGCCCTCGCGCAGCAGCGACCGGCGGCGGCCGGTGAGGGGCGTGAGCGTGTTGCGGCCTCCGCCCCCGCCGCCGCTGGCCGCCCTGTTGGGCTTCTTCTGGATGTCCTTGGCGTCGTCCTTGGCCTTGTCCTTGAGCGACTGGCTGGTCTTGGACTGGGTGCCGTTCCCGGCGGAGTCCAGGGCCTGAAGGGGATGAAGGGGGGAGGGAAGCGGAAGGGGAAGGGTAGGGAAGGGAAGGAAGGGAAGATGTGCGTGGGGAAGATGCGCATGGGAGGAGGAGGGCAGTGGAGAGCAGGGCTCGTGGAGCACCTTGCTTCCTGCCCTCGACGACGACGCGATCTCCCGGGTTGGCACAGGGGCGTCCCACTTCCTATGGGCCGCTCACCGCCAGCTGCTGGGAGAGGGTGCGGATCTGGAGCACATCGGAGCGCTGGTACAGGAACTGGGGGGCGGCGGAAGGGGGGGGCAAAGGAGGGGGGCAAAGGAGGGGGACGAGGAGGGGAACACGGGGAAAGGGGCAAGGACTTCAGCACACGCAGGGAGGCTCGAGGCAAGGGGCTGAGGAAGCAGCGGCGAGGGCTGAGTCCTGCTTGTGCGTGCTCTGCCCGGCCGCTGTGCGTGCGCTGCTGAGTGCTGGCTTGGCCCGGCCGCCTGCGAGCCCGTTCCGTCCGACGCCCCCGCTCGCCTGCTGGTAGGTGAAGACGGGTCCGTCGGCAGCGGCGAAGCGGAAGATGAGGCGGATGGTGTTGAGGCTCCACACGAAGCTGCGGAGGAGAGAAGAGGGGTGAAGTGAGGGGTAGGCTGAGGGGCCAGAGGGGAGAGGACGAGGAAGTGAAGATGCGGAGGGGGTTGCACCGTAATGCTCGCGGGGCCCCGAATGCGGCACAGCAACCCCGCCAGGCCCGCCTCGAGCTCTCACCGTTGGGCTGTTGCGAAAGGGTTGGGGGGGCGCAGGAGGGGCGTGCGCAGAGGAGGGCGGGAAGGGGGGTTGCGGGAAGGGCAAGAGAGATCACGAGCATGCGTGCCGCACCCACTATTATGTGCTCCCTGCAGACACGACCCACACCCCATGGCCCATGGCCCACCGTAGGCGCGCTCCGCAGCCGTAAGGCCCTGCAGCCGTGCGGGGGCGGCAAGGGCGGGTTGCGCATGCTTACATCGACCCCACCCTCAACGCCAGGACTTCGCAACTACCCGCTGCCAGCCCCTTGCTGCAGTCGCTGCAGTGCGCGTGGATGCCTCCGCTCCGCAGCAACCGCTGCATCTCTGCACCCCCCATGCATACCGACCTCGCCCGCCCCGCTCTGCAGGGACGTCTCCTCGCTGCCCAGCACACCCCTTCCCCGCGGCCCCCACCCCCACCCACCCCGCTCTGCAGGAATGCGCGGGTCTTGTTCATGAGCTCGGGGGTGCTCTGGCGCTTGAGCGTGTCCTGACCGGCCTGGGGGTGGGGACCGGGGGGCAGGGGAAAGATCGGGGAGTGGACGGGAGGAGCGGCAGGCGCTCCGGAGTGGCCTGGGTGTACGGCAGGGCATGACTCACCTTGAGCACCAGGCCGTACGTCTCCGCGCCCGCCTGCATGGCCCGGGCCGTGGTGGCGGCCTCGGGCCCCCCCACCCGCTCCAGGGAGGGCAGCGAGGCCGCTGCGCCCAGGGCCCGGGTGGTGGCGTCGGCGCGCTCGATCAGGCCCTGCAGCCGGGGAGCGTGAAGGCGGGTGGGGTGATGGCGGGTACCGGTCAGCAGGAGTGATGGTGGTGGCGGAGACGGATAGAGGATCGAGGACAGAGGAGGAATCAGTGTGACAAGCCGCAATCCCTCCAAGCGAAGCAGGGAGAAAGCAGCAGGGGCGGATCGTTGGGACAGTCAGCCCAGGTGGGGTGCAAGCTACCCCCTGCCTCCCTCCCTCCCTCGCCCCTTCCGCCTCCACACCTGCAGGGCGTTGTCCATCGCATCGGTGACCGCCTGACCCGTGACCGCCTGGGGGGCCGAAGAAGGGTGTGGGACAGGAGGGGCGTCGGCGAAGGGACCCAACTGACGATACTGGGCGAGCCCACCCCCACCCCCATCCCCACACGTTTGTTGCACCTCTCGTGCCCCTCACTGCCCTTCGCACCCCAACCCAGCCCCTCCCAGGAGTACTTGCCGTTGCAGAGGCAGAGTCTGAACCCCGCCCACTGCCAGCATCCTCCCAGTCCCGCCCCCGCCCCCCTCACGTCGGCGACCTGGGTGAGGGTGGTCTCCAGGAAGGCGGGGTCCACCCCCCCGGGGTAGAAGGGCTCACCCACCACCGGCACGAAGCCGCCCAGGACATCCTGGGGGGACCAGGGAGGGAGGGGGGCATCATGACGGAAGCTCGGGTAGTTTGGAGGCCCTCTGCAAGCCGACAGCCGGCAAACGTATGGCTTGAGGTTGAGCGGGGCTTAGCGGCTACCAGGGGCGGACTGTGACAATGCGCGCTAAGCCAGCAAGGCCTGGGATTTCAGGGCTAGAGCCCCGTGCCCGCCCACCTGTGCCCGCTGGTACACCTCCGCTGCCGCCCCGCGGACCGAGGACAGGTCCCCCACGGTGCCGGTGGCGGGGCTGAAGGCCAGGGGGCGCAGGGGCGTGGGCGCCCAGGAGCGGGGGCGCACGGCCTCCACGGGGGGGAAGGGCAGGGGGGAGAAGGCGCCGCTGGGGCCCTCGCGGTCGGACAGGGAGGAGGATGAGTCGCGGGGGGTGACACTTTTGCCGCCGGACCCGGATCCCGAGCCGCCCGAGTCGGACCCGGAGTTGGATCCGGAGTCGCCGCCGTCGGGGGTGCGGGAGAAGAGCCAGGCGGAGCCCTGTGGGTGGGGGCGGGGCGTGGGGAGGGGCGGCTTGGGATGGAGTCCCCGCGGCTGTACGTTCGTCCCCTGCCCTGCGCTGGACGGGTATCGCCCCAGGTATCGACTCAGCCGCCCTCCCCCCCTGCGCCCCAGCGCTCACTGGCACAGTCATGCGGCAGAGGTCGTCCAGGAGTTGCTGCAAGGGAGCGAGAGGGGATGCGGAGGGCAGGTGAGGAGGCATGGAGGTCTCTTGAGGGGGCGCAAGGGGCAAGAGCAAAAGGCTTGATGCGAGCCACAGCCTCCATGCCCCCCCCCTCGCCCCTGCCGAGCTCTCCTCAGTGTCGATCCCGTTCCCTCTGGCCCCCCTCCCCCGCTTGCCTGCTTGTCCACCACCACCGGCCCCTTGGGTCCCACTGGGGAGGGCGGGAGCAAGGGAGGGCAAGACGCAGCAAGCACGGGTCGCCAGGCGCACGCATGAATGCCTCATCCCCGTCAATCGAGATATGGTCCAGAAGACCACGGCCTGCTTGGATGGAATGGCCTTCCCTTCCCGCCCCCTCCCCCTTTCCCCCCAAGCCCCCCCTGCCCCACCGACGATGCCCTTGGGGTTGTCCGTGTCGTACTTGGACTCATCGTTCGAGCAGGACTCGTCGTTGCCGTTGTTAGATCCGGAACCAGACCCAGATCCAGATCCAGACCCGCCAGATCCAGATCCGCCGGTCGACCCGCCAGCGCCGGTGCCGCCGGTGCCACCGCCGGTGCCGCCAGTGCCGGTGCCGGGTGCGGGGCCGCCTGCGCCTACGCCGCCCGCCCCCGAGTTGGTGCCTCCGCCGATGGGGGCGACGGGGGGTGGGGCGGCGGCCATGGCCTCACGCGTGCGGACGGCGAGCTGCGAGGCGGGGGCAGGGGGACGGGGCAAGGGGAAGGCATGCTCAGACAGAGAAGCAGTGGACAAGAAGAGGGCATACTGAGAGGGCTCCATCTCCTCATCCTCTTCAACACCAGCAGCACCCTCGTCTGCACCGCACGCCCCCGCCCCCCCCGTGCCTCGCCCCCCGAACCCCCTCTCCTACCTCGATTTGCAGCGCGTACACCACGATCTTGCCCGGCCACACGAAGTTCTGGAAGATGAACTCGGTGCCGCCTGGGGGGTGAGGGGAAGGGTGGTAGTGTCGGTGTTGGTGTTGGTGTTGGTGTATCGAAAGGGAGGGGTGGTGGCCGTGTTGAGGGCAAGGGAAAGCCAGCAAGATGCGCGGGGCAGTGGAGGCTCAGGGGGGTGCAAGCGGACTGCAAGGTGCATGGGCGATGGGTGGATGCGGGCACGTTGTGGGCGCCGCCACCCACCGATGAGCAGCTCGACCCAGGGCAGCCAGCGGGTGATGAGGGGCGGCCAGGAGTAGGGCAGTCCGAACAGGGTCTGCACATTGTCGATGGTGCGGATGGCGGCTGCGGGGGGAGGCGGGGCGGGGGCGGGGTTTGGGAAAGAGGGGGGGACGGAAGGAAGGTTTTGGGGGTTGCAGGCCTCAGGGTTGAGGGGTGTTTAGCCTAGGCTGCAGCAGCTACGTGTGCGTCCGTCCTCCTGCATCGTGGCCGGCCGCGCACCCACACCCTCCCAGCCCCCGTCCCTTCCCTTCCCCCCTGCCTCACTGTCCAGTCCCTGGTCCTGGAGCTGCGAGGAGGCTGCGGGGGAACACGGGCAGGGCGGGGGTCGGCACAGAGAGTGAGAGAGGCCTCCGCTCTCGGCCACCCAGCTTCGGAACCACAAGGCCCCAGCGAGGGCCGCACTGACCCACTCCGGTCCGGAGTCACATGGGCGAGAGAGACGATGCTGGCCCCTCCCTCCCTCTACCGTACAGCCCCCTCCAGCCCTTGGCCCCCCCTCACTCTTGTAGTTGGTGGTGGTGGACACGGTGACGAGGGCGGGCGCCGCGGGCGCCAGGCGGCTGCCCGCGGCCGCTGCCAGGCGGGTGGCGGAGGCGGGGCCCAGCAGCGCCCCCCGCTGGGGCCGCTGCAGCAGGCCCCCGGACAGGGCCTGCTGGGCCTGCGGGGGTGGGGTGCAGGTACCGGTATGGGGCGAGGTTTGGGCACGGAGTATGGACGTACGGGACGCGCTTGGGCAGGGTGCAGGTGCGGTACACGAGGAGGCAATAGCATGGAGGAGTCCTCAGGCCAAGGCGACTGATGAGTGCTTGGGCCCCGCGTGACTGCGCCCCCGCGCACCATGTCGACGCTGGTCTGCGCGGGCAGGGAGGTGTTGTCTGGGGGGCACAGCACCAGCGTCCAGGCGCCAATATCCAGGGTGCGCCTGGGGGCGGGGTGGGGCGGGGGCGGGGTTTCGTGCGGGAGGGTGAGGAAGCGTGGGAGGTCAGGGCCCGGGCCTTCAGCAGCAGCAGCTGGGCGCACAGGTGGTCGGGGGTGGCTGGGGCGCGTGTTGAAGCTAGCGGGGGAACGAGAGAGGGGTGGCAGCGGAGCGAGCGGGCAATCGTGGGGAACGGATGGGCACGGGGCGTGGGGCACGGATGGGCTGGCACTCACTCCTGCCAGCCCTCGCCCAGGTCGGCGACGCGCAGCACCCAGCGGCCCTTGGAGGTGACGTTGGCGGCGGCGAACCCCGACAGCGGGGTGGTGGGCCTGGCGGAGGGCGGGCGGGGGCAGAGGTTAGGAGGGTACGCGGGCTATTGTTACGGTACGTTACACCACAAGTCCCGGATCCCCAAGGCGTTATCTCCCGATCCTCAAGCCGCACAAGGCCAGGCCCCGCTCACTGGAAGGTGCCGGTCAGGTTGGTCACGGCGCTCTCGGGCACGGCCACGGGGACGGCGGCGGGGGCTGCGTCGTCAAAGTTGAGGGAGGCGGCGCCCTTGGCGTTGGCTGCCTGGCCCAGGTTCTGGGGCGCAGAGGGGAAGCGGGCGGGGGAGTACGGTGGCCAAGGCGGGCGTCCCCAGCAGGCTAGGAGGAGCGCTGATGCTGGCCCTGGGGCCCCCACTCCTAGTGCTCCGCCGCTGCCCCCACCTTGAGCACGGCCCGCACGGGCGATGCCGCCGCCAGCTCCGCCGCGGTGAAGGGCGTGTCCGCGGGGGCGTCATTGTAGGGCAGGTAGTAGAGAGCCACCTGATAAGGGCAGGGTGGGGCGGGGCAAACCCGGCAAGTCAAACGGGTGTTGTGGGCAAAGGGAGGATGCGCCACACCGGGTAGCAGGAGTCAACGCCCCGCCGCTTTAACACTTCAGGACACCCGCATCAGCCCCTTTCGCCTACCCCTCTCCCTCCCCTCCTGACCCCCCTCCCGCTTCCCCCCTCACCAGCAGCTCCCCCATGTCGGGGTGCGTCAGGCTCAGGTTGCGCACCAGCACCGTACCCACGGGGGGGCCCACCTGGGGGTGGTGGGGGGTGGGGAGGGGTGGGGTGGCGGCGGGGGTGAGACTGGGTGAGGTGGGCGTGGCCTCTTCTGCCCTCATCCACCGGGCAGGACACTGCTGGGGCCCTTCGCAGCGCCTTACAGGACCCGTCTCCCACCCTTGCCCGCGCCACCCCCCACTCTCCTCCCGCCCTTACCCCCCGCCCCCACCTCGTCGTCCACCAGGAGGGACGACAGCGCGGAGCCGGGCGTGCCGCCGGGGAACCCCGCGTCCGTGCTGTAGGACAGGCACTGCACGCAGCGTGCATGGAGGGCCGGGGGTGAGGACCACGATGGGGCCCACCAGAGACCCACCGGCGCCCCTACGCCTTCCGCGGTCCCTCGTCACGCACAGTCCCAGACCACCGGACCGCGCTACGCCTTCTGCCCGCCCGCTTCACCCCGCCCGCCCGCTTCCGCCTCCCGCAGGCGACCCCGCCCAACACGCCTCGTACCGCACCGCACCTGCATGGCCCTGACCTCGGGCGCTGACAGCGCCAGCAGCAGCGCAGCGGCCAGCGCCAGGCACCGCTGAGGCAGCGGGGGCCGGGGCCCGCCGGCAGGAGCCGCGCGGGGGCGGCGACGCATGGCTGCGTGCGGCAGCCTCGAGATGGGCGGGAAGAGGGTCGCCGAGAGTCTAGACGTCGCCGTATAGAGCGAATTAAGGGCCTGCAGGATTGGGAGAGGCACAGGCGTTCAGTCGGTGATGGCGGCTTGAGTCGGGATGGGTCAGGTCTGGGCACAGCCGAGCCCGAGGCCGAAAGGCATCTTCTGCGCCGCTCCCAGGGCGGGCTTACCCGAATGCCAGGCTCTCTAGGCCGTGTACACCTCGCCGCGTCTTAGCAGTCTGCGCGCGGGAAGGACAGCAATGTTTCATGCACGCACGCCGTACGGCAATCGAAGCAATCGAAGTACCCTCCGACGCTGCTGAACACGTGGGCGGGAACCGGCACCGAGCACGCACGCACCACCAGCAGAAGGTGTTTGCCAGCTGGCACACGTACTCTAGGTGCGGATGGCCCACCCTCGAGGCACTCACCTCGAAGTGGGAAGAGGCCTCGGCGCGCACTACGGGACCGACCGAGACGACTCTTCTCGTCCCAGGGTGACCGCGGGGCCCAGGACTCGTCCCAGGGGGGGCGGCGGGCGCCAGGCAGCGAGGCCGCGCTCCCTCCGGTCTGCGGTCCTCCCTCCGTGCAGAGCGGCGGCCACACGCGGCAGCTTGCTTCCTGCAGGCGGCAGCGCATGGAGGGCGGGCAGATCGTCAGGCTTGCTGCAATGACCCGCTTCAAACTGCCGCACCCCGCCATGCACAACCCACCTCTCGGTTGAGGCGGTCATGGCGCCTTGCTTGCCTCGGTGCTCGGTGGGTCTGGCCAGCGCCTGGGGACGGGCAGAAGCGGTGGGGGGCTTGGCGTGAATCTGGCAACTCAGCTGAGCGGAGCAAGCCGGGGCAAACGCACACACCCTCTCGGCCTTGGCGGCTTATGCCTCGGGTTTGTCGACAATGACGAGTCCTTGCAGTCCTCAGTGCTTACACAGGGGAAGCCCGCGCAGCTTTGTTCATTGCGAGTTCCTCTCCACACGCTTTGTTCACGGCACCGAGGCACACGCACGCCAGCAGCTTGGAGTCACACGGCAGCGCTGCTCCCAATCCAGCCCTCATAGAGACAACCTGGGGATCAAGCTCCCGAACCTTGGGCCAAATTGGCCAAGCGGGCTGACAACAACCAGCTCCGCTTTGCCCCGTGCCCCACTCCCTCTTACCCCAACCCCCCCGATGATCACCTTATCCGACAACGGGCTCGCGATTTGCCTCAACCCTGCGCCTCCGTGCTTTGCCGCAAGGCCGGCCCCCTCAAGGCGCCTCCGCCCATCTACCGGGGCTCTTCACCAAACTTGCACCGCAGCAATATCACTGGAAAGACACCTAAGCTCGTTAACGAGTCACACCAACGCACATAGGGCGAGGAAAGCAGCTGTCCATGCTGCATATGCATAAAGGTGGGTGCGCGGCGAAAACCGCTGAGCCGCCGGAACCGCCCCGACCATGCACTCGCCGAAACCCACGCGGCCCCCACCCCAGGCAGTGCTCTTCAGTGCACCCCCGCTGAGCCTCCGTGCCTTTTGCTTCATAGGCTCCAAGCGGGTGGGGCCGCTGGGTGGTATCAGCAGTCACATGTATGGCGGGGCATCCTGGCGTCCCCGTAGCCACGCGTGCGGGACGGCAAAGAATGCGCCTACCTCCAACTCAACCAACCCCCTAATGCGCTAACCCAAACTAGGAAGAACCGGTCAGCGCAAGGGAAGGCGAGGGAGCAATGCCATGCAAGACTTACGAGATCAAGACCGATCACAGACCAAGGCAGAAACCCTACGTCACCCACGCCCCAGAACATCCCATTCTCCAGGGCCACCCTACCGCTTGCTCGTTTCCAAAGCTCACTGGACCCCCCTTCAAGGAGTACCAGGCCCTCTATTAGGATATCAGGTGCCTTATTCCCCGTGCTTCCTATCCCCTCCTGTGCGAAACTGACAATGCCGCGAGGGCAATCGCGGAGGCCACGATCGAGAACGACACCACGTGGATGGCCCCTCGTGGCCCCGTGCCCCTTGGCGGCGCTCCTTAGGCGGACATACGGCGGTGCTTGCCTGCGGCGGCGCGGGGAGGCAGCCGGGTGTGTGCTTAGGGCTTGATGCCACCAGAGCCCGGTGACGCCAGGCGGACACGCGCGCCCTGCCCCGCACCTCCCTTGCCCGCCCTGCGCCCCCAGCAGGCCGGGGGCGGCCGTTATGATTGCGGCCAAAGCAACGCGCGGCCAAAGGTGCAATCAGGCGGACACGCGTGCCGACCCTCCCTGCACCTTTCCTGCCCGCTCTGCGCCCCTGCGTTCCCCGCGCCGCCCCCACCCACCGATGGTGTCCGGCAGGGGGATGTTGGACAGCGCCTTCTTGGCGAGCGCGTTCGCGTCCCCAATGGTGCGGGCCATCCACTGGTCTGCGGGACGTGGTAGCGGGGCGGCGGGGGCGCAGGGGGGTTAGGCGAGGAGTGCAGTGCAGGGCTATCGGGTGCATGAGTGGATGGAGAGCTAGGGACGTCCCCACAAACTGGTTGCTGAGCACCAAGCGGGGGTAATGCCCCCGGTGCGTCTTCGAGCCTGACAACTCTCCCAGCTGAGCATACCACAGACAGGCAGGTGTGTACGGTATCTCCCCTTCACTATATGCCTGCGCCTCCAGCCCGCACCCACCGACGGTCTCGCCCGTGGGCAGCAGCTTGGCGCCCAGCAGGCGGCGGCCGGGGCCCGCGTCCACGTCGGCATCCGTGTCGTTGCCGGCGTCAGAGGCGGGGTTGGCGGAGCGGGTGCTGACGCTGGGGCTGGGGCTGCGGGTGTTGAGGGGCTCCAGCAGGCCCTTGGCCGCCTTGTCCCGCTTGTCCTGCTCCTTCTGCTGCTTGTCCAGCCGGGACTCGAACTTGCCGCCCTTGGCGCCTGGGAGGAGAGGGGTGGAGAGGGGCGGCGTGAGGGGTCGGTTGTAGCAGATTGCGTGTGCGAGTGCGATCGAGAACAGAATGGCGCGGCTGTTAGGTGGGAAGCGTTTTGACGGAGGCCGGTGCAGTCTGTGCACATGAGCACGTGCCTTGCCCCCTCCCCCAAAGCCTCACCCTTGCCGGTCTGGTTGTATTGGCCGTTGGCAGCCATGTCCAGCTTCTGCGGGGCGGGGGCAAGGGTGAGGGATTGGGTAAAGCGCTGCAACGAGTTAACACAAGCTTGGCTCCACCACCGCGCTCCAAGTGCCCGCGCTCCCCTCCTGCACCGGCGGGGTGCTAAAATCAACACGAATCAGCCCGTTTCGGAGGCCCCACCTCGAGCGCCTGGACGGTGGAGATGATGTTGTTGACGTCCGCCAGGTTGTAGAGCCACTGGATGAAGGTGAACTGGGGGGCAGCGGGGGGCGGGCGGGAGGGAGGGAAGGGGCGCAGAGGGAAAAGGGGGCATGGTGGGTGGCCCTGACACGCCCTGGAGAGGCGGCGCACGTGCTCTACCACATGGTCCCCTCTGGGAGGCATGGCCCTGCCACGGCCGCCACTCAGCGCCACGCTTGCCCCAGTTCCCCTCAGCGCTAGGATGCCCCGCTACGCCGACCTGCCCCCCACCTGGAACCCGTCCTGCGGGCTGAAGCGGAAGCTGAGGCGGATGCGCTGGAAGTTGAAGATGAAGCGGTTGCTGAGGCTGCCCGAGCCGCTGGCCTTGTTCATGCCGTCCATCTCCTGGGGTGAGAGGGGGTGGGAGGGGGTGCGCAGGGGTGGGCAGCATGAGGAGGGCGGGATGGGGGTAGAGAGCCCGGGCTGTGGAGCGTACGCCCAAGGCCTTGGGTCCTGGCAACGGCCCCCAGCTCCAGGCGCGTACTGACAGCCAGCTCCCCCCAGCGGGCGGCCTTCAGCAATGCATTGCGGCCCCACCTTCTTTATGCCTCCGTTCTTGAGCCACTCCTGCGTCTTGTTGCGCAGGTGCTTGTCGCGCATGCGCTTGATGGCGTCCTGGCCGGCCTGGGGGGAGAGAGGGGGGGAAGGGGGAAGAGGAAGGACGGGGAGGAGCCGGACGGCAGTGCGACCAGGTCAGCGGACGTGGATTGGCGCCACACTCACAGTTGCCCCTTGTTCCCCCTCCAAACCTCCTCGCCCCCACCTTGAGCACCTCCTTGACCATGTTGGTGCCCTCCTTGAGCGCCTTGGCCGAGTCCTTGCCCGCCGGGCCCGCGCGCAGCACGGCGGGGGAGGAGGCGGCGGCGTCCAGCAGCAAACCCATGCGGTCCACGTCCGCGATACGGGCCTGGGCGGGAGGGGTGGTGATGGTGGGGGCGACGGGGAAGGGGTGCAGAGGTTGGTCAGGGAAAAAAAGTAGGCGCGAAAGGCACGCCAGCCGTGCCCTGCGGACGCCTGCTAGCAACTCGTCGGCCCCAGCGCCCCCAGGGGAAACCCCCCCTCCCCCTCCCCCCCCACCTCCAGCTCCTTGTCCATAGCCTCGTTGTAGGAATCCGTGGTGAAGGCCTGGGGGGAAGGGTAGGAAGACAGGGGAGTCAAGGGGCTGGAGCCTTCTAGGAATGGAGGGGCCCCACCTTCGACGTGGATGCAGTGGTGAGGCTGACCAATGAGAATGCCCCCAGCAAGAGCGCCGGTCCATGCAACGCCGCGGCCCAGCACGGGTTCCCACTCCCCAGCCCCCCAGGCTCACGTTGAATGCGTTGGTGACGATGCGCGTGGCGGCGTTGGGGGCGGGGAAGGGCTCGCCCAGGCGCGGCGCGCCCAGGCCAGCCGCCGCCGCGCCGCCGCCCACGGCGTTCAGCGGGCTGAGCTGCTCCCGCACGCCGCCCGCGCCCACGCCCGCGCCCGCCAGGGGTCCGCGGCGCAGCACTGCGTCGGTGGCCTCGCGGGGCGCGATGCGGGGGGTGAAGTCCAGCGGGCGCAGGGGCGTGCGCAGGCGCAGGCCGGGGGCGTCCAGCCACGTGGCGGCCTCGGAGTCATCCGACAGAGCCCTTCCAACGACCTCGTTCTCATCGTCCGACTCAGAGTCTGCGCCGTCGCTGGCGTCCGCGTCAGCGTCCGGGCCTTGGCCGACGGTGCCGTCGCCGCTGGCGTCGCGCGTGGATCCAGATCCGGAAAATCCGGAGGATCCCATGGCGCCCGGTCGGGTGTACTGCGCGTACTGCGGGGGCATGAGGGCGGCGCAGACCTCCCGCTGCAGCAGCTTCTTGTTGACGACCACCTTGCCGCGGGGGCCGTCTGGGGGGAGGAGGAGGGAGGAGGAGGGAGGAGGAGACGGGTGGGTTGGTGGGCGGGGAGGGAGCATGATGCATGCCATGCGTCAGGGAACGGAGGGCAATGGTGGACAGGGGAAAGGTCAGGTGTATGGCTGGGTAGGGAGGGCTGAGAGAGCCATGGCCTCAGCACTCACCGACAACACCGCAGTTGGGCGTCTCGCCATCGTTGTTGTTGTTGCCGGAGCCGGAGCCTGACCCGCCACTGCCAGAGCCGGTGCCGGAACCACTGCTCGAGTTACTGGCCTTGGCTGCAGCCGCCTCCCTCTGCCGCACGAACAGCTGCAGGGTTTCGAAACAGCAACCACAGGAACAGCGGCCCAAGCGGTCAAGAGATGGAGCCACGCTTGACGCTACTGCTCAAACTGCTTGTGTGCCCCACGCACGATCTTCCCTCGAGCCCTTCACACCAGCCTCCTCCTCCTTCCCCCCGACACCCGCTCACCTCCAGCTGCAGGGCGTATGCCACGATCTTGCCCGGCCACACGGTGTTCTGCAGCGTCAGGTCAGTGAGGCCTGGGGGGATAGGGGGGGTGCCAATGGGGAGAAGAAAGGTCCCAGACTGAAGCCGGTAGGCAACCACACGACCAGAAAGCGAAGGGAAGATTGAGGCCCAAGGCGAGCGCGTCCACCTCTCCTAACGCCACCTTACCGGTCTTAATCCTTCCTTCTACCCTCGCACCCCGCCCGGACCCGCTCCCCACGTGCGCACCTGTGAGCAGCTCCACCCACGGCAGCACCTGCGTGAGGATGGGCGTGGGCTGGTAGGGCAGCCCCAGCAGCGCCTGGGCATTGTCCACACCGGCCACGTAGGCTGAAGGGGGAGGGGCATGGGGGAGAGGGGGGTGAGGGGAGGCGTGAGCAAGGTACCTCAAGGAGCAGACGCGCTGTGTGCTCTGCCCCGGCACCCGCACCCACGGCCCCACGGCACCCACCGTCCACAGCCTGGTCGGCGAGGTCGGAGTAGGCTGCGGGGCGGAGGGTGAGAGGGTGGCAGGTTTAGACATGAGTAACCGGACTCAACGATACAGCAACCCGACGTTGTCACGTTGTCATCATGTGAGCTTGTGAGGCATGTGAGGTCAGGGCTTGCCTGCGCTGTCTTCAGTGCTGTGCCGAGGTCCAACGCCGCACCCCCCCGTGCCCCCAACTGCTCTCTCCCCGAACCGCCACCCACTCAGGTATTCGGTGGTGGAGGAGACGGTGGTGAGGGTGCCGCCCGCGGGCAGCAGCGAGCCCAGGCCGCTGGCGCCGAAGAGCCCGGCGCCGGAGCTGGCGCTGATGGCACCGCCCTGGGTGGTCAGGAAGGCCTGCTGGGCCTGGGGGGCGGGGGCGGGGGCGGGGGGACGGAGGGCGTCGGGCCCCATCCACGGCGCAGAGATGGTGAAGGGCAGGACCAGGAGATGGATGGGTGAGAGGGCCGACGGAGCAGGAAACATGTGTCATGTGGGTCGTGGTCGTGTGTCGATCCCCAGGGCAGGCGGAGAAGGAACACTAGGCGTGTCATGACTCAGGTGCCCTATCCCCCACTCCCTCACCATCTGCTCGGCCAGGTTTGCCGGCAAGGTGCCGTTGGCGGGGGGGCACAGCACCAGGCTCCAGCCGCGGAGCACCAGCGTGCGGCTGGGGGCGTGGGCAGGAAGCGGGGTCGGGGTCCAGCTCATCGGTACAATGTGGCCAACTCTTTCAGGTCAGTCTCAGCATGAGCCACCTTCACAGCCAGCTACTTGCACAAACAACAGCACACCATGGGGAGGGCACTCACTTGCTGGGGCGTCCGCCCACGTCCTCGACCACCAGCACCCAGCGGCCCTTGGAGGAGACCTTGGCGGCGGCGAAGCTGTACAGGGGCGTGGCGGGCCTGGCGAGGAAGGGCGTGGAGGAGAGGAGGCAGGCCAGTTAGCATGCCGCCTTCCCCTTCCCCGTCCCACGCACCTGGGTCTCCCGCAACCTGCTGGCCCCCGCACCTCCAGGCCTCCCCCCCGGAACATTGCTTGCCCCTGCCGTCCTCTTCCTCCCCTCCCCCGCTCACTCCCATATGCCCGCCAGGTCGTTGCCCTGGTCGGCGGTGGTGGGCAGGGGGTCGCGGGCGGCGTCCGTGAAGGAGGCGGAGGCCAGGTTGGCGCCGTTGCCGCCCTGGGGTGGGGGCAGGCAGGGGGTGGATAGGAGGGAGGCGGGAGGGGCAAGTGGACCAGCGTCAGTAGGCAATCGTGCCGGATTTGACAAGCCAGATCATGAGGAGCCAAGGCGGGGGCTTAGAAGTCCAGTCCATTTAGCCGCCAACTGCGTCCCAACCTCCTCACTCCCCTCCACCCGCACCTGGCGCGCTCGCTTGAGCACCACGGTGGCGACCGCGGCCTCCTCCACGGCGCGGGCCAGGCTGGTGGGGGGGTTGGCGGCGTCGGCGGGGGGCGGGGGGGCGTCCAGCTCGGGCAGGGAGGCGTTGAAGGGCAGCCAGTGGAGCGTCACCTGGGGGCGGCGGGGGGTGCAGACGGAAGCGAGAAGCGCAGCAAGCACTGAGCTGGGTCTGGGTGGTCATCTAGGCTCCAGTTCTCCCCGCGATCTCCCCTTCCGCCGCTTGACCCACTCTCATCCCTCGCGCCCCTTCCCCCGCTCACCCTCAGCAGCCCCACGCGGGGGTGGTCTAGGGCCAGGTCGCGCACCTCCACCGGCCCCACGGAGGAGCCCAGCACCTCGCCCACCAGCACGCTGCTGCCGGCCTCGCCGCCGTCGCGGGACAGCGCCAGTGCGGGGTTGGTGCCGGCGGTGGTGTTGGCGGCGTAGGAGACGCACTGGGGGGCCGGGGGCAGGGTGGGTTCGGTATGGGCATGTCGGCATCTTGCCTCAGAGCCCGCCAAGGCAGATATACCAGCAAGCGGCTCAAAGGGCTGCACCGCGATACCACCGGTGTGAGCCCACAGCCCCGACCCACCGTGAGCTGTGTGACGGTTGCGTTGGCGGTCGATCCGGTGGTGTTGGCACCCGTGGTGGCGGCCGGCGGCTGCAGCGTCTGCAGCCCGCCGCCCACGGTGGCCGCCATGGCCGCCGCCGCCTCGAGGCCCTGCTCCTCCTGGGCCTGGTCCACTGCCGCTGCCTCCGCCGCCGCCTGCTGTGCGGCGGCGTCGGCGGTGGTGGCGGAAGCGGACTCCGCCGCTGGGTCGGCCTGGGCCGAGGCGCCGCTGAACAGAAGCAGGATCAGGGCCGCGAGGGCTGCGGCAGCGCCAAGCGCCGACCGGCCGCGGCTGCGGCCGAGAGCGCGAGGCGCCATTGTCGAGCAGAGGGGTTGCTGGGGCGGGCTGCGGGGATGCAGTGGCGGGGTACCGACTCTCGGATGCAGTGGCGGGGTACCGACTCTCGGAGGTGTGCAGCGGCGCTGAGTCGCGCTGACGGGAAGCGGTGCTTTGTGTCTAGTGCGCCGCTATGGAGCTGCTAGACGCAGTGAGCGCAATATCGCAGGGCGGCGGAATATCGCAATGAAGTCAGCAGGGTCGTGCGGGTCAGACATAGGCGTTGTCCCGTCCTAGGGTGGTCGTGCAGGCCGGGCCCGACATGCTCCGGTAAGACTTTGCCATTTCGACGCCGCGCTTAAGCCTAAGTACACACCGCCCACCCACTGAGCTCACCTGCACAGGAGTACCACCATGGGCGACCGCCCCCGCTGCCGTCGCGCCCCCGGCCTGCTCATGGCCTGGGCGCTGCCCGCCGCGCTGCTGCTGCTGCTGAGCGGCTGCTCGGGCGCCGCGGCGGAGCTGCAAGGCAGCACGGTAGGGGGCCACGGTGGGAGGCGCGTGAAGTGGAAGGAAGATCGTGCGCCGAGTCGCGGCAGCCCCAGACACATGCACACGTCCCAGACCCGCGCTGTCAACCGAGAGCACTAGTCCTTACGGACTCAGCCGATGTGCTTACGCTCCTGCACGCACCGTTGCACTGGCAGTGTCTTGCCACCTGACGCCTCGCGCCGCCCCATGGCCGCCCCTCGCAGGACCTCCTCGCCCCCGGGGGCCTGGACGCCGCCGCCGCGGCCACGCTCTCCGGCGCCCACCGCCGCCCCCTCGAGCTGGACGAGCTTCCCCTGGACGAGATGGAGTCCGAGGGCCTGCTGGACGGACAGTCGCGCCGCATGCTCAAATCTGTCCTGGGTGAGACCCGCAAGGCTGGATGGGTGGAGGCGCTCCAGGCGTGCGGGGGCTGAGGGCCCCAGCCCTCTGCGCAGCTGGCCAAGAGGTGCTGTAGATGTGGGCCGTGTTGACCCAGGCGCGTCCCGCCCCGTTCTTGTCGTCCGCAGGCGGCCCACTGCCCGGCCTCTCGCTCATCCCCGGCTTCCCGGGCGCCGGCGGCCGCATCCCGGGTCCGGGCGGCGCGGGCCTGGGCCCCTTCGCCAGCTACGTCGTGCGCGCTCAGGTGATGAGGAGCTGGGGGAGGGAGGGGAGGCAGGGGCGGAGGGAGATACGGTTAGGGGTGCTAGAGGCGTGTGGGTGGCCATGATTAGTCCATCCTCCCTGCAACTCTCCTTGCACGGCTCCAGCCTGGCACCTGCGAATCCCCCAGGACCCCATCGCCATCGCGCTGCGCCAGCTGTCCATCATCGCCATCGCTGCGTACGGCACCGCCGTACAGGACGCCATCAAGCTGTGAGCACATGTCTGCCACGTGCGAGATGCCGTCTCTCCACCGCGGCTGCTCCTTCCGCACACCTGCCTCTGCTCTCCAGCCCCTCCTTCCTTCACACCTTCACCTTCCTCCACCCCTTAACCTTCCTCCCCTCCACCCCCAGGGGCACCAAGGCCATCGACGCCGAGCTGGCCCGCCTGCGCACCTACCTGCAGCGCCAGGCCAAGGCGCTCACCTCGGCCAACGCGCAGACGCAGCTGGCGCAAGTGCAGCGGGAGATCCGGGTGCGGCGGGGCCACTAGGGGAGGGGCAATTGCCTGCTGGAGCGGGGTCGGGCAGGAGCAGGTCGGGGTCAGTGCTGTGTACAAGGGCTCACTCGACTCTGGCCCTGCCCCCCTCAGGCGCTGGTGGTTGCCCGGGCCGCCCTCAAGGACCTGAGCGCCCGCGAGGTGAGGGCCGCTGCTGCCAGGGAAGAAGCCAACGCACCAGTCACCCAACCATGGCTGTGCAGCCTGTGCAAGACCTTTCGCAACCTTCCCCCGAGCCCCTTTCCCTCCTCTGCTAACCCTGCCAGGTCCGTGACACTAAGTTCCTAACTGCTGCCACCTCCGCCTGGGTGTCCTGGTACTACGGCATCCAGGTGGGCAGCGAGGGGCGGCTGCGGCTGCTGCTGGCGCAGCTGTAGACACAGGGTTTAGCTGGTGTGCCTTGGTTTGGACCGGCATTGACTCTCTACTTCTGCCCCTCCTCCCGGCCACGCCGCCCTCTCCGTGGCCCACAGTACCGCTTCAGCACGATGACGCTCAACATTCAGGTGGGGCGCACACTGGTGGTACTAGGCTACTGGGGCGTGCGTGAAGACTCCAGAGCGAAGGAGCGGGCCCCTGGTCGCAACTGCTCCTGTTCACCTGCCCTGCCGTGCCCCCTTGGCGCACCGCAGTGGGCCAACGACCCCATCCAGCTGGAGCTCAACCGAGTGCTGTTCAGGTGCGGAGGGCCCCAGGGGGTGACGGGGGTCGGAGACTGGGAGTCAGCAGCCGCTGACAGGTCAGCGTTTGCAGCCTCCCAGCAGTCACGCAATCCGAACGTGCTGCCCTCGCAGAAGCTGCTGGGGTTGCGCTTCCTGCTGCTGAGGGTGTTCCCGTTGCCCGGCTCCTCCCGTGACCCCCTTTGTCTCCCAGCTTGGCCGACCTCAACAAGCTCATCGGCCTCCTGCTGGGCCCCTTCGTCGATGCCTTCCAGTTCGAGCAGTGAGCGGGTGCCCTCGCTATCCTCGCTGCCATGCATGGAAAGGGTCTACGTTGTCGTGACCTAGGTGTGCCCGCTGACCTGCTCCCAAACCCGATGAGCCCATGTAGCAACTCGCACCCTTGGCCCCGGCCCCACCCCGCAGGTCCTTCTTCAACGAGCTCGCCAACGTCATCCTTGCGGTGGGTGCCCGTCTATCCCCTACAGGCACACAGTCCCGGCCAGGCTCCTAGTCCCGCTCCGCCCGCCTCCCGCCCACCCCTTTCCCTTCGTTCCCCGCTCCCCCTATCACCTGCGCCCCAGGCCTCCATCGACGAGCGCAACCGCTTCACCGTCACCCCCGTCGCCACGTTCAACGTGAGCTGGGACCTCGGACCAGTGCCAACACCACAACAATTTGCGCCTGAGCACAGCCCGTAACCGGTCGTAGCACTCCAAGCCCGCGACACAATCCTCAGTCTTTCTCTTCCGCCCGACTCCCTTGCTGCTCCTCCCCTTCGTCCCCCAGGACCCCATCGGCAGCGGCAAGAACCTTGCGGCGCTTGCGGACCAAATCGCCAGCGTGTCCAAGAAGGTGCGTTTGCCGATGGCGCGGGGCTAGATGTCGCTAGCCGCTGGGTGCAGGGCCCCTCCCCCTCCTTTTGCTGTGTCTTCTTGCTTGCCAACCCCTCCCCTTCCTGCCCCGTCCCTGCACACGCCCCCAGCTGGGCACGGGCCGCAACGCGGAGGCGCTGCTCAAGGCCTCCACCGCCATGCGAGACAACGTGGCCAAGGCCCTGGCGGTGCCGGCGGGCGGCAGCGGCACGCGGCCCCGCAGCGACGCGCTCAACCGCCTGGGGCAGCTGCTGAGGCAGGGCGCGGCCTCGGCGCTGGGCCGTGGCTGATGCGGCAGAGGCAGAGGCGGGGGAAGGAGGTTCGGGGTCGGAGGTGCTGTTGGTGGCGCTGTGCGCGGTAGGGGGGAGTTGGGCTCACCCAAGCGGAGGGTGATGGCGCGGCGGGCGTAGGCGGGACGGAAGGTAGGGGCATCGCCGCTGGGCAGGACAGAGCGGCCCCGAGGTATGGGAGGCGTGATCACATCAGAAAAGCCACTTGGGTGCCAGCCGTCTGTGCACCACACAATGAATGAATAAGGGGGAAGAGCCACTGCCGAGGGGTGGAAGTTGCGCTTTGGTGTGTCTATGGCCGGCCTCACGGCTGGGCCCCTTCCGCCCGCTCGGGCGTGCACTCAACTCCTCAGCAACGTGTGCTCCTTAGGTCAGGTGTGTGTGTGTGTGTGTGTGGGGGGGGGGGGGGGGTGATTTCGGCGCACCGTCACCTAAATACTATCATGGCCATCTTCGTGAGCCAAATCCAGGACTGTCTATGCTCGAGGCGCTCTCTCGGTCGGAACTAGTGCGGCTTGCTCTCTGCGGTCGGCATCGTCCGGCTGGGACTGTGGTGGAGCCTTCAGTGTGTAACGGCGACCCGCCTTTCGACCCATCGCCCTGCGCGCACGATGCGCTTCCGGGCCGTCACAGCGCTGCAGCCCTAGCAAAGCCCAATCAGCGTACCGTGGGTGGACACAGCGCAGTCAGCGGTCGACACAGCGCGGCGGTCAATGCGATGGCGTGTGGGTGAGTTGGCCGGTGGTGGGGTGGGAACGGAGGCTTGCCACGGCCGAACCATGCTCTGCGCACGCACTGGGTCTTCGCACTTGTACTGCAACTTGTCCCTTCGCACTTGTACTGCGGGCGGTTTCAGTCCCACGTGGTCAGCAGCGCCGAGAGGTGTGCGTGGGGTGCGTGCATGAACATTTCGATCGGATCGTCCTAGGCTTGAATCTTGGCAGGGCCTACACTTTGATGTCAGCAATGGAGGCCTCTGCCAAGCTACGCGACCCCGAGGAGCTTGTTCTGGTAGTCTTGCACCGCTGGCTCCCCCGCCTGTCGCTGAACTCGAAGGACAGCAACCCCACGCCGTTGCATCCCAAAGCGGAAGCCCCGTCGCTTCTGCTGCGCTTTCCCATGGGCGCCCGGCGAGCTGCCCCCTCCGCGGGGCTGCTCTGGGCCCTGGCCGTGCCCGCACTGGCCCTCCTGCTGGCCGCGGGCTGCAGTGGTGCTGCGGCCGAGATGGAGGTCAGTGCCTCGAGGGAGGCCGCGGGGGCTGCGGGGACCGGGCTTTGTCGCTGCAGCCGAGAGCCGTGGCTCAGGGCTTTGACGCGACTTGTAATGCCAGTCCGTGCGCCCCTGCCTAGCTTGACGGTCCCGCCAAGACAGGCAGAGGGCCGGCGGCTGCTCGCGGCCTCTACGGTTCCAAGCCTGCCCGGAACGTGACTAGACCCCGCAGCCCCCGATCCGCCGCCTCTTTCCCCGCAACTCCGCTTTCGCCCCGCAGGACCGCCCCGACTTCCTGACCTCCCTGGAGCAGGAGCTGGCCCGGGAGGCGGCGGAGGCGGGGGAGGTGGACGACATGGAGGCGGCGGCCGAGGGGCTGCCCTTCCCCGCGGAGGCCTGGGCGGGCGCTCCCAGGGACGGTGAGGACCCCGACAACCCCGACGCGGGCCTCAACCACACGCCAGGCTCCGCGCGCCGCCTGCTGCAGGCCCTTCGCGGTGAGCGCCGGCTGTGCGTGTTTGGGGTGGGCTCCGTGCGGCTGAGTGCAGGGCGGTTGCGCTTCGGAGTGGACACGGTGGGAGTTTGCGAAGTCCATGACTTTGCTGGCTTCCCGGGTCTAGGGGTTCCCTACTGGGAGCGAGACCCAGCCCAGAAATGCTCGTATTTGTGCACTGCGCTGAACTTAGCTAAACCCTCGTCGTCTCCTTCTGGTCCCCCGCCGGTTCGAGCACTGGTGTGCGTGTTGTCCTCCAGCCCTCGTACAGCACCGCACGATTCATTGGCCTGGCTGCCGGCTGACTCGTGCTCACCGCCGCTCCCCACCCAACCTGCAGTCGGGCCCCTGCCCGGCCTCACCTTGCGTCCCGGCGTGGGTCTCGGTGTGGCCGACGCGGCGTTCGCCGGCTACGTCATCACCGCCCAGGTGGGGGGCGGTTACGGCGCCGCACATACAGGATTGGCCCCCTCCGCTGCCCTCACGCCGGTCTGGCAGCGCCGCCGACGCCGGCGGCGCGCTCAATGCCTCCAGCGCCTCCTCCTCTCCGCATACGCCTTCAGCTGACCCCGTTGCGCCTCCGCCCAGCTTCCTCCTGGCCTCTCCTTGCCTTGCCTCCGCCGCAGGACCCCATCGCCATCGCGCTGCGCCAGCTTTCCATTGTGGCCATCAACGCCATCGGCACCGAGGTCAACAACGCCATCAAGAGGTGGGCGTGGAGAGGCACGGGGTCCGGGGCCCCGGCTGCGCTGGGGCCAAGTGCACCTGCGCGGACAGGGGTAAACACCGGGGGTAAACACCGAGTCATTCGAACCCCAACGGAACGGCAGTACAGCTGCTCGCACGAGGGCTCGCGGCGAGTCACCCGTGCCGCCTCCCCCTCCTCCCTCCCCTCCCCCCGCCAGGGCGGTCCGCGACATCGACGCCGAGCTGGCCCGCTACGCCACGTACCTTGGCCGCCAGGTGGACTCCCTGGAGGACGCCAACCTGCCCGAGGTGCTGGCGGCGGTGCAGACGGAGGTCCGGGTGAGAAGTGGGCAGGGGGGCTCGGGGTACCGTACTGGGGGGTACTGGCCTGAGGCGGGGGGCGGGAGGCGGGTGTTGAGGGCGGGCGATGGGTTCGTCGGCTGTCGGGTTGCGAAGAGAGGGACTGTTGACACCCCTGAGTCCCGGCTGCGTGCGCTGCAGGTGCTGGTCCTTGTGAGGGCCTCGCTGGAGGACACCCGGGACCGACTGGTGAGGCGCGTGGGGGCGGGGGGCGGGTTGGTGGGTGGATAAGGGGTTGCCGCCTCCGGTCAAGCAGGGCCTTGCGTCAAGCTGCCGGCATGCTGTCTCACCAATCCGCTTTCCTGTCCGCAGATCGTGTACAGCACCTTCGTCACTAGCTCAGTGTCCGCCTGGACCTCCTACATCTACGGCATCCAGGTGCGGAGGGGGAACCGTGCACGGCCGCTCGCCAGGCCTACACTACTAAGCTCATCAGCACCGCCGCTTGCTGTCCGCAGTATCGCTTCCAGGCGCTCATCCTCGCGCTGCTGTCCTCCAACGATCCGGTGGGTCCACGTGTTGGCGAGCATGGGGCTGTAGGGCGCGTCTGCGCAGGTCACATGATGCCATGCCGTGCAGCACGCACCCTGGCCCTTCGCTCTCTTGTTTGCTCTTGCCTCCTCACCCCCATCCCATCACTACAATCCTGCTTAATTGTTGATTCTCCAGTTCGGCTTCGAGCTGGGCCGCGTGCTGTTCAGGTGCGACGCGCGATAGCCGGGACATCCACGCCCTGCACTGGCACCCGGATCTTTGCTGCGCGCGGGGCTTGTCCCCTCTTCTCCGAGGGGTTCAGTCAACGACCGCCGCAGGCATCACCCGCCCTCTGCCTCCCGGTCCCGTTACCGTTACCTCAACCGACCCTTCTCACCTTCCGTGCGTTCCCTTGCTCCAGCCTGTCGGACCTGACCAAGCTGGTGGGCCTCATCCTCAAGCCCTTCATTGCTGAGTTCAAGTACTCGCAGTAAGGGGGCTTGTGCGATTGGCAACTGCGGTTGGTTTGGGCACGGTACGGCAGGGAGCGCATGGAACGGCCTCCGTGAGCTGGCCAGAGACACCGGTCACCTCGTGTTCCTCGTCTCCCAGGTCCTTCCTGAACAACCTCAACGGCATCATCTTCGCTACCTATACCCGCGAGCGCAATCGCCTCACCTTTACCCCTTCAATAGCTTTGGACGTGAGTGCACGTGCGGTGCCTCCAGCACCCTTTGGCAGTGCAAGAGCTCGGGTAGCCAGGACCTCCACGTATAGGCTAGACCTGCCATGTCTGAGCTGGTGAGGGCCTCCGCTGGTCGCCTCCTTCTGCAGGACCCCATTGGCAGCGGCAAGAACCTGCAGGCGGTCGTGGACCAGGTCCTCGAGCTGGCCGGGAAGGTGCGTGGGGGGGGGAGGGCGACGGGGGAAGGGGGTGAAGGGCGGTAAGGGCGTCCTCGGAGAAGCGCTAGCCTTGTTGGGGTAACGAGCCCCAACACCCACTGCTCACGTCCTTCTCCCCCCCCCCCCTTTCCAATGTGCCTCCTGCTGACCACGCCTGGGCAGGTCGGCTCTGGAGAGAATGCGGCAGACCTCCTCGCAAGGGCGCAGCAGACCCGCGACCTGGTCACCGCCGCGCTCAGGAGCCCCCTCAGGGACGGTCGCAGCAACATTACTGGGCTCGAATCGCTCCTCTCGCGCGGTGGCCAGGGCCCGCTCGGCGGGCGCGGGATGGCCTTCTTGAGCGGCCTCGCGGGTTAGGCCAAGAACGCCAACTTCTTCAGCCATAGCGGCAAGCATGCACGGCTGACTGGATGACAGTGGTCGTGAGCACCCGGGGTGATTGTGGGCCTAACGAAAGAAGCATGCGCTAGCATTCGCGGCCAGCCAGTGCGAGCCCAGTCGATGGTTATGTCTTGCTTGAATAATGAGCCTGATCTAACAAGAAGCTGAGCTGTTTTGCCTATGCAGAGCTATCGGCGCTGCAGCGTGAGCGTGGGTAGTGGGGGCGTAGGGCGCGTGCATTTCTATGCTCGGTGCAGGGCAGGGAGTCCGTATAGTTTGAGGGGAACGCAGGACCTGTGGAGGCAAGACCAGGCCAGGATGGTTCAGCGCACGGCATCGCGTCGACCGGGCATCGGGGCCGGGGCCGGAAGTGCACGGCGATGCCGCTTTCCTGCAATGCTGTATAACTCCGCATGCAAGTACTTATACCATTTCCAAACGGGCAAGTTGCTCCCGCTGCTCGACAGCTCAAGCTGTCACGGTCAGCTCTGCATTCCCTTCTGCTTTGACGTAGAAGCCTGCACATATTGCATACTACATAGAAGCCTAATGGCGCTCTGGGGTCATAGTCAGCAGAGCCGCGAACTTCCATGGATACCGCCATCGCTCTCCAGCTTGGTCCGCTCTCCAGCCTGAGCGTACAAGCCATGTGGCACCCTACGCTCAAAGCTCCTGGTGGCACGGGTGTATGTATGTGCCGGACGCCGCGGCGACAAGGCCAACAGGTACATCCCGCAGAAAAGCAGTCGCAAGGCCGGGCACGGCCATTCCCTTCCCCGCCTGAGCACGCCTGCGGCCGCCATACGCTGTGTAGGCGCGACGTGTCGGTGAACCCTCAGCCGCTGGAGCAGGATAGCAATGCGCTGGACTGCCATATCCAGGCAAGGAGGGGGGGTAAGGGGGGCAAAGGGGGCGGATTGCTTACCTGTTGACAAGGTTGAGTAGTCCCCACAAGGCAGCCGCATAACCTAGGACCATAGAGCACAGCTAGAAGCATGGAGAGTTGGAGACCCTGGGGGGGGATGGAGGGCAGATGTGAAGGACCCGTTTCGAGTAGGCTGACAGCAAGCCGAGGGCCGAGCTTGACGGGGTGGTGCCAACCCGTCATCTTTGGTGCGGTGTGGTCCTGTGACGAGAATATGCCAGGGCCTGGGCCGTGCGTCGGAAGACTAGGGTGGTCGGGAAGCGATGGCGTACGGACAAAAGCTTGGTCAACCTCTTTTACAGGAGAAGTGCGGCTCCACCAGCCAGTTATTACCAGGCTCTCTACCCAGCCCCTGCGCACCATGCTTCCGACCCCCCAGCCCCAGCCCCCAGAAACGAAGAAGAAGAACAAACCACAGCCCATTACAACACCAAGAGCGCAACAAGTGATTCTCCGCCTGCCTATGGATATCATAGTCCCCCAGAGAGTACCCCGTGAGCACTCACAACACCGCCGGGAAGTCCCCAAGCCACTGACTGCGTGGCACGCTGGGCCTCTTCAGCAACAAAACGCACAGTCCAACAGCATCCAACTATCCTCATACTGACATTCTCAGCTTACAGGCCAGCTTAGCGGCCCGCCGTACCAGTTGCCACCGCCGAGCCGCCGATGTCGTGGCCCACGTTGCCGTTACCGCCCCACACGCCGCGGGTGATGGTGTCGGGGAGCACCAGGGGAGTGATGAGGTCGCCCGAGCCAGGCAGGGCTGAGGCACCTGGGGGTTGCACGTGGGGACAGAGGGCGTGCGGCCGCTAGGCTTGAACCTGATGCAGCGAGAAGAGGACGTGGGTGGTTGTGCATTCGGACACAGTAAGAGCGTCCTCTGGCCTCAGAAGCATGGGGACCGGCTTCAGCTCTCAGGCCTGAGGCCCATCCCGGCAGGCCTACCTCCAAACACGCGCTGCTCAGAAGTGGAGCCCAGGCCCGCGCTGAGCTCCTCTGATGGGCGGGCAAGGGGCAGCACGGCAGCGCGGTTAAAGCGTACAGACATGCAGCCCCGTCGCCCATAGGGGCTACCAAACACATTTAAAGCGAACCGAGCTCAGTCAAGCCAGCAACCACAGATGTGAGGGTAGAGCTTTATGTGCGGTACGCTGCCGGCGTGGTCTATCTGCCCAGCAACCACCAGACAGCAGAGGGCCCTCCTCCCGGCACCCACCGCTGCTCTGGAGCACGTCCACGCCCACAGCGCCGGGCAGGATGGTGTAGACGCCGGTGAGGTCGTCCTCAGGCCGGTCCTGGGTCCTGGCGGGGGTCTCCTCGCCGTCTTGCAGCAGACGGCGGCCCGCATCGCCGGTAGCCACCGCCGAGCCGCCGATGTCGTGGCCCACGTTGCCGTTACCGCCCCACACGCCGCGGGTGATGGTGTCGGGGAGGACCAGGGGAGTGATGAGGTCGCCCGAGCCGGGCAGGGCTGAGGCACCTGCGGGTTGCACGTGGGGACAGAGGCGGGGCGTGCGGCCGCTAGGCTTGCACCTTATGCAGCGTGAAAAGGACATGGGTGGTTGTGCATGCAGACACAGTGAGAGCGTCTTGTGACTCAGAAGCATGGGGACCGGCTTCAGCTCTCAGGCCTGAGGCCCATCCCGGCAGGCCTACCTCCAAACACGCGCTGCTCAGAAGTGGAGCCCAGGCCGGCGCTGAGGTCATCTGTTGGGTTATAAGGGGCAGCACGGCAGCGCGGTTAAAGCTTACAGACATGCAGCCCCGTCTTGCGGGACCCTACGCACAGTGGGGCCGTACTATAAGCATCAAAGCGAACAAGCCCTGTCAAGTCAGCAAACGCAGGTGTCAGGTATGTAGACCTTCATGTATGTGTGGCATGCTGCCGGCGCGGTCTGCCCGGCAACCACCAGACAGCAAAGGGCCCTCCTCCCGGCACCCACCGCTGCTCTGGAGCACGTCCACGCCCACAGCGCCGGGCAGGATGGTGTAGGCACCGGTGAGGTCGTCCTCAGGCCGGTCTCGGGTCGTGGCGGTCGTCTCCTCGCCGTCTTGCAGCAGACGGCGGCCCGCATCGCCGGTAGCCACCGCCGAGCCGCCGATGTCGTGGCCCACGTTGCCGTTACCGCCCCACACGCCGCGGGTGATGGTGTCGGGGAGGACCAGGGGAGTGATGAGGTCGCCCGAGCCGGGCAGGGCTGAGGCACCTGCGGGGTTGAAGACAGAGGGCATGCGACCGCTAGGCTTAAACTAACCTGATGCAGCAATTAGAAGACGCGGTATGGGTGTGTGTACATACCATGAGCTCCTTGCAACCTAGAAGCAGGAGACCGGCCTCAGCTCTCAGGCCCGAGGCCCATCCCAGCAGACCTACCTCCAAACACGCGCTGCTCAGAAGTGGAGCCCAGGCCGGCGCTGAGGTCATCTGTTGGGGGGCAACGGGCAGCATGTGCGGCAGTGGGGTTAAGGGCAAAACACCCGGGCTCTGATTGCATGTGGCAGTGCGGTAACTAGAGCTAAAAATGCCCGTAACAGAACCCACGGGGCCACAGCTCCAAATCTCCTTCGCAACAAAAAAGGCCCAGCGCACCCCACCACCCCCATGCACCCACCGCTGCTCTGGAGCACGTCCACGCCCACAGCACCGGGCAGGATGGTGTAGACGCCGGTGAGGTCGTCCTCAGGCCGGTCCTGGGTCCTGGCGGGGGTCTCCTCGCCGTCTTGCAGCAGACGGCGGCCCGCATCGCCGGTAGCCACCGCTGAGCCGCCCGGGTGCCGGAGCTGGAGCAGGCGGCGACCGCCTAGACCGCCCACACCTGCGGGGGAGGCGCCGGGGCATGGCAGCGCTTGAGCGAAGCACGGGGTGTCGCCCCTGCAGGGCCTGCGGCGGGGTGGGGCGGACCTGCGGGTCGCCCCGACGGACGCCGCGTCGACTTACCCGGCCGAGACGCGGAGGCCGTCACCGGGCTCAGAGAGAGCCAACCAGCCATCGCGAGGGCTGCGAAGAGCAGAGCGGCAGCCAGCGCGGGCCGCGGGCTGCGGAAACGGAGCGGAGCCCGGAAAGTCGCCATGCCGTGCAAGTTTTGGGTTTTACGGGGGGGAATATGCTGCGGTTGCCGAGCTTTGGGTTCGTATGCGCGTGGGCGTTTCACAAAGTGAGTCCTTGTAGGCTGTGGTGTGGCTGTGTGGGGGCTGAAGAGCAGGCGTGTGTCGACCTTAGTATCTGTGTCGGTGATGAGCGTGGACTGGACGAAACGGCGCCGAGCCCAGCCCTTTTGTATGCGCGTTGCTGTGTTCACTACGTTGCAAGCAGCGAGCAAGGCAAGGTTGCGCGCTGAAAGTAACCCCCAGCTTCCCCCGTGCTAATCGCCTCGAACTCACTCGCGCCGCCGCAACGAGATACCAACCGTCATACCAGCGTCATGCTGCAACGTTGCGCTACAGTCTTGCCTGTCTGTGCAGTTGGGGAGAACCACGCACGCACAGCGAGCGAGCGCCGACCCATGGTGTCCTGGCAGCAGCCCCGCGAACGGGCAGGCCGCACCGGCTGCCGCATGGTGGCCACAGCGGGGTCTGCGCTGGATGGCCCCAGCTCAGGTCAGCACTGGAAACCCCTGCATTGGAAACCGCAAGCGAGTGAGGACGGTGCCACCCAAAGGGCTGCTGATCACACCCACTGAGTGATCTGCAGCGCGGTCTCCAGCGGTGCCTCCAGTCATGTGCGCATGATGGCAGGGCTCGATGGCCAGGTCCGGTGCGTACCCCTACATGCACACTGGTCCCTGGGACTCTGTTGGGTTTACAGCTCACGGCGAGGTACATCCGAGCGTGCCCCAGAATCGCCAGCTCTTATGCCCCCTGGCAAGCGTGACCCCAAGGGCACAGCCCTCTTAGGCCCCTTGGCGAGCATGCCCCCTCGGAACATTTGCTCATACTCATACTCGTACTTATTCGTCCGCCCCATCCTCCCAACGCGCCAAGCTACCCGCTGCCACGCCCCGGGCGCCATGTGCACCGCGGTCTCCTAAATGTACCGAGGGCCAAACATGGCGAGGGAGAGTCAGTCCCGCCCAACAATGCTTCCTACCTACCATCCCCCGTCCGCCGCCTCACCACCCTCGTCCGAGCACTCTTCTTTTGGGACCCCCCTCCTCCCCGTGCCGGGTGTCAAACGATGGGCCGCGCCTGACCCGTTGCCATCAAGGCTACCCAGCCAAAACCCGCAGTAAATCATGCGCCAAACGTGAGCGCGCGGGTCAGAGCTCTCCGAGGACCGGCAAGTACAGCCCCGCTCAACGACCCGCAGTTCCCGTGGGCACGGCCGAGCCCCCAATGCCCTGGCCCACGTTGCCACCGCCTCCGAACACGCCCTGCGTGGTGGTCTCGGGGAGCACCGCGGGGGCGGTAGTGGTACCGGATCCGGGAACGCCGGTCGCACCTGGAGGGCGCGGGAGGGAGGGAGGGCAGGAAGGAGCGGTGAGGAAGGCCACAGACAGCATGAGCGAGAGGGGCGAGTGCGTCGCACAGCTGGATGGGATGACGAGGCACAGCACGCGCTCGGGACTTGCATGCGCTGCTGCGGCCAGCAAAGCCTGGACCCCTCATACCTCCAAGGGGGCGCTGCGTGGTGGTGGGCCCCAGGCCAGCTGCGATCTCTGTGGGGTGGTGGAAGTGAGGGCTTGCACGGTGAGCCACCTCCCTTGTCCCAAAACAAGGAATGCTATGGCTCCATCCGATTGCCCTCCTCGCCCGCTCACCTCCGGTCGTGTCGGTGTCAGAGATCGTGTAGTAGTCGCTGAGGGCGGGAGGGTAGGTGCGGGGATGCAGGATTCGAGGACCAAGTCAGGAGCTGGCTTGGGGGGATGCGCGGGAGCCTGACCCCAAAGCACACCTTCGCCTTCGTGCACTGCACCACTGCACCTGCTGATTGCACTACTCACGTGTAAGGCTCGCCGCCCGGCTGGGCCGTGCCTGTTTGTGCCGCGGTGGAGCCCTGAGGCGCGCCGCCGCCGCCGGTGCCCGAGCCAGGAGTGGTGGTGGTGCCAGTGCTGCCCGTCGCACCGCCGCCGGCAGCCTTGGCGGGGGCGGCGGCAGGCGCGGCGGGCTTGGGCTCGGAGATTACGGTTGTCCGGGTAGCCAGCCTGAGGAAACAGGGTGGCAATCTCAGAAAGAGGACTCAAGCATCAAAGTACATCTCCTGAAGAAGAGTTCCGCCGCGTCCCGCACCACCGTGTATCCGGGCAGAGCTGGGGCTGTGTCTGGGGCTCAAACCGCTCCGACTCATGCTACCCATGCCCCTGTCCCCTGGAGACCCGGACCCCCCGCGTACCGGCCGCTGTAGGCGACGGTGCTGGTGCACGTGACGATGCCCAGGGGGCACAGCGACCACATGCCCAGCCCCAGGCTGCCGCCGCTCAAGAGCCGGCGGGGGCTCCAGGAGAATAGCGAGGAGCCCGGGTCGCCTGCGGGGATGAAGGGGGCAAAGGCGTAGGCCCGATGTCAGCCAAGCTGTCTTGGCGGTCAAGGACAGCTGCCCAGCACACACCGCCTTGGGTCTTTGGCCCCGTTGTGTCTGCGCCTCCCGTGGTGCGGTTGCCCCACTCCACCCACGCCCCCCACTCCCACCCACCTTCCTCCTTGCCAGCCCTGTCCGTCGCCAACGCGGGGACCGCCACCACCGCAACAGCGGCAAGGGCGAGGAGACCCAGGGCCCATCGCCGGCGCATGGGTGCCGGGCGGCGGGCGGGGGCACGAACGGCGCGGGGCTCAACCTCCGCGGGCACCACAGAGCGTCGCCGCATGGCTGTTGTCGTGGGTGAGGAGTGCGGGAAGGGGTTTGCTGCGCGTGCCGGCAGGCTGTAGCAGTAACGTCTGGGTTGTGCAGCTGTAACACGGCAAGCTGGGAATTGCTTGCGGAGCAGCAGCGCGCGGCACTTTAAGAGCTTGCGGTGAGGGCTGAGGGCTGAGAGCTGACAGGGAATCCTGCTTGACAGACTGTCCTTTCACGCACGCTTCGCAACCGTACCGTGTCGTACTGCAGTACAGTGCACGCACCGCGGTTCATTGAGCCGCTGGATTCCTCGAGGCCGCTGGCCGGGGCAGGCCGGGGCTGCGAGACGAGTAGGCCAGGCCCTCAGCAGTGCGTGCTCACTACCCTGGGTACGCTGTACGCCGTGTCATGCTTGGGCATAAGGGCGATACAGTCATGATACAGTCCCGCCAATGGGCGCAGACAGGGGCGGTGGGGGCGAGGGGCAGGGGAGCGCGGAGCTCGGGCGGGAGAGCATGCACCCGACCCACGGGGCAGGTCGGTGAGACCAGAGCGTTGCCGGCGCTATGCCTTCCAGACCGTTCTTGTGTGACCATAGCACTAGGTAGGCGGAAAATCGTGCTGTAAAGTCCCTCGCGAAGGCCGCCGCCGCTTCGGCACGACCCGCTCACGTTTTGGTCCTCGTGCGGGCGCACCTGAGCGAGGAGCAGCAATGAACGGCAGCTTCGACAGCCTGCGCGCTTTCTTATCGCCGGGGCGGCGCTGCGAGGCCGCCGGCGAGCTCTTGCGCGGCGGCGCCCTCGCCTTGCCCCCCGCAGAGCCGGAAGCCGCGGCGCGCGGCTCACCAGCTGGCTCCTCCCCGCTGCTGCCGTCTCTGGCGCCACCCGTGGTCAGCGCCGACCCAGCGGAAGAGCAGCGCCGCGCCTGCGATTTGACCCCTCAATGCGGGCCGAGTGCCGTCAGCGCCGAGGCGCGCGACAACGGCCTCGCCGACCTGCCCTGCGCGCTGCTGCAGCGCATCCTGGTGGCCGCGGGCACGGGCGCGGGGGGCGCGGTGCGGGGATGCAAGGCGCTGCGCGAGTCGTGGCGCGCCGCCCTACGCGACCCGGCCCTCGCGGCGCACGTTCTCGTCACCCGCCACGGCCCCGCCCGCGCCCCCCTGCACGTCTACGCATGCCTCCGCTGCCTGGCCGGCGGCGGTGGGCCGGCGGGCTCGCTGACGGCGGCGGGGGCCGTCGGGCCGCTGCTGACCCTGGCGGCGCCGCCGCACCGGCGGGCGCAGGCAGCGCTGGAGCTGGTCCAGGCGCTGGCGGCGCAGCGGGCGGGCCTGTGGCTAGCGACGACGCCGGGGGGGCCGCCGGTGTCGTCCGCCGCAATGGCTGAGCACCGGGCGCTCGCCCCCGGCTTCCTCGCCGGCGGCTTGCTGCTGGTGGGGCCGGAGGAGGTGGTCACCGCCCTCATGGCTGGGGCCAGCGGCTGCGGGCACCTGGGGGTGGTCAAGGCGCTGCTGGCCGGCGGCGCAGCACCCTCGGCGGTGGCGGCGGGGTTGGTGGCGTCGGCGCGGGCAGCACACGTGGAGATTGCGAGGGAGCTGCTGGCGGCGCAGGGGCACCACCTGCCGCCGCCGGCCGCATCGCCGCCGCCAGGCGACGGGAGCGCGGCGGACGCCGCTGACCGTGCCGCCGCCGCGGTTGCTCCGGCGCTCCCGGCAGTGGTCCCGCAGCCGCCGCCGCCCCTTCCCCACCACCCTCACGCTGCTGCGCTGCTGGCGGCGCCCCTCACCGCCGCCGCCGCCGGCCGCAGCGGGCGCCACCTCGCCCTCCTGGCCCTCCTGCTGTCCCTCGGCGCGGACCCCAGGACGCACGGCGGCGAGGCGCTGGCGGCCGCCGCGGCCGCTGGCTCCACCGCCGGCGTGGAGCTACTCCTAGCCGCAGGCGCGGAGCCCACAGCCAATGGCTGCCGGGCCCTGGTGGCGGCGGCGGAGGTGCTCCGCGTGGGCTGTGTCTGGTCGCTGCTCAAGACACGGGCGTTCGGGCCCAGCGAGATCGGCGCTGTGGCGCGGCAGCTGCTGATGCCGCCGCTGGTGGGGCGCGTGGCGGCGGTGGCGGCGCTGCTGCTGCCCTGGCTGGCGGCGGGGGCGCTGCTGCTGCTGGCGGCGGCCCCGCTGGTCATGGGCTGCGTGCTCGTCTGCCTCTGGAACGGGTGAGTGATTGAGCGGAAGGAGGAAGGGGTGAGGCAGCGTTAGTATGCATTGATGATACGATACAACTGGCTGCTCAAATAACTGCATCCGGTGCACATGGCTTACACATCTCCGCTGCCCACTCACTCGCCCTCCCTCGCATCCCCCAGGCTGTGGCTGGTCAGCTCCCTGGCAGTGGTCGGCTACGGGCTGGGGCTGGCGGCTGCCGCCGCAGCGGTGGGCCTGGCTGCGGGGATGACGCTGGCGGCCGCCGCCACTTCGGCCCTGCTGACGGCCCGCTTCCTACTGCGGGCCCTGCTTCGCCGCACCGCCGCTGACCGGCAGGGGCTGATGGAGGCCGCAGCGGCCATGCAGGGGCTGGCGGGCGGCGGCGTGGCGGGAGCAGGGGAGCAGGCGGGGGCACAGCCACCTGAGGAGCCGCCGCCTGACCTTGCGCCTCCGCTACTCCAAGCAGAGCCAGCACCCGTGGCGCCGGCCGATGGCGAGGCACAGCCCCCCGAGCTGCCTGCGCTGCAGCCGCCGCCTGACGAGTAGCGCGTGCGGCCACCAGGTTTGGAAACAAAGAATGCTGGCACCGTTACGGTGTGGTTCTGCGACTGCTGAGGGCTGGTTCTGCGGTAGCGTTTAGTGGGCTGGCCCCCCCTAGCACCCACTCCCCCGGTCCTGATTGTGGACTTGGGTCTTGATTGGGTTGGGATGTGCATGCAGGAGCGGCAGCGCATGCAGTTGCCTGCTGATTACGGAATCGTGTGGCGATGTCAGTGTTGTGCATGGGGCTTCCTGTACGCCTCATTGGGTCTGGAGCTTGCCGCGGTCTAGTGCGGCAAGCTCTTGTCTGTACACACCTGCGCTTGGCCCTTGTCTGGAACCTGACCAGACACCAGTGAAGACCGGCAGACACTTCACCGCCTTGTTGACAATATGCTGTGACGGCTTGTGGATCCCTTGTGGGGAGGAGTGATCTTAACAGCAAGCGGTTTGTGTGCTGTACCTTGAACGCGTTGCGGAGCTTGTACGTGTAGTACGTACGTTGCGTAAGCAAGGACTTGAGTGCCCCTGACTTGAGCTGACATCTGTCTCGTTGTGTAGCAACTACAGTCTGTACTGAAAGCGGTTGAATGCATGCGTGTTGAGGCATCAAAAGTCACGCAGGAGACAACCCTTCATGCACGCGGGGGACCCTGGCACTAGAGGTGAAGAGCGAGGCAAGTGCACGCAGCGGGTCAGCAAGGCCAACTGCCGTAGCAAGGCGGCGGAGGCTGGGCGGCTGGAGCGTTGAGGGGCGGGGCTGGGTGGCTGGATACTGGGCGACTGAAGGCTGGGCAGCTGGCATTGTTCGTGCTTCTGTTGTTGCTTCGAAACTAGGGGAAAGAGGGGTGGCGAGCAGCGGGGGAGCCGTGGGGAAAGGTCGTGTCTCAGGGTCCCCTTCGCGCCCTTGAGAGCAAATCGTGCATGGCGTGGTGCGGCATGTACCAAGTCCAGGCGTTGGCCAATCCTTCTACCTTGTAAACAAGAAGTGCATGACAACTCACTGCCGCCATGTATGACGTCAGTGCCAGTGCCCCAGTGGGGGGCAGTATCTGGTGACATCACGGCGGAGATGAGATATCCTTCTGCTCCTTGCTGGATGAGTCTACACTTCACAGCCGTGGACAGGTCGAGGAAGGGTCAGGGGGGGGTAGGAATGATGTAGAAGTACCCCATGCTTCCTTTGGAAAGAGCTTGGCCACAGGAGCCTTAATCCACTTTCAGAATTCAAATCGAGGTTGTTATTGCAAAGATCCAGGCCCTCAAAGTTCAGGGTGGGTCGGGGGGTCGGGGGGTCTGGGAACTTTCGTCAAGGGGGGCCCAGGAACTTTCGTCACGGCGGGCAGGACCCCTTCCGTCGGCTCCTGCGCTCTTTCAAGGGCCCAAAAGGCGTCCATCGACAAGGTCTGAACTCTGGGTATGCCTGAGCACCACGTTCAGCGGTCGGGAGGTGGGTCCAGGCCGGGCATGACCCAACATGTCGGCATGCCAGCGTTGCAGAACACGTGGGGGGCCATCCCCACCGCCTCCTGTTGTGTGACACACAGCCACTTTGTCACACAAGCAGTCAGAAGCACTAAGCGCTACGGTGGTAGGTTCGGCAGGACCCTCTTTGTGGGTCGATGGACGCGTCCATGGTCAGTGGACAGACGCCAAGTCTGGCCTTCGCCCCAAGACGGCTTGCAACGCATTAACACACGTGAAGTGCAGTCCGAAGATGCAGAAATGAAAGAAGTTGCCGTACGTTTCTCGCATGTGCAGTGCTGCCGTACGCCGTACGGCATGGGTGGGTGGGTGGGTCAGGGGGGCCAGAAACTTTTGCGGCATGGGGTGCAAAACTTTTGTCCCTACCCCCCCCGTGGAAGGGTCGTGGGAAGGATCTGCTGGCAAGGACTGAACCCCCCAAAGCCCATCCTCGTCAACATGATCACGGCGGACGCAATGTGCAGATCTGCCAGGATCTGCTGCTGTTATATGGGCACCATGGTCAGTTCCTATAGGCTACAGCTCCTTGCTGGATCACTGGGCCGTGCCGGCAAGTCATGCGTGGCCAGGGATGTAAGACTGCCATGCCTCTGAATGTCTCAGGGCGCCAGGCCCACAAGCAACGAAGCAAGGGGATGGGCCGCTCGGGGGGATGGGGGTTATGGGGCCCTGGCCTCTGAGGAGTCCCCACCAGGTCACGGGTCGCTGCTGGGCAGTATCTACTACACCCAGGACAGGTCGACTGTCCAGTCCTAATCTGTGGAGAGTGGCGAACTTGGCGTAACCCATGCACTCGTGTTCTGCCTCGAAGCATCCTCCGCTGCAAGGTCCTGCTGGTCCTGGCTGGACCCAGGAGTTGAGATCAGGGTTGCCAATACGTATCAGTCCCCGTATTGATACGGATACGTATTAATACGGATACGGCCTCTCGCTGCCGTATTAATATGGCATGGGGCGCGGGGGAACCGGCCGGGCAGCCGGGGCCGGCGGCGGGGGGGGGGGGGCGCTGGGGTGCTGGGGTGCGTCGGTCGGCACTCCGCAGCCGTCCATTCCGTCCGTTCCGCCGTAGCCGATGCCCTACGCGTTCCCTGCGCTTCTACGTGAACGCGGAGCGCGTTCGCTCGTGCACAAGGCGGCAGTATGGGCTGCCGTACGCTGCCGTATTAATACGGCTGGGCGCCGCCGTATTAGAGCCGTATTCAGCCGTATTAGCGAGGAGGGGGCCGTACTGCGTATTAATACGCGTATTGGCCCCGGGGGCTGCCGTATTGTGCAACCCTGGTTGAGATGCTCGCCACTCCACCTAGTAGCCTCGACAATCCGCAGAGCGGCTTAGGGGAGGATTCCCAGGTTTGTGGCCCTCGAGGTCCCTGGGGCGCTGGCGGGTTGATGTCCCAGGTCTCCTCCCCGCCGTGCTGCGCCTGAACGTCGTCAGCTCCTGATGCGTGTGTGCTGTGCGCCTGTGTTGGCGTGGGGGCCTTTCTGTGCGTTCCTTCTCCCGTGTCTCTGCCTGCCGGCTTGGGCGCGCTCTGCGTGGTGCCTGGGCGCGTGTGGGGTCGAGGTTTCTCGATGGCGCGCTTTGGGTTTTGGTGTTGTGTTCCTGGAAGGTGTTCCGGGGTCTGTATATTGAATGCTGCACATTGCCATGTGTGCTCTCTGGGGTACACTCTGGTGTGTGAGACCTTGTCTCTGATAACGAGGAGGTGTGGTGGCCGAGTGGTCTAAGGCGCAGGATTAAGGCTCCTGTCCGCAAGGGCGCAGGTTCAAATCCTGCCCACATCAGCAATCCAGATCTTAGATCCCCTGTGGATCTCGGGTTTCAAAGTGTTCCTTCCCCGAGGTGTCTGGGCGGCATCCCTTCAAGGAAGCAGCCGCGGACCCCTCTGGGCCATTTTGGCGACTCCACACAGCTCAGCACGCATGGAGGAGCCTGGGGCTACGCCTCGCTGCAGTTGGAGCCCTCTGAAGGCGGGCCAGGGCACCGCAGCGGAGCGACAGCTGGGGACAGCTCCTAGCGCGTGCGAGGGCCTAGCGGTAGAGTGGAGGGCAGCCCTTGAGGTCTCGCGCCCCTTGAGCGGCCCTTCCCCCCGACGGGTCCTGCTTTTTTCGCTTTGACCATGCGCTTACCTGCTATAGTGGTTATGCCGTGCGGTCGCTGTGCCGGTGCGAGTTTTCGGGGTGTGTGTTTTGTTGGGATGGGGTGTACGACATGCCGTCGAGCGATCGCTGGCATAGCTCAGTTGGATAGAGCACCCGTTTAGTAAGCGGGAGGTCTCCAGTTCGAATCTGGATGTCAGCAGTATTGCTACCCTATTGCTCGCACAGACAGCCGCCGACATAGCGAGCCATCATCGCGCTACACATTGCCCCGTCGCGCGCCGTTTTGGGCCCACAAACAGGCTACTGGACGTCAGAGAGGACACCTGGAGCTGCGGGGATGCTTGCTGAAGCAGCTATAGCAATAAGAGGACACATGATAACACATCGCCCGGCCGCGCTTGCAGCAGGACCGCAATTGCAAGCGGACAGGCTGCCGGGCGGCGGGCGCTGGGCCGCAGCACGCACCCATCAACGCACAGCAACTGCGTTGCCAGGTCGTATCCGGGCCTGTGTGCTTGGGTGCAACGGTCCTCGCGGGGATGGTCGGGCCGCATGGTAGGCCCGCTCCGCTCAAGCGAGCCCCCGGACCCGCCCCCTGGCTCTTGACCCCCTTCCCACTTCCCAGTCCCCGCCCCCTTGTCGATGGAGCATGAGGTGCCTCTTCCCTCTGGCCGGATGCTGGCGCCACCGTCAGCGCCAGCGTAATAACCCTAGCCCGCAAGTCGGGACTCGGTCGGGGCCGCCAGCGCGCAGCCCCACTGCGCCTGACGCCTGCCCCCACAGGTGGTTGCCATTGGGCGCCCCGTATGCCACGTATCGAAGACAGGCTCAGGGCAAGAGATACATCGGTGAGGTGCGGTCGTGCGGATGGCATGGTAGCACATACGGTACCTGAATGCGGTGCTGGATCTGGTGCGGTGCGTGCGCTCTGCCGTGCACCACACGCCGGGGCGGCCGGGCCCCACCTTTCGGGCTCCATTACTCGTGGGCCCTTGCTCCTCTCCGTCCTCTGTCCCCGCGCTCTGTGCGGCTCATCCCCGTGCGCCTCCCTTCTCTGCCCTCTGCAGTCGACGCACTGCGTGTGCCCGTTCCGGCCCAACCCTGCCCGAACTGCTCCTTCTGCCGCGGAGCCGCCTCCCCCGTGGTTGGGCCTTGCCTCCGCCTGCCCCCCTGCGTGCTCACCCCTGCATGGCCAGCACACAGCATGCCAAGCCTCCGCGACAGCTTCTCCAGGAGCACTGCCGTGGGCGCCCTTCGCTGCTTGCTGGGCTGGGACCTATCGCCGCTTTGTGGTCGCCGTCCGCTGGCGCAGGCTACGCTGCGCCTCGTCCCGCCCCCGCCCTTATCCCTCCTGCGCGGCTCCCGTCGAGCCCGTGGCGGTCTCCCTGTCTGCCACGGAGGGTCTCAGCAACCATGTTGGCGGCGTGCTCGACATGCGCCACGCGCAACATCCTGAGCGCCCTTGGACGGACCCTGGAGGCAGCCGCCCCGCTGCCCTGGCGCACCACTGCTCCCGTGGCTCGGTGGCAATCCGCTGCGTGCTGCACTGTGGCGTGCACGGTTAGATACTTGCATTGGACAGCAGCGCGAAGGCCGGTGGAGAGCTGGTGTGGCGCATCTGCGCCCGGTGGAGGCACGGCGGAGATGGGGCTGCTCCCTGCTGATGGGCACGGCCGCGGGCCCGCCGCGCAGCCCGCAAGCAGCAGGTAGGGCTATTGCTTGGTGTGGACGGAGGGGAGGCTGCTGGCAAATGCCAGTAATGCCAGTACGTATGCGGTGAGCACTGGTACACGCCACGGCAGGCATAGGGTGTGTGGCGCCAGCAGGTCCTGGCTGGACCCAGGAGTTGAGATGCTCGCCACTCCACCTAGTAGCCTCGACAATCCGCAGGGCGGCTGAGGGGAGGATTCCCAGGTTTGTGACCCTCGAGGTCCCTGGGGCGCTGGCGGGTTGATGTCCCAGGTCTCCTCCCCGCCGTGCTGCGCCTGAACGTCGTCAGCTCCTGATGCGTGTGTGCTGTGCGCCTGTATTGGCGTGGGGGCCTTTCTGTGCGTTCCTTCTCCCGTGTCTCTGCCTGCCGGCTTGGGCGCGCTCTGCGTGGTGCCTGGGCGCGTGTGGGGTCGAGGTCTCTCGATGGCGCGCTTTGGGTTTGGTGTTGTGTTCCTGGAAGGTGTTCCGGGGTCTGTATATTGAATGCTGCACATTGCCATGTGTGCTCTCTGGGGTACACTCTGGTGTGTGAGACCTTGTCTCTGATAATGAGGAGGTGTGGTGGCCGAGTGGTCTAAGGCGCAGGATTAAGGCTCCTGTCCGCAAGGGCGCAGGTTCAAATCCTGCCCACATCAGCAATCCAGATCTTAGATCCCCTGTGGATCTCGGGTTTCAAAGTGTTCCTTCCCCGAGGTGTCTGGGCGGCATCCCTTCAAGGAAGCAGCCGCGGACCCCTCTGGGCCATTTTGGCGACTCCACACAGCTCAGCACGCATGGAGGAGCCTGGGGCTACGCCTCGCTGCAGTTGGAGCCCTCTGAAGGCGGGCCAGGGCACCGCAGCGGAGCGACAGCTGGGGACAGCTCCTAGCGCGTGCGAGGGCCTAGCGGTAGAGTGGAGGGCAGCCCTTGAGGTCTCGCGCCCCTTGAGCGGCCCTTCCCCCCGACGGGTCCTGCTTTTTTCGCTTTGACCATGCGCTTACCTGCTATAGTGGTTATGCCGTGCGGTCGCTGTGCCGGTGCGAGTTTTCGGGGTGTGTGTTTTGTTGGGATGGGGTGTACGACATGCCGTCGAGCGATCGCTGGCATAGCTCAGTTGGATAGAGCACCCGTTTAGTAAGCGGGAGGTCTCCAGTTCGAATCTGGATGTCAGCAGTATTGCTACCCTATTGCTCGCACAGACAGCCGCCGACATAGCGAGCCATCATCGCGCTACACATTGCCCCGTCGCGCGCCGTTTTGGGCCCACAAACAGGCTACTGGACGTCAGAGAGGACACATGGAGCTGCGGGGATGCTTGCTGAAGCAGCTATAGCAATAAGAGGACACATGATAACACATCGCCCGGCCGCGCTTGCAGCAGGACCGCAATTGCAAGCGGACAGGCTGCCGGGCGGCGGGCGCTGGGCCGCAGCACGCACCCATCAACGCACAGCAACTGCGTTGCCAGGTCGTATCCGGGCCTGTGTGCTTGGGTGCAACGGTCCTCGCGGGGATGGTCGGGCCGCATGGTAGGCCCGCTCCGCTCAAGCGAGCCCCCGGACCCGCCCCCTGGCTCTTGACCCCCTTCCCACTTCCCAGTCCCCGCCCCCTTGTCGATGGAGCATGAGGTGCCTCTTCCCTCTGGCCGGATGCTGGCGCCACCGTCAGCGCCAGCGTAATAACCCTAGCCCGCAAGTCGGGACTCGGTCGGGGCCGCCAGCGCGCAGCCCCACTGCGCCTGACGCCTGCCCCCACAGGTGGTTGCCATTGGGCGCCCCGTATGCCACGTATCGAAGACAGGCTCAGGGCAAGAGATACATCGGTGAGGTGCGGTCGTGCGGATGGCATGGTAGCACATACGGTACCTGAATGCGGTGCTGGATCTGGTGCGGTGCGTGCGCTCTGCCGTGCACCACACGCCGGGGCGGCCGGGCCCCACCTTTCGGGCTCCATTACTCGTGGGCCCTTGCTCCTCTCCGTCCTCTGTCCCCGCGCTCTGTGCGGCTCATCCCCGTGCGCCTCCCTTCTCTGCCCTCTGCAGTCGACGCACTGCGTGTGCCCGTTCCGGCCCAACCCTGCCCGAACTGCTCCTTCTGCCGCGGAGCCGCCTCCCCCGTGGTTGGGCCTTGCCTCCGCCTGCCCCCCTTCGTGGCCAGCACACAGCATGCCCAAGCCTCCGCGACAGCCTCTCCAGGAGCACTGCCATCGGTGGGCGCCCTTCGCTGCTTGCTGGGCTGGGACCTATCGCCGCTTTGTGGTCGCCGTCCGCTGGCGCAGGCTACGCTGCGCCTCGTCCCGCCCCCGCCCTTATCCCTCCTGCGCGGCTCCCGTCGAGCCCGTGGCGGTCTCCCTGTCTGCCACGGAGGGTCTCAGCAACCATGTTGGCGGCGTGCTCGACATGCGCCACGCGCAACATCCTGAGCGCCCTTGGACGGACCCTTGAGGCAGCCGCCCCGCTGCCCTGGCGCACCACTGCTCCCGTGGCTCGGTGGCAATCCGCTGCGTGCTGCACTGTGGCGTGCACGGTTAGATACTTGCATTGGACAGCAGCGCGAAGGCCGGTGGAGAGCTGGTGTGGCGCATCTGCGCCCGGTGGAGGCACGGTGGAGATGGGGCTGCTGATGGGCACGGCCGCGGGCCCGCCGCGCAGCCCGCAAGCAGCAGGTAGGGCTATTGCTTGGTGTGGACGGAGGGGAGGCTGCTGGCAAATGCCAGTAATGCCAGTACGTATGCGGTGAGCACTGGTACACGCCACGGCAGGCATAGGGTGTGTGGCGCCAGCAGGTCCTGGCTGGACCCAGGAGTTGAGATGCTCGCCGCTCCACCTAGTAGCCTCGACAATCCGCAGGGCGGCTGAGGGGAGGATTCCCAGGTTTGTGACCCTCGAGGTCCCTGGGGCGCTGGCGGGTTGATGTCCCAGGTCTCCTCCCCGCCGTGCTGCGCCTGAACGTCGTCAGCTCCTGATGCGTGTGTGCTGTGCGCCTGTATTGGCGTGGGGGCCTTTCTGTGCGTTCCTTCTCCCGTGTCTCTGCCTGCCGGCTTGGGCGCGCTCTGCGTGGTGCCTGGGCGCGTGTGGGGTCGAGGTCTCTCGATGGCGCGCTTTGGGTTTTGGTGTTGTGTTCCTGGAAGGTGTTCCGGGGTCTGTATATTGAATGCTGCTCATTGCCATGTGTGCTCTCTGGGGTACACTCTGGTGTGTGAGACCTTGTCTCTGATAATGAGGAGGTGTGGTGGCCGAGTGGTCTAAGGCGCAGGATTAAGGCTCCTGTCCGCAAGGGCGCAGGTTCAAATCCTGCCCACATCAGCAATCCAGATCTTAGATCCCCTGTGGATCTCGGGTTTCAAAGTGTTCCTTCCCCGAGGTGTCTGGGCGGCATCCCTTCAAGGAAGCAGCCGCGGACCCCTCTGGGCCATTTTGGCGACTCCACACAGCTCAGCACGCATGGAGGAGCCTGGGGCTACGCCTCGCTCAGTTGGAGCCCTCTGAAGGCGGGCCAGGGCACCGCAGCGGAGCGACAGCTGGGGACAGCTCCTAGCGCGTGCGAGGGCCTAGCGGTAGAGTGGAGGGCAGCCCTTGAGGTCTCGCGCCCCTTGAGCGGCCCTTCCCCCCGACGGGTCCTGCTTTTTTCGCTTTGACCATGCGCTTACCTGCTATAGTGGTTATGCCGTGCGGTCGCTGTGCCGGTGCGAGTTTTCGGGGTGTGTGTTTTGTTGGGATGGGGTATACGACATGCCGTCGAGCGATCGCTGGCATAGCTCAGTTGGATAGAGCACCCGTTTAGTAAGCGGGAGGTCTCCAGTTCGAATCTGGATGTCAGCAGTATTGCTACCCTATTGCTCGCACAGACAGCCGCCGACATAGCGAGCCATCATCGCGCTACACATTGCCCCGTCGCGCGCCGTTTTGGGCCCACAAACAGGCTACTGGACGTCAGAGAGGACACATGGAGCTGCGGGGATGCTTGCTGAAGCAGCTATAGCAATAAGAGGACACATGATAACACATCGCCCGGCCGCGCTTGCAGCAGGACCGCAATTGCAAGCGGACAGGCTGCCGGGCGGCGGGCGCTGGGCCGCAGCACGCACCCATCAACGCACAGCAACTGCGTTGCCAGGTCGTATCCGGGCCTGTGTGCTTGGGTGCAACGGTCCTCGCGGGGATGGTCGGGCCGCATGGTAGGCCCGCTCCGCTCAAGCGAGCCCCCGGACCCGCCCCCTGGCTCTTGACCCCCTTCCCACTTCCCAGTCCCCGCCCCCTTGTCGATGGAGCATGAGGTGCCTCTTCCCTCTGGCCGGATGCTGGCGCCACCGTCAGCGCCAGCGTAATAACCCTAGCCC
Organism: Edaphochlamys debaryana; assembly: GCA_016858145.1. Classification (NCBI taxonomy): domain Eukaryota; kingdom Viridiplantae; phylum Chlorophyta; class Chlorophyceae; order Chlamydomonadales; genus Edaphochlamys; species Edaphochlamys debaryana. The sequence continues at coordinate 508,691 of JAEHOE010000031.1, read as the reverse complement.
GCAAGTCGGGACTCGGTCGGGGCCGCCAGCGCGCAGCCCCACTGCGCCTGACGCCTGCCCCCACAGGTGGTTGCCATTGGGCGCCCCGTATGCCACGTATCGAAGACAGGCTCAGGGCAAGAGATACATCGGTGAGGTGCGGTCGTGCGGATGGCATGGTAGCACATACGGTACCTGAATGCGGTGCTGGATCTGGTGCGGTGCGTGCGCTCTGCCGTGCACCACACGCCGGGGCGGCCGGGCCCCACCTTTCGGGCTCCATTACTCGTGGGCCCTTGCTCCTCTCCGTCCTCTGTCCCCGCGCTCTGTGCGGCTCATCCCCGTGCGCCTCCCTTCTCTGCCCTCTGCAGTCGACGCACTGCGTGTGCCCGTTCCGGCCCAACCCTGCCCGAACTGCTCCTTCTGCCGCGGAGCCGCCTCCCCCGTGGTTGGGCCTTGCCTCCGCCTGCCCCCCTGCGTGCTCCGTGGCCAGCACACAGCATGCCCAAGCCTCCGCGACAGCCTCTCCAGGAGCACTGCCATCGGTGGGCGCCCTTCGCTGCTTGCTGGGCTGGGACCTATCGCCGCTTTGTGGTCGCCGTCCGCTGGCGCAGGCTACGCTGCGCCTCGTCCCGCCCCCGCCCTTATCCCTCCTGCGCGGCTCCCGTCGAGCCCGTGGCGGTCTCCCTGTCTGCCACGGAGGGTCTCAGCAACCATGTTGGCGGCGTGCTCGACATGCGCCACGCGCAACATCCTGAGCGCCCTTGGACGGACCCTGGAGGCAGCCGCCCCGCTGCCCTGGCGCACCACTGCTCCCGTGGCTCGGTGGCAATCCGCTGCGTGCTGCACTGTGGCGTGCACGGTTAGATACTTGCATTGGACAGCAGCGCGAAGGCCGGTGGAGAGCTGGTGTGGCGCATCTGCGCCCGGTGGAGGCACGGTGGAGATGGGGCTGCTGATGGGCACGGCCGCGGGCCCGCCGCGCAGCCCGCAAGCAGCAGGTAGGGCTATTGCTTGGTGTGGACGGAGGGGAGGCTGCTGGCAAATGCCAGTAATGCCAGTACGTATGCGGTGAGCACTGGTACACGCCACGGCAGGCATAGGGTGTGTGGCGCCAGCAGGTCCTGGCTGGACCCAGGAGTTGAGATGCTCGCCGCTCCACCTAGTAGCCTCGACAATCCGCAGGGCGGCTGAGGGGAGGATTCCCAGGTTTGTGACCCTCGAGGTCCCTGGGGCGCTGGCGGGTTGATGTCCCAGGTCTCCTCCCCGCCGTGCTGCGCCTGAACGTCGTCAGCTCCTGATGCGTGTGTGCTGTGCGCCTGTATTGGCGTGGGGGCCTTTCTGTGCGTTCCTTCTCCCGTGTCTCTGCCTGCCGGCTTGGGCGCGCTCTGCGTGGTGCCTGGGCGCGTGTGGGGTCGAGGTCTCTCGATGGCGCGCTTTGGGTTTTGGTGTTGTGTTCCTGGAAGGTGTTCCGGGGTCTGTATATTGAATGCTGCACATTGCCATGTGTGCTCTCTGGGGTACACTCTGGTGTGTGAGACCTTGTCTCTGATAATGAGGAGGTGTGGTGGCCGAGTGGTCTAATGCGCAGGATTAAGGCTCCTGTCCGCAAGGGCGCAGGTTCAAATCCTGCCCACATCAGCAATCCAGATCTTAGATCCCCTGTGGATCTCGGGTTTCAAAGTGTTCCTTCCCCGAGGTGTCTGGGCGGCATCCCTTCAAGGAAGCAGCCGCGGACCCCTCTGGGCCATTTTGGCGACTCCACACAGCTCAGCACGCATGGAGGAGCCTGGGGCTACGCCTCGCTCAGTTGGAGCCCTCTGAAGGCGGGCCAGGGCACCGCAGCGGAGCGACAGCTGGGGACAGCTCCTAGCGCGTGCGAGGGCCTAGCGGTAGAGTGGAGGGCAGCCCTTGAGGTCTCGCGCCCCTTGAGCGGCCCTTCCCCCCGACGGGTCCTGCTTTTTTCGCTTTGACCATGCGCTTACCTGCTATAGTGGTTATGCCGTGCGGTCGCTGTGCCGGTGCGAGTTTTCGGGGTGTGTGTTTTGTTGGGATGGGGTGTACGACATGCCGTCGAGCGATCGCTGGCATAGCTCAGTTGGATAGAGCACCCGTTTAGTAAGCGGGAGGTCTCCAGTTCGAATCTGGATGTCAGCAGTATTGCTACCCTATTGCTCGCACAGACAGCCGCCGACATAGCGAGCCATCATCGCGCTACACATTGCCCCGTCGCGCGCCGTTTTGGGCCCACAAACAGGCTACTGGACGTCAGAGAGGACACCTGGAGCTGCGGGGATGCTTGCTGAAGCAGCTATAGCAATAAGAGGACACATGATAACACATCGCCCGGCCGCGCTTGCAGCAGGACCGCAATTGCAAGCGGACAGGCTGCCGGGCGGCGGGCGCTGGGCCGCAGCACGCACCCATCAACGCACAGCAACTGCGCTGCCAGGTCGTATCCGGGCCTGTGTGCTTGGGTGCAACGGTCCTCGCGGGGATGGTCGGGCCGCATGGTAGGCCCGCTCCGCTCAAGCGAGCCCCCGGACCCGCCCCCTGGCTCTTGACCCCCTTCCCACTTCCCAGTCCCCGCCCCCTTGTCGATGGAGCATGAGGTGCCTCTTCCCTCTGGCCGGATGCTGGCGCCACCGTCAGCGCCAGCGTAATAACCCTAGCCCGCAAGTCGGGACTCGGTCGGGGCCGCCAGCGCGCAGCCCCACTGCGCCTGACGCCTGCCCCCACAGGTGGTTGCCATTGGGCGCCCCGTATGCCACGTATCGAAGACAGGCTCAGGGCAAGAGATACATCGGTGAGGTGCGGTCGTGCGGATGGCATGGTAGCACATACGGTACCTGAATGCGGTGCTGGATCTGGTGCGGTGCGTGCGCTCTGCCGTGCACCACACGCCGGGGCGGCCGGGCCCCACCTTTCGGGCTCCATTACTCGTGGGCCCTTGCTCCTCTCCGTCCTCTGTCCCCGCGCTCTGTGCGGCTCATCCCCGTGCGCCTCCCTTCTCTGCCCTCTGCAGTCGACGCACTGCGTGTGCCCGTTCCGGCCCAACCCTGCCCGAACTGCTCCTTCTGCCGCGGAGCCGCCTCCCCCGTGGTTGGGCCTTGCCTCCGCCTGCCCCCCTGCGTGCTCACCCCTGCATGGCCAGCACACAGCATGCCAAGCCTCCGCGACAGCTTCTCCAGGAGCACTGCCGTGGGCGCCCTTCGCTGCTTGCTGGGCTGGGACCTATCGCCGCTTTGTGGTCGCCGTCCGCTGGCGCAGGCTACGCTGCGCCTCGTCCCGCCCCCGCCCTTATCCCTCCTGCGCGGCTCCCGTCGAGCCCGTGGCGGTCTCCCTGTCTGCCACGGAGGGTCTCAGCAACCATGTTGGCGGCGTGCTCGACATGCGCCACGCGCAACATCCTGAGCGCCCTTGGACGGACCCTGGAGGCAGCCGCCCCGCTGCCCTGGCGCACCACTGCTCCCGTGGCTCGGTGGCAATCCGCTGCGTGCTGCACTGTGGCGTGCACGGTTGAATACTTGCATTGGACAGCAGCGCGAAGGCCGGTGGAGAGCTGGTGTGGCGCATCTGCGCCCGGTGGAGGCACGGTGGAGATGGGGCTGCTGATGGGCACGGCCGCGGGCCCGCCGCGCAGCCCGCAAGCAGCAGGTAGGGCTATTGCTTGGTGTGGACGGAGGGGAGGCTGCTGGCAAATGCCAGTAATGCCAGTACGTATGCGGTGAGCACTGGTACACGCCACGGCAGGCATAGGGTGTGTGGCGCCAGCAGGTCCTGGCTGGACCCAGGAGTTGAGATGCTCGCCGCTCCACCTAGTAGCCTCGACAATCCGCAGGGCGGCTGAGGGGAGGATTCCCAGGTTTGTGACCCTCGAGGTCCCTGGGGCGCTGGCGGGTTGATGTCCCAGGTCTCCTCCCCGCCGTGCTGCGCCTGAACGTCGTCAGCTCCTGATGCGTGTGTGCTGTGCGCCTGTATTGGCGTGGGGGCCTTTCTGTGCGTTCCTTCTCCCGTGTCTCTGCCTGCCGGCTTGGGCGCGCTCTGCGTGGTGCCTGGGCGCGTGTGGGGTCGAGGTCTCTCGATGGCGCGCTTTGGGTTTTGGTGTTGTGTTCCTGGAAGGTGTTCCGGGGTCTGTATATTGAATGCTGCACATTGCCATGTGTGCTCTCTGGGGTACACTCTGGTGTGTGAGACCTTGTCTCTGATAACGAGGAGGTGTGGTGGCCGAGTGGTCTAATGCGCAGGATTAAGGCTCCTGTCCGCAAGGGCGCAGGTTCAAATCCTGCCCACATCAGCAATCCAGATCTTAGATCCCCTGTGGATCTCGGGTTTCAAAGTGTTCCTTCCCCGAGGTGTCTGGGCGGCATCCCTTCAAGGAAGCAGCCGCGGACCCCTCTGGGCCATTTTGGCGACTCCACACAGCTCAGCACGCATGGAGGAGCCTGGGGCTACGCCTCGCTGCAGTTGGAGCCCTCTGAAGGCGGGCCAGGGCACCGCAGCGGAGCGACAGCTGGGGACAGCTCCTAGCGCGTGCGAGGGCCTAGCGGTAGAGTGGAGGGCAGCCCTTGAGGTCTCGCGCCCCTTGAGCGGCCCTTCCCCCCGACGGGTCCTGCTTTTTTCGCTTTGACCATGCGCTTACCTGCTATAGTGGTTATGCCGTGCGGTCGCTGTGCCGGTGCGAGTTTTCGGGGTGTGTGTTTTGTTGGGATGGGGTGTACGACATGCCGTCGAGCTGATCGCTGGCATAGCTCAGTTGGATAGAGCACCCGTTTAGTAAGCGGGAGGTCTCCAGTTCGAATCTGGATGTCAGCAGTATTGCTACCCTATTGCTCGCACAGACAGCCGCCGACATAGCGAGCCATCATCGCGCTACACATTGCCCCGTCGCGCGCCGTTTTGGGCCCACAAACAGGCTACTGGACGTCAGAGAGGACACCTGGAGCTGCGGGGATGCTTGCTGAAGCAGCTATAGCAATAAGAGGACACATGATAACACATCGCCCGGCCGCGCTTGCAGCAGGACCGCAATTGCAAGCGGACAGGCTGCCGGGCGGCGGGCGCTGGGCCGCAGCACGCACCCATCAACGCACAGCAACTGCGTTGCCAGGTCGTATCCGGGCCAGTGTGCTTGGGTGCAACGGTCCTCGCGGGGATGGTCGGGCCGCATGGTAGGCCCGCTCCGCTCAAGCGAGCCCCCGGACCCGCCCCCTGGCTCTTGACCCCCTTCCCACTTCCCAGTCCCCGCCCCCTTGTCGATGGAGCATGAGGTGCCTCTTCCCTCTGGCCGGATGCTGGCGCCACCGTCAGCGCCAGCGTAATAACCCTAGCCCGCAAGTCGGGACTCGGTCGGGGCCGCCAGCGCGCAGCCCCACTGCGCCTGACGCCTGCCCCCACAGGTGGTTGCCATTGGGCGCCCCGTATGCCACGTATCGAAGACAGGCTCAGGGCAAGAGATACATCGGTGAGGTGCGGTCGTGCGGATGGCATGGTAGCACATACGGTACCTGAATGCGGTGCTGGATCTGGTGCGGTGCGTGCGCTCTGCCGTGCACCACACGCCGGGGCGGCCGGGCCCCACCTTTCGGGCTCCATTACTCGTGGGCCCTTGCTCCTCTCCGTCCTCTGTCCCCGCGCTCTGTGCGGCTCATCCCCGTGCGCCTCCCTTCTCTGCCCTCTGCAGTCGACGCACTGCGTGTGCCCGTTCCGGCCCAACCCTGCCCGAACTGCTCCTTCTGCCGCGGAGCCGCCTCCCCCGTGGTTGGGCCTTGCCTCCGCCTGCCCCCCTTCGTGGCCAGCACACAGCATGCCCAAGCCTCCGCGACAGCCTCTCCAGGAGCACTGCCATCGGTGGGCGCCCTTCGCTGCTTGCTGGGCTGGGACCTATCGCCGCTTTGTGGTCGCCGTCCGCTGGCGCAGGCTACGCTGCGCCTCGTCCCGCCCCCGCCCTTATCCCTCCTGCGCGGCTCCCGTCGAGCCCGTGGCGGTCTCCCTGTCTGCCACGGAGGGTCTCAGCAACCATGTTGGCGGCGTGCTCGACATGCGCCACGCGCAACATCCTGAGCGCCCTTGGACGGACCCTGGAGGCAGCCGCCCCGCTGCCCTGGCGCACCACTGCTCCCGTGGCTCGGTGGCAATCCGCTGCGTGCTGCACTGTGGCGTGCACGGTTGAATACTTGCATTGGACAGCAGCGCGAAGGCCGGTGGAGAGCTGGTGTGGCGCATCTGCGCCCGGTGGAGGCACGGTGGAGATGGGGCTGCTGATGGGCACGGCCGCGGGCCCGCCGCGCAGCCCGCAAGCAGCAGGTAGGGCTATTGCTTGGTGTGGACGGAGGGGAGGCTGCTGGCAAATGCCAGTAATGCCAGTACGTATGCGGTGAGCACTGGTACACGCCACGGCAGGCATAGGGTGTGTGGCGCCAGCAGGTCCTGGCTGGACCCAGGAGTTGAGATGCTCGCCGCTCCACCTAGTAGCCTCGACAATCCGCAGGGCGGCTGAGGGGAGGATTCCCAGGTTTGTGACCCTCGAGGTCCCTGGGGCGCTGGCGGGTTGATGTCCCAGGTCTCCTCCCCGCCGTGCTGCGCCTGAACGTCGTCAGCTCCTGATGCGTGTGTGCTGTGCGCCTGTGTTGGCGTGGGGGCCTTTCTGTGCGTTCCTTCTCCCGTGTCTCTGCCTGCCGGCTTGGGCGCGCTCTGCGTGGTGCCTGGGCGCGTGTGGGGTCGAGGTCTCTCGATGGCGCGCTTTGGGTTTTGGTGTTGTGTTCCTGGAAGGTGTTCCGGGGTCTGTATATTGAATGCTGCACATTGCCATGTGTGCTCTCTGGGGTACACTCTGGTGTGTGAGACCTTGTCTCTGATAACGAGGAGGTGTGGTGGCCGAGTGGTCTAAGGCGCAGGATTAAGGCTCCTGTCCGCAAGGGCGCAGGTTCAAATCCTGCCCACATCAGCAATCCAGATCTTAGATCCCCTGTGGATCTCGGGTTTCAAAGTGTTCCTTCCCCGAGGTGTCTGGGCGGCATCCCTTCAAGGAAGCAGCCGCGGACCCCTCTGGGCCATTTTGGCGACTCCACACAGCTCAGCACGCATGGAGGAGCCTGGGGCTACGCCTCGCTGCAGTTGGAGCCCTCTGAAGGCGGGCCAGGGCACCGCAGCGGAGCGACAGCTGGGGACAGCTCCTAGGGCGTGCGAGGGCCTAGCGGTAGAGTGGAGGGCAGCCCTTGAGGTCTCGCGCCCCTTGAGCGGCCCTTCCCCCCGACGGGTCCTGCTTTTTTCGCTTTGACCATGCGCTTACCTGCTATAGTGGTTATGCCGTGCGGTCGCTGTGCCGGTGCGAGTTTTCGGGGTGTGTGTTTTGTTGGGATGGGGTGTACGACATGCCGTCGAGTGATCGCTGGCATAGCTCAGTTGGATAGAGCACCCGTTTAGTAAGCGGGAGGTCTCCAGTTCGAATCTGGATGTCAGCAGTATTGCTACCCTATTGCTCGCACAGACAGCCGCCGACATAGCGAGCCATCATCGCGCTACACATTGCCCCGTCGCGCGCCGTTTTGGGCCCACAAACAGGCTACTGGACGTCAGAGAGGACACCTGGAGCTGCGGGGATGCTTGCTGAAGCAGCTATAGCAATAAGAGGACACATGATAACACATCGCCCGGCCGCGCTTGCAGCAGGACCGCAATTGCAAGCGGACAGGCTGCCGGGCGGCGGGCGCTGGGCCGCAGCACGCACCCATCAACGCACAGCAACTGCGTTGCCAGGTCGTATCCGGGCCTGTGTGCTTGGCTGCAACGGTCCTCGCGGGGATGGTCGGGCCGCATGGTAGGCCCGCTCCGCTCAAGCGAGCCCCCGGACCCGCCCCCTGGCTCTTGACCCCCTTCCCACTTCCCAGTCCCCGCCCCCTTGTCGATGGAGAGGTGCCTCTTCCCTCTGGCTGGATGCTGGCGCCACCACGCCAGCGTATTAACCCTAGCCCGCAAGTCGGGACTCGGTCGGGGCCGCCAGCGCGCAGCCCCACTGCGCCTGACGCCTGGCCCCCAATCTAGGGCTGCGGGTATTACCTCGAAATTGTTGTTAGGCTGGGTTGCTCTTTGCTGGCCTTGCTTTTCGCGTAACCTCGTCCCCGTTTCCCAGTCCCCCCAGGGGCTGCCCCTAGGCCCGCCCCTTCCTCGCTGATGTACATTGCTGGCCCTAGCCGTCCTCGTCGTGCGCCGCGGGAGCCGGGAGGGGCTACACCCACACGCTCAGCAGCATGTCCCGTCATCGCTCTGGCTACCAAGGACTTACATGAGCGTTATGAGGGCTTTGCGCACGGGTGCCCCTGGGGCTGAACGTGGCTGACCAGCCGGGTGGCCTGATCCCATCAGGTTGGGTCCTGTTACCGGTAGTTCAACTCGACTTGCCGTAACCCCTTGCCTTTACCCCTCACTACCTCAGCTTCCCAGACACGTCCAACTCCATCATCTCCTTCATTTCGGACAGCTCCCACTTTTGCCTTGAAACTCTGCGGACGTACCGTACACTTCAACGCTCAAACACCAGCTGCAGGCTCAATACCACACGCCGTTTTTCTCCATCCCCTCCGCCCCCTCCGTCGTTCGCCCTTCTATTCAGCCCAAAGCACCTGACTTTGGCCCTGAAGGAACGCAGCTGCATGCATGTGCCTCAGCCGACTGCCGACCATCTGCCTACCCTCAGTAACCCATCGACAGCAGGTCGGGGCTGGCCAGCGGGGGTCGCGAGCCGTCGCGTTGCCCCATCAGGCAAGCCCACTGCACCCCATTGGTGCGGCTTGCACTTGCATGAGCGGCCCTGCAAACCCTCGCAGGATGACTGCTTTAGGGAGCGCGGGGGATGGCGTGCATCAGCAGTCCCTTGTCGCCCGGCTTCAGCGTGATGTGCTGCCGGGCCGCCTGCACGGTGGCTGCAAGGTGTCGGGACAGGAGGTGGGGGTGGGGGGTAGGTAGGGTTAGAAGACGTAGCGCGAAACGCCTTGTAGGTACCGGTAGGTAGGGTCAAGGCGGTGTGCACCTATCCGGGTGCCCAAAGGTGGCAAAGGGGTCTTGCTATGAAGTCTTGCGGCGGCTCCCGCATGCCCCTGCCGGGTCACCCACCCTCGCATCCTCCCATCTCGTCGGCCAGCCGGAACCTGCAGCAGCATGCGATGGCGAAGGCAGCACGTGAGCAGGCCCCGGTACGACCCAATTCATGGCTGGTGGCTTGCCGTTGCATGCCGAATAACAAACCCGGCCTTTGCGGAACAGGGCAACCGGTACTGCGTGCGGTGCCTGGCGCGGGCCGGGGTTCGCCCTAACGCCGCACGCCGCACCTGAAGTGGCCGCACAGCATGGCCAGGCTGGTGCGAAGCTCCAGCACCGCCAGGGACTGGCCGATGCAGCTGCGGGGGCCCTCGCTGAACGGCAGCCAGCCGCGCGCCTGTGGTGCGCAGAAACGAACGGGCCGGGTCAGCACTTACCCCATGTGTCCTCATTGACCGTCCCCTGGCCACTCCTCACCCGCGCCGCCGCCCAGCACCCACATCAGGCATGGCCATGCGTCCTCTGGCTACTCCTCACCCGCGCCTCCGCCTATCTACACTAGGCATGGCCATCCTTCGGCCACCTCCTCACCCACTCACCGACATGGTGCCCGCCGACCGCACCACCTCGTCCTCGTCCGCCTCCGATGCGCCGGTTGTCGCGGCCGTCCACCGCTCCGGCCTGGAAAGGGTTCACGTCGGGGTTCACGCGGGTGTGCGCAGAGTCCTCAATCCCTGCAGGTCAGGGACGTCTCTCCATCGACCGTCCTCCCGCAACCCACTTGAACTCCTCCGCGTCAGGGCCCCACACGTGCGGGGACCTCTGCAGAGCGTAGACGGGAATCTGCAGAGGGATGGAGCGCAGAGGGATGGGTGCGCTCGCTCTGGATTGTGCAGCGCCTTCGAAACTGTGGTATCGCAAGGAGGGGGCTGGGGGCCGAGCTCAGGACCCCTTGCCACAACTCCCGCCGCTGTCCCCGCTGCCGCTCACCCAGAGCATGGTCCCCTTGGGCACAGTGTATCCGCCAAGCTTGACCTCGCGGGAGGCCTGCCTGCGGGTCGGCAGGGGCGCAAGCGGGATGAAAGCGGGGATAAACGGACCCCATGCCGACGCAACAGCGGTTGTTGCTTGCTCTCACTGCCCCCCGGCTTGCGCTGCGGCCGCACCTGGCGGTGCCCCCGCTGGCCGGCGGCATGAGGCGCATGGCCTCCTGGATGACGGAGTTAAGGTAGCGCAGGCCGCCTGGGGCAGGGGGGCAGTAGAAGTTGCCGAGGATGATGGGGGGAGGTCCACAGAGTCCACTGCGAAGCACTTGCATTACCCACACCCTGGCCCCCCAACGGATGGGCTTGACATGCTATCCAACGCTTTGCCGCAGCACTACCGGTAGCAGCCGGGGCACCTACCCAGGTCGCCCCACTCGACCTCCCGGGGAGCAGCAGCCCCTGGCATAGCGAGCAGCCCCACGGCCTCGAGCTCCGCCGCAATCTTCTCCTCGACCTGTGGGGTTAAGAGGAGGCTCAGTCAGAACGCAGGAAGACCTGTGGGAGAGTCAAATGACATACCTGCCCTCCCCCTTAGCGCCCCCCCACACAGTTCGACCAATGTGCAGCCGCAACCCTCCCATCGCCCAACACAGCGCTGACGCAGGTGCAGCTACTTGCTAACAGGCACAGGGAACAAAAATGCTAACATCCAGATTCGAACTGGAGACCTCCCGCTTACTAAACGGGTGCTCTATCCAACTGAGCTATGCCAGCTGACTCATGTTCACAACACACACGCCCAAACGCAACATTGCGCGACACGGGAACGGAACTTTCGGCGAGACGGGAACGGAACTTTCGGCGAGGCGGACCGCGCACTTTAGTGCCTGCTTGCTTCCTCAGCCGCGCGCAAAGCTCTCGAGTTGGCTGAGGCGCTCGTAGGCAGCAGTAGCGCAGCTCTCAGTTGTTGAGAGGCTTGCGCCAGGTGTGGTCTGCCTGGGCCCTGTTTGCAGGGCTTTGCACACGCCGTAGCGTGGGCAAGGTCCGGCCCTCAGCCGCCGCAAAGCCGGCGGACAATAGCTCAGAGTTCAGCGCAGCGTGCCGTGGCAGCTCAGGGCTGCAGTCTCTAGCCTCTGACAGGCTGAGAGCGGTTTAGCCTGGAATTGCGAATGCGCGATTCTGAACTTGCAGGTTATATGGGATCGGAGGCTGGAAACTGGCCACGGCCCTCCTCAGTCGCCTTGGGGTGATTTGACCGGCTGCACGTCCCCGGCTGCTCGCTTCGTTGATGTCTTCTACACCCAGATCCGGTCGCCAGCGCCACTGAGTTAGGAAGAGGAGCTCTTGGGGCTCGCTTCAGACACACGCCACCGGGCGATGGTTGGGGAATAGCCCAACCCCGCAACGGGGCGACAGCTGGGCGAGGCCGCTGCAGGGTGGGGGGCAGGCCTCGGGGGCTAGCGCCCGTGAGCGCCCCTTGAGCGGCCCTTCCCCCCGACGGGTCCTGCTTTTTTCGCTTTGACCATGCGCTTACCTGCTATAGTGGTTATGCCGTGCGGTCGCTGTGCCAGTGCGAGTTTTCGGGGTGTGTGTTTTGTTGGGATGGAATGTACGACATGCCGTCGAGCGATCGCTGGCATAGCTCAGTTGGATAGAGCACCCGTTTAGTAAGCGGGAGGTCTCCAGTTCGAATCTGGATGTCAGCAGTACTGCTACCCTATTGCTCGCACAGACAGCCGCCGACATAGCGAGCCATCATCGCGCTACACATTGCCTCGTTGAGCGCCGTTTTGGGCCCACAAACAGGCTACTGGACGTCAGAGAGGACACCTGGAGCTGCGGGGATGCTTGCTGGAGCAATTACAGCTCTAAGAGAACACATTGGAATAATCGGCCGGCCGCGCTTGCAGCAGGACCGCAAATGCGAGCGGACAGGCCGCCGGGCGGCGGGCGTTGCTCTGCGCGGTCACTGGCGCTCCTAGAGCTACGTCTTGTCGAAGTAGGCAAGAGCTTTGCAACGTTTGCAAACACTCAGTCGCTCGCGAGTGCCCCGTTGCGTGGGGACCAACGTGCAGGTGGGACCCGAGCCACCCACAGCCGCCAGCCGAGCCCCGCGAATACAGCACAGTTCACCCCCGTCCCAATTGCACTCTTGCCACTCTGTCCAATTCCGCTCACCTGCGGATGCGTCGAGATAAACATGAGCGTCCAGCCAATAGCGTGCGCCGTCGTCTCAAAGCCCGCAATCCAGAAGAGGGCCGTCTCCGCCTTCAGCTGCTCGCCCGACAGGACCTTGCCTGGGGGGGGACAGCGTATGCCAGCGGTCAGTGTGGCAAGACTCCGGAACGAGTAAACCAGGGCGCAGGCAGGGGGAAGGGGACACGGGCGCAGGCAGGGGCCGGGGTGGCGGGGGCGGGCAGTAGGCTTCCCCTCCGCCTTAGCGCCCCGCATGTCTTGGGAAGCCTGGTAGCGCTTGGCCCTGCTGCTGGCCAGCCGTTCCTGGCGTCGGCTGCTTTCTTCAATGGTCCACCCTCACCGGAGCGGGGGTCCACTACGCCCAGCAGGTGGGACATGAGGCAGTAGGGGGCGGGGGGCTTCCCGCGCAGGTCCGCCAGCGCCCGGGACACCACCGAGTCGAACCGCCGGCGCGTGGCCACGAGCGCACGGGACTCCTGGGAGGCAGGGAGGCGGGGGAGAATCGTAGAAGCGCAACAGTCGGTTTGGGGGTCGGCTGGTGTGGTGGTAGCGACACGGGGCGTGGCCAGGCAAGCAGGGCTCCCATCAACGCGAGGCAACGTCTCGAGGCTGTGCCCGTGGGTCGGCTGGAAGGGATGGAGGCACCGGTGGAAGGGAGAAACTGGGGACCGCATGGAGGCCCGCCGACTCCTGGCCGCCCAGCGTTCCTGCCTTCCTGCCTGTTACCGACCGAACCTGCCCACCTTGGTCCACCAGAACCAGCGGTTGATCGGGTTCATCATCCTCTGCGATGGTGAACCCGGACAAGGGGAGTTAGGGGAGTTCGTCACGTGTGCACGTCAAGCAGGCCAGCACACCATTGCCATGCCGCAGCTGAGCAGCAGCTGAGCAAGCCAGTCCCAGAACACCCGGCCGCAGCCCTGGGAAGCCCAGCCCTGACCACGCCCTCGACACCTTCCCGCAGCAGGCACTCAAGCCACGGGGAGGAGGCAAGGTCTGCTGTAAGGAGCCCAGGGGACAGGGCGGCCCCTCGACAACCGGCCCAGTCCCACTGCTCCACGCTGATGACCTTCCACCCGGCCCCACACGGGTCACTCACAGCCACCGCTTGCGAACGCGATGATGCCCCCGCAGCAGCCCCCGCCCCGCCCCACCTGCAGCCCCAGCATGAGGTCCGCCACGGTCTCTAGCGCCTCGTTGCGCCCAAACTCGGTGGCGGCAAAGTCGCGGTCGAAGGCGAAGCGCCCTGGGCGGACAGAAAGCACGCGGGCACGGAAGACACGACACCTGGTTACGCCAGACGGTCCCGGGCAGCCAGGCCCAGCAAGCAGCTACAGCCCGGGAACCTGGGGCCATCTGCGCTCCACATCGGCCCTGGCCCCCTGGCCCTCTTGCGCTTCTGCTCAGCCCTGCCTCCCGTTCCCGAACCCCCGCCCGACCCCACCGATGACGTCGATGGTGAGGCGCTGCGCCGCCGCGTCCATGTCGATGGCGGCGCCCTCCCCCAGGCCCCGGATGTGGTCCATCACGTTGTGCGTCAGCTTGAGCACCGTGGGGTAAAACAGCCTGCAGGTCGGGTGGCAGGAGGGCGAATGTACACGTCAGCAGAGCTCTGGCTACCGCTGGTGGCTCGGTACTGGCAGGTGGAAGCTACAAAGGAGACAATGTGCGTTCGCACGTATGCGGCGCGCCCGGAGCGCTGTGGTGCCCCGACTCGGAGGCGCAGCCCGGGGCGCTCACTTGAGGTTGGCTGTGCTGAACGCGGGCGTCACGGCCTTGCGCAGGGCCTTGTAGTAGGGGCCCATAGGCACTGTGAGGATGTTCGGCATGGTTGTCGATGTGAGCTGGGGAGAAGGGGGCAGGTGGGGAGAGGCGGCGGTCATGAAGATAGGGGTGCAGCTGCCAGCACGGCGTGCCTCCCCTTGCTCAAGGAGGCGCACCAAGAAGGCGAGGCATCCCTGCGAGGCCCTTTCTTAGCTCCCGAAACCAGGAGCCCCAGGCCAAGGCACGCTGCTCTCCGTAATCGACTAGGCCCTCACCCTCTGGTCTCCGCGGCCATGCGTCCACTCCACAGCCGCAGAACCCGAGTACCTGCCCCCACGCATGCAAGCCCAAGGCCAACCCCCCTCTCACCATCTCCATGCTCCCGTACCCCTGCAGGAACTTGTCGAAGCGCTCCACCTTGATGATGCGAGCCACCTCCTCCGGGTGCGTCACCACGATGGCCTGAGGGAGCAGCGCAGGGCAGGGCAGGGCAGGGCAGGAAAGCAGCAGAGGAAGGGCTGGAAAAGACTTGGAGGCGAGGGGTTGCGTGACGTGCTGAGACAACACACCCGCGCACAAGATGCCTGCTCTTTTGGGTCCGCTGCACTTGTTTCCAACATTGACCAGCACACCCACGGCTTACGCTAGCAGCGGGCAGGTCCACGCGGAAGATGGTGCCGTACTCGCACACCCACTGCTGCATCTTCTGGTGGATGGGCGTGCGGATGAGGTCGATGACGCAGCCCACCAGGGGGTAGCCCTTGGGCCCGGGGATTAGGCCGAGGGCCTTCGCAATGGGGTCCAATCCATGCAAGAAGGCAGGGGGAGGGGGAGGGGAGAGGGAGGACGGACGAGGGGCGGGGAGGGAATTGGGCGGACGGACGAGGGCAGGAGGGCGCCAGGCTTGATGTAGGAAAGCAGGGGGTGACAGAGGACTGCTGCATATAGCCCACATGCATATGCAGGGAGCACATGGAACACAGCATAGCTTGGGGGTCACGCTAGCCCGCAGGGGGGCGGGCGTGAGGCACAGTGGCGCGACACGGGGACTCGCCTTCCGGGAAGGCAGTGCCTTAAGCCACGGCCATAGAATCACGACCGTGACGAGGTATACTAGGTAAGTGAGGGGCACTAGCGGCAGGAGGGTCACCGCCGCGGTGCCTGGGCTCTCTCGCGCCCAACCCAGGTAATTGGCGATCATTTTAGTCGGAACTGCTGCGGCGCCCTCGCGCGAGCGTCAGCGCTTGCTGTAATGACCACTAGGCACTGATCGACAAGCTCGTGTATCGAGGCCCCGAGCCTTCTCGCAAACGGAGATGTGCGAGACCTCGTCTCAGAATTCCTCAAGCGGGACGGCTTGAGTGGTGAGTGCAGAGCCTATTGTGGAGTAGAGACTTCGCGCTCGGTTTTGGGTGCATGACGGTGCGCGCGTTATGACGCCAATTGCCTCGCCTGCTGGGCCCACCGACACCACACGACCTTCACGCTGACCTCCGCGGGCCCAAGCCCCTCCGCTGGCACTTGTCTTCCTGCCGCCCTTGCCCCAAGCCCCCAACGCGGCGAGAACTCCTGCAGCCATGAGCCCGTGTTGACGCCAAGGCCAAGGCCAAGTGCTTCAGCCTTCTAAAGGCCTCAGGCCTGTGGCGCTCCGGCAGTCAGCACGTGTGCACGTCAGCCTCTGCGCCACAAGCGTAGAGGGGGCTAGCGGCTAGAGAGGCCTGCATGAAGGTGACTGTAAACGCAAGCTGCCCAGATTGCCCTCCTAAACCCGAGAGGCACCTGCCGAGAGGCACTTGCCGACGCCGTCAGGAGGCCTCAGGCGCCAGTACAGCAATACGGCAGGCTGCACGTCAGCCTCTGCGCCACAAGCTAAGTTGAGAAGGGAGTAGCGGCTAGACAGGGCTGCATGCATGTAACTGGGAACGTAAGCTGCCCAGATCGCACTCCAGCACACTCCTGCACACAAAGTACCACGTCGCCGCCGCCCGTATGCCTGGTGGACGACCGGGCCACACGACCTGGTTGCCTATGCCAGAGATAGAACCCAAGGTCGGGACACTCCGCCCCACGTATCTCTTCTGTAACTTCGTGCAGATCCCGAAGCTCCCGCTGCAAGCTGCGCATCCGCTTCGTTCACCAAAGCGCCCAGTCCTTCACCATATCATATCAGCATCAGGTCACCATCGGCTGCATGATCCTGCCTCCAGCCCATGCACCCGAGCTCTTCAACGTTCACCACCCACCTGAGTTAATCCACCCCGGCTATGCACCTCCTCGCCTCGTCGTTGTTCTCACAACCCGCATGGCACGGCCTCAGCGTGCAGCAACACAACAAACCAATGACAACAGATTGCACTTGACCCCTGCTGGCCACCTGCACCTGCTCTTCACTTATCATCCTGTTTTAAGTTAGCAATCAGGAAAGCGCACGCAGCCCTGAGCAACACAACCCATGTAGAGCCCCCCCGAGCTGTCACGTCTGGCCAGTACCTCAACCAAGGCCAGCAACAGGTACGCGTGTCACGGCATGCCACCTAAACAACAAACCGCGCAACCCCGCCAGCTGCACTACCCCTGCTCGCTGCCCATTGCCCCGTTCCCGCTGTTCTCCTCGCCCGCGTCCTCCCGCTGCCTGCCCAAGGCCCACAGGTCCAGCTGCTCCTTGACGCCCTTGAGCGCCATGCTGCCCAGGTTGGTGGCCAGCACGCGGGCCTTGAGCGTGCGCCGGGCAGCCTCCCACGCAGCGCCGCTCGCAAGGACCTGGGGAGCAGGGAGGGAGCAGGGGGCAGGACTCATCCGCCAGTGGTGGGGGTGCAGGTGGAGGCCTCTCCTGGGCGTGTGAAAGGGCCCGCTAGTGCTGAACAGGACACGAGGGCTTACCGTGGACGCCTTGGCCTTGGCTGCGATGCGCGCCGCCCGGTTCATGGGCCGCCCGACGTAGTCCAGCCGGCCCGTGCGGGGTACCAGCCGCACCATGGCCCGGCCGTAGTCGATGCCGATGCGGAGGCGGAGGCCGCGCTTCACCAGCACACCGTCTGAGGAGAGCGGGGCGGGGAGTCAACCACGCAGATATCGCAAATGCTCGAGCCCAGCAAGGTCCGCTAAGCCAGCCCTGCAACTGCGCAAGGGGCCACCCGCCAGGAGTCCAGGACTGACCTTCCCATTCCTCCTCTGTCAGCTCGTGATCCAGGAAGCCCTCCGGCCAGTTGGCCGTCAGCATGGCGTCCAGCATCTCCAGGCCCCACAACACCGCCTGCTCGGCGGAACCGAACACCAGCACCCAGTGCCCTCCGTCCGAGGAGGAGGCGACCACGTAGCCGCCGTGCCGGCAGGCCGCTGCCTGCGCCAGGTCCCTGAACAGCTCCAGGGCCGTCGCGACCATGCCCAGTCCCGTTGTGTCCTGGGATGCGTACGGCGCACTCATGTCGAAGGTACGACAGTTTGCCACGTTGGCATACCCGGCCTGGGCAGCGAGGGCGGCCGCCCGCATGAGCCGCTCTCGCACCACGGCCTCCCAAGCTAGCAGCGTCTCCACTCCAGCCACGTTGCAGAACACGGGTGCCACCATGCCCGCAGGCGCCGACAGGCAGCCGGGCACCACCTCCTGGTGCGTCCGCACGGGGCTGGGCAGCAGAGCCAGGCGAGCGATGAAGGGAGGCGCCACGGCGGCAAAGATTTCCCGCGTGCACGAGGCATGAGACCCGAAGCCACCACCGGGGGCGCCACCTGCATAACGCAGGAGGGCAGAGCCACAAGACGGCTTCACACGCCTGCCGAAACCAGCCAGCCCCCAGTCCAGGGCTGCCGTTTCCTAGCCTAGCACTCACTCGACTCGGGCGGCTTGATTTGGTGCTCGCCAACGTGCAGCAGCATGACTTCCAGCGCCGCCTGTGGCCGCCCGCGCAGGTAGTGCTGATAGGCACGGAAGGCTTGGCCGCTGAGCACTATGACGCCGCCCTGTGGGAGGCCAACGGATGGATGGGTGGGCAGGTGGTCAGTGACAACGTGTGGCCGCAGCGGCAGGCACGGTCGAGCAGGTGAGGCGCTGCCTGCTGAGAGACTCACATTGGCGCAGTCTGAGACCTCCTTGGTCGTGGCCAGAAAGTCGCCCACGAAAGCCGTCATCACAGCACCGCCCTGCTCACGCATGACAACCTGCCCGGGTTGTGGGGTCAGGGTTCGATGTAAAACTCAGCAGTCAAAGTCAGGTCAGGACAAGGGGTGTGAAATGGCTCCTAGACGGTGAGAGGCAGTTGCTGCACGCAGGGCGACCCACGCACCTCGCTGGCGCGAGCACCCGAGTGCAACCCGACGCGCACTCGCAGGCCGCGGAAGACGAGGACGGGCTCGGCATGCGCCATGCTGCTGCTATGCAGCCCTGCGGCCGCGTTCGCCTGGCCTCCGCCGACGCTGGCGTTGCCCTGCGGCAAAGCGGGCAGGGGCAGGCAACGCGCACCAGCTCGCACACAGAACAGCCTGGCAGGAGCACATCAAGCCGCAGCCTCGCCTTGCACCCCGACGCGAACCTCCGGCGCGGACACCTTACGCCCCAAGCGGCAGTGCGCTAGCGCTTCAATCCTCACCTGCACAGTCCGCGGGGAGGACATTGCTGCTGCAACCTCGCTGGGGCTCGCCACCTCGAACAGGGACGCCAGAGCAGCGCCCACGCTCCGACCCACAAAGTGGGCAAAGGTGCCGAAGCTGTTGCGGCCGGGAAGCGCCCCATTGGCTTGGGGCTCCGCCGCGGCGGCGGCAAGGTCGGCGCAGGAGCCACTGACTGCCGGGACTACGGAGGCCGAGGCGGGTCGTGCGGCTCCCGTGACCCCGAACGAAGATACACACTGCCCCAGGCCTGGTGGAGCCACCAGTAGGCCGGCAGCGTTCAGGTCCGCCCACAGCCAGTCCATCAGGCCTCCGCCGGGCCCCATCAGCACGCTCGCAGGCGACTTGAGCACGGATACAGAGAAGAGCTGGGAGACCAGCGTGCTGCCCACACGGCCATCCGGCTTGACGAGCGGGCTGGTCGGGAGAGCAACCACGCTGCTTGGGGAGCCGACAGCGTAGTTGGCGGCGGCGACGAGGCTGCCGTCACGCATGGGCAGCGCGGCAAGCACGGCGGCGTTCGAGGACAGGCGCCGCTGCTTGGGGTGTGCCTCCATGGGTGTGGGCTGCAGCTGAGGCACGGACACGAGAATGGGCGGCGGCGGGCGCGACGGGTCTCCAGAGCGGGGATCCAGGTACTGCGGCGGCAGCGAGTCCGAGCGCGGGGCGACGTGGGACGCCAGTAGGAGGGGCGAGCGGGGCCTCTGCGGCGAGGGCAGGGTCGGGACCGGCGATGGCGGCGCGCCGGGGCCTGAGCCGCGCGCAAGTCGGCTGCCGATGGAGCCGCGGACGTGGATGGCCTTGGCCGCTGCAGACGGGGGGTTGAAGCCGCCAGGCTGGATGCGGTTCTCGATGGATGCGCGCAGAAGGGAGCTCGAGTCGTTGGACATGACGGTGGGCAAGCGAGCCGAATGGGCCACGAAGCGGGGGGTCTGCTCCGTGGAGTGACGCAGGCCGGCGGAAGGGTTGGTTGGGAGGGACACGGACGCCTCTCGGTGGGATGGCGGCGCCGAGACGCCTCCGTCCGACGTTCGCGCGTGCGTGGAGGGGCTGACGCTGCCGGATTGGAGGCTGGGCCGCACAAACGCCAAGACGATCTTGCTCAGCATCTGCAGCCGCCGCTTCGGTGAGGACCTGCCCGCCACGGAGCCGCTGTCCCAGTGGCCGCCGGTGCTGGGCGCACCGGCCAGGGCGTGGCTGTCCGTGCTGGCGCGGCCCGCAGCGCTGGAGGCCGGAGGCGGAGGCTGGCCCGCGCTCTGGCGCTCCTCCAGTCGGGCCATGGGGGCGGGGAGCGGGGGCCCAAAGTCCCTCAGCGCCGTGACCGGCAGGCTGGAGGCGGTGGCGAGGCAGGCGGCGTGGACGTTGCGGTTGAACAGCATGGACGGGGGGCGCAGGCCGCCGTGGCTTCCGGGCAGGGACGGCCGGGGCGGATTGGGCGGCGGAGCGGGGCCCGACTTGTAGGATTGCAGCGCCGCCAGCGGCACGGCATCCACCTCGGTGGTGTCCCAAGTCACCACGGACTGCCACGCCGGCCCAGCGTCATCCAGCTCATCGTCGGCGCCCTCAGGACCTGAGCCCAGGGGCATGGCCAGGCCGGCAAAGGACACGACGGCCGAGGCAGTGGCGGACAGGTCGCCGCCGGCGACGCTCCGGCGGGCCGGCGAGTGCACGTGCTTAGAGGAGCTGAACAGGGCCGCCTGGGTGGAGGCCGTGTCGCTGGCCTCCTCGGGCACCTGGCTGAGGAAGCAGGCCTCGCCCAGGGCCTCGAAGGGCGTGGAGAGGAGGGGCAGTCGAGGCTGCGGAGGCGGAAGAGGCAGCAAGCGAACTGGTAAGGCGTATGGCAAGCCGCTCGGCAAACGGTTCCGGTGCCATGCACGGCAGATGTAACGTAACGGTGCGGCTTGCGGGCCCGGTCGCAGCGCAAGGCTGCGCATGGGCTTACCGCTGCGGCGCGGCCGTCAGTGCAGGGCAGCAGCTCAGTGCTGGCGGCAGGAAGGCAGGCGCTGGCTGCCGCGTTGGGAGAGGGCAGCGGGCAGGGCAGGGTGAAGGGCATGGACATCTCGTCCTCGGGCAGAGCCGACAGCCCCGCCTCAGCAGCGCCTGCAACTTCGCCGCTACCCTTGCTAGCAGCGCCGGCGGCCAGCTCCGGGGCAGCGGCCGGCGGCTTCTGCGTTGAAACCACGCCGCTGGCGCTTAGCGCGTTGCGCTTGGCGGCGGCAGCTTCCGCGGGGGTGGACGCCGCACCGTTCCCCGAAACGGCCTTGCCCGAGCGCCGCTTGCCCCACTGCGACCCCCGCGCGTGGGACTTGGGCTCCGACTGCCAGCGCATGAGCTTGCGGGACGCCTCCGCGGCTGCTGCAGCGGGGTCCCAAGACGGCCGCCCGTCCTCCCCTTCATCGTCGAGGTCGGGGTGGCCTGAGGCGTCAACTGAGCCGAAGGGGTTGGGGCCCTGCTCGAAGGCGAGGGCCTCGTCCGTCTCGCCCGTGGGGGGCGGCAAGGCAATGGCGGCGTGGGGCCTGCGGGGGCGGCGTAATGGAGGGGGTGGGGGAAATCGTCACGAGGCACGTGGGTTGCGCAATGGTGGCTTGGAAGGCAACCCTGGGTTGAAGCCACAGGAGGCCGCGGCAAGCAGCGGTGAGCCATGCACGGGCACTTACTCTTCGCCTTCGCCGCTGCTCGGAGACGCTCCGCCGCTTGGCGGCCGGGGCCCCACCGTGGGGGCCTGATCGAGCTCGGGAGGCTGCGCGCCGCTCGAACCAGGCACCAGGAGCTTGGGGCTCAGGGCGGCCTGCTCGGCGAGGGTGCTCGCTGCGCCGAGCCCCATGCCTGGCCTGGGGGCGCACCGCACCGCCCAGACCTCCCCAGCGTCTTGCTGCTTTAGCAACTCAACTGGCCACGTCGCGTCTTGCAGGTCGACCTGCATTAGGAAAGCAGTTCTCAGCTGCCCCGGACTTCTGCCAGGCGGCCGCTGACCTAGCCTGCATGCCTAGGCGCACTCTGAAGTGACCTACCTGCAGGTCCACCGCAAACCCAACCGCATCCACGGGGTTGTGGAATGCGACCGCGAAGGCATCGCCCTCCGTGAAGCACTCAAAGCCGCGGTTGGCTGTGATGGCCTGCAGCGGGGCGGGCGCGGCCGTACGGCATGCAGGCGTCAGGCGCAAGCCTGTAGGGCGCTACATCTGACAAGGCGCCCAACCCCCAACCCTGGTCATATGTGTGGCCTCTCCCGAGACTCGCCTTCCGCATGACATCGTGGTGGATGCTGAGGCATAGGTCCTGCGCCGTCAGGGGCGGTAAAGCGCGTCAGTGACTCAGCAGTGTCAGTCGGCCACCCCTGGGCAGGCCCAACTCACCATGATGTCCTGGGGCAGCACCTCCCACAGCAGCGTGCTGTTTTGGACCTGGAGGGGACAGCAGTTAGGCAAGGGGGTTAGGTGGGTGCGCCGCAGTAGTCTAGCTGGCACGCTAGGCTACGCACACTAGCCAGGTGTGCCTTGACATGCGCTCACGCTCTGCACCCCAGCCCTGGCCTCACGTCGGTGAGGGCGAGTGTTGTTGAAGCCCCTGCGCCCGGCGGTTGCGTGCGGAGCAGGGTGGGGCTGGACAAGCGGTGCGTTCGACGCCACAGGAACACGCCCACCAGCAGCGCCACAACGGTGAAGCCAAGGCTGGCGGCCAACCCTGCCGCGAGGGCAACGTTGACACCCGAGGAGGCTGCCTGCTCAGCTGCTGGCGGTGGCGGCGTTGAAGGGGTGGGCACGCCGGGTGCTGCGTCGGCGGGGCTGCGGGAAGGCGGCTCTATCCCGCCCAAGGACCCCACGTAAAGGTTCTGTAACGCCTGCAGCGCTAGACCTGTACCCAGGTAGCAAGGGGGAAAGGTGAGACAGGATGGGGACGTCGCGGTAGCCGAGTCCTGACGGATGGCAAAATAGACCCGGCAGACACCAGCATGTCTCACCGTTCCTGGTCGTGCCGTTAGCAATGTCCTGGAAGGGGGCGGTGGCGGCAATGGCCCTGACCGTCTCGTCCCTGATACCCTCAAAGCGCTGGGCTGCTTTGGCCACCAGGCTTTCCAGGGTCGCATCATCCAGGCTCTCCGCATCCCACGCCTGCGCAAGAAACCGACGGACGCCGGCCGTCGGAGCAGGGCGTCCCCCGGCCGCTGCCTTGGCGGCCACGGCGCCCGCAGCCAGGTCGTCCATCGCAGCCCTGGCCGGGGAGCACGAGGGTGACTGGGCGGTCAGGTCCGGAGCTGCGGCTCGCGGGTACCAAGCTCAACCGCCACAGCGACAGGCCGCTCACCGGTACTGGTCGCTGAGCGGCAGCGTTATGTCCAGCGCCCGGTTGGGATGCCGCAACGCCAGCGCTGCCGCCTGCGTCAAGTAGGACACCACACAATATCCGTTAGACGGTACGGCTCCCGTCCCGCTGTTTGGCAAACAGGCCACCGGCCACCCCACCTGAGCGACCGCTGCTTGGTCCGCTGGGTCCATTCCCAGCAGCGCCTCCAGGTCCTCGGCCGAGGCCCCCACCGCCGCGTCCTCCAGGGCTGTCAGCGACCCGGGGCCGCACACCAGCTGCGGTGAGGTGCTGGGCAGCGCAGCCGCCAGCGCCACACGGCAGCTCTGAGTGGACGGGGCGGTGCTGCTTGCGCTGACGCCAGCCTCGCCTGCGGTGATGGTTGGCAGCGGCAATTGTTAGGGCTCCACAGTTTGCTGGTAGACTGCAACAGAAGGTGCAGGCCGCATCTAGAGTTTCCTTGATACACGGTAGCGGTCGAGCGCGAGTTCTGACACGCGCACAGCACCGGGCGGGACGCATGAGACGCTTGACTTACAGATCTGGAGGCTGGTGTTCACCATGGCCCCGTACTTGACCACCTCAAACCCAATGGCCCTGCGCGTGCAGGTTCCGGGATCGTGTCTTAACGCGGGAGATGGCAGCCCTGCGCAGCCCTCCGGCGGCTTGAAGCCGGCCTCACCTCACAAACTCGGCTGTCTTGACTCTCTCCAAGAGCGACTGCCGGCGGTCCACCAACCACACGTCTCCAAACTCCCCAACAAAAGGGGCTAGGTTAACCGAGTCGGCTGCCGGAGCGCTGGCGTTTGGAGCGGCGGCAGCACCCGCATTCGCGCGCTCACTTCCCGGGAGCAGCGCAGCCGCCACATGTCCAGAAATGCCTGCAAGAGCACGCGAGGATCAGACGAATGTAGGGGGAGACTCCAAGAAGGCGGCCCTCAAGGCCAGGCCATGGCTCACCCCCAGCGCCCTCCTTGGTGAGCCGCATGGCGGCTGGGGCCCAGTCGATGGTGAAGAGGCAGCGTCCAGAGGCGAAGAGCGGGTTCACGGCCCCGCACAGGGGGGCACCCGAGGCGTCCACCGCGCCCCCCGCCGCCAGCAGCTCCTCAGGGGCCGTGCCCACACGGCTCCCCGACACGCCCGGGCCGCCCGGGGTGAAGGGCGCTGCGTTGGAGGCGGCCAGGGCGGCGTACAGGCGCAGGGCGGCGGGCAGGGCGGGCCCGTCCAGCGCTGGGCTCAGGTCCGTGGCGTTGAACCACAGGCCCTGAGAGGTGCCCTGGGTCTGAGCCAGAGACGCCCAGATGGCGGCAAGTACCGCACCGCCCTTGCAGCCTGGGGATGCGAAGGGCATGTCCCAAGGCAAGGGGCTGCGTGAGCGAGACACCGCAGCATGTGCCGTAGCATGCTGCTCCCTCAGCCCTGGGCCCCAACACCCACCCAGCCTCCACCCACCCGGCATGAGGTCTGCGCACAGCACGTGGTCCGCCCGGCCGTCCCCGTCCAGGTCCTTGTTAAGGAGCGAGGACAGCAGCCCAGCCAGGAGGGGCCACGTGGGGGGCAGCGGGGCGGAGGCCGCACCCGCCTCTGCCGCCAGCCGCTCCCACCAGTCCCGCCGGTACAGGAGCAGCAGGGGAGCCGCCACCGGCCCTCCATTCCCGCCTTGCCACAGTGGGTGTGCCCCACTTGGCTGGGCGGGGCCTAGTGCCGCCTGACGCTGCGAAGTAGCGAGGGCAGAGAGAAAGGGTAGGGAGGCGCCACGAATGTGCGGTCCTTATCTTGAGACTGCTCCCCAAGCATGAGCCCTACCTACCGCCAAGGCCAACTCCGTCAGCCCAAGAACAGAGATGCGGTTCGGATCCCCATCACCGCAGGCGTCCAGCCCCGAACTTTGAGGGCTACCAGGTTGCGGTGTCGCCACTTGAGACAACCGCTCGTCGAGAGGTGCAGCTGCTGCTGCTGCGGTAAGCTCTCGTGCCACCGTTAGGTATGAGGGCAAGCCCGGTCGTATCCCGGAATTCAGCAGAAGGGTGTCGTGGGCTGTGCTGCCGCTGGGGGGAAACGGGGAAACGGGCGGGGCTAAGCTGCAGGGGGAGGCGGACGTCTCGCTGGATTTACTGAAGACTCACCCAAGAGCTGAAGTCCCTCGCACCGATGCCCGCAGCTGCAGCAGCAGCGCGACGAGCAGCGCCAGACGCGCATGGCCGATTCCGTGCCGACCGTGCCAACCCATGCGTCGCTCTGCGCTCCGCATGTGCAACCGAGGACTCCTCTATTTGGTTAGGGGCGCGCCGGCGCTGCCGGGCGAGAGCTGTCGCCGGGCTGTCTCCAGCCGGTCCAGGGCGCGTTTGTGCGCTGTGGAGCCACCATAGCCTCTTTGTACATCAGTACGCTCTATGACCGTCAAGGTATGTAGCAGCAGCAACCCAGGGCGTGTTACCCAAGTGGACGCATTGACCCAGGCGAACGGGCGCTGGCACCGCCGATGGAAACCGCGCTTGTTTCAGCGTTCATGTAACGGCATCGGAACGGAAATATGAATAAATAAGCGCCCCGCGTAGCAGCCACTCAGGTTGCTTCCGCGGCGCAGGGGTGTAGAGGTCTGCAGGTTGCGGAGTGCTTGAGTATGCCCGCGTAGTGGTGCACGTCTTGTGTGAGAATTGGGCTATCGCCATGGGGCGGCATAGGACTGGATGCTAAGCGCGCGCGCCTAAAAACTGCCCACGTCGCGAACGACCGGAGCTTTCCGCCGCCCACAGCTCCCAGACGCAGTCCAGTCACATAATGCAACGAATTCTGTGGAACATTTATCAAGCTGGTCACCAAGCTGGTTGCGGGCTGAGCGAGTTTGGGCTCGCCCGTCGGCCGCATTTCCCTGTTTAGTACCTCCCACCTCCGCCATACATCGTCAAACTCTAGTTTATCGAGAGTTATCAACGTCCACGGTTTACCAACCTACGCCCTAGTGTGCGTCATGCCGCAGTGGCGCCCGCGCATCACCTGCCATGTTGATTGCTCCCACAGGACACGCTAACTAATGCAGCTCGAGCCAATATAACCCAAGCGAGTTTGGCTTCACTTTGGCGACACCTCTCATGCACCGCAGTACCCAAACCTACCCAACCAACCGTTTCCAGCTGCCCCAGGTTGCCGTGCCCTCCTCCCCAAGCCACGTTGTTCTTCCTTCAATCCCTCCTCAGCGCAAGGCATGCCTGCTACTCTCAGTGCATCTCACTAGTACCTGCCATCATCCTGCTCGCACGTGATCACCTAGCTGTGAGCCTACCGTATGTACCATCTACATAGCGTGGTAGTCCTTCGCCAAGGCCCACAGGTCCAGCTGCTCCTTGACGCCCTTGAGCGCCATGCTGCCCAGATTGGTGGCCAGCACGCGGGCCTTGAGCGTGCGCCGGGCGGCCTCCCACGCAGCGCCGCTCGCAAGGACCTGGGGAGCAGGGAGGGAGCAGGGGGCAGGACTCATCCGCCAGTGGTGGGCTGCCGGTGGAGGCCTCTCCTGGGCGTGTGAAAGGGCCCGCTAGTGCTGAACACGACACAAGGGCTTACCGTGGCCGCCTTGGCCTTGGCTGCGATGCGCGCCGCCCGGTTCATGGGCCGCCCGACGTAGTCCAGCCGGCCCGTGCGGGGTACCAGCCGTACCATGGCCCGGCCGTAGTCGATGCCGATGCGGAGCCGGAGGCCGCGCTCCTGAAGGACACCACCTGCAGGAGTCGCCGCAACGTGCAGTTAGATGAAAGTTACATTAGGTTGAGGTGCAGCAAGCAAGCCCTTCAATTAGCCGGGCATTTTGGCGGAGTAAAGCGGAATGGAAACCCGGACAGTCGGCGTCCCGTACGGCAGGTAAAAACTGTGATGATAGAGGCATCCTCAGCGCGTGTATATCCTCACCTTCCCAGACTTCTTCCGTCAGCTCGTGCTCGAGAAAGCCATCCGGCCAGTCTGCGACCAGCATCGCGTCCAGCATCTCCAGGCCCCACAACACCGCCTGCTCGGCAGAACCGAACACCAGCACCCAGTGCCCTCCGTCCGAGGAGGAGGCGACCACGTAGCCGCCGTGCTGGGCGGCGGTGCGCTGCGCCAGGTCCGAGAAGAGGGCCAGGGCCGCCTGGACCATGCCAACGCTGCTATCTGTTACCGTGGTGACATCATTGCCGCCACCGCCGTTTCCAGCTGTCTGCGTGAAGTCCTTCGTGAATTGCCTGTACGGCGCAAAGTGGACTGCACTCTGCTTCGCGGCCGCCTGGGCGGCCGCCCGCATGAGCCGCTCTCGCACCACGGCCTCCCAAGCTAGCAGCGTCTCCACTCCTGTGACGTTGCAGAACACGGGTGCCACCATGCCCGCAGGCGCCGACAGGCAGCCGGGCACCACCTCCTGATGCGTCCGCACGGGGCTGGGCAGCAGAGCCAGGCGAGCGATGAAGGGAGGCGCCACGGCGGCAAAGATCTCCCGCGTTTGACCGGCCGCAGCCTTCGCGTTCAGTCCGTTCACGGCCTCTGCATGCGGGTTACATAACGAATGGGTCAGCACGCCACGAGCCCTGCCACGCCTGCACGGTGACAACGGTATCCCCGAGGCCATCACTGCGCACCTGGGTCCGGCGGCTTGATCTGGTGCTCGCCGATGTGCAGCAGCAGCACGTCCCGCCCCGCCGCCACCTTGAGCCGCAGCTGCTGCTGGTAGGCGCGGAAGGCGGCGCCGCTCAGCACCACCACGCCGCCCATGGCGCAGTCCGAGACCTCCTTGCACACCGCCAGGAAGTCCCCGAGGTAGGACGAGTGCGGGACGCCGTCGCGCACCATCTCGATGACCTGCAGGCGGGTTGGCGGGCGCGTTTGACGAGGATGGGGGATGGGAATCCAGGATGGTCAAGTGGGCGGCAGGAGGGAAAGATCGGGGATCGCGCCGAACGCTTGCGACCTCTATGGCACTATGGCACAGCTCCGCTCCGCACATGGCTCTCTCAGTAGCCCCAGCCAGGACCCGTCTGTCTTAGCAGCTCCAGCCGATCGACGGAGCCAGGATCTGCTCTGGATGCCAGCAAAACGCTAGCGCGCCCTAGGCCCCTAGCACACCGACCAGCCCCCTTGGCTGCGCTCACCTCGTTCTCCCGCGCGCCCGAGTGCAGCCCGATGCGCACACGCAGGCCCCGAAACACACGGATGGGCTCCAGCGCGGACGCCGCCGAGCGGGCGCTGGTGTTCTTGCCGCGGCTGTCGATACGGGCGATGGGATTGTAGCCCATCACCATGGCGACAGCATCCTCGGGCGTCAGCCTCTCGTAGAGCTGGGAGAGGATGGACTTGGTTGTGCGGCTGACCACCTGGACCATGCTCAGCCCGCCTATGAGCACGCCCCCGCCGCCAGCAGGCGGGTCGTCTAGCCCGTCGCCGGCGCTGGCCGAGTTTATGTCCCTCCACATTTCGGTGAAGGGCCCGACGGGCTGCGCCCGACTGCCGCGCGCGCCCATGGTGCTTCCGCGCGTCTGCGTTGGCGCACGCGGCAGCGAGAAGCGGGAGTCCATGGTCTGGCGGCCGTAGGCGCCGAAGAGCGGTTGGGAAATGTCGGAGGGGGGGTAACCCGGCGAAGACATGGTCTGGCCGCCGTTGCTGACGCGGGGGCCGTTGGTTGTACGGCCGCCGTACGC
This sequence comes from Edaphochlamys debaryana, assembly GCA_016858145.1. Taxonomy (NCBI): domain Eukaryota; kingdom Viridiplantae; phylum Chlorophyta; class Chlorophyceae; order Chlamydomonadales; genus Edaphochlamys; species Edaphochlamys debaryana. The sequence goes on along the minus strand of JAEHOE010000031.1, from coordinate 480,166 downwards.
CGCGTCCATGGGGCTTATCGCGGAGAAGGGAGCGGCTCCTATGGAAGGGTACTGGCCGGTCCCGTTGGAGGGGAAGGCAGCAGCCATGGGCGGGTAGGGGCCGCCGTTGACGGCTGGGTACCCCGCGCAGCCTGAAGGAAGCACGATGGGCGGCGGCGGTGCCAGCATAGCGTACGCAGGCGCTGACAGAGGCAGTGCAGGCGGCTCAAGCGCCTGCAAGGCCAGCGGCGGACAGCTGGCGCGCTCTGGCTCCCCGTCGCCAGGAGTCGAAAGCCGCGGGGGCGAGACGGCTCCGGCAGAGACCACACTGCCCGTCTCGGACGGCCGCTGCGAGCTGCCGCGTGCGCCTCCGCCCGCGCCACTGCCCCCTGACGCTTGCGACGCCGCACTGAACTTGCGCACCACGTTGAGGCTCTTGGCCACCGAGCCTATGAACCGGGGCAGCGACGACCGCACGCTCTGCGGCCCCTCGCTCCCCCTGTCGCCCGGCCGGGTGTCGCTCTGCCGCTCAATGTCTGGAGGCGGCGCGGCCGCGGCTTGGGGCTCGCTCGGCGGCCCGTTGGCAGCAGCGGCAGCCGCCGCAGCCGCACGGCCTACGGAGCCGAAGGCGCCTGCGGCCACCACGACGGAGGCGGCGAGGCCGAAGCGCGATCGCGCGCTGACCAAGGGTGGGGCGGAGGTCTGCCCGGGCAGAGGCAGCTGGGATGTGGAGGCACGGTAGGCGGCGGGGATGCCGGTCGCGTGGGTGCCGCTGGGGTGCGGGGTGGGCTCCGAGGTGGCCAGGTTAAGGAAGGCGGGGGAGGGGTCGGCGGAGGGCGCGGGCACCGCGACGCTCTTGCCGAAGAGGCGCGGCATGGACTTTCGGAGGTTGTTCACCTGTGCAGGGGCAGGGGCAGAGCTTAGCAGCCGCAGCGGTTGCGGGGGGGCAGGGGCAGAGCGTAGACAATGAAGAGGTGCAGGGCTGGAGCTCAGAACATGCAGCGGTTGCAAGCAGCGAAGGTGACGAGGGCCAGCAGCTTCACCAAACCACGAGGACCAGAACCGGATTCCTTCAGCAACGCCGACTCACCGTCCCACCCAAGCCGCCGCCCTGGTGTCCACCCTGGGCTTCGGGCCCCATGTTCCAAGGGGCCGGGCCGCCGCGGCGCCGGCGAGAGGCCCGTGTGGTGAGCTGCGGGCCGCGCAGGGGCGGGTCGCCGTCCTCCTCTACCGGGTTACCGAAGGCATCCTCGCTGTAGCCCCGCGCGAAGGGCGTGGAGCGGTGCAAACCCGACGTGGTCAGCGGCAGCACGGGCAGCTCCGTGTTCCTGTGAGAGAAGGGCCAAGAGGCAAGGGCGCTCCCCTTTCGACTCCCACCAGGCAGGCCAGCGCGAAGGGCTGGGGGCTACATGGACTCCACCGTCAGGTGTGCTGGCTAAACCGCCCCTCGGAACCGCTCCTCCGGCACCACCTCCACCCACCAGTTGACCATTGTCCGCCACTCGCCCTCGCCGTCGTCCTCCTCCTCGTCCGGAGGCTCCTCCGTCCGGGGCGGCGGCAGCTGGATAGCCAGGGCCGCGCCCATAACGGTGGACCCAAACCGCGTCATGCGGGCGCGGGAGGGCCCTGCGCCCGGCCCGGCCGCGCTGGCCCCGCCGGGGCTCCTCGCGTCGCCGCTGTCGCTGTGGCGCCGGCCGCCGTTGGCGCCCTCGCTGCCCTGTCGGGACATGCCGCCGCCTCCGCTGCCCGAGTGCTTGGACGTCCGGCCTTGGCTCCCGGCGCTGGTGCGGTCGCCTGAGGGTGCCGGCAGCTCAAGGGCCGGCCGCGCTCGTGTGGACAGCGGAGGGGGGGGCGTGGCGGGGCTGGTGCGGCTGCTGGGCCCCGTGTCCACCTTGAGGGACCGGGTGCTGTTGGCGTGCGAGTCCACGCTGACAACCACGGGCCGGATCGTGAGCCGCCGAGAGCCCCGGACCGAGCGGGCGCCCACCGAGCCCGCCGTGCTGAGCGCCAGCGGCCGCGGGGGTGGGCGCGGCAGCGGCCCTGACGACGGAGGCCTGCACAGAGGGAGGGGTCAGAGGGGTGATGGGGCGGGAGAAGGCAGGGGGGAGGCGGTTCCGATAAAGCTAGTTGCACGCCCTTGCTCTCACTTGGGTTGCGGTGGCAATGGCTTGTGCCGGGGGGAGCCTGGGGCCGAGGACATGTCGCCCTCGATCGCTAGCGCCCCAGAGTTAAGGGCAGCCAGCTGCGGTGCCGTGGACCGCTGATCGCCGTCCTGCGTGCCGCCTTCACTGCCCTTGTACCCTCCACGACCGTCTTCGCTTTCGGACGGGCCGCACACTTCAGAGCCGGCGTCTGCGACCGCAAACCTGCTGAGCGCAGCTGGGGAGCCATCAAGGGAGAGCTCCACCGGAATCTCCTGACCTAGAGTAGCCCTGGGCGACAGCGGTGACGGCGAGGCCGGCTCAGCCTCAGGCTCCGGCTCCGGCACCGCCAGCGGAGGGGACGACGAGGCTGGCGGGGGCAAAGCCGAAAACGATGGCTTCGGCGCCAACGCTGATGACGGCGGGTCCGACGGGGGCGGTGGCGGTGGCGATATCTCCTGCTGGTTGTTGACGTGGGGGGCTCCCGCTGCGCTGCCCGTCGCGGAGCTGACGGACCCAAAGTAGCCCCCGAAACCCACGGACCCCAGCGCCGACAGCTGTCCGCCGAGAACCGCCGCCTCGGCCGCAGCCGTGTTGGGCGTGCCGCCATCACGGGAGTTGGTCCCCGTGGAGGAGGGCTCATGCCCCTCCAGGAGCACCGGCAGCATGGGCATGGCCATGCCAGCGTCCGTGGAGGGCCTGAAGGAGGTGGCGTAGTGGGGCAAGGCGCGGCGCGCAAACACCTCGCAGCCATCTGGCTGCTCCAGCAGCTCGTGAGGCCAGTCTGCTTTGAGCAGGCCCTCCTGCACCTGGGTCGCGAACCCCAGCGCATCGTCGGGGCCGTAGAACGCTACCGCAAAGGCATCGCCCTGCGTGGAGGCGGGAGCAGAGGTACTTATGCCCGCAGGTAAGTCAAATACAGCTAGGTCAGGGGTGGGGTGGAACAAGCGGGCGCACAAGCGCGGCTGGGTCAGCAGCGGCGGAGGCGGGCGAGGTGGCACGCACCTCGGTGCAGACCTCGTAGCCCCGGTTGGCGGCGATGGCCTCCCGCATGATCATGTGGTGCAGGTGCACGCAGTGGTCCTGGAGTAACATGGCGGAGGTGACAGCGGGGCGTATGTGAGGACATATCGCAGGGGGCAGAGTCGTCTCAAGAACGTTCAGGGCAGCTAGCAGTATGGCCATCAGGGGCAGGGACGGCTGCACTTGGCCCGAGTGCGCCTTGCAGGCTAGCGCTTCGGTCTCACCATGATGTCTTGCGACAAGACCTCCCAGAGCAACGTGCTATTCTGGACCTGCAGGGACCGGAAGGCAGAGAGGGCAGCCGCGTTAGTCTTCCCGCCGGTCCTGAAGCACCGCCACATTTAGCTTGGGCCTAACGCATGCCCGCTTGGTTACCCATACCAGCCCGATGCCCCACACTCATACTCCCAACCCCTGCGGCAACATCCACCGCCTTTTGCCCTGCTTCACACGACCACCCTTTCGACGGGCTCCCAAGCCGGCAGCCCAGGCCCAAGCTCACGTCCGTCATGACCAGCGTCGTCATGGGCCCAGCGCCCGGCGGCTGCACGCGCTTCATCTTGGCCGGGGTCCGCTTGCGGCGGTAGTACGCAAGGCCCAGCAGCGCCAGCAGCAGCGCAGCGCCAACCGACACGCCCACAGCTATCCCAACCGTGGCGGCCGTGGAGCGATCGCTAGAGGCAGTGTCGGTGTCGGTGGTGGCGGGCTCGGGGCTGGCGCTGGGGCTCGGGTTGAGGCTGGGGTCGGTGCCGGGCAGGACGGGCTCCTCGGTGCGGTTGGGCGTCAGGTAGCCGATGGAGACCCAGTACAGGTGCTGGAGGATGCCCGTGTAGGGAAAGGCTGGGGAAGGCAAAGGGAGGGGTGGCGGCAGCGGGCGAGGCCAGGAGTTGCAGAAACGTCTGAGGCCAAAGGGTGCAGCGGCGTGCCGCTACGAGCCAGAGGGATCCCCCACGGCTTGTCCACACTCCCTCTCCCCCGCCCTTACCCGCAGTGATTGCCGCCATCGCCCGCGACGCGTTGGTCAGTGCGACCTGCTGCTCGGGGGTGAGAGCACCACCGGCAGCCGCAGCCGCTTGCGATGCGTTCGCCCATAGCACGGCTGCGCCGTCCGCGAAGCCCCTGGGCGGGGACTGCAACGCCGCGAGCGCCAGATCGTCCAGGACGCGCCTGTAGCGGAGCCGTAAGTAGGGATAGAGGGCGTGAGCAGGTGGAAAGTACTCTCGATGGTGGTCCTGCAGGGACTCGGCGCCACACGAGCAGGCCTGGCCAGGTCGGCAACAACTTCACACAACGGTTAGTACCTGTAGGATGCGCTGGGCGGGATCTGTATGTCCATCGCCGCATTTGGGTGTGCCACAGCAGCGCGTACCGCCTGCACCGTGCGGTGAAGGAGGGTCGCATCAGTTCGCTTCGCGAGCCACCAAGCGCCCCTGCCCAGGCTTACTGCGTAGCCACTTGCCCAAGCGAAGCCCTGCCCCTGGCTCGCAGCTCCTACCTCTGCCACCGCCGCCATGTCCGCGGGGCTCATGCCCAGAAGGTCCGCCGCCTCCTCTTCCGTGAGGCCCAGTGCGCTCATGCCTCCGCTGTCCAGGGTGGCTGCACGCGGAAGGGGTGGACACATGAGTGCACGCACCCCGGGCGACACGGCAGGCAAGCACGTGCGGTGGAGCCACGCAAGCATTCAGCCCCGCGCAGGACGGTTCGCGGTGCCAACAACAGCTCCCCTGCCCACGGGCGCCGCGCACCTCCGCTCCCGCCGCTGCCTGTCGCCAGCAGAACCGCGTACTTCATGTCCAGCTCGAAGTCCAACATGCTGCGGGAGGGGCCAGGCCCGGGATCGCACGTGTTACACGCCACGAGGCAAGCAGCGGCAGCTGCCTATCGGGTGTGTGGCTGACTGCCAGACCGATGCCCAGTCAGCGCCCTTTGCGACCAAGCCGTCAACTGCGACGCCATTGGATGCTGGTCAGCCCGGGCCAGCCGCATTATCCGCAGGAGGCCCATTACCTGAGGAAGTCCTGGGTGCGCAGGAGGGTCGGCTTTAGCAGGCCCGTTGTCAGGGACCAGGCCGCTGCCGCCTCCCCCACGAAGGGGGCCCGGTTGACCAGCTCTGGCGCCTCGGCCTCCGGAACCAAGCCCGAGTCCTCATTCAAGGTTCGACGCGACAAGAATGCGTTCACGGCCCGTTTAGCGACCGCCTCTACCAATTGCGCTGCGCCCTCGGGCGCCGGCTCCCCTTGCGGGCAGACCGCATAGCTGCAGCCTACGAGGCTTGACCCCGCTGGCGAGCCGTACGAATCAAGGTACTGCACCATTGCGCTCCCTGGCAGTAGCGCAGCCGCCACGTGCCCTGAGATGTCTGCAAAACGTGAGGGCGGCACGCGGGTGTAAAGAGCACAGACGAAAGGTGCGGCGGTCAGTACGAGCTCGTGCTCACTTGCAGCGCCCTCCTTGGTGAGCCGCAGGGCGGCTGGGGCCCAGTCGATGGTGAAGAGGCAGCGTCCAGAGGCGAAGAGCGGGTTCACGGCCCCGCACAGGGGGGCACCCGAGGCGTCCACCGCGCCCCCCGCCGCCAGCAGCTCCTCAGGGGCCGTGCCCACACGGCTCCCCGACACGCCCGGGCCGCCCGGGGTGAAGGGCGCTGCGTTGGAGGCGGCCAGGGCGGCGTACAGGCGCAGGGCGGCGGGCAGGGCGGGCCCGTCCAGCGCTGGGCTCAGGTCCGTGGCGTTGAACCACAGGCCCTGAGAGGTGCCCTGGGTCTGCGCCAGAGACGCCCAGATCGCGGCAAGCACCGCACCGCCCTTGCAGCCTGGGGTTCCGAAGGGCAGGTCCCAAGGCAAGGGGCTGCGTGAGCGAGACACCGCCGCATGTGCCGTAGCATGCTGCTCCCTCAGCCCTGGGCCCCAACACCCACCCAGCCTCCACCCACCCGGCATGAGGTCTGCGCACAGCACGTGGTCCGCCCGGCCGTCCCCGTCCAGGTCCTTGTTAAGGAGCGAGGACAGCAGCCCAGCCAGGAGGGGCCACGTGGGGGGCAGCGGGGCGGAGGCCGCACCCGCCTCTGCCGCCAGCCGCTCCCACCAGTCCCGCCGGTACAGCAGTAGCAGGGGAGCCGCCGGGGGACCTCCCTCGGCGCCAGGAGGGGGTACCGTGAGGCTGGGGGGTACACTGGTGGTGTTAAGCTCCAAGAGCCAGCTGCTATTCCCCGCCAGCATCTGTCAGGGGCCGTGGTTGCGGGGGAAAGACTTGAGCATAACGTTGCGTGGGAGGTGGAAGCCTAAGCTCTTGAGCTGTATAAAGCTGTGCTTACCCCCGAGAGTGCTCTGGATTCCGCCAAGCCCTCAGCAGCTGCTTCCACTGTCGTTCCCAGCCTGGTGCCTCCTCGGGCATCCTTGCGTGGGAGCGCCGCCACCCGGGCAGCAGCTGGGTCTTCTGTGGCCAGCACTACCCGAGACAGGCGGTCATCGGCGCCCGGCTGGGTGGCGCGAAGCGTGTGTTCCCGCGCCAGGGTCGCATAGGCGGCCGCGGCGGGACGCAGTCCACAGGCGACCGTAATGAGCACCCGGGGGCTGGGGGGGAATGTCCAGCTCGCCGGCGACGCCAGTGCAGCCGCTGGCGACTGCGTCGTAGTTGTCGTGTTGGTGTCCGCACTGCAGGATGTACAGGATGTTGAGCAGTCACACAACGCTTCGATGGCGCAGGTGCCGTGTGCATCCTGGCTCTTTGGCCACGCCAAGCAACTCCCGATTATCCCCCATTACCTGACACTTGTAAATGCAATGGTTACAAGCATGGAGAGCACCAGTCGAGACGCACAGCTGTGAGGACGCCGTGCGCTTGGACATTTCTCCCGCGCGGCTCGAAGAGGGGGCCTCTCCCCAGGCAAGTTCATCCCATCAGCTGAGCTTTGGAAGCCCAGCCATGGATACCGGCGCAACGGGGTGCCGACGCTCAATGAGCGCAGAGCCCGTAAACAGAGTTGGCGTCATTTAGGCGTACATTTTGTACGCTGTTCATTGCAGCCACACGCGACAGCGTTTAACGGCCACTGCGTGCCGGGGCATGGCACTCCATTACAGCACGCAGCGAGCAACGTCTTGTTGTTGCAGTGTGAGAACTATATTGACTGGTGCTGAAATATCAAAGCGCTCTCGCGCAAGCCCGCAGGCCCGGGTCCGGGGGAAGAGCTGTGATGGGGTTAACAGAAGAAGCGATCCCTGACAGACGGGGTCCCGCCTCCTTCAAGCCCGCCCAAGCGGTTTGCCTCACATTAAGGTCGGCACTGTGGGTCTACTCACTTCACCGCAGGCTGACCAGTGATCATCCCGTGGGCCGAGTGCCGGCAGCCGGACATGCCATGCTTGCCCCAGCGAGCTCGCCCTGCCCTGGCCCCCCCTCGTCCCCCCCAAGACACATTGCATCACACATTAGTTACGCACAGCTCCCGTCTCAGCCCCGCACAAGGATCCCTCTCATCCCCCCTGTTCGCCGCGTACCGGCACCCACCGTGCCGCTACCCCCGTGCCGCTACGGTAGCTCTGGCTGAAGCCAGCCGGGCCCTCTGGGGTCCTCAGGGTCCCGTAACTCCCCATCGTCAGCTTCGTTAGGCCCATGGTGAGCTCAGCAAACATCATGAGGGCAGTATTCGCATTGTCCCTTTGATCCGATGTGCATAGCACCAAACCATAGCCTGTGCCCGGCACTGCACTTCTGCACTCCGTAGCCCCTAGACAAGGGTGGCTGCCCGAAGGCAGGACAAGGGCTGAGCCCCGTGGTCCCCCCCAGGGGGAAGGAGAAACGACGCGGTGACCCCCCGAGGGGGGCCAATGTTCGAGTCTGGCTCCGTGCAGCCCTCAACCCTTTCCACCACCAGCCCATTTAGCCCACCCCCATTTAGCCCCTAGAAATCATGCTCGAGCGACGAACACGCGGCCACGTGGGCCTATCAGTAGCTGAGGCATTCAAGTATCCATCGTGACAAGCGGGGCGTCGAGAATGATGCCATAGAGCTCTATGTGTCTGAGAACTTCCACGACCAATTGCTGCATATTCAGCCGGCATGTATGGAGAAATGCAAGGATTACCAATGGCCCTTAGGAGCCCCTGTCCGTATCAACACCCTAAAATTGTCCCCATGCAATGGCAATACCGTTACCGCATCAAGGGCCAGATGCACAGCACACAGGCCGGCGCAAGTGTGTGGACTCTTCATGCATACAACCATTGCATGCACACAGCACGAAGCCGGACGGCTTGCCAAGTCGGCCTCCATGGTGCCACCACATGCCACCACAAGACCTAGTGAAACCCCTCGTCACTGATCGATTATTGCTCTGCCGACTTCAGAGCCCACAGCTCCAGGGGCTCCCGCACGCCCTTGAGTTGCACCTGGCCCAAGCTTCTGCCGTCAACGACTGAGCCCAGAGCAGGGCGCACGCTGTTCCACACGGCATCGCTAGCCAGGACCTGCAACGACGTGAGGGGGCCGCGCACACAAGGGGTTGTCAACTAGGCACAGTCTGTCCTTGTTGGACACGGGGCTGGCCGAATTGTCAAATAACACAAGCGCCCGTACAGCACCTTCCAGCACCCACCGTAGCCGCCTTGGCCTTGGCTGCGATGCGCGCCGCCCGGTTCATGGGCCGCCCGACGTAGTCCAGCCGGCCTGTGCGGGGCACCAGCCGTACCATGGCCCGGCCGTAGTCGATGCCGATGCGGAGGCGGAGGCCGCGCTTCACCAGAACGCCGTCTGTGGGAGAGCGGGGTGGGGAGAGCGGGGTGGGGAGAGCGGGGTGGGGAGTCGGCTATGCAGGTCTCCCAGGTGCTCAACCGCAGCACGGTGCAACAAGCCAGCCCTCAAATTTGCCGACGCCCACCTTTCCATTCCTCCTCCGTCAGCTCGTGCTCAAGGAAGCCCGCAGGCCAGTCAGCCGCCAGCATCGCTTCCAGCATCTCCAGGCCCCACAGGACCGCCTGCTCGGCAGAACCGAACACCAGCACCCAGTGCCCTCCGTCCGAGGAGGAGGCCACCAAATAGCCACCGTGACGGGAGACTGTCTCAGTGACTGCATCTCTCAGCAGCTGCAGGGCGGTGTGGACCATGAAGCCCCTGGATGAAGGGCCGTCCGGGTTGCTGCTGGCTGTGGGGCCAAATGGCTGGTGGCCCTTGGATGCCGACCTGAAGTTCCCCGCCCTCTCCTGGACCACCTTCTCCCATGACAGCAGCGACTCCACGCCCAGCACGTTGCAGAACACGGGTGCCACCTCGCCGGCCGGAGCCGACAGGCAGCCCGGGACCACCTCCTGCTGCGTCCGCACGGGGCTGGGCAGCAGAGCTAGGCGGGCCAGCAGCCCCGGGCACACGGCGGCAAACAGCTCGCGGGAAGGTGCTGCCGGGTATACGCTCCTCGGAAGCTGGGCTTTGCCGTGGACGCTTTGGTCATCTGCGGGAAGGGGAGTCGACACGGTCAATAGCTACCGCATAAGCGGATGAAGAGCATTCGTTGTGCCAGGCGGGGCACGAGCTGGACAACTCACCGTTGCGGAGCTGCCGTACGACGTGATCCCCCACGTGCATGAGCATGATGTCAGGCATGCGCGCCCGCTGCCTCAGCTGCTGGTACGCCCTGAAGGCCGCGCCGCTCAGGACAGTCATGCCGCCCTGCGGAATGGAGCATCGTCACGTGTCGTCGATTCAACAGAGGGCAGTCAACTGGCCCCTTGCATTTGTATAGACCAGGCCTCCTCCCATAGCCGCCACTCACCACCGCCGCGTCCCCGATGGCTTTGGCTGTGGCGAGGAAGTCCCCCGTGTACCTCGCCACCTCCACTCCGTCCACCAGGCACAGCTCGACCTCGCTGGCGCCAGGGCCCGAGTGCAGGCCCACGCGGATGCGCAGGCCCCGGAGCACCAGCTCGGGCTCACCGGCGGGAACGGCCTCGCCCTCACAGCCCAGGGGCGGCTCGTTGCTGTCCAGATTCGCCAAATCTGCCGGTGAGATCTGTTCGTACAGCAGCTGAAGGGCCGAGGCCACTGTTGCGACGGCACGTGGCAGCCAGCCGCCGATGTCGTTGCGGCTTTGCAGCCTGAACGAGCCCAGCCCAGCAGCCGCTGCGTTGTCTCCGGCCAGGGCGGCGCAGTTGACGTCACGGAAGAGCGCAGCAAATAGGCCATCACCCAGCGCCATCGAAGGCGGGCAGTTCTGACCGTTTCCCGCCTGGCTCGGCAGCAGACTGGTGCGCTGCTGCGTGAGGACGCTGTTGGCACCGGCCAGCATGCGCGTGTTGGAGGCGTGCTCGCTCGCCCGCTGGTTGGAGCCACGGGCGTCCAGCATTGCAGAGAAGACATTGGCCAACGCTGGGTTTGGCTCCGCGAGGTTTGACCCAGCGCGGCTGCACGAGCGCGCCCGTGTCCAGGGCACACCGCCTCTGGAGGATGACCACTGCCGGCTGGGCTCCTGCTGGGGGTGCTGGTACTCGGACCTCGGCCGTAGGACCTGTGTCACCGCCGGTCCCAGCTGCGGGCTCAGCGGCTGGTCAACCTGGGGCGCCTGTGGAGGTCCCTCAGCCTGAGCGATCGCCTCCAGCAGGACGTCTCCGGTCTGGAGTAGGGACTGCGGCGGCAAGCTGGTGGCAACGGTGGCGGACTCTGGGGAGGCGCCGCTGCAGGCGGTCTCGCGCGCCGACACCAACCCCACAAGCGTCACGCGAGTGCTGCCCTTAGGGCTGGGCCCCGCACTCGGGGGTGCAATGGCGAATGGGCTCCCGGTTGTGGCGCCAGCCGTCGCTTGGCTGACACCAGCAGAGCTCGCCGCCTGCTGCTCCGCCCCCAGTGTAGCATGTCCGCGGCTGGAAACATGGGCGTGGTCGTCTCCTTCGGCGTCCATCTCCCCTCCGCCCAGGAACATCAACCCGCCCTCAAGGAGGGCGGAGTGGTCGTCCGGCTCGCCCAGCTTATGCGAAGCCTCCGGTGGGCGCTGCGTCCCGGCAGCTTCAGGCCCTGGCTCCTGTGTCCCACAGGCTCCGGCGTGGGCAGCCGGGAACAGCTTGGCTGAGCTCCGGCTCAGCCCCCTAGAGGAGAGCACGCCCTGTTCCACGTCGATGGCATCAGCCAGGATCGGCAAGCGCCCGGACGTCATGGCGTTGCGGATCGCGTTGCCCAGCCGGGACAGCAGCCCGCTGGCCCCCACGGTACTGAGCCTGGAGTCGCCCCCGTGCGGACTGGCGTCCGCGGGGCTGCCTCCGTCTGCACTGACCCCTGGGGGCGACAGGGACGTGACCTGCGGGGGGTCGTTGGTCCGGCGGGGCCGCAGCGGACCCGACGCCCCCGAGCCAGCAGTCTGTGCCGCCGAGCCGGCGGGCGTGGGCGCGCCCGCTGAGCCCAGCGGGCGGGTGGCTGCGGCGGGGTCATCGGCCGGTGAGCCCTCGTCTGGAATAACCAGGGTCTTGCCCTTGCGGAGGCGGCTGAAGGCCGGGGCGCGCGAAGGTTGATCCGAGGGAGCACCGCCGCTGGGGTGAAGCGTGAAGCCGGTGAAGAAGGACAGGGGTGAGGAGTGCTGGGTCTCCTCTTCGGGGCCCGCTGCCGCCTTGGCCTTGGGCCCAGCAGGCGAGGGGTTGAGGAGGCGCGTGAACTCACGCTTGCGTCTGTCCGAGGACGTAACGACCTCGCCCTCGTGCACGTTGCTGCTAGACGAGACCACCGGGCCCGCCGTGTCGCGCTGAAGGGAGGAGTTGCGCAGCAGCTGACGCCGAGCGCCGCCCGGTAGGCCCCGCCAGAGCAGGCCGGGTAGGACGCCGTCGGCGGCATTGCCGGCGCTGGTGGGGCCCACGGCAGGCCCTCCGGCTGCCTTTGCCCTGGCTTGGGACCTGTTGCCCGTGGTCCGCTCCTCCCTGTCCTCCTCCATGGCATCCCTCCACGTCTGGGTCGAGTGTGGAGACACAGCAAGACCTCGTCAGCAGTCGAGATGCATTCACCTCCTGCCCTTGCGAAATCGCTTGCATTGCGCTCCTGGTTTCAAGTCACCACCGGCCCGCTCCCTTCCTCGCCATTCCCGAGCTACTGTATGCAATGCTAGCACTCACCACCACGTTGCGCCACTCGTCCGCGCCCTCATCCATCAGGCCCTCCAGTCCGGCCGCGTCCACCATGTTCGCTGCAGCGCTAGCATGCGCCCGAGACGCCTGGCGGTTCCGTACCACGTTGGAAGCGAGGGAGGCCCGCGCTACAAGCTCCGCCTTGCGCGCGGTGCTGGTCTCGCCTGGGATGCTGCCCGCCGGGGTTCCATCGGCGGCGGCGGGCAAGTAGGAGGGCGTCGTGCGGCGCGCATTCGTCCCCTGGGATACCGGGTGCGGACTGGGCCCAGCGGCCAGCCGCAAGAGAGGCGCAGAGCCCATTGCAGCCGAGCTCTCTGCGTCGGCTGCGGACTCGGCGCCCTTCCGGGCCTTGGCGATGGCATGCGGCCCGCTTGCTGTGACTCCCTGGACCGTCTCCGCGCGTCCACGGAGGCCAGAGGGCTGTAGCACCACCGCCCCATGCCTTCGCCGTGGGGAGCCCGCCTGCACAACCGAGTCGTCTGAACAGCCCACGCCGCCGCTGCCCTCGTCGCTGCTCGTGTATGGGCAGCTCTGAAGGTACGGCATCGGCACCGGCCAATGGCCACCGCTCTCATCCCGGCCTTGCTCGCGCGGCCCAGCCTCCCCCTCCTCCTCTGCTCCTTGGGCGCCAAGCGGCCCCATCCCTGGCGGCGCGTGACTGGCGGCTTGCGCCGTCGTGGTCGCGGGCTGAAGCTTGTGCCCCACATCGTCGCTCGTGCCTGCTTTTGGGGCGCCCGGGTTTGCATCTCTTGAAGGCAGCAGAGGAGCGGCAGCAGCCAGGGGCTGCTCGGCGGCGTCGGCCGCAGGTGCGCCGTGCGGTTGCAGGCCGCTGTGTGCGGCACGCCTCGCTGCCCCTTCAGGCGCCGGAGCGGACCGGCAGGCTGCGGCTTTCGGCAGGGTGCTCACAGGCGCCGGGGGAGCGGAAACACGAGCAAGGGGACTCGCGAGGGAGGCGGACAGGCGACGGACGTGCGGGCGGTTGGCCGTTGGCTCAGTGCTTTCCTGCGTCCCTGGCCGCCGCCCCTGCACCTCGACTGGTTTCGGGACTGGGGGGCTGGCCCTGGTGCTGAGTGCATCCGTTCCCCGCTTTCGGTCCACAAGGCGCGGTGTGGACATGGATGCAGCGTAGCGCTCGTTGGCGCTGGCGTCGACTGCCTTTGCGGTCCCACCAGCCAGCAGCTCCAGTGATTGGGAGCCGCTAGTTGAGTAGTGCTGCATTAGCAACGGCGTTTGGTCCACGAGTGGCTCGGGGTCCTCGCCCACGGTCCTCAGCTCGCCGCCACCTGCCATGTGCGCCCCCACAGCTGCTCGCCATGGCTGCTCACGAAGAGTCAGCTCGCCCTCTGAGTGACTGCCGCTCATGCCGTTGCAAGCTCCGGTGACGTCATGGGCCTGCTGGCCGGAGGCATGCGCCACGAGGGCAGGCAGCTGGGGCTGGATGCAGGGATCGACGTCGACTTGGGACCCGTCTGCCTCCCACAGCTGGGTGGCGCGTCGGGGGGTGGCTTGTGGGCTGGCCGAGGGGCGTGGTGACTGTCCGGATGAGGTGGACTTGCACTGTGGACTCTGCAGGCGGGCAGTGAAAGGCTTCCCTTGATGTCGGGCAAAACATCTTCAAAGAAAGCTGCCCTCATGCCCTGTGGAACTGCCCTCATGTCCTGTGGAAGCGGGGGGTGCGGACTGCCGCCTAAGCGTGGACGGCCGCCTCCGCCACCGCCACTCTTCCTCACCTCAGCTTGGCGGCAGCCCCAGCTCGAGCGATGCTGTGATGCACTGAGCGTATTCATGGCAGCTGACGCCCTGCCGCCAGGAGGCTGACCATGGGCCAATGCGCCCGACCTCCCAAGGAAGGGAGACGCCAGCGTTAGAGCCGACCCACAGGGGCTGTCCATGCTCGAGCGCCGCCGGGGCCGATCCGTGGGAGTCAGGGCTGGGCCATGAAGACTGCCGTCGCCGCCCGCCGCACCGCCGGAGCTGCTCCGGCGCAGCAGTGGCGGGCTTAGGGGCTGGTGCGTCTGCCCTGAAGCAGCGATGCGGACGGGAGACCACGCAGACGCGCGGGTTTTGGATGGGGTATGTTTGCTACCAGCCAAGCCGGCATGCGCCTCATACGGCGAGGACCGCCGCTCGGTCCAGGCCCGCCCCAGGACAGCCCGCGCCTCGCCCGGTGCGCCAAGGTCCGACAGCCAGCTCTGTGGCGCAGTGCGCGACCCGCCGCCACGAGCCAGCCGCCCCGGCTGCAGTGCCTTGATCTGCACCGCCTCCCCGTCCCAGACCGCCGCGGAGCCCACATGGGCTGCGTCGCCCGCCACAACGCGCCCGCTGCTCGGCTGCTCCTCCGCCGACCTGGGGGCCGGGGCTGCGGGCGCCTGTCCCGCGGCCTGCGGTGTCCAGGGCGCACCCAAGCAGGACGCGAGGTACGCGGTGGCCTGGGTGGGGCTGGCCACGGTGCTGGTGGACGGCACGCGGCTGCGGTCCAGGGAGCTGCGGCCCCGCCGGGAGCGGCCCAGGTAGCTCAGCCCCGCGCTGCCGCTGCCGCTGCGCAGCAGCGGCCGGTCCGGCCGCTGGCGGAGGCCCTTGTGCGAGCGCTGGACGGAGAGGAGTGCGAGGCTGCTGGCGAGAGGGCTGGCTCCCTCCGCGCCGCGGCCCAGGCTCGACGAGGTCTGCACCGCCGGCCGAGGCGCGGCCTCTTGCCTCAGCTGCATGCGCGTGCCGGGCAGTGGGGAGAGCTGGCTGTCACTGAACGGGGCAGCGGAGCCGCCGGATGACAGCTTTGCACCCGACAGGAGTACATGTGAGGAGGACGGGCGCTGATGGCCAGACCCAGGATCGGCGACGAGGCCTGGGCTGATCCCGCTGGCGGAGGGCTTTGGTGAGCTGTAAGGCTCCGGCACGACATAGGGCATGCCCGCAAGGAGCAGGTGCCGCAGCCTGGGACAGGAGCGGAGCCGGGACAGGAGGGGCGCTTAGCGTCAAGCAGCCAGGGGCTGCTCAGGGGTGTCAGGGTTGCTGAGGGTCGATCAGGGTTGCGTCAAGGGCCGCTCAGGTAAGGTTACGCCCGGGTAAGCCCCGGCCCACCTTCGGCCTCCCGCAGCTAGTCGGGACATGCCACCGGCAGCCGCCAGCGGCGACATCCGTCCTGAGGTTCCCGGACCCAGTGGTGTGGGGCTCATGGGGACCATGGGTGATCCAGGAACCGGTGTCGGCGGCTGCGGCAGGTGAGTGGAGCGCCTGGCCCACACCTCGCGGCCTTCACGGGAAAAGAAGTCATTGTGGTGAAGCGGGCGGACATGCATGCCAGCCCCAGAACCACGTACAGCCAATGCCGCTACGCACCGTCAGGGTGGTCGAGGAGATCAGCAGGCCAGTCCGCGGTCAGCAGGGCCATCTGCGCGGGTGCCCAGGGGGTGAAGAACGGAGGTCAAGAGGTAGGGTAGGGCCGATGGCAGAGCCTATGGCTGTATGGAGGACCCGTTGCTTCGCATGGTGGCCCACTCCCCTCCTGCTTGCACCTGTCTTCCAGCTGGCTCACCTGCAGGTCCATCGCAAACGCTAGGGCATCGTCGGGACCGTGGAAGGCCACGGTAAAGGCGTCACCCTGAGTGAGTAGACCACAGGAGGTGTAGATAACATGAGCAGTGGGAAGGGGCCAGGGGCAGAAGTAGCAAAAGGGGCCAAGCCACGGTCTATGTCAGATACGTGGGCACGACGCACCTCGGTAAACACCTCGTATCCTGCATTCAGCTCGATAGCCTGGACGTGCAGGGGAAGGGCGGGTGTGGCCGCAGTTCGTGCTGGCATGCATTCGAGCCACCCCTCCCTCGTGTTCCACCTGTCTCATGACCCCGTGGTGGATGGCCATGCACTCATCCATCAGCTCCGCAGCAAACACCTCCCACAGGAGCGTCGAGTTCTGGGGATGGAGGAAGAGTGTCAGGCAGGGTAGCGGTCAGTGCCAATCCCTTGATTAAACTGCAGCATAGGCTCTCCTGCATCTCACCTGCACATCTGTGAGGGCCAGGGTCGTGGCAGCGCCCGGGCCGGGGGGCTTGACGCTGTGGGTGGGCGCCTTGGCAGCACCCGACGAACACCGGCGGTGCCAGACAAAAAGCGCTCCACCGGACAGCAACAGAAACACAGCCCCGCCAATGCTCACGCCGACCGCCAAGCCAACTGCAGACGAATCGTCCGCCTCGGGGGCGGCACGCGGGGCTGGACTCACGAACCCGATCGAGTGCCAGTAGAGAGCTCGCAGGATGGCTGGGTAGGGGAAGGCTGCACACAAGAAAGGCGGCCCATCAAGCAGTGCTCTGTCGGTTTAGGGGAGGATATTGGGTTTACCAATTGCCTGGACCTCCCATCTGCTCACCCGCGGAGATGTTGTAAAACTGCGCCGCTGCGGTCCGTACGAGTGTGCCGTACATGTCAAGGGCTGGAGTGCCCTCGACCTCAGGCACAGCGGACAGCGCCCGCACCGCTAGCTCATCCACCACGGACCTGCGAAGGACCGGAAGGGTTTGTAATATGTTAGCAACAGCACGCTTTCGTCTGCAGGCCGGCTGCCTGCCCCCATATAATCACTTCAGTGACCGGTATCCGGCGTTTCCCATCTCCTCCCCCGTCCACCTGTAGGCCGAGCTGTACGGCAGCAGGATGTCCACCGCCATGTTGGGGTGCCGAGTGCTGGCGTTGATGGCCTGGACACGGAAGGGAGACACGTGTCAGAGAAAAGGTGAAGATCAAAGTCAGGGACTCAAGGCACTTTCTGATGGGTGACATGCCCGCTCCAAGCCCCCAAGTGCAACTTGACGCCAGCCATACCTGCGACACGGCTGCCACGTCTGCAGTGGCCTCGCCGAGGGCTGTTGCAGCACTGCTAGTGTCGCCAGAGAGGGACGCTAGCAGGGTGCCGTACTTGAGGCCGAGCTGGAAGCCCACCAGCCGCAAGAACTCGCCCACCAGCATCGTGCGCTCGCTCCCCGGCCCTGTTGCCAGCCGCCAGATGTTGCCCGCCTCCCCCATTAGGGGCGCCCGGTTCACGAGGACAGGTGCAAGCCCAGCAACCGACTGCTGAGGACCCGGGCGCATGACAGCGGCAAGAGCCGAGAGCTCGCCCTCTCCGTGCGCATCCGCATGGGGGCATCGCAAGGGTGAGCAGGGCTGCAGCTGCTGCGATGGTGCGGAGCCGTTCGGGGCTGTCGATACCACCACAGCGCTCCCCGGCAGAAGAGCGGCGCCGAGCTTGCCAGACACGTCTGTAGGGAGTGCACAACAGGTGGTATGAAGGTAGTCAGGAAGCTGCGGGGTCTTCCTTCCCTCAGCACTGCGCCCTCAACCCACCTTCCCCGCTGAGCCGCATGGCGGCTGGGGCCCAGTCGATGGTCAAGAGGCAGCGTCCAGAGGCGAAGAGCGGGTTCACGGCCCCACACAGGGGGGCACCCGAGGCGTCCACCGCGCCCCCCGCCGCCAGCAGCTCCTCAGGGGCCGTGCCCACACGGCTCCCCGACACGCCCGGGCCGCCCGGGGTGAAGGGCGCTGCGTTGGAGGCGGCCAGGGCGGCGTACAGGCGCAGGGCGGCGGGCAGGGCGGGCCCGTCCAGCGCTGGGCTCAGGTCCGTGGCGTTGAACCACAGGCCCTGAGAGGTGCCCTGGGTCTGCGCTAGAGACGCCCAGATGGCGGCAAGCACCGCACCGCCCTTGCAGCCTGGGGATGCGAAGGGCACGTCAGAAGGCAAGGGCCTGCGTGAGCGAGACACCGCAGCATGTGCCGTAGCATGCTGCTCCCTCTGCCCTTGGCGCCAACACCCACCCAGCCTCCACCCACCCGGCATGAGGTCTGCGCACAGCACGTGGTCGGCCCGGCCGTCCCCGTCCAGGTCCTTGTTAAGGAGCGAGGACAGCAGCCCAGCCAGGAGGGGCCACGTGGGGGGCAGCGGGGCGGAGGCCGCACCCGCCTCTGCCGCCAGCCGCTCCCACCAGTCCCGCCGGTACAGCAGCAGCAGGGGAGCCGCCGGGGGACCCCCCTCGGCGCCAGGAGGCGGGACCGTGAGGCTGGTAGGCAGAGGAGCACCCGCTGTGGCTGACGTGTTTAGCTGCTCCAGCCAGGTGTGATTCCCGGCTGCGTGGGCTTGGAGCTGCGAAGGGTCGGTTTGGCGGTTAGTCTGGTTATTCGTCATGCTTCCCAGCCACGTGCCCGCATGTCGCCTAGCGCCCACGCAAGCCGTCACCATCAGTCCATCCACATGCCTAGATTTGCGTAACCGCGCTCTATGACTATGTCCGGCCTACCAGCGTCGCCGCGGTGTACTCCGCAAGGCCCAGCGCTTGCGCATCCCACTGCACCCCTCCGAGCGATGCATTTCTGCTTCCGAGGCTCCACTGAAGTCCGCCCCCCCTGCATGAGGCATGATACCGGCAGACAGCGCAGTGGCGGGTACTGGGTGTGACTCCTCCGCCTCTGGCAGGTTCCTGCTCGACTCAACACCCACCTCCGTTCACCGTCTGTCACCGCTGCCCAGCCGTCATCAACGGCGCCTGCTGCCCGCCAGCCTAGCCCCGTCTCATTGACAGCATGCTTTTCGTCGCAGCCCTCGCTCAGCAAGTTGATCCTGCTGAGCCTCTCGTCCCGGGGAGGAGTGAGCGCCCGCTGGGTGTGTTGCCAAGCCAGTGTGGCCAGGAAGGGAGAGGTTGGGCGGAGGCCTGCCAACAGAGCCAGGCGTGGAACCTGCAATGGGGTGCACGGCTGGAGATGAGATGGCTACGCGCGTCTATGATCTCCTTCCGTGGGTAGACTCGATGGCGGCTTGCGCCTGTGACCGTGGCGTTGTCACGGCCCAGCCAACAGGGGGGTGGAATTCTGACGCTGCGCGGCACGAACTATCCGCCCACCTGTTCCGGGTCCAGCGTATCGCAAATTGGTGCAAGATACTGACCATCGCCAGCGCTCTCTGCCGCTCTGCTCGGGCAAGGCCAGGTGCAAGTGGCATGCGTCCTGCCCATCGTGGTGCTCGCGATGGCTTCTGATTCTGCACGCCGCTCACCTGACTCGTACGCCCTGGAATGCATTCAATAACAGCGCAGTTATCCACAGAAACCGCTGGGCAGCGGCGACACCGGAACGGCTCCCACGAGGTCCGCAGGCCGCATTGCTTGTCATATGCTACGCTGCTAATAAAGCTCATAGGCGGACATGGCCCTCGCAGGCCCTAGAGTGTGGCCCCCTCTGAGTCCCGGCGTGCGGCGACGACTCAAGGCTGGCTGCAATGCTCTTATCAAGTGGACTTCTGAAGTTTATAATTTACGTGGGCAGGTTATCGTTGTCGGCGAGTACGCTCAATACATTGTGGAGGAACCCTCCCTCGGGCGAACGTGTTGCTGGAGTAACTAGTGAACTAGATACTGTCACTCTCCATCGTAGTGTTGCACGCTACCTACCCGTTTCCGATAACGGTGTCACACCGACGAACCGTTCGACAGGACGTTGGGGGCTGCCACGGGGATGCAGGCCCAGAAACTTGCAGGCACAAGATCCTCGTCTTCCCTTGTCAAGTCAAGTTACAGGCGTATGCACGACTACTGGTCGGCGCGCCGACGACGGACGTACGCGTTCGGCGGAAGCCGGCGCGTCGCGGCTCGCGGCGCGGTGCTGGCGCTTTTGGCGCTTTCATACGAGGGCCCGGTGATGCCCGGGCGCCTGCCGTTGAAGGCGTGACTAGCTGCTCACATGCGAGTATGGCTGGTACCGCCTAGCTTTAGTTAGCATGACAGCTTGCAGCCCGATGAAATGCAGTTCAAGCAAGCTGCAGTCGATAGGGAGCGCAATGGAGGCGATAGAGAATGTCAACAAGGGTGTCTGGGCGTGAAGTCGTCGCCGGTTGTCCCTTGTGTGAGGCATACATCGACAACGGCGGACGGTCCCGCTCAGTCGCTGTGGGGCTGTGGCCCGCACGGAGTCAAGTCTGTCGCCCTTTGTAACTTGGGCAGCGGGCACCTCCCTCGGGGGGGGAGTCATGGCCCGCATGGCCCGTCATGGCACGCAGGTGCCGTCCCATGTCCCGCTCCGCACTTATTCCGGCCGCTTGTCAGCTTCTTGCTTCGCTCCGCCTCTCTCGCCCGCGGCGCCCCTCTCGCCCGCGGATCTGGGTTGTTACGGGTCCATACGGGTGTACTCGTAGCTTCGGTCCGCTGGCACGGGCCTCGCGCCCTCGCTTCAGCGGTTCTCCCATCACCGACAGGTCTGATGTGAGGCTATGTGAGGCTTTCATAGGTCGGGGTAACCCGCGGTCCGTGGGTACCCTGCGTCCTGTGAGCCGCCCGACGGCCGGAGAGCTAACGGCCATGTCACCGGTAAACGCCCAAGACCCTGCCGGTAACACGTGAGAGAGCGCCCTGCTACTCGCCTCCCTCACCCTACCTTGATGCTGGCCGCAAGGCGACTGGGTGACTCGAGCCGAGCGTTCCCTCGTGCCCTGCCCACTGCGCTTGCTGCAGACCCATGCAACCCCAGTACCCCACACCTTAGATCCCTCGCCAGTCGCCTTGCCGTGGGCTGCAGCTGAATGCGCCACAGGCCTCCTCATTTGGGTTGTACACGCTGCTGACGAGGCAAATAGGGGACACAGATGAGTTCCATTGATGTCCCCTGACGAAGGCGCGTCAGGGGTCTTGATCGGAGAGGCTTATCAAGGGGCCAAGTGAGCTGCAATGCCCGAATGGAGAACTCATTAGTTGACAAGCGTTGAAGAACAATACATGGAACCAGTTTAGACGAAAGGCAGGGAAAGGGACGAGGGCCCCCCAGCAACAGCTACCCCGCAGTGAGACATTCAGGTGTGAATCCGTCCGGGGTCGCCCTATCTCGTGCGCAAACCATGGGAACGAACTGGGGGTGGGCTCCGCGGCTGGGGGCGAGAGGGGAAATCCTCCTACAATACCTGGGAAACGTCATTCCACTGTGCCCCTAGAAACTCATTCCGTCCTCACCCTTCACGCCACACTAAGACATGCAAAACCGTCAACCTTGGGTTGAAAGTGCAAGCGGCGGCCGCACGGCAGCCACTCAAGTAGGCATTATGACGGATAGTACAAACGGATTGGCAAAATCGTCAATGACCACGAGGGAACTCCATCCGGTAGGAGTTCGCAGTCACGGCTGGGCATTGGGCGCGTGATGAATCTTCCTCCAAGATTCCTCCCCAGGACACCCGTAGCAGGCCCCTAAATATCCTTTGTGCATCACGGCTGCGCAGGAATGGGTGGATGGCGCATGCCAATGGGAAAAGCAATCGACGAGTTCAAACATTGAAGAGCTCCTGGGCATACCAAGCTCAAATGCACGGTACGCTACCCCCAACAACGTTCCGTCAATATCGGAAGTACCCACACGAGTATGCAAACTGTTGCCCAACATGTGCCGGAGAACTCTGCAATGCTGGATTTGGACCTCGAAGGACAAGTTTGGCCGCCCATGAGGCAAGGAAACGCTTGTTCAGCGCGCTGGGCCCCAGCACAACCCAAGGCTCTTCTTCAGACCGACAAATTTACGTGAACATGGGGGGTCTACCGCTGCAGCGTCCACAGCTCTATCAGCTCCCGCACGCCCTTGAGCTGAACCTGCCCCAAGCTCTTGCCCGTGACCGACATCCCCAGAGCAGGGCGCACGCTGCTCCACACCGTGTCGCTGGCTAGGACCTGCAGCAAGGTGAGGGCAGTGCAGACAAGGGGTTGTCAACTAGGCACAGTCTGTCCTTGTTCGACACGGGGCCGGGCGACTTGCCAAGTACACAAGCGTCCGTACAGCACCTTCCAGCACCCACCGTGGCCGCCTTGGCCTTGGCTGCGATGCGCGCCGCCCGGTTCATGGGCCGCCCGACGTAGTCCAGCCGGCCCGTGCGGGGCACCAGCCGCACCATGGCCCGGCCGTAGTCGATGCCGATGCGGAGGCGGAGGCCGCGCTTCACCAGAACGCCGTCTGTGGGAGAGCGGGGCGGGGAGTCGGCTATGCAGGCTTCGCAAGTGCTAGACGTCAGCAAGGTGCACGAAGACAGCCCAAGTCGCCAGCACCCACCTTCCCATTCCTCCTCCGTCAGCTCGTGCTCCAGGAAGCCCGCAGGCCAGTCAGCCGCCAGCATCGCTTCCAGCATCTCCAGGCCCCACAGGACCGCCTGCTCGGCAGACCCGAACACCAGCACCCAGTGCCCTCCGTCCGAGGAGGAGGCCACCAAATAGCCGCCATGCCGGGAGGCCGCACTGGTGACCTCCTCCCTTAGCAGCTGCAGGGCGGCGTGGACCATACCCCCCCGTAGCGCCTGCCCCTGTGGCTCCTCTCCGGCCCCTGCAGCAGTGCTTCCCAAGCCTGCTACCAGCGAGGCCCGAGCGCCGAGCGCGAGGTTGGTCGAGGCTGCCCGCAGCATTCGGACCCTCTCCTGGACCACCTTCTCCCATGACAGTAGCGACTCCACGCCCAGCACGTTGCAGAACACGGGTGCCACCTCGCCGGCCGGAGCCGACAGGCAGCCCGGGACCACCTCCTGCTGCGTCCGCACGGGGCTGGGCAGCAGAGCTAGGCGGGCCAGCAGCCCCGGGCACACGGCGGCAAACAGCTCGCGGGCACGCGGCTGCACTGAGCCGCTGTTGCCGCCCAGCTCTGTGGATAGGAACACAAAGAATGCAGTCAAGCACGGCGCGCCCATTTCAAGTGGGAGTGCAGCAGATAAATTGCAGCTCCGGTACCCACCTTGCTGGTTAGGCTGCCGTACGACGTGATCCCCCACGTGCATGAGCATGATGTCAGGCATGCGCGCCCGCTGCCTCAGCTGCTGGTACGCCCTGAAGGCCGCGCCGCTCAGGACAGTCATGCCGCCCTGCGAAGTGGGGCATCGTCACGTGTCATCGATTCAACAGAGGGCAGTCAACTGGCCCCTTGCATTTGTATAGACCAGGCCTCCTCCCATAGCCGCCACTCACCACCGCCGCGTCCCCGACCTCCTTGGCTGTGGCGAGGAAGTCCCCCGTGTACCTCGCCACCTCCACTCCGTCCACCAGGCACAGCTCGACCTCGCTGGCGCCAGGGCCGGAGTGCAGGCCCACGCGGATGCGCAGGCCCCGGAGCACCAGCTCGGGCTCACCGGCGGGAACGGCCTCGCCACATCCTCCGAACGCCATCAGCCCGGCCTGGCCAGTGGTGTGCTCCGTGGCGCACAGCTCGGCGGCCTCGGCACGGGTCAGCCGGTCCCAGAGCAGCTGCAGCGCCCCGCCCAGGCTGATGGGCGCTGCCTGCAGCCACGTGGGCGTGCCGTCGCCCTGGTTCGCACGCGGCGTGCAGGTGGAGTCGCGGTGCGCGCCGGCCGCGGCACCCGCCTGCGAAGCTGCTGCCTGGTAGGTTGGGTGTCCCGCCAGGGCTGAGCACGCGGCGTTGAGGTCACGGAAGAGGGCAACGAAGATACCGTCTCCGGCGGCGGGCGAGGGCATGGCCGCGGGTATGGTGGACAGGGACAGGTAGCCCGTGTGCGTGGCGACGTGCCGGGATGGGTTGATGTGGAGCATGGAAGGCGCCGGCTGTAGCAGCAGCGGTAGCGGCAGTGAGGGCGGCGGCGGCTGCACGAGCTGTCCGTTGCTTGCCTGCAGGTCCTTGCGGCTTAGCTGGTTTGAGGGGTGCAGGTCGTAGGACACGGCTCCGGTGAGGGCGGACGTGCCGCCAAGCGACACGGCCCAGGAGGGCTGGGCTGCGACGATGTCCGCTTGCGCGACATGGGGCAGGGGCGTCGTGTCGCCGCCCGCCAAAGCCCCAGAGGGCGTGGACACTGCTGCCACGAAAGGTGCAACACGGCCTTCCGCGGTCCCAGCGAGAGCCGCCGCGTTGTAAGCAGCTCCGGGCTGCTCCAGAGATGCGGAACGAGCGCTGCCGCCTGTCGGGCGGGGGATGCTTGAGCCGCCGCTGCGTCTCGCGTCCGCGGCTTCGGGTGCAGTGCTTCCCTTCGCAAATCTGGGCTCGGATGGATTGCTGGCAATGGCGAGTCCCGATGCGCGCTGCTGTTGCAAGTCCGAGGCTTGCTTGGCAGGCCCGTCGATGTTGCCTGGAGCGTCCGTAACCCCTCGGCTGGTTGCGTGGAGCAAGGCTGCGCCGAGGCGAGAGAGGAGGCCGCTCCCTGGCGCGCCGCGCCCTCGGCTATCCGCTGGGCAGCTCACGTCCTGTGATCAAGGATCGACGCAAGGCATGAGTCCAGCACGAGCGTTTGCAGCCGAGGCTTGCGTATGGCAACAAAGAGCCATGCAGCCACCTGCTGCTCCCTTGGCTACCTAAACCCACTGCCCCTGCCCCGCTCGGTTGCCTCCCTACGCACCGTTGCGGACACGTGGTCCGGACTTGCTAGAACGGCCGGCGATAAGGGGTCCGAGTTCGCCAGGTTTGAAGACTTCGAGTCAGGCGCTGCAGCGGTGCGCCCCGTGCTGCCCAGGTTCGTGGTGATGCCCCGCCGCAGCCGCTCAAGCGGTCGCAGCGACGCCCTGAGCTGGTCCTGACCGGCTGGGTTGGGCCCAGGCCCAGGCTTGCCATCGAGCGTGCGCCGCCAGGGCCCGTCAAATGTGCGGCGCGCCCGTTGTTGGGCCTGCTGACGCCGCTGCTCCCAGCTCTGTTCCGCCGCTCGCTCCGCATCGCTGGCCTGCCCTGGCTGCTCGCTGCCGGGGCCGTCGCGCTTGTTGGCTGCTGCAGCTGCCGGGTCCGCCTCCGCAAGCCACGTCACGTGCGACCTCCACTCGAGCAGGGCGCCCAGCCCGTCATCCAGCATGAGGTCCATGCCGGGCCCAAACAGGCCCCCAGCGTCAGCCAACGGCACTGCGCCGGCGCGGCCACGGCTACCCAGCCTGCGGCTCACTGCCGGAGGTGGAGCCCGTGCGACGCCAGGGCCCGAAGGGGCTCTTCCGGTGGGTAGCGCAGGGACCTGAGGAGCGGCCGTCGGGGTAAGCCTAGCAGCGACTGGCTCCCGGCCGCTCAGCCGCAAGCTCCCCTGG
Source organism: Edaphochlamys debaryana (assembly GCA_016858145.1). Lineage (NCBI taxonomy): Eukaryota > Viridiplantae > Chlorophyta > Chlorophyceae > Chlamydomonadales > Edaphochlamys > Edaphochlamys debaryana. The sequence continues at coordinate 454,923 of JAEHOE010000031.1, read as the reverse complement.
CCGCCGCCACGGGCCTGGGCTGCGTCCGAATCGGAGCTCGCGTCCAGGGCTGCGGGCTGCTTTGGCGGCGAAGGCATCTGAGGAGCCGCAGCCTTCGGAAGGGGCGACCTGCGCGGAGGAAGGCAACACATTGGGGCCTTACGTGTGACGCGAGTTTATCGATCGCAACACCGGGGTGTCAGTGCCAGGAGCACTCACGTCTTGCCGACTCCAAGGCTGAGCTCCAAGGTGGCGGGGTGCACGCCGTTTGGAGAGGCGTCTTCCGCCGCCGATGGCCTCTCATCGGTCGGGAGGCTTTGCGCCCAAGCACTGGCGGTCGCATGGTCCTCGCCGTCAACCAGATGAAATGGCGCCCCCTCGTACTCGCGCCCTGCATCGTCAGCGCTGCTATGCTGCTCCTTAGGCCGGCCGTCGTCGTGTGGAGCTTCATCCAGCGCCGCGGCAACAGCGCCCGCCGACCATGTGCCCATCCGCCTCAGCATACTGGCTGGCTTCGCTGTACTGGCTTGGGAAGGTGCTTCGGCTGGGACGTGCTCCGGGCGTGCGCCCACGCCCGCAGGAACCTCCGCCATCCACTGTTGGCCTGAAGCAATGATGGGGAGGGACAGGGCTCCGCCGCCGGGTGCCCCAACCGCAGCCGCGGGCCCCGATCGGGCCTGGCATGGCCCCAGCCTCTGCGCCTGCACCAGGCGCTCGGACCGGAAGCCGCGCTTCAGGCTCTGGCTAAAGCCAGACTCGCTGGTGACAGAGCTTGCGCGGGGTGGCGTTCGAGTGGGCGGCGGCTCTTCTATGGTGGGGTGCTGCAGCTCTTCAGGACGTGAAGCGTACTGCAGGCGGCTGCGAGACGCGCCCGAGCGCTCGTGCAGTAGGCTGCCAGCGAGGCCGCGCGAGGCGCCCGTGCCAGGAGCTGGGAAACTGACGCAGGGCTCGAGCCTCACAGCAGCCGAGCCGGGAGCGCAACTGACAGCCAAGGGGCGCAGCGGCAGCCACATCTCCAGAGGGCCTGCCTCGGCCGCCGAGCTGCCGACGGGGCGCGCTTCCACACCTGTGGGCGCTGGCCCACAGCCCTCCGCGCCGCAGCTGGCCCCCATGCGGCCATGCTCCGCCCCCGCCAGTGTGGCCATGCTGGCGGTCCGCTGGGCCCCCGCCCCAGGGGTGGCGTGACCAGCAACCCCCAGCGTGGGCACAGGGCTGGCGGCTGACGATCCAGCGCCCCTCAGGCCGCTCGCGGGACCGGGGCTCCGCTCTTCCCCGCTGCCGGTCACAGACAGCATTCGACCGGCGGCTCCGCCAGTCAGGATCAGGGTGGCCCCCTCGACGTCGCTCTCCTCTGCGCCGCTTCCCAGTGCGGAGTTGGCCGCTCCGCTGGCGCGCTCAAACGCCGAGCGCTCCGGTAGCGTCACGCGCAAGGGGTGCAGCGGGCTAAGGCACGCGGCTGCCCTAGAGCCTGCGCCCGTGTAGCCGAGGGCCGTCTTCGCCGCAGGCGGTGGGCCGGCTTGGAGCAGCGCGTTGCCCGGTCGCCGCAGCGTAAGCGACGGGTGCTGTATGAACCGGCGCGTGCCCATGGGCGGCTCAAGCGAGCGGTCTTGACCCACGATGGTGGGGTTGCCAACCATGGGAGCCAGCGCATCATCCACCGCCGTCCCTAGCAGGTACGAGCTGAGCGAGTTGGCGGCAGAGTTCCCGGCGGGGTGGCTGGGCCGCTCCAGCATCGCCGCGCCGCCCATCCCGCACTCCGCGCCGGCGTCCTCGCCGAGCACCTTGGCGCCTCCGTGCGTGAAGCCCGTTGTGGTGAAGAAGTTGGACTGCAGCAGCTTGGCCGACAGGTCCACGGACGGGCGCGGCCGGCAGGGCAGGGAGCTGCGGGGGCCGCTGTGGATGGCCACCACGGACGCGTCCTCTGCGCCAGTGCCTTCGGAGAAGAAGGCGGCGTTCAGGGAAAGGCCATCGATGTGGCCGGACACGGGGCCGCGGGAGAGGCGGGGCGAGAGGGGCATGCGGCGAGAGGCCGAGGCCATGAGCTGCGCTGCGCTGGGGCCGCCCAGGCGGCCGTCGCGGGAGACCTTGGGCGAGCCCGACAGGTGCACGCCGGTGGGGAGCAGCATGGACTGAGTGCGGGAGGCGGCGCTGCCGAGGAGCTGCCGCAGCCTGGCGGTGGGACGTGCGAGGTAGGGACGCAGGTGAGGGCAAGCGTGGCCTGACGGATGTGCATGAGAGCAAGGCACTGCAGTGATGCAGGTACTGTCCCGGCAAGCCTTGAGGCACAGGCGCGCTGAGCAGCATGGAAGACGCGACTCGCCTGCGGCTGCCGTTGGTGATGCGGGTCATGGCGAGGGCGGGGCCCGGCGAGCCCCCACCACCCAGACCCTCTGGGCCGCTGCCCAGCAGCGTCATCCGCGGGGAGCCGGCCATAGGCGTGGCGGTCGGCGCCAGGTGCGTGGAGCGCCGGGCCCACACCTCGCAGCCTACACGGGAAAAGAAGTCCTTGTGGTGAAGCGGGCGGACACGCATGCCAGCCCCAGAACCACGTACAGACGATGCCGCTACGCACCGTCAGGGTGGTCGAGGAGATCAGCAGGCCAGTCCGCGGTCAGCAGGGCCATCTGCGCGGGCGCCCAGGGGGTGAAGAACGTAGGTCAAGAGGTAGGGTACGGCCGATGGCAGAGCCTATGGCTCTATGGAGGACCCGTTGCTTCGCATGGTGGCCCACTCCCCTCCTGCTTGCACCTGTCTTCCAGCTGGCTCACCTGCAGGTCCATCGCAAACGCTAGGGCATCGTCGGGGCCGTGGAAGGCCACCGCAAAGGCGTCACCCTGAGTGAGTAGACCACAGGAGGTGTTGATAACATGAGTAATGGAAAGGGGCCAGGGGCAGAAGGGGCCAAGCCACGGTCTATGTCAGACACGTGGAACGACGCACCTCGGTAAACACCTCGTACCCTCCATTCAGCTCGATAGCCTGGACGTGCAGGGGAAGGGCGGGTGTGGCCGCAGTTCGTGCTGGCATGCATTCGAGCCACCCGTCCCTCGTGTTTCACCTGTCTCATGACCCCGTGGTGGATGGCCATGCACTCATCCATCAGCTCCGCAGCAAACACCTCCCACAGGAGCGTCGAGTTCTGGGGATCGAGGAAGAGTGTCAGACAGGGTAGCGGGCTCAGTGCCAATCCCTTGATTTAACAGCAGCATAGGCTCTCCTGCATCTCACCTGCACATCTGTGAGGGCCAGGGTCGTGGCAGCGCCCGGGCCGGGGGGCTTGACGCTGTGGGTGGGCGCCTTGGCAGCACCCGAGGACCGCCGGCGGTGCCAGACAAACAGCGCTCCGCCGGACAGCAACAGAAACACGGCCCCGCCGATGCTCACGCCGACCGCCAAGCCAACTGCAGACGAGTCGTCCGTCTCGGGGGCGGCACGAGGCGCTGGACTCACGAACCCGATCGAGTGCCAGTAGAGCGCCCGCAGGATGGCTGGGTAGGGAAAGGCTGCACACAAGAAGGGCGGCTCATCAAGCAGTGCTCTGTCGGTTCAGGGGAGGATGTTGGGTTGACAAATTGCCTGGACCTCCCATCTGCTCACCCGCGGAGATGTTGTAAAACTGCGCCGCTGCGGTCCGTACGAGTGTGCCGTACATGTCAAGGGCTGGAGTGCCCTCGACCTCAGGCACAGCGGACAGTGCCCGCATCGCTAGCTGATCCACCACGGACCTGGGAAGTTGGGCAGCGGGCTGGTTGCTCGTTTATGTAGAACACCTCAGCAGGAGAGCTCTGCTGGCGCTCTGCCAGCCCCCATAGAGCCACTTCAGTTACCGGTGTCCCGTCTCCTCCTCCCCCGTTCACCTGTAGGCCGAGCTGTACGGCAGCAGGATGTCCACCGCCATGTTGGGGTGCCGAGTGCTGGCATTGATGGCCTGGACACGAAAGGAAGGCACGTGTCAGGGAAAAGGTGAAGCTAAAAGTCAGAGGCTCATCAAGGCACTTTCTGACGGGGCACATGCCCGCCCCAAGCCCCCAAGTGCAATTTGACGCCAGCCATACCTGCGACACGGCTGCCACATCTGCAGTGGCCTGGCCGAGGGCTGTTGCAGCATTGCTAGTGTCGCCAGAGAGGGACGCTAGCAGGGTGCCGTACTTGAGGCCGAGCTGGAAGCCCACCAGCCGCAAGAACTCGCCCACCAGCATCGTGCGCTCGCTCCCCGGCCCTGTTGCCAGCCGCCAGATGTTGCCCGCCTCCCCCATTAAGGGCGCCCGGTTCACGAGCATAGGTGCAAGCCCAGCAACCGACTGCTGAGGACCCGGGCGCATGACAGCGGCAAGAGCCGAGAGCTCGCCCTCTCCGTACGCATCCGCATGGGGGCATCGCAAGGGCGAGCAGGGCTGCAGCTGCTGCGATGGTGCGGAGCCGTTCGGGGCTGTCGATACCACCACTGCGCTCCCCGGCAGAAGAGCGGCGCCGAGCTTGCCAGACACGTCTGTAGGGAATGCACAACAGGTGGTATGAAGGTAGTCAGGAAGCTGCGGGGTCTTCCTTCCCTCAGCACTGCGCCCTCAACCCACCTTCCCCGCTGAGCCGCATGGCGGCTGGGGCCCAGTCGATGGTCAAGAGGCAGCGTCCAGAGGCGAAGAGCGGGTTCACGGCCCCACACAGGGGGGCACCCGAGGCGTCCACCGCGCCCCCCGCCGCCAGCAGCTCCTCAGGGGCCGTGCCCACACGGCTCCCCGACACGCCCGGGCCGCCCGGGGTGAAGGGCGCTGCGTTGGAGGCGGCCAGGGCGGCGTACAGGCGCAGGGCGGCGGGCAGGGCGGGCCCGTCCAGCGCTGGGCGCAGGTCCGTGGCGTTGAACCACAGGCCCTGAGAGGTGCCCTGGGTCTGCGCCAGAGACGCCCAGATGGCGGCAAGCACCGCACCGCCCTTGCAGCCTGGGGATGCGAAGGGCACGTCCCAAGGTAAGGGGCTGCGTGAGCGAGACACCGCAGCACGTGCCGCAGCATGCTGTTCCCTCAGCCCTGGGCCCCCTCACCCACCCAGCCTCCACCCACCCGGCATGAGGTCTGCGCACAGCACGTGGTCGGCCCGGCCGTCCCCGTCCAGGTCCTTGTTCAGGAGCGAGGACAGCAGCCCAGCCAGGAGGGGCCACGTGGGGGGCAGCGGGGCGGAGGCCGCACCCGCCTCTGCCGCCAGCCGCTCCCACCAGTCCCGCCGGTACAGCAGCAGCAGGGGAGCCGCCGGGGGACCTCCCGAGGCGCCAGGAGGCGGGACCGTGAGGCTGGTAGGCAGAGGGGCACCCGCTGTGGCTGACGTGTTTAGCTGCTCCAGCCAGGTGTGATTCCCGGCTGCGTGGGCTTGGAGCTGCGAAGGGCCGGTATGGCGGTCAGCCTGGTCTGTTGCCTTCCCTCCCAGACACGTTCCCGGATGTCGTTTAGCGCCCAAATGAGCCCAGTTAGTCCGCGCCCTATGACTACGCCCGGCCTACCAGCGTCGCCGCGGTGTACTCCGCAAGCCCCAGCGCTTGCGCATCCCACTGCACCCCTCCAGTGTCGTGCGCAGCGGTACTGAGGCTCCATCCCAACCGGCTCTCCCTGCAAGGCACGCACAGAGCAACTGTGGTACAGGGGTGCCGGTACATGACCAAGGCAGGCTGCAGTTTGCACGACGCACCATGGGGCTCCCACGTTTGCTGCCGCTGACGTCCAACCGTCGCTCATGGCCCCGTCGGCATCCCAGCCTGGTCCGGTTGCATTGGGGTCCGTGCCCCCCACGTCAAGGCTGACCAGCCCCAGACGTTCATCCGTCAGTGCATAGAGGGCTCTGCTTGTTTGCTCGCGGGCAAGTGTGGCCAGGAAGGGGAAGGTGGGGCGGAGGCCCGCCAACAGGTCCACCCGGGGCACCTGCGCATGGCATGCCGGACCGACGGAGTGAACTCCAGTCCGGAGGCCCCGAAACGTCTCTCACCGTACCTGTGCTGAGTCGGGTATCCCGCATAGCAGCGGTGTGCTGTGGTTGGCCCTGTGTGGGCAGGTGAGAAAGACGACATCTGTATTCGCATTGCCTGTAAACACACGTAGGAGGCCACTCCACTTACTCTGCATACGTAGGTGGGGCACCACAGACCACGACGGCGATGAAAAGAAGCAGAATTTCATGGCCGGGAGCACGCTGGGCGTCTGACTTCGTCCAGCGTGCAGGCGCCTTGCCCCGACGACGCCCTCTGACTTTCATGACCTAAAGCTGGGTGAGGCATCTGCGGCGGGCTGTGCTGGCAACCAAGCCCGAACTGGACCGAGAGCGTATCCGCGACGCGTGTTACTTATTTTCCTCATGCTTCCACCTTATCTAATATGGTCAAAGCAGAAGAGGAAACAAGTTACGGGACCGTCCCGGTATCCCATGTGTAAGATGGCGCTTTCCCATCTGCGATTTGCCACAGTTATGGCCCGCACTTGGCCAGCATTTCTTTCTCCTGATCGTTGGCGGGCTGCGAACGGTACCCTGCGCCTGTCACCAACAACCTGCAGAATGGTCGTGGCGATGGTGGGCCCGCCGGAGCGGGGAGCGGCCTCCTCCAATGGCAAGCAGGCGTCCCAAGCATCCATATGGCAGAGCTACAACTACAGGCGGTGTGTCCAGTGGTGTCGCAACGCGGTGCTCGCATACGGCCGTCGAGCACGGCAGGCAGACGCGAGTCGTGCTCGTCCTCGCGGAGTTTCTTGCTCTATACGGGCACCAGACGGTGCTGCGCGGATTGCAATACTTGTGTCGGCATGGGGCACAAAGGGACAAGCGATCTCCCGTGCGCCATCGCCTTCACGCCGGGCCGCTTGCCTCGGCTTGCCTGCTCGCTCGCCTCCCTTCAACCAAGCCTCTCCACCCTGTCTCACCCCTACCCACTTACACATAGTTCGCCCAAACGCTCCTGTTCACCGTCCTCTGCGCCTTGCCCTCCTCTCCGCGGTGCCGTGCCCTCTCCCCCGCCCCCCCGCCTCGCCCTCCGGCCCAACCAGGTGCCGGTGCTTGTGCAAGTAGCCGCAGCGGGGAGAGGAGTGCGCGCCGCCCCACATGCCCGGCAGCGGCTCCCCCACCGTCGCATTGGCCAGGCGCCAGATCACGTCATCCAGCCCCGCCAGCATCAGCCCGAACGTGTACAGCTCGTTGTCGTACCTGAAAACGGCATCGGGGCAACGGAAGAGGGGGGCGACGGGGTGAATTGCTGTTTCATCCAGGAGCAGCACAGAAGGCATGGCCTTGCACGGTGCTGGCGCTCGGGAGTTCACAGGGACAGTCCATACACCCGCCAACGGCCCAGCTCCCGCCCAAACCTCCTACGCGTCCAGGCCACACTGCCCTGCCACGCTTCCCACCTGACGGCGTCGTCCGCCACCTTCTGCAGCACCTCGGCCGTGGGCAGCAGGCGGGCGACATTGGGGTCGGCCTTCGCCAGCGCCTGCGCCCAGTTCAGGCGGGCGGGCACCAGCGGCGGGCTGTTGCGCAGGCGGAAGGCCGACAGCGGCTTGGACCAGCCCAGGCCGTAGGCGGTGGTGCGGCTGCTGGCGTTGGCGTCCATCTGCGGGCGAGACGTACGCACACACATGAGGGTGGCGATTGGGACGCGGGCTCGGCTGCGAGCCAGGCAGTGGCCTAATGCAGATCGCTGCAGCTGCACAGCTTATCCCAGCCGGCCAAGCCTCGCCCCTCAGACCCAAACCTGCCCGCTGCACGTCCTTCCCTAACCCTGCCGCCCTCCCCCACCTCCAGCACCATCAGCACGTCGTACTGGGCCATCATGGCCTTGCCCAGCGCCAGGAACGCGGGCCTCCCCACGGCGCCCGCGGGCTGGTGGAACACGCCCTCCCCGCCCAGCGTGCGCAGCAGGTAGTTGTCCAGCAGGGGCGGCATGAAGGCGCGCCACCAGGCCGCGTCCGAGCGCACGGGCTCGAAGGCGGTCCAGGACGTGTTGGGGTTGTACATGCGGAAGTAGGTCTCCGCGAAGAAGGCCAGGTGCGAGCGCAAGCGGTCGGTGGGGTCCCTGGAAGCGGGCAGGGCGGGGCAGGCAGTAAGGCGCGCACGCGCACAGGCCACATTGCGAAGGAGGGACGGCAAGGCCTTGGAGGAGGGGTCCAAGCAGGCAAGCGGCCAAGCACAGCACCCGCAATCCGCCCGTCGAGCGGCTGCGAGCGTGCCTGAGGTACCACGGCGGGGCCTCGGCCGGCGCCCCACCTGAGCACCAGCAGGTTGGCGAAGCGGCGGCACAGGTGGGCTCCGCGCACTGCGTCCGAATAGTTGGCCGCACCGCGGCTGTTGGACTCTGCGCCGCTCTCCACCAGCGCCGTCAGGCTGCCCACGTAAGTCTGTGCCGCGGCCCCCGTGGAGGCCGCCTTGGCCTCCGCCGAGGCATTGAAGGCCAGGTCCGCCGCCGCCTCTGGGCTGATGTCAACCACCAGGTCGTTCATCACCGTGTACTGCGGAAGCGCGAGGGGCGGTGCGGAGCGTGCGGTGGGTGGAGGAAGAGGGGAGGACGGCCCCTCGTGCAGCCGGGGCTCCCACCGTCTGACAGGTGGTGAGGGGCGCGCGCTCTTCGAAGGGATCCGGGCGTGGGCCGCGCTACCGAACGCGCCTTCAGCTCGGCCCGATGTTGCCCTGGCTCTGTCCCTCCTTCAGTCGGCCCCCACCCCGCCTCGACCCCGCCCCACCTCGTTGGCAAAGAAGTCCCAGTGCGCCCTCCGCAGTGCGTTGAGCCGCTGCGCGCACGTGCGCAGGCGCTTGGGGCCACGCGGGAAGCCGAACATCAGGTAGGCCCTGCTCAGGGGGGCGCAGCGAGCGAGGAGGAGCGCCCTATGTGGGTGCCCAAGCTCAGGCGCTTGCACCCAGCCCATGACGAGCACGGCCACGGATCCAGGTGGGTTTAGGGCGTCCCCGCCTTGTCCATGTCAACAGCGCCAGCCTGCTCTACACTCCCGCCCTCCCGGGTCTCCGCCCCGCGCCCCGTCGCGCCCGCCCCAGCTCCACGCACGCTGGGCTGTCGTAGTCGATGTGCGGCCTGGCGACCCCCCCAATGTGTGTCCAGTGGTGTGAGGCGTTGAGCCAGCGCGGCTGGTCATCGAACTCGCGCACCAGGCAGGTGCGGCCCATGCCGAAGTCCTGCGTCTGGCACTGCGCCGCCTCTGGATGGGCGGGTTGGCGGGGACGCGGGAGGGACAGCGGGAAATAAGGGCAGGCGTACGCATGACAGATGCTACGTGGCCGTACCGGAAGAACTGTTGCTCTCCCTGGGCCAGCCTATGCCACGACGGCACGCTGCCCGTCTCCCGCCCATGCTGCTTCAGTTGGCGGCTCCGGTGCTCCTGGTCCACCTCTGCCATTCGTACCATACGGCTGAACGTGCTCTGCGTGGCCTCATACTCCCTGCTGCATTTCGCCCAGCCCGATAGTAGGGATGAAGCCGGCTCTGCCGGCTGTTCCGCACCGACAGCACCCGCCGGGTCTGTGCCCGCCCGCCTCACCCGCCAGCTTGCATAGAGACGTGCCCGCGTTCTTGCTGACGTGCATGAACTCCAGAACGGAGCGCGCCTCCATGCCCGAGCGGTGCACGTGAAAGAGCTGGGGCGTTGGGGGGTTGCACAGGGAGGCCGAAGGGGCTCACTGTCTACGCCTGCAAGGCCACCCAAGTATGAGTTTGCCCACAAGGTGCGGCCGCGCTCGCGCCCGGCCCGTGGTGCGGGCTATCCACCAATGGCTCTTGTATCCTTGGCAGGCCAGCATGGGCGTAAGCCCTTCTGGCTACCCCAGGCCATCACTGAGCCAATGCAGTACCGTGCCTAGCCACCCGTATTCCCGAGGCAGGTGACCCCATGCGTCGACGCACCTGCAGGAGGGTCTCCAGCACGACCACGCGCGCCTTCTCCACCCACACGCTCCCCGCGGGCGCTGTGAGCAGGTGCTTGAGCCACACCTGCGCCAGCCTCGCCACCAAAGCCCGCCGTAGCAGCGGGAAGCTGTGCGCCGGACCCGAGCCGCTGCTGCCGGCACCGCCGCCGGACGTTTCCCGGGGCGATAACCGCAGCGCAATGACTGCAGCCTGCGTGTGTGGAGATGCGTAATCAGTCATCAGGTGGCGTACGGACACCAGGAGTCGCCCCATGCGGACCCCCACGGGGCAGCGACCAGCGCACCTGCATCGCCTCGATGAGCTTGATGACCTCGTCCTTGTTGCCCTCCTCTGGCAGCGGCCGGGCCAGCAACTCTCGCACCCGCTGAGCTGCTCCTGCTATAGACAGCTCGTAGACCCGCACCAGGCCGAGCTGTTCCCGAGCCCCCACCACTGCGACGACGCTTTCGAGGGCGGCCAGGGCTTCCTCAAGTTCATCATCATTGAGGCCCCCCCGGATTGTGTCACGCCCCCGACGGCCGCCCGCGTGTCCCGACGCCAGCGCCGTGCCTCCATCGCGGCCAAAATCCTCCCCAAGTTTCCAGTCTGCGCCTCGTGCGTCCGGCAAGATGTAGGGCAGCAGACCGGAGAACAGCCCGTCTAGTGTGGGGGTCTCCCCCCGGTGGGCGGAGGTAGCGGGGCTGGGAAGCACGCCGAGGCCCAGCCCCGCCAGCAGGACAGCGAGTGCGCTGGCCGCTCTTCGCATTCCTCGCCCGGCCGTATTGCGCGGGCGTCTGGCCTCACGCTACGAGAAAGTGGCTACTGCTGGCCAATTGGCGGGAGCAACACATCTCCTTTGCGATGTTATGGATGGAGGAATCCTTTGTTTGGAGCTTAAGATGACGAGTACGCGTGCTGCAGCCCCGGGCACGGCACGGCATGCGGAGGTGCACGGCGAAGAACGATTCAGCGCCTAGCAGAAAGAAGCAAGGTGTCCGAGCTTGTTCCCAAACCCCTCGTATCCCCTCGACCTAAACGCACTGCGCGAGTCAGGTCAGCGCACTTTGTTTCCAACATCGCCTCCCGAGTATGACCACCTAGTTCAGCTTCACCTAGTAGACAGGCGGGAGAACGCGGAGCGTCTTAACGTAGCGGTGAGGTTGCTAGCTATCGTGCAGAGCCGGCCGGTTCACGCGCTCGAGAGCAGCGCCTGTCGCGCGCCTGAGCCCCCGTTGCGTGCGGGCTGCTCGCATGGGGCTTCTATGGGAAACCAAGAGTCAGCTCCGCAGGTCACCGGGGGCTTTCGGGGCCAGTACCTTGCTCCGGGGCAAATGTGACGGTCAGGTACCGTGCTCTGACCGGCACGCCCCAGCCCGGCCGCTGCTGTTGTGAGCTTCCGCTCAACAGCCTTCTAACCTGCAAGCGGCGGCTACTTACGTGGTGCCGGAACACCCACACTGTCGGGGCTGGCATGCCGAAGATGGCCTCCCTTTTTGCGAGCTCGAGACCAGCTACCACCTTCCGTCGACGCGAGCGCCTAACCAATCCTCCAACCAGCTATGTACTGCCCTTGCCCTCGCAGAGCAAACACACCACCATGGCCCCCCGAAAAATTTTATTCTGCCTCGATGAGAGCAAGCAGAGCATACGGGCGTTGGAGTGGACATTATTGCATATGCGGCGCCAGAGGTGCGGAACGGCGGGGGCCTAATTTACTGCCTGTCCTGCCTACGCCCCCTCCTGCGGCAGCCCCCGGCCCTCAGCCGCTTAGCTGCTTCACTTGAACTTGCTTGGACTAGGCCCTCACGTAACCTGCAGTGCTGTACCGCTGGACTCAGAAGCTGCCTCCGCCCCCCTCTCCCACCACCCTCATGCGTCGGGCCAGTGACGAGCTGCACCTGGTCAGTCTAGAGTCAGGGTGGGGGGCTTGCGGTTCACGTCCTGTGCATGCTACGGCCATGGGAGGGGACGGAAGACAAGGCTTGATGGCAGGGGTCTGCACGTGGGGTGGATAAGCACCGCCTTGGCGACGGCCATTCGTTGCAAGCCGCACAACGCCCTGCCCCACTTGGCAGCGCGCGCTTGCATCCTATGAGCCACTTACCAACGGCAGGAGGACCTGGCCTTGTGCGGTTGTTACGCTGGTGTCTCCGGGGAGGCAACTGCTGTTGCGGGTACTCGGCAGTGGGCCCTAGCGTTGCCACTACGGAGTGCTTGGGTCGCGCTCCATGCTTTTGGGTGGTGGTGAATTGTTTTTCTCAGGCTCATCATTCCTGGGGGCGAGGGTCTTGTGTTTGCATGTGTAGACCTCGGGGCATGTACCAAGGGTCATGCGGGTGAGGTCATGTTCCGAGCTGGCCGGACCGCACGGCAAGGCAGCGGGTTTCCGGTGTGGGCCTGTCCGCAGCTCAGCGTCTCCTTCTCGCACTTGTACGCATCATGTTAGCCACGGCTGTATTACGAGCTCAGTGGCTGCAACACAGCGGTCCTGACCATTCCATCTTCTCCAATTGGTGCCCTTCCTCTGCCCACAGGTCACCGTGCTTCCGCCGCTCGCCTATAATGTGTACCCGGTTGCGCCAGTGGCGACCGGGGCCGCCGTAGCGGCCGTGACGCACCAGTGGGATGCGCAGCGGCGTGCCGAGGAGCACCAGGCGGCTGAGGTGCTCAAAGCGGCGGTGGACCTTGTGTGCACGCAGCACAACAAGGCAAGGCTCGGGGCCTGAAGAGGGCGGGGCGGCCTTTAGGGGACCAGGTGCACTGCAGCGCCGACACGGCTGGGGTGGTGCGGTGTGCATGAACGCTGGCGCACGGTCTTTTAAAACCGACTCGCAGGTCCCTCGTGACCTGGTGCACACCAAGGCGCTCCCGGCTGCTGGTGGGGCATCAGGTGAGACTACGGGGGTGGGCTTGGGCTTGTCGAAGCTGCTCCGGGAGGTCGACGAGACTTCCTATGTGCCAGTGGACATAGTGGACCTGTCTCAAAGAGGGGTTTGATGGGCCCGTCTAGCCATGGCTGCGTCTCAGCATATCTCCGCGTGACTTTGTCCTCAGGAGTGGCGGAGAGCCTTGTGGAGTACGCTCGCGCGCACGCCATTGAGCTTGCGGTGGTGGGCTGCAGGTAAGGCGGGGGTTACACAGAGTAGTCCGCCGTGCTTTGGGCCTGGTAAACAAGGCCATGGGCCAATCCGGGGGGTAAAACTAAGGGCGCTTACTACCTCGCTGAGGCGGACTGAACCCTTCTTCGTTGCCACCCTGTCCCTGTACGCTCATCAACCCCAGGGGCATGGGGTCCCTTCAAAGGTGAGCGCGAGCACATTGGGCGGGCTTGGGGCTCATGTTCTTGGGGAATCACACCAAGCGGCCCCTGCCGACCTCCTTTTTGCCTTGACGGCTTCAACCCTGACACATCACCAGCCCTTCGCCGACCCAGATCGCTCATGTCGTTCATCGGGCTGGGCAGCGTGAGCGACCACTGCTCGCACCACATGCCCTGCCCAACGCTGGTGGTGCGGGGCGACGACGCCGTGCTCGGGCGCGGCCTCATGCAGGCAAGGAGCGGGGCGGCAGGGCCAGGAATAGGCTGGGGTGCACCGCTTTCGCTGGGGAGCAAAGAGTTGTCGATCTGAGCACAGCAGACATCGCTCTGGTGAGAAGGAGGTTGCTTTGGCCCGTGGTAACACGATTTCCTCTGCTTCAAACACAGGCCGACGAGGCGCACCCGCCACAGTCCGCCCAGGTTAGCAATTGTTGCTCCGTCTCGCACGGGTGCAGATGCGAGCGCGTGGCAGCACCTGTGGTGCATGCACTGTTGGCCCGGCCCTAGTCCCACCCAAATGCTCTCCCCAAAACGCCCCCGACCCCACAGCCCAAGCGCGTGATGGTGTGCTGCGATGACTCGCCTCACGCGCACGCCGCGCTGCTGTGGACGCTGGACAACGCCATGCAGCCGCACGATCACCTCATCCTGGCCGTCGTGGGCTCGCCGGTGCCCTTCCCGGTGAGGCCGTGCCTGCTTGTGACGGGGGCAATGTCAAGGCGGGTGTACGATGCAGATGCTTGGACTGGCTTGGATGGAGCCATTGCATGGGCGGCCGCGCGCAGCTCGCCCGCTGACTCCTTGCCCCGCGACTCCCCTTCCGCCGCCGCCCTCCCGCCCCGCCCCAGTACGTGACCATGACGTCCGCCCACACCGACCACCCACAGATCCTGGACGAGCCCTCCACGGTGGCCGCCATGCAGTCGGCCCAGTACCGCGACGAGGCGGCCGCCGCCACCGCCGCCGCCCGCGACGTGGCGGAGCGCTGCGCCGCCGCGGCCCAGCGCCGCGGCGTGGGCAAGACCAAGATCACCATCGCCGCGCTGCCGCCCGGCGGCTCCGCGGGCGACGTGGGCGCGTCGCTGTGCAAGCACGCCAAGGTGCGCTCCCAGGCCCCTCCCTGCAGTGCCTGGTCTTTTACTCGTCACGCATCCTTGCCTCCAACTCTGCGCACTGCTCCCTTGCTGAACCTGTTCTCTGCCTCCGAGCACCCTTCGTCGCTGGCCCCTGACCCCTGCCCTGCCCGTCCGCTCCCGCAGACCGAGGGCGTGGACATGATGGTGGCGGGGAGCCGGGGCATGGGCGCCATCACGCGCTCGCTGCTGGGGCTGGTGGGCATGGGCAGCGTGAGCGACCACCTGGCGCACAACTCGTGCTGCCCGCTGCTGGTGGTCAAGGGCGTGGCGGGCGGAGGCGACGGGCCCGACCCGGACCTGGGCGAGGGCGGCGGGGGGCGCGAGGGCACCGCTGCTCTGCAGGCCATGAGCTCCACGCTGCGGCCCATCACCGAGGGCGACGGCAGCGAGGCCAGCTCCATGCAGTGAGGAGGGGAAAGTACTCTGCGGCATGAACATCGCCGACGAGCTGGAGGCTGTGGGGTGACGGACGCGTGAGGACGGACGCGGGTCGGTTGTCGCATGGTGGGCCAGGGGCATGGGCGGGGGGCTTGCATGCACGCGGTGTTGGGAGACGAAGCACGCCGGCGGAGGCATGTGTTGGGACGTGGAGCATCGGAGAAGCGCGTTGGGTGGCATGGATGAAGCTCTCGCGGGCCGTGGGTGAAGAGAGATGGCGAATCAAGGCATACTTTGGGGTAACATACATTCTCTTAGCGGGCTGCTTGTTCCACCTTGGAGCTTGAGCAGCCACAAAGGGCAGAGGTCTCTTGGGTAGGCTGAGCCTGAATAAGGTGCCGCATATCGTTGGGGCAGATTGCTCACGCCCAGCACTGTTGGGGTTAAGGTGTGCTGGACAGGGGTGCTGTAGTTGGCGCTGAGGGTGTGCAAGCCTTTGGCCTGGTCCGCGCTTGTTCAGGCGAGGAGGGCTGAAATGGTGCTGCTGTAAAACACACAGTCCTTGGCTCCGGCGGCCGGCGCCAACACAGCATGAAGCGGGCGGACACTGTGGTATAGAGGAAGGCTCTCGGAAGACTGGCAATTCAAAACGCACAGCTACCCTCGAGGCCGTGAATGGCGGAGTTGGCTGGCTGCAACAGGGAGGAGGGGAAAGCGGCTGGGCGCTGCGCACAGGTGCCCAGCCCTGCCCAGCCCTGCCCAGCGACCCGAGGTTCCGCCGCACGCGCCTCCTGCTGCCGAGCTTGGCGTGTTTGCTAGAGAGTTGCTACTGGCATGCAGCCTTCGCCAGCGCAAGTGTGGCAGCCTTCACCAGCGTGAGAAATTCGGACCGCAGGTCGCGTGTGGAGCGGAGCGACCCGCCCCGGCCACCGCCCTGCCGCGCAAATGCACCTGATCAGCGACACAATTCAAAGTGCAAGCCTAGGATAGTTCTATCAGCACTCCCACGACGCTGGGCACACCGCTGAGCTCGACACGCGAGGCTTTCTACCACGCTGTCGCAAGTTTCTCAGCGTTTAATCATTTTCTACCTGCGATTGCTGCAAACAACTCTGCTGCGAGGCCACTCGCGCGGGACGGCTTGTCTGTGGACCAGTCCATGCGCTAAGGCGCTTGGATGCTCGCAGCTGCTGGCAGCCAGCGAAACTGCTGTCCCAGCACCAGCGCTGCGCGTTGGGGTTGTGGAACGGGACAGGTGCGTTGTGGGATGTGGCCGAGGCGCTGATAGACATCTCTCCAGCGGGGTCGACTGTCTGGCAGCTATGCTAGTGTACTCAGATCACTTGCAGCGCTGAGGGCCTGCATGCCTTCGGAGGGGCGTCGGAGTAGTGGTCCAGCTGCGGCTGCCAGCCGGCCTGCCACCCTCAGCCCCTCGTTGCTGTGCCGCCCCACCGCAGGCTCCGCAGGCTACATGCCGAGCGCCCCACGGCCGCCTGAGGCCCTTGGTTGCCAGTCAGGTCCCTGAGTCTTGCTCAGTGTGTGGCGCCTTTCAGTGGCAATGCGCTCATCGCCTCTCCCTGCACGCTGCCCAGCGGCGCGGCAGACCGTCCCTGTGGCCCCCAGCAGCCACAAGCGCTGCGGGGGGGGATGGCCGCTACCGCTTTCGGGAGAGCGATAGCGCTCAGGAGGCTGGGGGCGTCGGGGCCATGTGCTGGTTGCAGTCCGGACCAGCCGACTCTCTGCCGCTAAGCCGTGGTCTGACGCTGATCGGCCCTGAAGCCCATCCTACTCTGCGGCCACATGACTTCCCGGCGTGGGACTCCGGGCACTGGGGCGCCTACTGCACGACCCCGGTACCGCTGCCGACTGGATCAGACGCCCAGGGATCAGCTGACGAGCGTTCGACGCAGAGTGCTGTCCAGGACTACGCCTCCGCTGTGCCTGACGCCAGCACGGGCGATGCGTCCAGCTCGTCAGCAACATCGCGTTGCAACACAGGCAGAGGGACCACCAGCTCATCACAGGCCTCCGCGTCGATGGCGTCGGTTTCAGGGCCGGGCCGAGGCCCAGGCCCGGGCCCCGACACCGCCGGCGCTGGCTTCCGGGCGGCCCTGCGCCGCTGCCGCAACCTGGATGAGGTCATTGCGCTTCTGGACGGGCTGGGTCCGCAAAGTGCCGACCAAGCAGAGGGCGACCGGCGGCCTGGAGTGCAGGCCCTGGACCATCCCCAGCAGGCCACGGCAGGGCCGCAAGAGCACACCCTCAGTGTGCCCGCGCTAACCGCGGCGGTGAGTGCGCTGCCTCGGCTGCCGGAGGCTGCCAGCGGGAGTGGCCGGCGGCGGCTGCGGCGGCTGCTGACGACGCGGCTACGACCGGCGGTCGTGGCAGCAGCCCGGCGGAAGCAGCTCGATGCCAGCGGCGCTGCGATTATCGCCGCAACGCTGGCGCAACTCGGGCCGGAGGTAGCGGACGTGGGGGAACTGGCGGTGGTGGAGCTGGCGGAGGCTTTGGCTGAGGCGGGTCTTTCGGCATGCCGGCTTCCACCGGAGGAAGCTTGGCGGCCATCGCAGCAGCAGCCGGGGAGGCTGCGACCGCCGCCTGGGCAGTACGGGCACAATAGTCGCTCGTACAGCACACTGCTGTACGGCCTGGCGAAGATTGGCTACCGCCCGGACGAGCGCTGGCTCGCATCGTACACGTCCGCCGCCGTCACATGGCTGCCCGCGTTCCCGCCCCGCGACCTGGCTTCGGCGGCTTGGGCTCTGGGGACGCTCGGGTACCGCCCTAGCGAGGCCTGGCTGTCAGCGCTGCTGGACTCGTGGCCTCTGGCCGACGGCACCGGTGCAGGTGGAGGCGAGGGCGGGGGCGCGGGGGCGCCCTCATCTGCTGAGGGCGGTCCGGAGGCGCGGCGACAGCGGCGGCGTGGCCCAAGCCAGACGGCGCCTGACGCGCACAGCCTTTCCCTGCTTGTATGGGCCCTGTGGCGGCTGGGGGTGGCGGCGCCGCCGGACTGGCTGGACGCTGCACTCTCGCACTGCGCCCGGCCTGCAGGCCGATGGCACGGGGCCTCTTCGGGGGCCCCGTTCGCCTCCGCCGCTTCCGCCGCCGCTGGGCCCTTCCCGGGCGCAACCTGCCAGAGCCTCGGCCTGCTCGCCTACTGCGTAGCGCGCGCGGGTCACACGCCGCCGGCCGGGGTGCAGTCCGCCCTGCTCGAGGCCGCTGGGCCCCTGCTGCAGCGAGGCAGCGCGCAGGACCTCGCGCTGCTGCTCGCGGGCGTGGCCCACTGGCCGCGCGGGCCCGACGGCCGGCCCCCAGCGCCCGCCGCCTGGCTACAGCAGCTGTGCTATGCTCTGCAGCCGCAGCTGGTGGGCTGCAAGCCCCAAGCGCTGGTGCTGGCACTGGTGGCGCTGGCGCACCTCCGCTACAGCCCCGGCGCTGCCTGGCTGGCGGAGCACGAGGCGGCGACGAGGGTGGCGCTGGCGGCGGGGCGGCTGGACGGCCGTGCGGCGGCGCGCCTGGCGGCCGCGTGGGCGCAGCTGCCCTACCTGCCCTCCCGGAACCTGGTGGGGCGGCTGCTCCGGATGCTCGCGGCGGCGGGGGGTGCCAAGGGGGACCTGTCGGCCCGGCTGTTCGCGGAGGGGCTGCAGGGCGTGGCGATGATGGTGGCGGCCAAGCGAGCGGGCGACGGCGCTGACGCTAGCACGGACGGCTCCGCTGCCGCCGACGGTACTGCAAGCGTCGACGGCACCCCGCCGCCGCTGGCGCCGCTGCTGCCGCCGCTGCTGTTCCGGTCGCTGCTGGAGGCGTCCAAGGGCCAGCTGCCGCACGGCTACGCAGACCACGCACTCATGCACCTGCGCGCCTGGCGCCTGCTGCGGCTGTGCCCGCCGCACGCCTGGACCGCCGCGCTGGCGGCGACGTGTCGGGACAAGCTCGCGGCCGCGGCGCCCAGCGTGCTGGTGGAGCTCATGGCGCTCCTGGCGTGGCCGGGCTGGCGGCGCTTCCGGGCACAGTCGTCAGCGGGGCTGTCGAGCGCTGGCGGCGCGCACCGGGCCTCCGACCGGGGCCCGGGGCCGCTGGAGGTCGGCAGGGGTCACGGCGGCCTGCACGTGAGCACGGCTTTGCTGGAATCGCTCCTGGCAGCGCTGGGGCCGGCACTGCCAGAGCTGTCCCTCGTGCAGCTGGCTGATGTGGTGGAGGCGGTCACCGCGCTGAGGCTTAGGCCACGGCCGGACTGGGCCCACCGGCTGGCGGCGGCTGTGCACGGAGCGGTGAACGCTCAGGCAGCGGAAATGTCGGGTGGACCGTGTCAGGTTGCTGAGCCGCAGGAGGCGATACGGGCACTGGCCGCTGTGACAGCAGCTTGTGGGGCAACTGGTGGGGCGTTTTGCGTGTGTGCGCAGGATGGGGAGAGAATTGGTGCTTCAGTGAGAGAACAGTTAGGCGACCCGAGGCAGAAGAGAGCGTGCAGTGCGGTTAGGAGCGTAGGCATGGGCGCAGTCTTGACGACAGCAGAGGCTGTCCGCGTCGGGGTCAAGGGGAAGCTGTGAAGAGTGATCCGTCCATTAGCATAGATTCTACAGGTAATGCCATCCAGCCTGCATTCCAGTAGCCCTGTAAGGCCGGTACGTACAGGTGCGGCCGGGGATGGCTCCGGCGGCTGACTGTAACTAAGAGCGACGCCTCCGTATCTTGAGTCCAGCTTATACCGGCAGCTCAACTTGCGTCAGGCGGCATGCGTTCAAGCCAGCAGGAGATGACCTGTGTGCATTGCCCAGCGCAGCCCACGTACAGCTATGTGGAGGGGGTCAAAGCAGGACGAGGTATGGCAGCCTTCACAACCGGTTACCGTAGCCCTCGCCACCTTGTCAGCCTGAAAGGCGGGAGATGGGAGTCGAGGGCGCGGTCTTAGCAGACCACTGCGTGAAGAGCTATCCCGTGGGTGAATCCGGACAGTCCGGCCGTGGGGCTCAGCCTTCAGCTCGACGCTCGAAGGGCTATCCCGTGGGTACAGGTGTATTGCTCGCGCGCAAGATCCGCTGTGGAACCGGCGCGGCAACGCGAACGTCGACGCCCCAAGCCACGCGCAGGGTGTGCTTAGGCTTGCCTTGCCCGCCACCTCCACTTAAGATCTTACATCAGGGTATCCGCACGCCCCAGATTACCCCGAAACTGAGACGCATTTACTATTGTGGACCTCCTACCGGCCCAGCCCTCGCCCTAGGCCCTACCGTCTGGTCCTACCGCCTGCCACGGCGGCCCATCAACACACTGTCAGAACGCGAACACACGCATGTACCAGTAATAGTTCACCTGCACGCCCAGCTTCTCCCGTCAGCCACGCACTGCACGTGTCAGCTGAGTCAGAAGGCCCTCGACCATGCCGCACGCCCCTCCTATACCTTTCACACAGCTCTCGGTGCTTTCCGTCACCCTGCCTGTCATCGCCCCCGGTTCCTGCAGCCCCTGCAAGACAGCCTCACCCACCCATCAACCGACCAGGCCGCCGAGCCACAGCCATGCAGGGAATTGAGCAGCTCTCCCGCCGCTAGCTCCCGATTGCGCCTGCTGCCATGGCCGCTGCTGCAGACTCCGTTCGACCCGCAACCAAGCCCCCAGCGCCGGCGCCGTGGCTTCCCGCTTAATCCCGAGCGTATTGGTACTCGGCCTGCGGGTCAGGCAGCAGGGTTGCCAATGCAGAGGACTTGGGTCAGAAGGGAGAATTCGCATGTGCATATTCGAATCCTCTGATAGTGGCGCACTGGTCTGCATGGCCGGTATGTGGTGCCCTGATCTGGTCTGCTAGCGGCTCTCATGCTCCGCATCTCCTCCGGCTCATGCGGTCCAGGCAAGCCCGCGACTCAGGCCACCCCTCCCTCGCCTCCCCTGCCCATGCGGCGCAATCGCGGTCCATGTTGGGCGGGAAGATGTAGCTGCGCCGTCCCCCGCACCCCACCGCACCGCGCGCCTCGTGCCGATGCACTGCACGCCCCGCCGCAGCCCCGTACCTTGTTGTGCATGATGAGCTTGTTGTCAACGAAGTAGAACGAGTCCGACTTGTGCGCGTAGGGGTGCGACACCTGTGCAGCAGCGCGGATGAGACATCAGCGCCCTCGTGCACGTGCCATGGGTAGCGTATCGGGGCAAGGCATGGCGGGGCTGTCTCCAGGCACTGCCTTGTCAGGGCCCCTGGCAGGACACGGTTGCGCCCGCCCCCCGCCCCTCCCGCACGCACGTAGTCGTTGATCTGCGCCGTGGTGTACTCCGGCACGTCGTAGATGGCCTCCCACGAGTTCGTGCTGTTGGGAATGCAGAAGCCGAACTCGAAGTCGTAGGTGCGCACCAGCTTGTCCTGTTGAGGGCAAGGCCGGGCAACCCACATCCCCCCGTCAGGCCCAACGCGCATGCGGACCACCCAGCCCTTTCCCCACCACCGGGTACTCACCTTGAAGAAGTGCCGCTCGATCATGCGCAGGTTGGGTGCCGGCTTCGGCCCGACGCAGAACTCGAGCCTGCAGGCGGAGTGATGGGCATGTCACATTCCTAACCCTCCGGCCCCTCGACGTCCAGACCCCCGGCCCCCCACAGGCGAATGAAGACTCACAGCGTCCGCACAGTCTTGAACTTCAGAAAGCTCGCCGGGAACGTGTACTTGACGCTGCGGATCATGTTCTCCACCTCTGCAGGGCCCACACGCGAGCGAGTCAGCATGGCGCCCTGACACGCAACTAAGTTCAAACCAACATACCAGGGTCGAGGGGCTCCGGCAGCGGCTCCGGATCGGGCTCACGCGCCACCTGCGGGTGCCAAACACCGCGTCAGCGAGGAAGCCCCAGCAGCGTCTGGCTCTATGGGACCTGATTGAAGCAGGAATCTGGCCTGTACAGGCGCAGGCTGTTAGGCCTGGACTCCTGCAGGCTCCCAGTCCCCTGCCATGCCACCAGGCTCGCCTGGTAGACCACGCGGTTTGTGTCGTAGTCCTTAATCTCGAACTTGAGAAACTCTATGCCATAGGAGTTGGCGTTCAGCGGGCACATCCACCCTGCGAAACGCGGACGCCCGAGATGCGGACGCATGCGGTCGGTGCCAGAGCTCCCCGTCAGCCGCTGACAAGCATAAGTGCACGCTCTCACCCGAAGTCGGTTTCGTGTAGGCCAGAACCGCTTCGGGGGTCACCGGGGCCGGTGGCATGGTGCCAAGGTCTATGATACGTGGGCCGCTGCCGGGACGAGTGAAGCAGTGGTGTGCTGCTCACAGCTATGACTTTGACGCTTCTATGGGAACCTGGGTGTTCGAGACGGTGTGTGGGGGCCTGATTGAAGCCCTGAATGAAGGCGACGGATCGCCGCGATGTTGCACTAACCGGGCGCACGCAATCACGCAGCGTCCCCAGAATGAGAGTTGTACGTATTTTGAGCCCAGATAGGGTACGCAAGGTCGAAGGAGGTGGCCCTGCCGCGCGCACGGGGTGCGTGTCTTACGTGGCCGTGCACCCTTCGGCCCCCTCCACCGCCCTGCCTGGCGCTGCGCCCCGCGATCTGGCTGAACGCCACGCGCACTCGCATTGTCCGAAGCACACACCATTGAGGTTGTGTCTGTGATGGCTTGCAGTGAGCCGGCAGTCAGCACCCGGCTCATAAAGCTTTCGCAAGCTTTCGCGAGATCCCGCAGGCCCACGGCGCCGGCTCCTGAGAGAGCCACTTTCGGCGGAAGGGTACCCCGTTCACAGGCACAGGCATTCTGCGTCGGCCAACATAATGCGACGCCAGCCACCGCGGCACTACGCCCCGTTGTCTATAATAATCCTGAGAGAGGCCGCCGTGAAGGGTCCTAGCGGTGCAGGGGACCCAGAGCGCAGAGCGGTCAATGCAACGTGCAAGTAGCCGGGTCTGGCCCACCAGCCGGATGCGACAGGGATATAAGCGAGCAAAGTAGTCCCGCCCACGGCGCCCAGGAGTACCCCAGACGCCAGAGGGGTCATAAGATTGTGTGCCGTCTACTTGTCGGTGACTTGCCACAGGCTTACCAGCTCTGTGGCTGGGTCTGAGTCTGGAATGCAGCGCGCAAGGCTGCAGCGTGGAACGCTGCCCAGGCCTGCTGGCTTCAGACCTCTCCCAAAGGGCCAAGGGATTCAGAGATCATCGAGAGTCAAAGATCGCATGGTGTGGGCGATCCAGGTGCATGGTGTGGCCTCTGCAACCTTGACTGCACCCCCCTCCGCTGTGAGCCTGTACGGACGCCTGCACGCACACGCTGGGGGCCTCGGCACCACAAGATGGCATGGGAAAGATAAGTGGCGCGTCCGAACGCTTTGCGTGGTGTGGCCCTTAGGATCCCCCGTGCGGCTGCTTGCTCCTGCCTGTCGCTCGGCCTCTCCCTCTTTCTGTTGCGTTACGCACAGCCTAGTTGCGTTCAGCTGCATCCCCCTTCGTCGTCGTCCGGACTACGCTGCACGGCCCCTGCGAGCACAGAAAGCCCCCTCCGCTGTGAGCCTTTGACGTTCCTCGGCTCTTGGCGGCTTCACGCCCCGCATGTATTCATCGAAGGCTGAGCCGCCGCCGTCAGGCTCTCATTATCCCTATCGCTTGTGATTGAGAGCATGAGGGAAACTGCGGGCTGGTGGTGGAGGGGGTTGAGGGCTGCACGGAGCCAGACTCGAACATTGGGCCCCCTGGGGGGGACCACGGGGCTCAGCCCTTTTCCTGCCTTCAGGCAGCCACCCTTGTCATCGAAGGGTTTACACCTCCGCTCCCGCATGAGCGGGCTCCTTTGTCTGTAAGGCCTTTCATCGTCCTTTAGGACGGCATAAGAGACCACCAGCGCGTCACCTGCTGCCGAACCACCATAACAGTAGTGATCTAAGCCTAGGCATACCGGTAACCATGCATCAGGGGTGGCAAACCCTTCGCCTAGCCCCTAGCATACTCACGAACTATAGGGGAGAATACATACGCGGAGGCCGAGCCTGCCCCCGCCCCTTGGCGTATGGCGACAGCACGCACGACCCCCGCGGCAACAAACCCTGTGGACCCCAATGATCGCGCCATGGACCATGGCGCGCCAAAGCTGTCCGTGTGCACTCGCCTGATCAGCCTGTGGACCCACTTCCCGCACCACCCGTCCTAGCCCACATCTCCCAGCCACAATCGCCACCGAAACTGCGCGCCCCGACTTCGCCGCTTGGTCCAGCGTTCGTCGAGGGCAAACAAACCCCCCGCATGTAGTCATGTTATGTCTTCACCTGCCTAACTCCCGCGCTCGTCAACGTCAGCACCCTGTCCTTGCGCTCGTCAAAAGGCTCGCGGCAACCAGGCCGCGTCTGCGCTGAAGCCATGCCCCGGCAAAAGAGCAACGTGCACTGCCTACCAGTGCCAACGCAATGTGCCTCCCCTCACCTGCCTCGACCGCTCACGATCCGGCCTCCGCAGTAGCCTCGGGCCCCGTCAACAGCTGAGTTGTCCAGTCCCTCCTTATCATGTCCATATCCATTCCGCAAGCAGGTCGCCAAAGCGGCCGCTCAAGCAACTCCCAAAGTCCCAACGTCCTCAGCAAACCGCACAAGGGTGCTGCTTTACGAGCTGAGGGCGGAGAGCGCGAACTTGGCGGCATCCTTGGCCCGGCCCAGGGTGGTGAGGGCGGTGGAGGCAATGTGCTGCGCCGTGAGGCCGGCCATGGCCAGCTGGTCGCGGTAGTCGCCGTGGTCGATGTAGCGGTCGGGCAGGGTCATGGGGCGGAACTTGAGGCCGCCGTCCAGCAGGCCTGCGGGCGGGGGTGCCATCGGTGCCAGGGTGTGACCAGTGAGGCAAGTTTGGGGAGGTTGGCGTCGAGGTCGGAAAACAGACAGGAACGGGAGCGGCCTGGTGCCGGAGTGCTTGTGCTCCCATTCCAGCTCAAGTGCCGGTGCGCGCTCGGCCCCTGACCAGCCTGCAGGAGCCCGACTCACCCTCGAGCGCCAGGAACTGCATCACGTGCGCCGCGAAGCCGCCGATGGAGCCCTCCTCAACGGTGATCATCACGGGGTGCTCGCGGGCGCACTGTCGCACCGAGAGGGAGCGAAGCGTTAGTCGCAATAACCACTCGTCCATCCACCAACCCGCGCCCTACAACTGTGTCGCCGAACCCTCGACGCTTCACGCGCCGCACAGCTGGAAGAGCAGGTCCCGGCCCTCGACACAGCCCCGGCCCACCTGGCGAATGAGCTTCGTGTCCAGCGGCTTGCAGAAGCGAGCGTCCACCACGGTGCACGACACGCCGTCGCGCTCCAGCATCTCCGCGGCGGCCAGCGCCTCGTTGCAGCTGCTGCCGTACGCCAGCAGGCACACGTCCGTGCCCTGGCGGCGCACCACACCCTTGCCGACCTGCGCCACGGCCAAGACACAATTCAGGCCAGTGTCACCAGCACCTCCTTCCCATTCCTTGTGCTCCTGCCTACTGCAGGCTCGGTCACAGCGCTGCGGCCCTCCCAACCGTTCCCTGCCGCCAGGCCGTGACCCGCCCACCCTAAGCCCCGGCCCGCTCCCCGCCGCGCGCTGACCTCCAGGGGCGTGCCCTTCAGGTCCTTGGTGATGCCGTACTGCGACAGGTCCAGGCCCAGGCCGTTGCCACGGGGGAAGCGGAAGCACGAGGGCGCGTCGTCGATGGCGGCGGCGGTGGCCACCATGTTGATCAGCTCCGCCTCGTTCGAGGGGGCCATGGTGATCATGTGCGGCAGCGAGGCCATGAAGGTCACGTCGAAGGCGCCGCAGTGCGTGGAGCCGTCGGCGCCCACCAGGCCAGCGCGGTCCATGGCGAAGCGGACTGCAAGGGTGGGGTGCGGAGGGTGCGGGTCAGGGCCGACCGAACGGGTCAAGGCGGGATCCTTTGCGACCCCGACGTGGACGAAAGAAGCATTCCTAAAAACCCAGCTCTCTGGCATGCTTGGGCCCAGCCCCTCGGGCCTGCAGTGCTCTGCCGATCACTGTTCGCACTCCGCCCCGACCAGTGCCTAGCCGCTGGCGACCGGCGCGTCCCCAGGGCTGCTCACCGGGCAGCTTCTGCAGGGACACGTCGTGCACGATCTGGTCGTAGCCGCGCTGCATGAAGGACGAGTAGATGGTGCAGAAGGGCACCAGGCCCTCGCACGCCAGGCCGCCCGCGAAGGTCACGGCGTGCTGCTCCGCAATGCCCACGTCGAAGGTGCGGTCCGGGAAGCGCTTCTCGAACCTGCGTGAGGCACACGCGGCGGCACCACCCTCAGCCAAGCTGCCCCGCATCACTCCGGGTTCCGTGTGCTCCGGCGCTCCGCAACCAGTTGGCTCTGCGCCTCCTGGCTGTCGCTGTTATGCAATTGAATGCACCGACGACACCGGACCCCGATTCGTCCCCCCTCCTCTCGGGGGCTCCAACGTCTCTTGCAGTCTCCGGGGGTGCCCTCCGACCCTCCCGCGTGACGCGGCTCTGTGCAGCGGCACCAGGCCACGCTCTCTTCCTCAGCCAACCACCCCTATACCTCCCTTGCTCTGCTCGGTCCGCCCACCTGTACAGGCCAGTGCCGCCCGCCATGGCCGCGTGCACCGCCACGATGCGGCTGTCCCGCTCCGCCTCCGCGGTCAGGGAGTCGGCAAAGTAGTTGGTGTAGGACTGGGCCTTGGTCTTGGCCTGCGGGGGACGAACGCGGGCTACGTCACGGCACAGTCCCAAACCGTGCACAACTTCCCGGCAGTGCCGTCCGCCTTCCCAGCCCATTATGCCTTCAAGCGGTCGCATGGGAGAGCTCCTTACATTCGACCATGCGCTCCCGGACCGCTTTGCCCTCGCACCTGCTGCTGCTTGCCGGTGCGGGGGTCGAACTTGACCACACCGTGCATCTTGTCCTGCGCCGTCTCGGCGGGCAGGTAGCCGCGGCCCTTCTCCGTGACCACGTGGATCAGCACGGGGCCCACGGTCTCAGCGCTCTTGACCTCTGCGATTGGAGCGGAGGACGGATCCAGTCGGCCCGAGCTTCCCGATCCGCTTAGCACCACCCATCTGACGTCGACTCTTACAACAGCAGAACCCTGAGATTGGGGCTCCTGGTTGGACTCGCCACGCTGCATGCTCCGCGTCCGAGAACCTTCTGGACCATGGGCACTGATAGGGGTCTCCCTGCCAGAACCAGCTCCCTCCTGACTTCACCTCGTCCTGCCCCCTGCTCCGCTTCCCGCCCGCCTCCCAAGTCGGCCGCTCCCGGCCCCACCCACCGCTCAGCACAGCCACCAGGTCGTCGATGTTGTGGCCGTCCAGGGGGCCAATGTAGTACAGGCCCAGCTCCTCAAACAGGGTCGAGCCGGTGCCGCTGATCATGCCGCGAGCGTACTCGTCGATCTTAGCGGTCGCCTTCTGGACCACGTCCGGCAGCTGCTTCGTCACGCCCTGCGGATGGGCCGGGAACGGAGGAGCGTCTGCGCCTGCTCTCCCTGCCATGGGTTTCCCTCCGGCCCCACCTTCCGCTAGCTAATCCGCGGTGCTTCTAAGTCCAGGGCGTGCGCTGCTCCCGGCCCTTGATGCTCCGAAGATGGAGACCAGGGCACGCTGCGCTGTTCTCCTCCGGCACTCGAGAGTCCAGCCAGACGTGGACACATCCCAACCCTCACGATGAGTCCCGCCCGTTGGAACAGCAAGGGTCCACGTTCTGCCCAACCCCCCGGTGCTGCTGCTCTTCTTCTGGCCCGTCCCGTAGCCTTGGAGCAAAAGGTGAATCCGTCAGCAGACACCAGTCCCGTGAGCTTTGGCCAGGGGGCCCGCCCCTGAACGCCCCGGTCCAGATTGCTGCTGCTGCGCACCTTGGCAATCTCGCGCAGCTCGCGCAGAGGGCGGTTGGCCTGCAGGCGGGCCAGCGCGCTGGACAGGGCACCCACGGGGTCCTGGTTCTTGTTGTTGTACTGCGTGGGCAGCGAAACCTGCAGCGGGCAAAGACGAGGCCCTGGAGGTTACAAAAGGCAGAGCATCTATGCCCTAACAAGGCCAGTCCCTTCTTGCTGTGTGCCCATCGCTTCCCCCGTGCAGGCGTACCTGCTGGTTGTCGTTGAGGATGACAATCATGTTCTTGTCCAGGAAGCCGGCGTGGTTCATGGCCTCGTAGGCCATGCCACCGGTAATGGCACCGTCACCAATGACGGCGATAACGCTGTTCTTCTTGCCCTTGATGTCACGGCCAACCGCCATGCCCAGGCCAGCCGAGATAGAGGTCGAGCTGTGGCCCGCGCCAAAGGGGTCGTACTCGCTCTCCTCACGCTTGGTGAACCCTAGGAGGGGGAGGGGGGCAGGGGTCCAGGGGTCCAGGGGGTGGACAGATGGGTGGGGACCACAAACGACGCTGACCCCACGCCCAGGCGCAATTGGACCGCGCCTCACCCGACAAGCCGTGGGTCTGGCGGATGGTCCCCATGCCCTTGCGACGCCCAGTGAGGATCTTGTGGCCATACGCCTGATGGCCGACGTCCCAAATAATCTTGTCCTCGGGAGTGTTGAAGACGTAGTGCAGAGCGACGGTGAGCTCGACCACGCCCAGGCTGCTGCTCAGGTGGCCGCCGGTGCGCGAAACGCTGTGCACAATGTCGCTGCGGAGCTCCTTGCACAGCTGCTTCAGCTGCTCCACGCTGAAATTCTTCATGTGCACGGGGTAGTTCACCGTGTCCAGCAGCGGCGTCTTGGGGCCATTCTCCTGCCACTCGTCAATCTCCTCCACCGAAAGCTTGTCCCACTCGCCCGAGTAGGAAGCCGCGGGGCCAGCCGCAGTGGCAACCTGGCGACGCTGAGGCGCGCTGGCACGCACCGGCCGGGCTGCAGACAACGAATACGCTGGGTCAGCGGGCAGGGCCACGAAGCGACGCGCAATTGCGCGCGAGACTTACCAACGCCAGGGGCCACCACGCGTCCCGAGCTGGCAGTCGCCTGCGCAATTGAGTGGTGCAAGTCCCATAAGGAGCCTGGTCCTCAGCTGCAAAGCGCAATGTCGCGGCCCTAGCGCGCCGAGCGTCCTCACCCGCTCGGCAGCGGCCTGACGATGGCACACGTTGCCGCGAAGCATTTTGGCGCAATTGGCCGAGGGGATCAGCGAGCTGGCCTGTTAACACCTTGCGCGCAATGCGCTCGCTGGCGCGGCTGAACCCAGCAGATCAACGTGTGGAGCCCGCTTGTGTCCGGTGTATGTGAGCCTATGCAAGCGTGCGGGGGCGGCTTCGCGCAAGTTCGCGAGCAGCGAGTGATCGTGCATTGCATGCCGCCGTACAGTGATCGCTTTTTGCAGCAGGCCCTCGCCCTCCCGCTGCTCCCCCAGCCCCGCCCAACCCAGTTGAGAGGCTCCCGGTGCGTGCCGAGGCCCGAGGGGTGGGGCGGTGCCGCCTGGTGCCGCGGTGGGTACGGTCCCTTCACGCCTAGCGCGTACCTTGCCCCTGTCCCTTGCCGCCGGACCCCTTCTTCTCTCCCACCCCAGCGCGGTTCCTTGCTGGCTGCAACCGGACAGTCCGCCAACATCCAGATGGCCACATACGGCAGAGTTGCCGAGCTCAGCCACTAACCGTGCAAAATGGAAAGCGCCGCAGGCGAACGCAGCTCCTCTACACCCTCCTCCCCCTCCCGGCCTCTGGCCCAGTGCGCTTTTAATCGCTGCTTAATCCTTCAGGCCCGTCGTCTCTCTCAAACCTGGCTTCAGGGTGAATACGTCAACACGGGGTAGTCCTAGCGCCTAGGTAATAGCTCCGCTATCTGGCGAAGACGCCGCTGCTCCCCTCTGCTCACTCTGCGCTGATCCCCCCAGACTCGCTCTTGACTGCGGCTCAGCACGGAGCACCGGATCGTCTGGCATAAACAGCACACTGTACAGCTGGCGTGATGGTTAAATCGAGGGGAGGCCTCAGCCGTCAGCGATGTTGTGAGTCCCGTGTCGTCTATCCGCCGGCTCCGTTGGCTGCTGTGTCATGGCCCTGCCGTCCCGTGTGTCGCACGTTGGCTTCAGGAGCATCAAGTGCGTTTCCTTGTCATCTCTCACACGGCTCTTCTGACACGGCCTTCTTTACATATTCTCCTCTCTCTACCAGGGGGCTGTGAGGTGTTCAGTGATAACGTGCAAGGATGTGCACATCCAGGGGGTGGGCTGGCGCTGCCCCGCCACGACATGACTCCACTTTCCCGCACCTGCCTCTAACTCCACACGGTCGGGGCGCTAGGCCCCGGGACAGCAGGCGTAGCGCCCATCACTCTACTGCCAGGTCCATTCCTACTCCGACCACCCTGCACCGCTTGCATCACCAGAACTCCAACCTCCAACCACCTTCCAGTTCTCGCAAGCACGCATCGGACTCGCAATGTACTGCGCAATGATTGCACCTTGCACGTCATCACTGCTCCGAACCTACACAGAGGCAATGCCCAAGCTGGCGCCCTCTCTACAACAGCAATGGCTGCCACCTTGAGAGAGCCCACGCCCATCACACTTACGACACCTCTGCTGTTAGCGGCAAACACGTCCGATACTAAGAGGCTAGCTCCCCTTAGCAGGAACTCCATATCAGTCAGTGAGACCACGCATGCGTTCTCACAGTGTCAGTCTGTCTGCTCCCCTGCACATTTCGCGTGCACGTTAACAAAGCCATCCTGCGCGTTCTGCATGTAACCGCCGCACGCCCCCGAACCTCGACGTGCCATACCGGTACCTACCACATGTAAATGTTGTATGCGCATAATGCGAAGTCCAAACACAGCCGATCAACCTCCCCCTGCTGCAACTGGGCGCTCAGATACGCAACGCCCAAGCCGGCGTGTGCAAAAAGCAATCACAGCCAACCCAGCCCAAGCTACCAACAAGAACTAGGTGTCGAATGCGTTCAGTGCTCAGCACAGTAGAGCACAGTAGAGCCGATTACCTTCGATGTCGCATGCGCCCCTCACCTTGCTGCACCCCCTCCTACCCTTCAGAGAATATCAGTCCTAGTCGTCTTGCATAGGCAGAAGTGTGTCACGCAACTTAGTGATACCTCCGAGTTACCCGAGGCCCATGTCCTCATCGCCCCGGCCACCCATACCACCTGCCGACACGCAGGGCGCCTCCTCAGAGAAGAACTGCTGCAGCCCGCACGGAAGCCCCTCGACCTCAGCGCAGCCCCCGCCCAGCTGCAGTGACCCTGCGCCGCCGTCGCTTGGCCCGGCCCCGTGCTGCCGTCCAAGCACCACGCCCTCCACGGCACAGGCGCTGCCTGCGGCGCCTGCGGCCCCCTCTAGTAATGACGGCGCATGCTGCAGGCCCCTGCCGACCAGCAGGTCATCATCGGTGTCGTCATCGAACAGGCGCTCGCCCGGGCACAGGCCCCCGTCCATCAGGGCGTCAAGCAGGTAGCCGTACTCGCTGGGCCGGTCGGGCGGCAGGAGGTCCGGCTCGGGGGACTCGAGCCCCTGCGCCTGTGCCTGCGCCTCGGACTCCAACGCAGCCGCTGCGCCCTGAAGCGGCGTGCTGTGCGTCAGCGTGAGTGGCTCGTAAGGGGCCACCGGCGGTGTGGGCAGCTGCAGGGCCAGCTCTGGAGCAGGGTCGGGCAGGAACGGCGAGCCGGAATCGGCCATGCAGCTGGGGACCTGCACCACGGCGTCCGACATGAGGGCATCGAAGCGGGGCGGTGTGTCCCTGCTGCCGCTGCCGGAGGGCTGCCGGCTGCCGGGAACACGCGCCTGCAGTCCCGGCGTAGCAGCGCTCAACAGGGCGCCGACGCTCTCCTGGCCGCAGCCAGGGGGAGCCCCCACGCCCAGGAGCAGCGCGTGCGGCACAGCGCTGGGGTCGTGGGGTGCAGATATGGCAGCCCAGCCGGCAGGCGCAGCGGGGTAGTGTGGCTCTGGCGACTGAGGCGGCTGAGGCGGCGTGTGATGATCCCAGACCAAGGCACCAGGCCCCCAAGCGCCTGCGCTGCTCGTGCGGTCGGAGCTGCCCGCGCTCAGACGGGGTCCAGGTTGTGGCGGCAGAGGCTCAGCCGGACAGGGCTGGCTGTAGGGCTGCGGGCGGGGATAGGGCGACACCGGCGACAAGAAGGGCGGTCCAGCCGCGCCCTGCATGCCCGGGCGTGCCTGTGCGCTTACGCCCGCGTCCGGTGGGGCCCACGTGTGCTGAAAGAGCACGTGTTCAGCCGAGTGGCTCGCCAGGAGGGCGCTGCCAAGACTGCAGCCCTCTCCGAGCTGCTCCGGCACCTGCCACTCCAAGCCCGTTGCCGCACGCCCGCTTGCGCCAGTTGGTGCTGGCGCAAGGGGTCCCAGCGGCGGCGGAGGCTGGGCCGCCCCTTGCCTGTCAGCTGCCAAGCCGCTGTAGCCGTGCCCCGGGCTGCTCCAGGGCAGGCCTGGCATGCTGATGTCTGCGCTCGCCGGGCGGTTGGGCGACAGAGCCTTGAGTGATGACTGACGCAGCCGAGAGGCGGCCGCGGCTGATGAGGCCATGAAGACCCCTGGAGCAGCCTCGAGGGAGCCCCATGCTGTGGCGGCTTGGTTCTGAGCCATGCTGCCACCCGCGCGGTAGCCCCGTGCATAGGCCGCGGTGACTGCTGGAGGCGACGGCGCGGCAGGCAGCACTGCAGCGGCGGGCCAAGGCCTCGGCCGGCCCAGGCGCCGCCCCAACTGAGGCTCACTGCCGCTGTGGCTCCGCGTGAGCGAAGAGGCGATGCTATCGTCCGCGAGCGACGCCCCAGCCAGCAAGCCGCGCCAGTCCCTGCCCCGGGCCTGCAGCCCCAGCTCCGGCTCCACCTCCATGTCTGCCCCGTCCGCCAAGGCGTTCGCAGTGAACGCACCGAGGCTCTGCGCAGGGCGGGGACGATTGGGGACGTCACGCCATGCACAATGCAGTTGTGCAGACCCTATACAGAAGTTGTGCTTGCGGGTCGTGGGTGAGCGCTCCCTTTCGCACAACCCTTGTACGTGCACGCTTTCTCACCCGCTTGTCATGTGCCAGCGGCGATTCGGTCGCCTTCTCCCACCGCGGGGCCGTTGGGGCTCCACCTGCCTGCCGCCTCGCGGTGGCCCGACGCCGATCCGGGTGATGCGGGCTAGCGGACGAGGCTGCAGCCGCCGGAATCATCGTCGCGGACGAGCAGAAGCCTCCTGCCTCATCGCCGCCGCCAGCAGACCCGTGGTAGCGAGTCCAGTGCTGCTGGTGGGCAGTGCCAGCGGGCGAGGAGTACGGGGAGGGGCCGGGGCCGAAGTGCTTGGTTGGGTGCCTCTGTACGGCGATGGGACTGCCTGACGCTCTGTGCGCGAAGTCAGCGGAATGGCGAGCGGCCATGACCTGCGTACGGAGGGATTGGAGAGTCAGGGGACATACGACATACAGTACCTGTAGCACAGCGCAGCCGAGGGAGCTAAACCTATTGCCCCATGCCCATCCCGCCCTCCATGCAGATACTGGACCCACCCTCTTACCCTTTGTAGCTGCATTCGCGTGAGCCGTTCGCCGAGGCCGGTGCTGTGTCCCGCGCTGCTCATGGGCGTGCCCACGCGGAGGCGCGGAAGTCCCGCCGTGAGCGCCCGCAGCTCCTCCACCTCTGCATACCCGCCATCGCTCCGTGCTGTCGCCGGCTGAGTGTCATCGCACGGCGACACGCCAGAGCTTAGAAGCAGTGTTCTGGTGCCGGCCCCCGAGCGCGGAGGCTGGGCGGTGATGCTGGGCGGACAAGGCCGGCCCAGCCACGCGGGGGAGGCCGACGCAGCCCAAGGGGCGAGCAGGGAGGGCGGGGCGTTTCCCCCGCTCATTTGCCGATCGCAAGAGAACGCGGCAGTCTCGCCATCTCCAAGCTGCTGGCCCTGCTCCGTCAGCGAGCCAAGCCCTGCGTGGGGTCCCTGCCGCCCGCCAACGGCGTCTGACGAAAGGGTAGCCGAATCGTCCTTCGCGGTATCAGGCCACAGAGCGTTCCCTGTTCGACGACAGACGAGTAAGGGCGTGTCCCAGCACTCGTCGTCGGCCAAGGCGTGCGGTGTTGCATTGCCGATGTCCAGGCCTCCAGCTACGTCGCCCAACGCAAATGTCTCAGCAGATGTTGGTCGGAAAGCGAGCTGAGAAGCCTCGCTCATGAGCGCTGTTAGCCCAGCGACCTCCAGATACCGCCCGTCGTGGTTTGGCCACGCCGCGCCTCCCCGCACGGACTGCGCAAGCGGCCTTCTACGGCTGCTTCTATGACTCTCTCGCACTAGCTGCAGACAGTATACCGCCAAAAAGGCCTAAGCGTTGGCCGCAGCTGTACTGGGTATGTCAGCCCCGCCGCTGGCCTACGCTGCTGTGGCGCCAAACGTCTGTGAGCCAGATCACTTCATGCTGAAGCTTGGAACAACCGAGGGAGAGTCGCGCTAGGGCGTGATCGCCAAACCGAACGCGTTACTGTCCGAGCTGCCGATCCAGGCCAAGTTACCAAAGCTCCTTGTAGAGCTACGTAGAGCTATGTACAATGACATGCAAGGCGTAGACTCCCCTCGTATCCTTTGCCGGGAGCTCCTGGTCCGGGCAGCTACCTACCTGCCGTCGCCTACGAAACAACCGTTCCCGCTGGCCCTGTGCGCGCAGGTGAGGCTATGACTCGGCTTTGCCAGCTGCTTCTAGTGACCAGTCTTCGAGCCCCTGCCGCTGCCGCGCGGCAACTCAGTTCAGTCGGACCGCGCCCGTATTGCGGCACTTGACCAGCCCCCCGCGGCACCCCGGCACGCTCACTCTGGCGTCCGTCACGCCTTCACCTTCAGGCCCCCAGCGTCTCCTCCTCCTCCCCTCTGATCCTCAAGGACTTTCACACCTTCACATCTTTCACTTCTTGCCCTCCTCTCGCCACCTAAGCGCCCTGCTGGGACTGGAGCCACTCGCTGACTGCGGCCTGGGCCGCAGCGGCGCGCTCGCGTCCTCGGGGCCTGGCCCTCGCCCCCGGGGCCGCCGCCTCGGCTGGCGGCTGAGCATAGGGCCGCTGATGCGGCTGCTGGTAGCCTGGAGGAGCCGGGGGGCGGCCACTGCCGTTACCAGCGCCAGCGCCACCTGGGACTGGCCCACCGGTGGGGGCCCCATGCCGTCCTGCGTCGCGGTGGGTGAACAGGGCCATTTGGTCGTAACCGCTGCCACGGGATCCCAAACCCAGCCAGATATTGATGTCAAGGGGGACTTGGGGCCTCCAAAGTCTGAGCCTGTCCCGAATGGCCCCCGCCATTACAGGTCTTCATGTCTCCTTACCATGAGCTGGGGGCCCCGCAGGCGGGGCTGCATACACGCCGTACCGTTGGGCCAACTGCGGCTGTTGGGCTCGGCTGGACGAGGGGCTGAGGTCCCGGCCGAGGGGGTCGATGGAGGAACGCCGGGTGGCGGCGTGCGGCGGGCCGCCCATGCCCCCGCCACCGCCGCCGTACGCCTCACGTGCGTGAGTGGCCTTGCCGTACCCCTGCTGTTGCTGGGAGGGCAGTGGCTGCTGCTGGTGCTGCTGCTGCGCCGGCTGCTGCTGACGGGCGTAGTGCTGTGCGGCCAGCTGCTGCTGCTGTTGCTGCTGTTGCTGCCTCTCGTACAGCGGGTTCTGGTGCCGCTGCGAAGGTGCTGGCAGCTGCGCAGCTGGCTGCCTGGGCACAGACCCGCCACCGGGGCCGCCGCCGCTCGGCCCGCCAGCTCCCTTGCCGGGGGGCGTCTGCACTCGGCCACCACCGCCCGCGGCTCGGCCCAAGGCCCAGGGTAGGCTGCCCCGCGCCGCCTGCTGCGGCGCCTGGGCGGCTACGTCGTGCACCGGCCTGGCCGGGTTGGGAGACTGCAGGGGCGACTGGGGCGGCCAGGAGGAGCCCGAGCCCGCCCGCCCCACGCCGTATGCCCCCGAGGGCGTGGCGATGTCGAGCGTCTCCACCAGCCCCTCCTCCTCCCCGAAGCCCCCAGCGCCGTCGTGTAGTGTGGTGCCGTACGCGCCGCGCGTGGAGGTGTACGGCAGGGACCCGCGGGTCTGTGTGGTGCCGTACGCGGCGCTCACGATGTCCAGGGAGGTACGGGCCAGGGTGATGCAGGAGGCCAGGAAGGCGCTCTGGAGCTCCTCATCCTCCTCCTCCCCCTCCCCCTCCTCGTAGCCCTCGTCGTCCCCTTCCACCTCCCCCTCGCCACCGCCGCCCTGGCCCCAGCCGCCCGCCGCCGCGCCGCCGCCCTCGCCGCCGCTCTCATCCCCGTCGCCTGAATCATAGCTGTCCGCCAGAGGCTCCACGCCCAGAGCTGCAAATGGGGGTTTGCAAACAAGGAATTGCTCTCAAGGCTCTGACGTCTGAACACCGGACGGCAGGTCCATGCAGTTAACCTCACTCCAAGGCCACCAAGAAGCCCCTTGGCCTATTGAGCAAAGCGAAAGCGTCTACGGTAACAAGCAGCTTCCTGGGCTGTTAGGCACCTGACCCGCCAGGTGCAGGACCCACCGTTTTGGGCAGACAGGTGCTGCTCCAGGTAGCCGTACACCTCTTCGGCAGCGTCGTACTGTCCCCCGCCGTACAAATCTCCATCACCGAAGCCTCCACTGCCGTACGCCCCAGCCCCGCCATACATGGCCTCGTACCCGCCGCCACCCGCAGGCTGCTGCTGGGCCCAGCCCTGCTGCTGCTGCATCTCGTACCCGAACCGCTCCGCCGGCGTCGGGCCCCGGTCGGGCCGGCCGCTGCCCTCCTGACCGTTCTCGGCAATGGGCTGTAGCCGGCGGCGGCTGACGGTCCCACGGGGCGGTGACAGGCCCACCGGCCGCCCTCCGGCCGGGCTGCCGCGGTACCGCGCCGACCCGCCGCTGCGGGGGGCGCTGCCGGGGGCGGCGGCGGGGGAGCCGGCGCCCCCGCCGGAGCGGCGGTGCGAGGACGGCGCCCCCGGGGCGCGCGGTGGCGTCATGGAGAACAGGGTCCCCGACTGGACTGGTGGCTGGGCCTGGCCGGCGCCAGCGCCATGGCCAGCGTCCGCAGGCTGCTTGGCGCCCGGCTCCCCGAGCTCCTGCTGCTGGTCCCTCTGGAAGCCGCGGATGCGGGCCAGCGTGTCGGAAAAGAGGATGGCCTGCGGGTGTGTGGAGGAGGGGCGGGAACGTGGGCGGGAGGGCGGAGGAAAGGGTGGACGGGATGGGCGGCGCTGGAGCGCTGCAGAGGAACGCTGCCGGAGGGAGGGAGCGCCTTGTTGGCACACGGATGAGATGAACCCATATGCGCTCACCTGCAGGGGACCCGCCTGGCGCCGGGACACGCGCACACCTGCGGTCGGGAGACACAACGGGCCAGAGAGCAGGTTTGGCGCTCAAGTGCAGAACCGCCGCAAGCCGGCCAATGCAGATGGCGGAGCGGCAAGCCCCTTAAACCATCTGAAGCCCAAACATTCAGGCATCACGGCATGTACCGACAAGTATGTGCCAACACCTGAACCTCCCTGCCAACAACCCGCATACCCTCACCCGCCATGACGGCCTTGACCTTGCCCCACTCGGCAGCAGCATACCGCAGCAGCCGCTGCCGCGCCGCCAGCTCCGCCAGACCGCGGCGCAGGCGCCCCGCCTCCGCGCGCAGCCCCGCCTCCAGCGCCGAGCCGGCCTCGGGGGAGGAGGAGGGCGCGGCGGCGGCCCCGGGGGCCGCGGCGGAGGAGTCCAGCAGCGCTGCCACCAGGCGCATCCTGCGGGACAGGAGAGCGGGGGCGCAGCAACCGGGAAGTGTCGTTGACAGATAGCTAGGTCGCAGCCCCTGGGCGCGCAGCCGCGACACAACCCCAGTACCCCACCCCAGGCCCCGGACATGAGGGGACAGGGCTACAGCAACCCAGCTCCTGAGACCAGGGGCTAGCTGCACCCCGTCCCAGCCCCCTCAGCTGCCGCCCCCAGCCCACCTGGTGTTGACCTGCTCCGCCGCCTGGTCCACCTCCACCAGCTCATCGGCGATGGCCGCCAGCAGCCCGTCCAGCTCGTCCAGGATGGCCTGGCGCCCGCTCAGGCCGGCGGCGGAGCCGTGGGCCAGGCCGCCGCTGTGGGCCGCCGCAGCGGCAGCGGCAGCGGCTGGGGGAGGAGCACGATGTGGCGGTGGGTGCTGAGCGTGTGCAGCTGCACGGGGCTGCGCCGCCGGCTGAGGTGGAGGTGGTCGGTGGCCGGCGGGGGCGTGGGGGTGCTGGTAGGAGGCTGGCGGGGGCTGGAGCGCCGGAGCGCCTGCGGCCATGGGCCAAGGCACCTCGGCGGGCCAGGGCGCCTCCCCGCGGCCGCCGACGGCCGCCTGTGATGCCCCCTCCATGCGACCAGGGCCGGAGCCCCGGGCCTCCGCCAGGCCGGGCGGCAGGCGCTGCTGGCTGGAGTGGCCGCTGCCAGCGGACTCACGGCGGGGGCGGCGCTCGGCGGAGGGCTGGTAGAAATCCGAATCCCGCCAGTCCGTAGCCCGCTGTGGCCCGCCCTGGACCGTAGCCACAGCCCAGCCCTGCGGAGCTTGTGCGGGCGGCTGCTTGGCCGCGGGCGGAAGGGGCTGCGGCCCGCGCTCAGGGAAGGCGGGCCAGGTCGAGTCGAAGGGAGACCGCGGGGCCCGGCTCTCGGCGGCCGCCTTCCACGGGCACTCTTCGTCGCCAGCGTCGGCGGCAAGATCGACGGGCAGCGGAGCTGCTGGCGGCGGTTGCTGCTGCTGTTGCTGCTCTTGCGGTGGCGGCTGCCGCGGGGCGGTCTCAGCAGCGTTCGGGACGCCGGGAGGGGCAGTCGGCGGGTGCGTGGAGGGTGCGAGCGTGGCGACACCCCCAACCGCGGAGGAGCTCTTGGCGCGAGGCTGGGGCCGCCACAGGGTGCGGTCGCTGCTGCCGCGGGGCACGGCTTCGATGGGCGGCCCTCGGCCCTGGCCGGTGGAGCGCTCGGCGCCTGGCGGCGAGGGCTCCAGGGTGTCGGGTGCGTGGATCTGTGAGGCGGAGTCGTGCAGGCCGCCGCTGGGACCTCCAGCGGTGAAGAGAGGCGCGCTCTGGTGCGTCACTGGGGCCTGGCCCCGAGAGCGGCCCGCCTCAGCAGCCACCGCCCGTGGGGGCCGGACAGCAGGCACAGCGGCGGCGCCTGGGGCAGCGGCGGCGGGGCCCTCCACACCGCTGCTACTTGGCTGAGGAGCTGCGTGCTGCTCCTGGGATGCCGGCAGGGGCGGCAGCGGCGGCAGCGGCAGCTGCTGCGAGGACAGGTGGCCGTCCTGGGTAGTGGCCTCCGTCGAGGGCGCCGGCTCAGCTTCCTCCACCGCAAACACAAAGTCCGCCGCCCTGAGCCTTGGGGTGCTGCCCTGAGCGGACCCCCGACCCGCGCCGGCACCGTGGCCGGCAGCTGGGGTCAGCTGAGGGGCCAGGCCTCCCGAGTCCGGGGCGACCGCGAACTGAGCCCGGCGCTCTGCGTTCCCCGCATCCAGGCCCTGCCGGTCGCCGCCGCTGCTGATGCTCTCCCCCGTCTGGAACGTGCTATCGTCACCTGAGCCATCCGTGAAGGGCACCGTAGCAGGATCGACCCCAGCCGCCGCCGGCCTCACCGCTGCCGCCACCGGGGCCGCCGCCAGCGGCGGCGGTGGCGGCGGCGGCACGGCAGCAACAGCGTCGGCCACGCCGCGGCCTGAGCCCTGGGCAGGTGGCCGCGACCCAGATGAAGACGACTGCGGCAGCGGCGCCGGCGAGGCCGCGCCAGCTCGGCGGCGGCCCCAGCTCTCCACCGACGCCTCATCGCTGCGCCCCGCCCTCAGCAGGGAGGCGGGGCCCATGCGCCAGGGCGACGTCACGGACGAGACAGCACCCGCACCCTCGCCCTCGCCCGCACCTGCACCCGCGCCTGCGCCCGCGCCGGTGCCGGCGGCGGGCATGGGCGCGAGGCTGGGGCCGGTGCTGGCGGTGGATTCTGCCCTCATGGAGTAGCGCCGCGCCGCCATGGCGGCCGCCGCCGCTGCAGCCGCCAGGGCGGGATCCTCGAAGATGGGTTGGGGCGCGGCGGTGGGGGGCTCCGCCGCGTGGCGGCGCGGGGGCTGGCCGTGGCGGGGGTGGTGGGGCGGGAGGGCGGCGGCGTGGGTGGGGTGGGGCGCGGCGCTGTCGAGGGAGGGCGCGATAGAGTCCGCGAGGCTGGCGCGGCGGGCATCCTCGGCGTCGGTGTAGCCGGACGCCAGCTCCCAGGGCTGCGGCGGCGGGATGGGGGCGTGGGGCTGGGCTGGTGCTGACGCTGGCGGCCGCTGGGCGTCCCTCAGGCGGCTGGCGGCTGAGTCCTGGCGCAGACGGCCAGCGCCGTTCTCAGGCACCGGCGGCGGCTCCGCGGCCGGCTCCGCCACCGCCGCTGCTGCTGCTGGCGCCGTGCTGCCGTCGGCCGTGCCTGCCGCCACCTCCCTCCGAACGTGGCTCTCCAAGGGGCGGCAGGCGATGGACGTCAGCCGCCGCTCAGCCGGCGGCGACGGGGGCTCCGGCTCCGGCTCCGGCTCGTGCTCACCGTCCTGACGCTGCAGCTGCGGCGAGTGGTGCGGCGGCGGAGGGGTCAGGTGCTGCGCCGGCGGCGGCTGATGGCTGCGGGGCGGCGAGGAGGGGGCCAGGGCGTAGGGCGTGCGCTGCTGCGTGAGGCGGTGCGCGGTGGTCCAGACGGGGTCGTACACCAGCGGCGGTGCCGCGGGGGCAGCAGGCGGCAGCGCCGCTGCGGTACCGCCGGCGCCGTAAGCAGTGCCGCCGGCGGGTCGGGGGAGGTGGTGCTGTGGGTGGGGGTGCGGCGGCGGCGGCTGGCGGTGCTGCTGCGCCAGGCGGGCCTGGTCCTCCAGGAGGCGGCGCTGGTGCGCCTCCGCCTCGGCCTCGGCCTCCGCCAGCAGCTGCGGGTCCAGGCGCACGCGCCCTGGGGGGCAGAGGAGGCATCAGGGTCGGGGCATGGTGTGTCAATGGCGGACAGGGTAAGGCGCTGCGGCAGGTCAGGCGGTTACGAGAGCGCCCTCGAACCCGGGCGCCCTCTCACCCCAAAGCCCCGGCGCTACTACGCCCGCCCCCGGCTCGCCAGAATGCCCATTCCCCGCTTCCCCTCTCAGTACCCCGCCCACTCACACTTGTCGATCAGTCTCCGCAGCAGGCCCCGCTTCTTCTTCTTGGGCGCGTGGGCCACCAGCTGCAGGTCGGCCAGCGTCAGGGCGCCGGCCGCCGGCGGCGACACCGGGTACT
This sequence comes from Edaphochlamys debaryana, assembly GCA_016858145.1. Classification (NCBI taxonomy): domain Eukaryota; kingdom Viridiplantae; phylum Chlorophyta; class Chlorophyceae; order Chlamydomonadales; genus Edaphochlamys; species Edaphochlamys debaryana. The sequence continues at coordinate 414,130 of JAEHOE010000031.1, read as the reverse complement.
CCTCCGAGCTGGAGCCGGGCGGAGGCGGATACATGGTGCCCGTCAGCGGCCCCGAGAGCTGTGTGTTGGGGGCTGAGACGTGCGCTCCGCTGCTGTGGAGCTCGGGCTGTATTTCGGAGGGCGCGGACGGGGCGCCCGGGGGCTCCGGCGCCGCGTGCGAGCTCGCTTGGCCTGCTGCTCCTGCAGCGGCTGAGAAGGGACTCGCAGGGAGCGCAATGTAGTAGGGCTGCAGGGGCTGCTTATTCGTGGCCTCACGTTGCGCGCGCTCTCGGCGACCACCGCCGCAGCCGAGAAGCATGCGCCCGGCAGCATCAGCCGCAGGCGTGTGGCGTGTGCGTGCCTAGTTGTGGCTGCTAGCGCCTTTGGCCGGGGCGAACGCGGCCCGCTTTGGCAGCCACAGGTATCGGAAAGGCGCGTGATGGCGAATCATTGGGCGGCTGGGGTCGCTGCCTGCAAGCTTCTCCTTCGCGTCGACCAGCTGCAGAGCAGGGCGCCGACACGGCCCTCGCAGCACGCGGCCCCGCGTGGGCAAGCCGACCCATGGGGCACAACGCGCGCGCGGCCGGCAGTGCGCTTTGCCCCGCTCCTTTACCTGCACTCTCAGCCACATTTCGGCAGATCGAAATGAACGGGAGGCTCGAAAAGGTCCCGCATGCCCGGTCGACGCGAGATGCTCTGCTCTGGCTTTCGCCGTGAACGCGCACACACAAGTCCTGCCACACTGTATAGCAGCACGCGGTTAAGCCAACTTTCGACATCACTGGCTCATCCGGCGAACTCCGCCCTGCAAGACTTTCGCAGCTGCACGCGACAGCTGAGCTTAGGAGGCTCTAGCACGAGCTGCATGAACTTCTACGAGCCTAGGATGTAAATCTGAAGCAAATGAGACTGTAGCCTCTTGGCGCCTTGCTGGTCAGCGCGCGGTCGACATGTTGCCGACCCAGAACTCGGCTGGGGGTCGCGCGGGGCAGCCGGCTGCACAAGAGGCTCACAGAAATGACAGACATGGCGCGGATGTAGAGCGCACACGCATGATGTCGTGCTGGCTCCTCGAGGCGGTCGCGGTAATCCACGCTCGATTCTGCACGGCCTTCCCCCTGCTGCTGCTGGCGCTGGTGGATAACTTGCTCCGCGACACCGTCATGCCAGAAAGTGAGGGGGACAGGCAGCCCGGACACGCAGGGGCCCAGACCGGTCAGACCCCGCGCCCCAATCCCGGCCCTCCCTCCCCTTCGCCTCCTCAGCCCGAGCGGCAGCCTTGGTCTTGGCCGGCCTCGTTGCTTCCTCTCAAGGCGCCGCCCAGCCCAGCGCTGCTGCCATCCTCTTCTGCGCCTTTGTGTTTGCGGAGGACGGCGCCGGTATACCGCAGCTCCTCAGGCAAGGGCAAGGCCTTGGGACCGACGGATACCTGAGCGGGTGTTACCCTAGCAATGCTCAACCTCCTGCACGTCTCTCTTTCCCTCCGACGTAGCCGGCTGTACCAAATGGCTTACGTCGTGGACGCTGCAACGCTAGAGGCCTTCCTCGACCATGGGCTGCAGCTGCTGAAGGGGGCTGCTGCGCAAGGCCGCCATAAAGCAGGCACTTCCTCTTCACGTATCAGCTGGACCTCACAGCTGCAGCGCCTCTGTGAGGTGGTCGAGGCGACTAGGGCGGTAGGTGGCGTTAGGTGGCGAGTAGGACAATAGCTATGCATTGCGCTGTTGTAAGTAGTAAAGCCCTGTGCCCCACTGCAGGCCCAGGCTCTGGATACAGCTGAGGCAGGCCTGGGGCCGTGCAGGCCAGAGGTGCGCAGACCGCAAGCGGCTGGGTCGGCCTCTCCTACTCCCGATGCTGGAGGCCGTTTGTGCGTGCTGGCTTGTTGGCAAGTCAAGTGGGTCGGGCGCCTCTCGTCACCATACATTACTCCGCCCGCAGGAAACAGCGGTGCGCGGGGTGCTGAGCTGGTGCGGTAAGACGCTGACGGTGGAGCAGGCCCGCATCGTTGTGGCCGCCAACACGCTGCAGGACAAGGTCATGTGGTGAGCACGTTAATGGCCATAGAGGGGGCGAACCCGTTGCGATGGGTCTTACCTTCTTGGTGCTTCGGCCCGCAGGGTGCAGGCGTTTGCGGGCTCGGCCAAGACGTTCACGGCCAGAGCCATCGTGGCCCACCACCGCTCCCTGCGGATACTCTACGTCGTCTTCAACAAGAAGAACCGGGTACGAAGCCTCAGGGGGGCATCCACGGCGCCACGCGTTGAACTCACGCTTGCCTCGTGCTGCCGCCAGGTTGAGGCCCGAACGGCCATGTGGGATGACTGGCAGCACCGGACCACGCGCACAGGAGGTGAGGCTCGCACCTCAGCGGTGCGGCCAAGGAAGTGGCCGGTGGTGGGGCGTTGATTCTGCCCCGCCCCCTTAACCCCGAAGTGGGGCATGCACGGGTTCGCCCGTTGCGTAGCTATTATTATTATTATCTCGCACCTCAGCTCCCACCCACATATCGCCGCCCCGCTGCATGCTCTTAGCCTTTGCCCCTTTCTCTGTGCGTAGGCAAGGCAAACTTCACGGTCAAGACGACGCACAGCCTGGCCTACGGCTGGGCGGCGGAGAACTTCCCGAATCGGGTGATGGGGTCAGCCTGCTCTCAGCACTGCATCCGCCTGCACACAACACCCACGCCAACAACCCTTCTGCGCAGCAATAAGATCCCACCGGCAATGATTCGATACCGGCTGGCGGTGCTGTGGAACCTCGTGGGCCAAGGCCGCAGCATCAACAGCAGCCTCAAGGCAATCGGCTACCCGGCGGTCAAAGCCGTGAGCGACGGGCTCGATTGCTTCCTGGCCTCTGACAGCGAGGACCTGGGCAAGGAGCACTTTAAGCGCCTCTACGGCAAGGCCCGGGGTGAGTCTCTGCTACGACCACGCTGCGCTGCCCCCGTCGTAGGCATTCGCCTAGAGGCCACCATTGCTTCTGGAACCCGCAGAACTGGCGCTGGAGGCAGTGGGCAACGCGCTCGCTGCTGCGGCAGAGCTAGCCGCAGGCGGAGCGGCGGCGAGCAGCATTCGGGAAGACCGCTCACCGAGATCCACTCGGCCGCCCAACGAGGTCTGCTTCAACACACTCGTCAATGCAGCCCGGGACCTGTGGGTGGACATGCGCCGCCCCGACTCCATCCTGCCCCTGACCCACAACGCGTACCTCAAGCTCTTCGCCCTCTCCAAGCCCACTCTGGTGAGGTAACCACCTGGGCAGCCGCGTTGTGAAATGGTGGCTGCAGGAATGGCTGACATGTGTCCACACCCTGCCGGCCGCACAGGTGGACATGGACTACGTGCCGTACGATTTGATTGTGGTGGACGAGACTCAGGACCTCAACGCGGTCACCCGCCAGCTGGTGGTCGACTGCCAGGTGCGTGCCACTGCAGGGCTCGTACTCACCTTGCACTGGTTCCTGACCCCACCTGACACTTTGCGTGCCGCAGACAAAGACTCCAGTGATTTTGCTCGGAGACCAATACCAGCAGGTGGGAACAACCTGTTGCCTGAAACGTTGAGCGCACTGATGCAGGTGTCCAGACCATTCGCTGCGTCGCAGATTTACTCCTTCAACTACGCCTGCGGCCTGATGGGTCCCGCCGGGAGGAGGTGGGACGACCATCCACCGCTCCGCTGAGCAGTTCTCTCTACGTTGCCGTGCCCTTGTCAGCCTAGCAGTTTGGCCCTTGCAGGATGATCCCCAAGGAGCGGCACGGGCCCACCCTGCCCCTGTCCTCGGCGTTCCGCTACGACCGGGAGATCGCGGCGGCCATCAACCCCATACTGAAGGCGCTTGGGGAGGAGGGCTGCGTGGTGGGCCGCCGTCACGAGGTGAGGGCTTGGCACTTGGACGCACCATGGGGAATTAAGCAGGGCAGGGAGTGTCCGGAGGGCATTTTGGCCTACCCACCTGCCTAAATTGTATGTCGCAGGCAACCCCCGCCAACCCTGCCTCGGTGGTGTACGTAACGGCACCCCTGGACAAGGACCCGCGCTGCGCGTCCATCCAGGAGCTGGCCTCCGCCATCGGGTCGGGGGCCTCGCGCTGGGTGCAGCTGCCGCTCCAGTCCGCCGTGCCGAACCCCGCCTGGCCGCTGGAGCTGAGCCGAGCCGGGCCGGGCTGTGAGTGTCGTGTCCGCTAATGGTTACCATCGCCGTTGATAGATCAGCTTGCCTGGCGCCTACGGCACTCGCCGATTTCGACGCATACCCCCCCACACATCACGTCTCTGCAGGCGACGCCGTGGCTATTCCCGATACCATGCTGCCCGGCACATGGCCGCGGGTGATGCTCGTCGCGCGGTACAACCTCACGCTGGTGAGGCTGTCATTGGAGCTCGCGGCGCTGGGCTTCAAAGTCTGCGTCACGTTTGGTCAGAAGGCCAAGGAGGAACCCGCGGCTCAGCAGCCGCAGGCGCAGCCCAGCCTCACACCGCCGGCAGCGGGGGCGCCGCCCGCAGCCGCCACGCCCACCGGGGCCCAGACGCCGCTGTCCCGCAAGTCCCTGCCGTTCCACCTGCAGCTCGTGCTCGACGTGGCGGACCTCCGGTGAGCAGACTAGCTCTGCAGACCCTCGTTTACAAGGCAGCGCTTTACCTTACCTACCCTTTGCGTGTTCCCTGGGCCCCAGCGACGGCGTGGTGCGCAACCACCCCGAGGACCACCCCATGCACGGACTGGCCGACGTGGCGGAGCTGACCGAGATGGTGCAGAGCGGCCTGGAGCCCGAGCTGGCCCTCGCGCTCAAACTGGTGAGAGGACCGCAGGCTGGGCGTTGCCAGGAGCCCCATCGTTCTCACACCTTGACGTCCTGTAGGTGGACCAACTGGCGGGCCCGAGCGAGGAAGGCGGCCCATCGGCAGCGTCACGCGTGGAGGCCAAACTGGTGGATCTCGCGTCTAGGCTGGTGGGTTGCGTTTCTGGCTCCGGATTGGTCCCGCACGTGGTCCCATACGGCTAACCCTATGCCGTCCTATGGTTGGCGTCTCCTGGGGCAGGTCCTCGAGCGCTCCCAGGCGGACTACTACCTGGTGACCTCGCACAAGGCCAAGGGCGACGAGGCGCCCATCGTGCAGCTGGCGGACGACTTCACTGTCAAGCTGGTGCGCGCAGATGCGGGCTGACTAAACCCCGTCCAGCTTGGCCAGCCGGACCCTCTGACTAAAACCCAACCCTCCCCTTAGGCGCCGACCGAGGAGAAGGGCCGCAACCGGCTGGACCGCATCGTGCAGAACAGCGGCTACGGCCCGGCCCCCGACGAGGCCAATGCCCTCTACGTGGCCGCCACGCGGGCCCAGCGGGTGCTGGTCTGCAACCAGGACGTCAGCGCGCTGCTGCTGCGCATGGACGCCCCCACGCTGCGCCCGGTGGGTTGGCCGGCGGCCGAGGCTGTGTGTGCCAAGGGCCGGGACCGGGCGCCCGTGAACCGTTGTTGGGGTTCGAGGCAGGCGCTCAAGGGAACTGCCCCATGCCAATGTCCATGCAGAGGCCGCCCCTGGAGCTGGTGGAGAACACGCGTGCGGGGGTTGCTGGGGGGCCGAGCGCGTGGCCCTCTGCGGAGCTCACGGCTGGCCCCAACGCGGGTGGCGCGTGGGCCGCAGGCCCTGGACCTAGTGCCGCTGGAGCTGGCGGGGGCCGCGACGCCTCCAAGCGGCTGCACGCGGACCTGCGAGAGGGCCCTGGTGACCACGCGGAGGGTCCGGCGGCGAAGGCCATCCGCTCATCATCGGTACGCCTGGGCATGCTGGCTTGCCTTCTTTTAGCTGTGCCCTTCATGCAGGCCGCATCGCACTCCAGTTTTAGCAACGATATGCGCCCGTCCCGTCGCAGGTGCCGTCAGGCGTGGGGCCCCCATCCGGCACAGCCGCTGGCGGTGGGGCTGGAGCTGGGGGCGATGCAAGTTCCGCTGGCAGCGGCAGAGGCGCTGAGGATGACGATGAGGCGTTCGTCGCAGCCTGCTGCGCAGCCCTCGACGCCTTCGAGCGTCAGGAGGAGGAGCGGCAAAGGCAAGGGGCGCAGGGTCAGCAGCAGGGGGCCCACGGCTCGGACCCTGGAGCAGGCGGCGCTGGGGATGGAGGTGGTGAGGCAGCGCAGGAGGCGACCTCCCTGGCCTGCCCTGAGTGCGGGGAGTACTCGAGGCCGGACCCTCAGGTACGTGGGCAGGTGCTGCATGCTGCACGCCGTGTTGCAGGTGCTGTTTAACAGGTTCAGCGTGGGCTGACTACGTCCTTGTGTCCCCCTTATTGCCTAGGTGACCAGCCGCTGGCGCGTCGAGAGCCGCGGCCGCCTGCTGTGCCGGGCTTGCGAAATGGACAGCATATTCGGACCCACGCTGGCGCTGGTGCAGGGGCAAGCGGCGCAGGCTGCCCCTGGGTGCCGTCAATGGCAGCTGCAGCCTCCTCAGGCCTGCTACCCTCCGCAAGGCCCGGCGGGGTATCAGCAGGCCCCTCAGGCCTGCTACCCGTCGCAAGGGCCGGCGGGGTATCAGCCGCCGCTTCAGGCCGGCTACCTGCCGCGCGGCCCGACGGGGTATCAGCAGGCCCCTCAGGCCTGCTACCCGGCGCAAGGCCCAGCGGGGTATCAGCAGGCCCCTCGGGACTGCTACCCGGCGCAAGGCCCGGCGGGGTATCAGCAGCACCCACAAGCGTACCACCCGCCGCAGGTCAGGCAGCCGGCCTCTGTGCACGCTTCCCCACCGCCGTACGCCCCGCAGAGTCTGGCACAGCAGCAGTGCGGCAACAGTGCCATTCCGGGGCCGGGGCCCCAGTCGGGATGGCCACAGCAAGGCCGGGTGGGAGGCTGGGCCGGGCCCGGATACGCGCCCCACCCTGGGACACGGGGCGTAGGCCACCTGGAGACCGGCGCAGGAGGCCAGGTGCGCAACCAGCAACTGTTGCCCGCGGGGGCGAGCACCAGCAACGCAGCCCCTCTCCACCCACCGTGGCACCAGCAGCACCAGCCATGGGTGCAGCATGCCCAGCCCTGCCCACCGCCCGCAATGCATGGCTTCGGAGGATGGCCTCAGACCGGGCCGCCGGCGCAAGGTCACGTCTGGCCAGCTGCTGGACCCATGCACGCCACAGCGACAGGAGGCCGGGCGCGTTAGTGGGGTCCCTGATCCTGCTCGAGGGTATTGCTAACCGGCGGATTGTACTCTCTGACTGGACAGGGGGTCGGGCGGGCCAGGCCAGGCTAGAAATGACCAGTACGGCGGCCAGCCCCACGGGGCCAAGGATTGACGGCGGGGAATTGCTGACCACCAGGGGCCCAACGGTATTAATTGCAGACTTGGGTTTCAGTGCCCGGACAGTGCGCGGGCAACTCTGTGTCAGGCTTCACACTTTTGGGAGGAAATCAGAAGGTGAGCATGTAGGACGTTGCTAGAGGGACATGTGTGCTTGGGTTGTACGGGACCCTTGGGCGGTGCCTCGGCGTAGTAGTGGCCACGGTTTCATGTGCGGCATTCCAATAACCTGTGGTACAGTACGTATGTATCGCATATGGCCGTGTGCCGTGACTCTTGAGGGTGGCGATGCCTTGCATGTCGAGGTGGCGGGCGGGAGGTAGGCGATGTAATGGATAAGGTGGCGGGCGGGACTCGGTGCAAGATTGTGGCCCCGGCCGAGGAGATACCGGCTGGAGTTGATGGCGTGCACCAGCAGGCAACCGAGCTGCGGCAGCACGTGCCGTTGATTGACTGAGCGACTGAAGCTGTCGGGCGCCAATGCGGGAGCAGAGATGATATCTTGACCCAAAGGCGTGTTACAAGGTGCAACAGGCCAACCAGGAAAGTCCATGAGCACATCCGCCCCCTCGTCCCTCCGTTCGAGAGCGCTTGCGGCATACCCATCCTGCGTCCGAGCCGCATGAAGGCGAATTGGCCATCCGGTGAGCTATCGTTCGGCGCTTCTCCACGATGGTCCGCGCATCAACCCCTCAATTTCTCCAACTGCCAAGCTGCGCAACAAACAGCTCTTTTCGCCCGAAGCCCCAAGCGCAGTGCCGCGCCTCCGAACCTGCTAGCCTCCACCACTCAGTCCGCCTAAGCTCTCGGCGGTGCACACCACCACGACCAGCGGCGAACCAAACTACTTCCGGCCCCCAGTCCGGCCCCAACCCGCGCCCCCTGCATGACTGACAGCCCTGCACACCCACACTTTGACCGCCCCCACTTTGGCCGCCTCGGGCTCTACTTGCCCTTCTTGGCCCTCTTGGCGGGGGGCGCATCGTCCTTCTTCTTCTCCGCGCTCTTGGGCTCCTCCTTCTTGGCCGCGGCCTTGCCCTTGCCCTTGGGCTCGGCCTTGGGCTCCTCCTTCTTGGCGGCCGCCTTGGCGCCCTTGGCAGCGGCGCCCTTGGGCTCGGCCTTGGGCTCCTCGGCCTTCTCGGCCTTGGCGCCCTTGCCCTTGCCCTTGGCGGCCGGCTTCTTGGCGGGCTCCTCCTTCTTCTCCTCCTCGGGCTCCTCCTCCTCCTCCTCCTCCTCGTCGTCGTCCAGCATGGCCGCCTTCTCGGGGGAGGACAGCAGGAACTTGGCGATCTCGACCTGCTCGCGGGAGGGACAGATGCGGGATGGAGGCAGGGCTCAGACTGAGAGGACTGACAACTTCAAGGAATTTACAGCAAGGCAGCCAGGGCAGTGCGACGAGGCAGTGCGAGCCGCCGCTTCCGCCCACGCCCCACCTTGCCCGGCGACTTGCGCATGGCGGCGACCTTGGCGTTCTCCTTGGCCTGCTCCTTGGCGGCCTCGGGGTCGGGCATCACCGTCACGGTCACACCGAACTCGTACAGCATCTGGGGGCCGAGGACAAAAGGATGGGATTGTGAGAGCGCAGGTTAGACTGGATAAGAGCTGGAGGGCTCCGGAAACTCGAGGCCTCAGCGGTGTATGGCTACATGCTGGATGCACCAGGCCTCTCCATCCACGCCGCCACGCGTACCTGCGCGAAGGCCACCTTCTCCCTCTCGTCTCCCCCCGGCACGGGGATGTCCTTGATGGCCAGGGGCTTGGCCTTGGTGGAGGCCAGCACGGCGGCCAGCGCGGGGCCGAAGGCCACCGGCAGGAGGGGGCCCTGCGAGCAATAGAGGGTCACACGAAGCCGCCATGAGCAAGAGCTTCAATCGCAGAGCCATCGGTCAGTTTTTGGGTCCCTGGGCGCCTGCCGCCGGCCTGCCTTAAGCACCCCGCCCCGCCCTCCTTACCAACACTAAACCCACAACCCGCACCGCACCCTTCCCTATCCAACCCCTTCCCTTCCTGCCACCCACCGGCAGCTCCAGGATGGGGTCGTCCAGGTCGTCATCGTCGCTGTCGCCGCCCTCCTCGTCGCCCTCGCCATCGCTGTCATCGCCGTCCATGTCCATCATGTCCGCGTCCGAGCCGCCCTCGCTCTCGCCCTCCTCCTCCGCGTCCGCCTCCTCCTTGGCCGCCGCCTTCTTGCCCTTGGCCGGCGCCTCCTTGGCCGGCGCCGCCTTGCCCTTGCCCTTGGCCGCCGGCGCCTCCTCCTTGTCCTCGAAATCCTCATCCTCCTCGTCCTCATCGCTGTCGCTGCCCAGCATGCAGGCCGTGCCGCAGTTCTCCTGCGGGGAGCATGGGGGAGCATGGGGGGGCATTGGGTCAGGGGCGTGTTGGTGGGAGGGTACGGTCCTGCGAGGGCAGGGCGGCTCGGCCCTCAGCTCACGGTTTGACCTGCTGGCCGCCAGCACCGAGAGCGCAATACTGGGTGGGAGCGGGAGGGGGGAGCGGGAGGGGGCTGCGGCGAGTGGCCACTTTCCCCTCCCTCCCCCCCTTCCTTTCCCCGCCCTCCCGCTGCCACTGCCACTCACGTCGTGCTCGTGGTGGTGGTGGTGGTCGTCCTCGTCCTCCGAGTCCTCCTCGTCGTCCGGGATGCCGTGCGTGAAGCGGCTGTTCTCGCCGCACAGCACCAGCTTGATGTGGGGCTGTGCGTGGGGAGCGGGGGTGGCATGGGCGCGGGTTGTGTGAGTTGCAGGGCGAAGCATGGCCTGGACGGTGAGCAAGCTCTCCAGTAGTCTACCCCGCCAGTCCTTTGCTCTCCACCCTCCATCCCGGCCCTGCACCCAGACTCGGGCCGACCGACCCACCCACTCAAGCTCTCCCCTAGCCTAGCCTGCCAGCCCCGCCCCGTTCTCACCACCCTCCCCTCCGATGCAGCACCCCGCCGACCCACGCGCCGCCGCAACGCCCTCTCACCACCGTCTCGTCGTCCTCCTCGTCGTCGTCCTCCTCCTCCTCCTCGCCCTCGTCCTCCGAGTCCTTGTCCGCGCCCTTGGGCACCTCCACCGGCAGCGCGTGGAAGGCGGCGGGGTTGCGGCAGTAGACCTGCTGGGAGGCCTCCGAGGGCTCGGGGCCCTGGTCGGGCAGCTGGATGGGGTGAGGGGGCAGGCGCCTGCGGGGGGAGCGGGCAGGCGAGGGCAGGGTGGGCGGGAGTTCGGCGGAGCGAAAGCGGAAGCAAAGGCGTGGACAGAGGAACGCGAGGCTCGGCTTTACGGGGGGAGAGCAGGGCCCCTCCCCCACCCTGCCTCCTGCCCCCGCATCTCCCCAGCACCCCCCCCCCGTCAACGCTCCTATCCCCCTCCCCACCCACTTGGCCAGGAAGTCCACGGCCATGGACTCCACCGCGGGCGCCAGGAGGGCCCCCGGCGCCGCCTCCAGGCGGGCGGCCAGGGCGCGGAGGCCCGCGGCCAGGGCCTCGGCGGCCGGCTTGGCGGCGGCAGCGCTGGCATCAGAGGACTTGAGCTCGGCCTGGGGAGGGGGGAAGAAAGGGGGGAGGAGGAGTGCGAGCGGGGAGGGGGAATGACGAGGGGGGAAGCGTCGCCTTGGTCAGGAGGGGGAGCGGGGCGCGGGCGTTGCGCGGCCAATGCGGGGTGCCAAGGGGGTGTCCCTTGAGAAGACCCTCGATGGCCCCTGGGCTGGGCTGCTACGGCCCTCCTCCTTCCAACCCCCAACCCGCCCCCCCACCCAGTCCACCCCACACCCCCAACAACCCCACCCACCAGCACGCCCATGTTGTAGACCAGGCCCACGGGGAGGCCCTTGCGCAGCTCCAGGGGCAGCGAGCGCTCCGCGTCGTCAGTGCCCGAGGCGGACTGGGGGCAGCCAGGGAGGGAGGGATTGGCGTGGGGAGCGGTGGTCGACAGCTGGAGCCGAGACGCCAGCACCCCATTGACCGCTCGCTGCAGCCCCCTTGGCGGTGCCCTGTGCCAGCAGGCTGCGCAGCCTCCGTCCCGCGCTCCTTCCTCGTAGAGTCCCCTGACAGTCGTCTCCTGTGCCTCACGCGCGGCAAACACCCGGATTGAGCAACCCACCAACTTTTCGCGCAGCCCCTCCCGCTCCCCGCCCCACCTTGATCACGGCCCCCGCCAGCTTTCCGAAGTGCCAGCCCCCGAACGAGTACAGCGCCACGTGGCAGGAGGGCGTGTCCTGAGGAGGGAGGCAGCCGCACGTGGGGCAGCCGGGGGCCGGAGGGCAACCAGTGAGTGGGGCTGTGCTCGCTGCCCTGCTGCGGGGTTCGGGCAGACAGGCCCGCAGAGCGCTGCAAGCCTCCGTGCTTCCAGCCTATGCTGGGCCGCTGGGCTGCTGGTATTCTGGGTGTGGAAGGCTATCCATCCCGTTGCCTTCCAACACACATGACGCCCCACATGTCAGCACCCCCCTGTGTCTCCCTTCACGCCCCCTCCCCGCCCTCCCCTTGTTCCCCCGATGACCCCCCACCCCCGACGCCCACCTGAGTTCCCGTGTGGATGATGTGCCCGCGGGGCACGTACAGCACGTCCCCCTCGCCCAGCTTGGCCACCAGCAGGGGCTCCTTGAGCGCCTCCTGGGGTGTTGTGGTTGGGGTCGGGGTTGGGGTTGGGGAGGGAGGGGTGAAGAGGGGGAGAGGTGAGGGTGGCGAAGGCGGAGGGCTGGTGCGGCAGGCCGTTGAGCCTGGGGAACAAGTCCGCAACCCTGCTGATAGGGGCCGCCTCTCTGCTCCGTGTATACAGTGCTTTACCCGGTGGGGGGCATGGACCAGGGCCTGGAGTCTGGACCCCTCCAGCCTGTTGCGACCCCACAATCCACGCCAGCCCCACCTACAGCGCCGCCGCCACGCCCCCTCGCCCACCCCCCACCCTGTCAGCCACCCACACACCCACCCACCTCTGGCACGCTGTCCCCGCTGTTGCAGGGCAGCTCGAGCACCGGCTTGTAGACCTTCCAGGTGCGGGTGCCTGGGGTTCCGCGGGGAGTAGCAGGTGCATGGATGAGATGATGGATTGATGCGTCGACGCCGGGAATCCTGCCAGCCTGGCCCCGCCCTGTAGCCGCCGGCACCAGAGCACGCCACCCTTCCCGCCCCTCCCCACCCCTCCCCGCCCCTCCTCACCCCTCCTCACCCCTCCCCGCCCCTCCCCGCCCCTCCCCGCCCCTCCCCCAACCTCCTCCTCCCCCTCCCGACGCCCTATGCCCTCACCCTCGGTCTGGCACAGCCACATGTCCCCCTCCTCGTACTCGGGGGGGGACCCCGAGGCCCCCGCGGGGATGATGGTGGCCCCCGCCCCCACCAGGCAGCCCAGGGCCGACTCCAGCGCAGAGGCCAGGCGCCACACGCCGCTGACCACGCGCTGGGGTGTGGGAGGGTGGGAGGGGAGAAGCAAGTGAGAGGGGTGGCAGGGTGGGGGGTGCGGAGCTCGGCTAGGGTGGTGGCAGGCCAAGGCCAGGCTTGCGGCAGCAGCGCCGTTGCATGGGGAGGGCGCGTGCGGCTCGTGCGGAAGCACGCCCAGGCGCCTCCGCCCCTCACCCGCTGCAGCCCCGCTCCATGCGCCCTCCCACAGGCATTTGAAGCTGCATCCCCCTCCGGCATCCCTGCCACCCGGCTCCCTGCATCCCCGTCACCCTCCCTTCCTCCCTCCCTCCTTCCTACCCTCAACCAGGCCTCATACCCCATATACACGCTTTGGGGGTTCGCTCTGCTTGCTACTACCGGTAACACAGGGACAGCACAAACACTCGTACCGACCTGGGGCTGGCGCAGGTGCATGATCACGTTCTGCTCCTCAATCAGCTCCTGGATGAGGTTGGAGTCGGGCGTCTGGGACTGCGAGGGCGGATGGGGGAGAGAGAGGGGGCGCGAGGGAGGACAGCGGTCTGATGTCTGTTGTGAGAGGGAGCAACACTTGGGCTGTAGAGAGCGTCACCGCTCCCCACCCAAGCTGGCCACGCTTCGCCCTTCCCTCGGCCTCTCCCGTCCCAAAGCTTAGCCCATGCCCCCCACAGCAGCCCTGCCCGCGGCCAAGGCCAAGGCCAAGGCCAAAGCGCTCCTCCAGTGCCAGGCAGCCATGTCCTCCCCAACCTTCAGGGTTACAGCTGACAGGCACCCCGCTCGCCCCACCTCCCAAGTCCCAGGCAGTAATGCACTCCCCAACCTGCAGCGCTCAAGGCACCCCACACAGCCCCCCGCCCGCCCGCCCCACCTCCTCATCCCCCGGCTCCACCAGCTCCTTGGCTCCGTCCACGAAGCGCTCCGCAATGAGGTCGCGGCCGAAGCGGAGGAGGCCCACCTGCATCACCATGGCGTCGTCGACGTCTGGGGGGAGGGGAAGGAGGGAGGGAGAGAGGGGAAGGGGCAAGGGGGGGCGTGGCACGGATGAGAGGGAAGGGGCGTGAGCAAAGCGCTGAGGGTGGGTGCGGGGCTGAGGCTGTGAGAGGCGGAGGCGGGGGTGGGCAGAAGTCTGGCTCTGCAGCTTCCCGTGCAGGTTTCCTCGGGATATCTTAACACTCACAGCCCTCACCAAGTCTCCGGGACCCGCCTCACGGGACTGGACCCGCCCTGAAACCCCGAGTACAGGCTCCACCACCCTCCCTCACCATCATCCATGGTCAGCGCGGCACCCGCCTCGCCCGGGTCCTGGTCCCGCAGAATGAGCGTGCCCGCACGGATCGCATCGACGGCCTTCTTGAGCACGTCAATGTTGTAGAGGCCCTTGAAGAACGACTTGCGGTCCTCATTGGCAGCCACATGCACCGGCGCCTTCTCCCAGTTCTCCTTGAGGAAGGCGTCAGTGCTCTGCAAGTTTGCACACGGGTGAGAATCGGCGCGTCGATAAGCGCTACGAAGTGCACTTCGCGCTGGGCGGCCGCCGCATGGCGGGAACGGTATCGTCGGAAGGCCCGGCGGGGGATTCCCAGGCCCCCCGTCGATGCGACCCGACAGGTCGTTGATGTTTGTTCGATACAAGCAGGTAATGGGCTTCAAACAAGGGAACTTCACCGAGTCGCAGATCTGCGGCCCTCGGGCGGAACACGCCCTGGAAATAGCTTCCGGCTTCCGCGTCAAGACCTGCGTACCTTGCCGCTCAGGAACGCAAGGGGCTCCAGGTCAACCTGGCTCGGCTCCGGCAGGGGCTCCGGCACCGGCAAATCGAAGCCCGCGAAGCCCTCGTCGTCGTCGGACTCCTCCTCGCCAAGGTCCTCCACCTCCTCCTCCTTCTCAGGCTCCGGCTCCACCTTCTTCGGCTTCTCCTCCTTGGCCGCTGCCTCGCCCGAGTGCTTGCGCTTGCCCATCCTGCCTTCTGTCGCGACTGTTGGTGCTATGTGCGAGATAGGCGAGTGGACTGGAACAGTGAGCACGTCAAAAGTTATGGACGCGACACGTAAAGTAGAGTGCAGGCGGCGCAGACTTGGAGTAATGAACTCTGCCGTCGGCACCCGCTCCGGCACGAACCCGCCGTACAAGTCGCCGACGCCCCCAGACTGCGTCCTCTTGCGGCCCACAGATGCATCGAGTGTCGTATAGAAAGCTTGCAACGCTCCGCTCTACTGGGCTCTACAATCGAACGACGGAACGGTCTCGCTCCAGGTGGCGCCGTCGCCCTGCATACTCCTGCTGCACAATGTGTGCCCCACGCGATAGCCTTCCAGTCCTCGGCAAGCCCTGCCAATCCCACACTGCAGGCTGCCCAAATCCACAAATCCTGTCTTGCCGCTCCTCCAGTCCCTGCCCCACAGTGCCTTCACGCCAGTCTTTGCCCCCCCAACCCCGCCGTTGCAGGTCGGGGGTGGCCCCAGTCCCGCTCATTCCTCCGTACAGTACCGCGCGGCGCATTCAGCCCACAGGCTCGCTCAGCCCCTTCCTCTTGTTGGCCTCTCTAGTTAAGACCCCTCCCTTACGTGACAGCTACCTGCGCCTATTCCCCCATTCCCTCGGCTCCGCTCAGCCCTCTTTTCGCCCATGTGCCCTTCAGCGCTGGCCGCCGCCGGCCCTCAGCGCCGCCACCGCCGCCAGCAGTCCCTCCATACTGCCCGACGGCGTGTCGCCGCCGCCAGCGGCCGACGGAGCGCTGCTCGACGCCAGCAGCGCCCCCGAGTTGCCGCCGCCGGGCGTCCAAACCTCCCCGCCGCCGACGCCGCCGACGCCACTCGGGCCCCGCTGGTGCGGGAAGGACCCCTGCCTCGATGAGGAGTACGGCCGCACGTCGAAGTCCCCCGAGTACTGCCCGCCGCCCTCCTCGCCGTACAGCACGGAAGCCGTAGCTCCCCCGTGGCCGTACTCGTCGCTGCTATAGCCGCCGACGGCGCCGCCGCCGCCGCCCTCGCCCTCCTCCGGCGGGCTGCCCCGCACAGCAGCGGCGGTGTTGGCAGCAGCGGTGAAGCTGCCTCCGCCAGCGGCGGCGCCTGCAGCCGCCTCCGCCGCGGCGGAGGCGGCAGGTCCCGTGTGTCCCTGCTGCCGTAGGGCCTCCACCGCCGCCGCGTACAGCCGCCGCTCCTTGCGGCTCAGACGAGGTTCGGCGGCGGCGGCGGGGGCGGCGGCGGGGCCGCGGGCGCGGCCGCCTTGCTGCTGCGCGGTCCCGGGCGGCGGCACTGCCCGGATGTCGAGGGAGTTGCGGGTGCGGTCGATGCAGTGCGTGATGAAGGCCGACTCCAGGGAGGACCCCTCGCTGTCCTCGTCCTCCTCCTCCCCCTCGCCACCGTGGCCCTCCTCCGGCTCCTGCTCCTCGGCCCCGTAAGCGCCGCCGCTGCCCCGCCGCTGCGCCTGACCCCGCAGCCGCTGCTGCAGCTGCAGACGCAGCGGCGGCGCGCCGGCGCCTCCGGCGGCGCCGTACGCCTCTGACGCATGCTCGTCCTCCACGAAGGTGGTCGCGACGGTCGCCAGTGAGGCGATGCTGCGGTACATCTCGTCCTCGGACGAGCACGACTCGTCGCCGTACGCGTTATCGCCGTACGTGTCGTACGCGGTGTTGTACGACGACATGCCTGGCGCCGCCACGACGTACGAATCGTACAGCCCGGGGGGCCCGCCGCCGCGCTGCAGGTGTTGGTGGTGGCGGGGGTGCGGGGGTCCGTGGGGGCGCGGCTGCGGGGGACCAGCAGCAGGCCCCGGCGGGCCCCGGTAAGGGCGTCCGGAGGGGGGACCGTAGGACGGCTCGGGGTGGGCGTGTGAAGGCGGGGGTCCGCCCCGCGGTCCTCGTTGCTGAGGAGGAGGCCCGCGGTGCGCTGGGCGGCGGTAGGCTTGCGGCGGCGCCGGACCCGATCCAGCGGCTGTCGGCGGCGGCATGCCGTACACGCCGCTGTCGTACGGCGCCGTGCGGTCGCCGTACGCCGCAGCGGCGGCGGCCGTGTCGTGGGGCGAGGGCTCGTCGTCTGCCTCCGTGATGGGGTGCAGCCGGCCGGGAGGGGGCGGGGGCAGAGGGGCGCCGGGCGTGGCGGGGTGCCGCTGCGGGATTGCAGGAACAACAGGCACGGGAAAAGTGGCGGGGGGTCAGAGCCTGTCCGCTATCGCCCGACCGGTCGCCCGACCGGCCGCAAGAACACCCAGCTGAGCCGCTGCAAGACCCACCGCTCGGTGCCCGGGGCCGCCGTCGGGCCTGAGCCGCTCCCAAGCGCCCGCCAAGCTGGACGCGGAGGCATCGGCGGAGGCCGCCTCCCTGCCGCCGCCGCCGCCGCCGCCGCCCGGCAGCCAGCCCGCTGCCGCCGAAGAGGAGGAGGCGCCCGGGGGCGGCAGCCCCAGCGGGTGCGGGTGGGGGGGCGGGTGGCCGCGGGCGCGGGGGCCGGCCCGCCGGGCGTAAGGGGGCCCTCCTGTAGGGTGGGGAGGGGTGCAGGATTGAGGTGCTGTACGAGCCCGGAGTCCTCTGCGAACGTTCCCTGTCTCCTCCTCTACGCCCTTCCTGGTCAGTCACCTGCCCTTGATCCCAAGCCTCCGTCCCCAAGCAACACACACGAGCACTCACCGGTGGCATGGGAGGCCGAGGCGTAAGACCCCCGCTGCACCCCCTGCGCCTGCGGAGGGCCCTGCCGCTGCCGGGCTGCGCCGCCGCCGGGGGTGGCGCCGCCCCGGGCACGGCGGCTGCCGCCTCCGGCCTCCGAGGCCGCGCCGCTGGGAGCCCCGGGGCCTGCGCCCAGCGGCGCGGGGCCTGGCAGGTGCACCCCCGCCGCCGCCGCTGCGCGCGGCTGCTGCTTCTGGAAGGCCCGGATGCGGGCCAGCGTGTCGGAGAAGAGGATGGCCTGGGATGGGGGAGGAGGGGCGGGATTATCCAATAAGGGGCTCGCGTAGGAGCTCTGGATGGTAGGGAAGGAGGCCGCGTGAGCTGACCACGTGAGGTGATATTGGACAGTGCTGATGGGGGCATCGTGGGGCCGCCGGCTGAGGCCAAGCCCACAGGTAGATGTCAGCCAGCGGGAGCCGCCTTGCACCCCACCCCCACCCCAAGGCCCCCACCCACCTGCAGGGGACCTGCCTGGCGCCGGGACACGCGCACACCTGCGGCGGTGCAGTCAACACAGGGGTGGTGGGTCACATCGTCAGTCACTGCACTGCACACGCCCACCAGCCCTCGTCCCCTGCTCACGCCCCCACGCACAACCACCTATCCCATCCCTCCCCCAGCCCCCAGACCACGCGCAGCGCCCCCCCTGCCCCCACCACTTGCCCCCCACCCTACCCGACATGAGGCTGGTGACCTTGCCCCACTCCCCCCTCGCGTAGCCCAGCAGCTCCTCCCGGTACCCCAGCGCCGCCAGCTCCGTCAGCAGCCGGGAGCGCTCCGCAGCCAGGTGGTCCGCCATGGGGGAGGCGGAGGCGGAGGCGGAGGAGGCTGCGTGGGAAGGAAGGTGGGCAGGGAGGGAGGTGTAGGGTGGGAAGGAGACGTGTCGATGGGTGCGGAAGGGGCGAGGGCGGGGCGGGTAGGGGGCATGGATTAGGGCAGGGAGAGGGCGTGTAGACAAGTGGGATGGCGGAACGCCGAGGTATGCTAGGGCTGCCTGGAGAGCGCGGGGTAGATCAGAACACGCACCGCCACCCCGAAACGGACACCCCCGGGGCTGTCGCGCTACCTACCCCTACCCGTGTGGCCGTGGGCCTGGGCCTGCTGGGGCCCGGGCCCGGGGGGCATCATGCCCAGCAGGGAGTCCACCAGCTTGAGCCTTCGGGGGGGAGGGGGGGGGACAGCAGGGGAGGAGTTGGTGTTGGAACGAGGAGGGAGCCGCGTGTGAGGTCTATCCTGCAGGGCCCGGCAGGGCAGGGCAAAGCGTGCGGGTCCGGGTGGAGACTGGCATGACCCAACCCACCGGAGCTCGTGCTTGGCCCTCGCCGCCGCCACCGCCGCCAGCTCCTCATCCAGACTGCCGATCAGCGACGCCACCTCGCCCTCGATGTCGGGCCCGCCGCCGCCGCCCTCGCCGCCGCCGCCACCACCGCCGCCGCCGCCGCCGTCGAACGCCTCGCCGGCGGCGCCGCGAGCCTGCGCGGCGTATGGCGGGATGCCGGCGGCCGCCAGGCCGCCGCCAGCGGCCGCCGGGCTGACGTCGTGCGTGCTGTACTGGGCCCGGTGGCGGGGGATGGGGGCGCCGGGCGCGCCGCGGCCGCCGGTGACGGAACCCGCCACGGAGCCGGCGGCGGAGCCGGTTCGGTAGAGGTCGTTGGTGCAGCATACCTCTGAGAACGTGATGGACTCCTGCCCCAGCAGGCCGAGGCCGAGGCCGTGGTTGCCGCCGTCAAGCGGGCCGCCGGGCCCGGCGGAGGTGGCGGCAGCGGCAGCGCCGTAGAGGTTGGGCGGCAGGGCCGTTGGCGGCGGCGGCTGCAGCGGCAACGGCTCCGGCAGCGGGGGCGGCAGCGGCAGCGGCGGTGCGGCGCGTGTCGGCGTGATGTAGGACTCCGGCGCTCTGCCGGACCCGGGCCCAGCGCCGGCGCCGCCACCATCCTCGTAGGGCGTGGCGAAGGGCGAGGGCCGGTGGCGCACGGTGGGGGCCGCTTCCGCCGCCAGTCGACCAGGGCTGCCCCGGTAGCCGCTGGACGGCATCTGTCCGTATCCGTACGCGCCGCCGCCGCCGCCGCCGCTGCCGGGTGGCGGCGCTGCCAGCTGCGGCCGGGCCTTGGCCGCCAGCGCTCCGGGGCTCTGGGGCGGCCTGACGGGGTACGTCACGACCGCCGGCGCCGGCGCCAGCGGCGCGACGGCGCCGCCACCGCCCATACCCGCCGCGCCAGCGGCAGCGGCATGGCTTCCGCTGCCGTTACCGCCGCCGTTACCACCACCGGAAGCCTGCTGCCGCCAGGGCGGGAGGATCAGCGGCGCTGGCTCGGGCTCCTGCCGCAGGGCGACGGCGGGGGAGCGGGGGGCGGGGGGCGGCAGGGCGATGCCGCGCATGGGGGAGCGCAGGGGGCGCACGGCGGCGGGCAGCAGCGGGGGGCGGGCGGGGGAGGGGGGGGTGGCGCTCTTGCTGGGCGGGGCCATGGGCGGCCGAGTGGGGGAGGCGGGGCCGAGGTCGGCGCCCGTGATCTTCTTCTTGACTGCGGGGGGCAGGAGGGACAGGAGGGTCGAGAGGGGGAGGAGACAGGCGAGAGGGGCCGGAGGGCGAAAGGCAAGGGGGCTGTGTGGAGAGCGGATGGAGCTGGGCCCTGAGCATCTTCCAAGACGGGCTGATCCTGGGCCCCGTTACCAGGGACTCACACTTGCTGAGCAGCCGGCGGAGGATGCCCTTCTTCTTGCCAGCGGTCTCCTGCGGCACACGAGCGGACCAGGGGTTGATAGAGTCATCTCCCTCCGCTTAATGCCTCTCGTCCCTGCCTCCTAGTGCCAGGCATCACCTCCACGGCTCCATCACATTCCCGACGGCACCTCTGTCCTCACCAGCCCCTGGCGTGTGCGCCCTCGCCCCCTCCCCCTCTTTCACCTCCCTAGCACGCACGCCTCCCTCCCGCCCTCCCCCCGCCCTTCCCCCCCCCCTTACCTGCAGCTTCTTCGGGTCTAGCTGCAGGCTGGCCACCACATCCACCGCACCGCCGTACACACCGCCGTACGGGTCGTACGCATCGTGGGCCCCATGCGCTCCGCCGTACTGGCCCCCGTAGGACTCCAGGTCCTGCGGCGAGGTGCTGCCGGGTGGGGGGCCTCCGGGGCGCATGCTGCACGGCGGGGGGCTAAGGCGGGGGCGGGGGGGCTCTGGCAGCCGGCGAAGGCCGCGGAGGCTGGGCCCCTGACCTAGCACGCGGGCTGTGTCGCTGGGGTCGGGGTCGGATTGGAGTCGGCTTTGGAGGAGCGATAGGCCTGCGGATGGAGCGTGAGGAGGGAAGGGGCGGTCGGGTCGGAAGAGGGGGTGAGGAGCCTTGAAGCGAAACGGGGATAAGCGCCGTGCGCTTGAGGCGGGAACGCTCTGGCCCTCTGCGCGCTCCCCGCAGTCACCCCGCGCCGCAGCAGGGGCCTCACCAATGAATAGCCCGGCAGCGGCGCGGCGCCGGAGGCTGAAAGCGCCTGGTAGCGGTGGCCGAAAGCTTGGCGCTCCGAGTTCCAGGCGGGCTGCGGTCCGTAGCGCTGGGGGATGCTCCTGTGGCTGCGCGAATAAGATCTTGTGTGTGTCGCTGTTGTGCGGGTGAAAGCTGCGCAGCCGAGGCGGCGGGAGCGGAAGGCGGCAGCGCGGGGAATCCCGCCGTCCCGCCAAAACGCCATGCAGGAGATCCAGCCCTTCGGACCCGCTCCTGCGAGCAACGCATCCCGACGCGGCAACGCAGCACCGCAGCACTGCACGCACATCCACTACTGACATAGCCGCAATGCGCCTCACCAGGCGCTAGCACCCAGGTGCCCAGCGCAGAGAGCCGGTGACGTCGCTCTCACAACCCCAGTTCATACTAGCAAAGAAATGCGGCCCTTGCGACCGCTGCAGCCCGAGCCCCACGCCGCGCTGCAGCTCGGGGCCCTGGGGCCGCGGTCGCCCGAGGATGAGGCGGCGCGCGGCCCAGCGGGTCCCTCCGCGGCCACCTCTGCCTCTGCCTCGGCCTCGCAGCCCCCGCTCCCCGGCTCCCCGCTGCCGCCCGACCGCCCCGCCTCCGCCACCGCCCGCTCGGACCGTGGGGGCGGGGGCGGGCAGACCCTGTGGCAGTGGAACCCGCTCGCCCCTCCCGTCCCGCCCCCCGACCCCGACCCAACCAGCCTGCCGCACGCGCACCGCTCCCATCACAGCCGGCGGCTGCACGCAGGGTCCCCCGCCGCCGCCGTTGCGCCTGCCGGCGCCTCCGCCGCCGACCCCCGCGACGGCGCCGTCCGGCGCTTCCGGGAGCAGACGTACGACACGTTCCGGCCCATGCCGACTCTGTACGGAGCACTGGCGGTTATGGCCGTACTGGTGGCGGTTGGGCTGGGCCTGGGCGTGCCGCTGCTGCTGGCGGCGCACCAGGCGGCGGAGGTGCGGGTGCCGTACGACGACGCTCCGCCGCTGGGCCCCTTTGGAGACCCCAGCGGCGGCGGGGCAGGCGGTCTAGTGAGGACGTGAGCGGGGTTGGTGAGCGCGTGTCGAGGGAAGGGATGGAGAGACCTTCAGCACACGGGAGAGAAAGCGCTGGTGCTATCAGGGGCATCCGATCTCAACCCGCCGTTTCCGGCTTCAGCAGCAACCACCGTGTGGATTTCACCTCCGCCAACCCTCCCAGGCATCAGGACGCCCAGTCCGACCTGGCGTCCGCGGGTGACGCCGGCGTACGGCAGGTGCTGGAGCTGCCGCCACTGCGCCGCCGGCTGAGGCCACCCGTGTACGTGCTGTACGAGCTGAGCGGGCTGTACGGCACCCACAAGCGCTACGTACGGAGCGTCAGTCGGGACCAGCTGGCGGGGGAGACGCTGGCGGCTGGGGAGCTCAGCACGTGGGTCCCGGGGCCGGGCGTGGGAGGGGCGGGTGATACCGGGAGAGTGCTGTCGAGAGGGGAGGCCGGGGCGACGAGTGCGGCTTTGGTCAGTGCCTTACTTTGTGCGTGAGGCTTGTGCCGGTATTCGCCGTATGCTGAGTGAGGCTTGTACCGGTGCTCTACATCGGCGGAAAGGGACCGGGCAGTTCCGCGCTCGCGAACTCTGCTTCCCTGAAGTCGGTGCTTTCGTCAAGTGAGTGTGCACGCGAGTTCCTATCAAGGCACTTGCGTCGTCAGGTGTGTGTGCTCATTCGGTGTGCAGATCCGCAAGGGCCCCATGCCCCTGCGGTCCTGTGTCCAATCCCGCGTGCAGTGCCAGCCCTCGACACTCATCCCCCTTCACCCCACCCACCCCTCGCCCCGCCCAACCGATGGGCCCAGGTGTGAGCCGCGGCTGTGGCTGGGCGGCGGCCCCAACGCCTCCCTGCCCGACCGGGGCCTGATCAACCCTTGCGGCCTGAGGGCGGCCTCCCTCTTCAACGACACCTATGCGCTGGCGGCAGGTGCGTCGGGTGTGTGTCAGCTGGCCGGACTCCACATATGCGTTCTGTGGACCAACCCTCGCTCGCCCCCTCGCTGCCCACTACCCACTCCCCCCTGCTTCTCTTCGCAGACCCCGCCACGTGTGGGGCTGCGGCGTCAGGCGCTGACGTCAGCAGCTCCGGCAGCAGCGGCGGGGGCCTGGCGGTGGCGGAGCCGGAGCCCGCCACCACCCTCCCCTCCCCCTCCTCTTCTTCCCAAGCAACCACCGCCCCCCCCTCCGCCGCCGCCCCCTACGCCCCGCTGCCCCTGGACCGGGACGCCGTGGCATGGCCCCTGGAGGCCCGGCGGCTGTACGGCATGTACAACGCAACCAACCTCAACACGCAGCCCGCCAGCCGGGAGGGCGGCGCTCTGGCGGCGCCGGTACGGCAGGCGACTGACCTGCACGTGTGGATGCGGCCGCCGTCCAGGTGAGGATATGTGGAACAAGAAGAGGGGCAGAAGACGGTCCTTGGCATACATGTGGCGTGGGGGCGATTGAGGCCTACGCAGGGCAGCTTTGCTTGCGGTTACTGCATTGTGTTGGCGTGACGGCTGCGTTGAGTTATACGTCGCCCCCCTAATCCCGACTGGCCCCAGGCCCACCGCGCTCAAGCTGTACGGCATCATCGACAAGGAGCTGCCCGCGGGCTGCCGCCTGCGGTTGGCCGTCGCAAATCGGTACGACAGCTATGCGTGGGGCGGGTCCAAGACCGTAGTGCTGTCCAGCCAGTCGTGGTACGGCATGAGTAATACAGTGCTGCCCGCCGTACTGCTGTCGTTGGCGGGCCTGGGGGCGGCTGGGGCGGCGCTGCTGCTGGTGCTGGCGGCGGTGTGGAGGAGGGTGGCGTGAGTAGGGCAGACTTGGAGGGTGTGAGGGGGGGTCGCATGCGGGTTGCAGGGGCCGCATATGGATCCAGATCGGGGACTGGATGGGGAGTTGTTCAACGGATGCGCTGAGGCGAGGTGTCGACATGGGGCTAGGCAAATCTGGAATCTTTACAGGACATCGTCGATCATGCTTTCATGTGCCGCGCAACGCATCTGCTGTAGTACGCAATGCACGGGCCCTGCATACATGGCCGACGGCAATGGCCGGATGCCTTCAATCCCTCAGTACCTACTCCCAGCGCTCGCCACCCAATTTGACCGCACTCGCCATTGCACAGCGTACAGCCTCCGGTGCATCGTTCCACACCGCAGCCCAAGGTTGACCCCAGCCTTGTCAAGCAGGGCTGTAGAAATATAATCGAGCTTAGGCCTGTCATGCGATGCGGTATATAGCTACCCATTGTATTGCTCACGGCTACTTCGTAGCCATGGTACACCCAGGCTCACAGCACCTTGACGCACGGTCCTCGAGGATCACTCGGAACTCTAGCTGCAGGGCCCTGCGCACCGCACTGCGCAGCCTCTCTGCACCACGTCGCCCACCCACACCAGCCACGCAACTTTCATGGCCCTGCGGCAAGCATTCACGCGTTGGGCGCTCGGCTAGCCCACCCACTCTTGCCCATGCCCCGTGGCCTCACCCACCCATACCCGCTGCTGCGTGCTCTTGACCCCTCCACAGCCCCGCCCTCAGCCCATGCCCAGCTGGCTCCTTAGCGCCTGCAGCTCGTCCAGGCTCATGTGCTCCAGCTCCCGTTCCACCACCTGCGGCAGGAAGGAGCGCGGGGGAAGGCTAAGGACACGCGGCCAACAACCCATCAAGTGCGGGCAGCAGTAGCGAAAGGGAAGGGTCAATTCCGACACGGGGCTGCAACCTCCAACCTTCGACCGGGCATGGCGGTAGTCGGGCAGAAGCCGGCGAGGGAGTTGTCAGGACCAGTACGGTCAGCAGGACCCTGGCGCCTGCAGGCGGCGCAGCCCAGCTTCCTACACGCTCCCCAGCCCCCCCCCTAGCCCCCGCCCCACCTCCGGGGTGCTCTGCGCCAGGTCGTCCAGCACCAGGACCATGGGCGCCGCCTGCCGCACCAGCCGGAACGCACCCGTGGCTGCATGGGGGTGGGGGGGGGCGGGGAGGGGATAAGAGGCAGGTAAGCGCAGTGACGGTGGCAGCCGCGCGCGTCTGCGCTCGTCGACGCAACCCCACGCCAGCCTCCATGCGGCCTGACCGGTCCGGGGCAAGCACAGGAATCCACTAGGCCCGCAGGTTCTTCTGGCCCCTCGACTGGAGCCCGCCACCCCGAAGGTCTGCGCAGACTCACGTGGCCTGCTGAAGACGTCCAGGCCGCCCACCAGAGCTCCCGTGTCGGGCCGCTGGTTGGCGGCAACAATGGCGGCCCACGCCTTGTCCAGCTGCGGGTCCGGGTCCAACGGCTCCAACGGTGGCAACCCCCAACCGCTAACCGCACCGGCGGTTGGCAGGCCGCCGCCGCCCGGCAGCTCGGCGTCTTCGGGAATGGGCAAGAGCGAGGAGAGGAGCGGGTTGCCGCCGCCGGGTGCCGCAGTGCCGGGTCGGGCGCCCAAGGCACCGATGCCCACGCCCGCTGCGGCAGCCTCCGCCGTGGCAGCAACCGCAGCCGCCGTGGCTGCCTCAGCGGCGGCGCCGGCCGAGGGCAACCGTCGGCCGCCGGAGGAGCCGGCGCGGCTGGGCGGGGCGCCCAAGGGGGCTGATGCAGGGGCGGAGCGTGTGCGGGTGAGGGGCCGCGAGGCGGGCGGGCGGCCCGAGGCAGGAGGCCGCGGCACGACGCCCCCCTCGCCCTCCTTGCCCGTGTCGCCACCCTCCTCGCCGCCAGGCGCCGGCCCGGCTGTGCCGGGTGGAACCAGGGAGCCCACCCCACCGCCCAGCCGGGCTGCCGTACCGGTGGAGCGGGCGGCTGGTGGCGCCCGAGCGGACCCCGGCCGCCGCCCCGCGGGCCCCGCCGTGGCCGGCCGCAGCAGGCCCACGGCGGAGGCCCCCGCTCCAACGCAGGCCCCTCCAGGCCCAGCCGGGCCCCCGGCCGTCGTGGGCCTCTGCAACAGCGCGGCCGCAGTCTGCGGCCGTACGACTGCCAGCACCGCCATGACTTGTTTGAGCTCTTCAGCTGACAGCTGTGAGCTGAGCCCCACATCAGAAAACCGCCGTACAGGGCCGCCTGGCGCGGAGGCGGCCGTGCCGGGCACGGGCGGCAGCCGGGGATTTGCGCTGCGCGGCGGGAGGCCCGCCCGGCCGCCGCCCGCTGCACCCGTTTCGGGCCGCTGAGGAACCCGTAGGAGGACGGGCCCCGAGGGGTCCGCGGAGAGCGAGTGGGTCAGGGGGCTGGCGGTCACGGGGCGCGGCCCTGCGGCGGACGTCGGCGGCCGGGAGGGGTCGGTCCATGCCGCTAGGGACGCGGCTGGCGGCATGGTGGCGGACGCCGCTGTGCCAGGCCGGTCCCCCGAGCCCCCCGAGCCGGGGGCTGGCAACGCTACGGCGGCCGTGATGCCCGGCACTCCGCCTGGGGGCAGGCGGATGGCGCCCGGCTTGTACGGCATGGTGATGTGGGGAGTGACCGCAGGCCTGCGAAGGAATGGCAGGAGGGTGGTTGAGGCGCAGGGATTCAGGGTTCAGGGCACAGGGTGCTGGGCGAAGGGCGCCGCACAGGGAAGGCGTGGCCCAAACATCACTTGGCGGCCGTGGCCCTGCAATGCACCGGCAAATCTCAGCACAACGCAACAGCAACAGCCCTGAAACTCCGGACCCGTTGCGAGGCCCGGTGCATGCCCCTCTGCCCGCATCAGCTAGAGCTGTAAGGCTCGTCGCCTACGCAATGCCTTCGAGCGAAATTGGAGCGAGCAGTTGGGGGCCTGGGAGCTGCAACTTGGATCCAGTACGGCCGTCGCATCGTTGCCGGCCCTGTGCGCTGGCTAAAAGGGTGTTGTGCCCTGCGCCGCAAGCCAACCAAAGTGCAAAAGCATCACTCCTCTACATCAACTTGTCTTCGACACCTCTCTTTGTAAGCCTTTCACCGACTCGTCCACCTTCCCGCGAGTCCACTCTCAACATGGCCACCTTCGCGCGCTCCTCCTGCGCCCTGTCCCGCCCCGCCGTCGGGCGACGACAGCGGCTTCATGTGGTGTCGCAGCACTCCGCTGCGCCAGCCACAGCCACCTCAGCCTCAGGCCAGCGACGCAGCCCGATAGTCCAGGGCGCGCTCGCCATGCCGGTCCCGACGCAGTCGAGCGGCGTTACTTCTTGGCTCGCACAACTGGACATGTTCTTCAGCAAGCAGCAGCGGCCGACCGCTGGGTAAGCAAAGGGTCCCCGCGTCGGGCCTGCTAGGCGTGTTCCCCGTCGCCGACGCGTGAGGGCCGCACGAAGCTGACTGGCGGCCGCACCAAGCCCAGCCAAAGGGCATAGAACACGTTCACTTGGCAATTGGCCTTCACGCCTGCCCATTTCCCGGCGTTGCTGTGCACTCGGCGTTGCTGGCCCGCCCCGCGACTGACCAACTCCACGCTCCCTTGGCTTTTGCAGAGCTCTCGACAACCTCTCGGACGTCAACTGGAGCGATGAGGACCATGACGACCACGCTGGCCACTGGTGAGCCGAAACGCGATTATTTTGACATACCGCAGGTTCGGCCTCGCGGCTGCCTGTTTCCAGAGCGTCCCGCCCCGCCGCTGCCTCTGCAGAGCAACGCCCACCCGCGCTGAAGTGCTGTGGCTGCCGAGGACCAACCCAGCCCCCGCTTCCCCACCCCCACCCGATACAGATGCCCGCCAAACCACCAATGCACAGCAGAACCCCCACACACCCCACCTTGAAGGGTGCCCCGCAGTCGCTGGCGGAGCCGCCGCCGCCGCTGCCGAGGACCCAGGCCGCGCGTCCCAGCCAGCCGCCGCCGTCGACGGGCGCAGGGCCATTCCGGCCGGCCCCACCACCGGGGCCGACTTCCGCATCACCAGCATGCCAGCGCCCTGCCCCGCCCCGGCGCCCCCGCCTGCGCCCGGCGAACCTCCCGCTGGCGCCATCAGCAGAGCCAGCGCCTCGGGACTCAGCGACGCAACCGCGGCGGGCGGCGGCCCCGCCAGCACCGCCGCTGCGGCGCCAGAGGCAGGGGAGGCCCCGTTCGTCAGCGCCGCCGTCGCCCGGGCTCGCGAGCGGGGGCTGAGCGGCCGGACCCCGTTCACGTGATGGTCGACCGCTGCGGGCGCCGCCAGCACCGGCGCTGCCTGCTTGCCCCGGTGCTTGCCTGCGCTGCCGCTGCGCCCCGCGTTGTGGAGCTGTGCCAGGAGGCCCGGGGGCAGACCCGGGTGGCTCTTGGCTGAGGCCAGGAGCTCCGCCGCTATCGAGCTAGAGGAGTGGCCCGAGGGAGCAGGGCCGGGCCCGGGGCCCGGGCTGGGCCGGCGTGGGCCCGGGGAGGAGTGGAATGGGGCGGCCGTGGGTGCAGACCCCGCCGGTGGTAGGGCGGGCTGGGAGTGCGGATGCGGGTGGGCGGGGGCCGCCCAGGCGGGCTGCGGCGGGCCGGGGTGTGAGGGCGAGGGCAGCTTGGCGGCCGCGTTGGCGGCAGCGCCTGGAGGTAGAGGCGGGAGCACCCGCGGTGAGACAGCGCCTGGCGCTGCCGCAGCCGTGGCCGGCGCAGTGACGGTCGGCGGAGCGGGCCTCCCTCCGGTGGAGAACACGCCGCTACCCGCTGCCGCCGTCGCGGCCCTTCCCGGGGCCAGCGGAGGGGGCTTTCGCAGTGGTGCATGCCTGCAGAGTGGTTGCATGAATGAAGGAGGCGTCAAGAGTCCACCCAGGTCCTGCAAACCGCAGATGACCAGTATACATCCCTCTCGAAGGCCCGCGCCGGAGCCCCGCCCTTAGCCCCGCGCCTGCCTTGGGGGAGTCCCTGGCGCCCGGCCTCCGCCGCCTCCAGCTGCTCCACTGGGAGCCGCCGTGGAGGCCCTGCGTGGTGTGGCGGTGTGCACGCGAAAGAGAGGCTCAGTGCAGGGGCCCGGAGGGCAAGGGTGCCGTCGCTGACCCGCACGGGCAACGCCCTCGGTGCTCCGCCCAACTCCCTGCGTCCGGCCCCACCTTGCAGCCGTCCCCAGGTCGGTTGCAACCGCAAGCTTCGAGAGCGCCCTGGAAACAGGGATGCTGGCTTCGCTCTGCGCAGTCGGGACGAATCAACCAGGGCGAGGGTCGCGAGGTCACAACGACCATCTGTACCATCTGTAACAGCGTGCAGCTAGCACGCAGATTGGAGCCTGGCTTGGCAGCGGGACGTGCATCCAGACACAGGAACTACCTTGGCGACCATGTTGCCGCTTGGCGCCAAGCTCTTGCCACAAGCCGTTAGCTTGTCATCTGTTTTGCTTCCCTAGCGCACTGCTGGGAGCAGGCGCTGGTTGGGCCTGGTCCAGCGTCTAGAGAGCTCGGCGGTGTGGGGGCCGCGGTCAACAAAAGCAGTGGAGGCGGAGTCTGTCAATTAGGCTAATTAGGGTATCTATTTGTTGTGCATAGAACAGCGGTGACGGTCGCTGATCGAAGGCCGTCGGGGTGTGTTTCGCCCGATAAGCGTGGCACAGAGACCCAGTAGCACCGATTTGCCTAGTGCATAGGGACGAATTAGGAGACTCAAAGCACAACGTTTGACATGTGCTTGAACGCCGGATGCTGTAACCGGCACGGCTCCCTGTCACCCGCCACCTCACACCTCAAGCGCCAGCACCGGCCCCTGCTTTCCCCTGGCTATGCCCACCTCCCCCACGGCGATGCCCCACGTCGATGGAATCGACCCCAAGCCTTCTATTCCCATTCCTTCGGAGCCCCTTCCACCTTCACTGTGCGCAACGTCACACGAGCAACACTCGTTGTAGCCTGGATGCCTGAACAAACAACCTTGGCAACCCAGCACTTCCCGGCAGTTCCTGCTCTGCAGCCACACACGACTGCAACATCCCCCCGGCAGACGGCCTCGACCTGCATGCCCTGTCGCACCATGCCACAGCCCTCCCCCCACTAAAAGGCGCCTGTCGGCTTCCGGTCACTTCCAGTTTAGCGTCCCTGGCGGAAGCGCTCCGCGCGGCGGCGGGCTGCCTCACGGTCCTTGAGCAGCTCATCGAACTCCTTGAGCTGCCTGCGAGTTACAGGGACGGGCACACATCGTTGTCTATATATAGAGGACCGGAGCTGCCGGCAGTATGAGTGCAGGGACGCGTGCGAGGCCCTTGCCACGCTTGCAGAACGCAAGCACGTCTGTCAAGCCCGGGAATGCGGCAGCTGCGGAGCTTCGCTTGGGCCCGGGAACGCGGCAACTGCGGAGCTTCGCTCGTTCGCTTCCGCCCCTCCCAGGCCCATTGCCCCAGCTCTGCCCACCTGTCCGTCTCCGGGTCCACCTCCACAGTGACCTCGGGCTCCCCGCTCGTGACCTTGCCGCGGCGGCCGCTGTCCGCCTGGCCGTTCCCCTCCTCGTTGTAGCGGTCTGCGGCCGTGCGTTTGTGGGGCGCAGGCGGAGCAAAAGTGATACCAGGACGGCCGAACGCTGAGTGCTACAGTGGCCTCCACCACTTCCCTCCCTGACTGTCCTTTGCAGCGCACGGCCCGCCCGCCCCGCACCCGCACGCACCCTTGGCGCGCTCCGCCGCGGGGCGCAGCACCAGGCCCACCGCCATGGCGCCCAGGCCCAGGCCCGCGCCGGCCACCGCCTGCAGAGAGTGATGCCAGGACACAGGCGGGGTTTGAGAGAGCTGAGAGGAGGTGAGGCGGCCATTGCGCTACCTCAAAACTGCAGGCCCTCCCTGCTCTCCGCCCCGCCCCCCGCACCAGGCTGATGAGGTTGGGCAGCAGGAGTGCCGTTCCCAGGGTGGCGAATGCCGAGAAGGTGGTGATACCTGGGCGGAAAGGGGGCGGGCGAGGGACCGTCAATGCGGCCCTCTACGCTGCCTTGCTGTATGTTCTGTACACCGGCCTCCTGCATCTCCGCCGGCGAAGGGCCTGGATCGCTCACACCCAGCGCAGCATGCAGCCCCCAGGCCCCCCCCCAAGCCACACACCGAAGAAGAGAGCCCCCATGCCCGCCATCACGAAGAAGGGCAGGAAGAGGGACGTGAAGAGCGCCCCTGAGGTCATTGGGGGGCGGTCAAGAAAGAAGGTTGCGGCCGGTACAAGGGGTGACAGGGGTTACGCACCACCCGGCACGCCCCGCACCCCGGCGCACACCTGCGGACAGCGCCGCGCCTATGGCTACTGTCGTGAAGGCAATCCCCACCAGCAGCGGGCCTGGGGCAAGGGGCAAGGGGCGCGGGGCAAGGGGCGAGGATTGCACTCGCAGGCAGGCGCTGGCAGATGAAGGCGTGGGCGAGATACACATCGGGCTGTGCAAGAGAAGACTGATCGGGCTGTGTAGGAGGAAGCGCACTGCCCACGAGGAAGCCCGGGCGGAAGCAGTGATGCAAAGGCCCCGACGCACCAATGAGTGAGGTGGCCAGTATAAGGCCCCCAAGCATGGGGACCGCTAGCTTCCAGGCCTCCTCCTCGCGGATCTGGCGCCAGGATGGGGGAGAAAGGTCCGAAGCTTCTTTCACCTCGCAGAGTCGCTTGGTTGCCATCAAGTGCCCCAAGTGCCTAGCAAGACGTTCACGAGCGCCGCCGGCCAGTAAGCCCCAGCCCCGGAGCCCAACCGTAGCGTCCTGCCCCCCATCCCTTGCCTTGAACTCATAGTTTCTGCCAAATGACACCCAGTAGGCGCCTTTCTGCTTGCTGAATTGAAAGCCCTCGCTGCGCCGGTCCTCCAACGGGTCTGGCCGGCCACCGCGGCGGGCCGCCGCCAATACGAGGCGTCGGGTCACGCCGTGCCCAGTTACGCCGCCACACGGCAGAAGGTGTTGGGCAGTTTGACGGCGCAGGACAGAGGGCGCCAGGAGGCGGGCGACGCGCGGACAGCCAGAGGTGGTTGCGAGACGGCCGCTGCAGGAGGTGGGGCCACCGAGAGGGGCGCCGTGGGCCTCAGGTAACGGACGTCTCGCCGCTTCTTTGCTGCTCGCGCACACGCCGCGCCGCACGGCGAGGTCCGCTGCCAATCCATAAGCCCGACGCGGCCGCGTGACCCTATCGGCGCCGCGTAGCGCTGGAAGCTTCTGCGCGCGCGTGGGCCATCCATCCCTTTCCCATGGCTTTACCTCTGCGCACGGGTCTCCACCGCCGCCATCTTAATAGACGCTGTAGCCCTGAGCGTTCTGGTCAGCTAACTTGCCAAATTGAGAGTGGCTTGGTGCCTTGCCCCAAAACAAGGCCCGAACAAGGTCGCAAAGTATCGCGACTAGACGCAAATGCCGACTGAGAATTCACTCTATGAGTGCATCAGAGCTTTTGTGCACAAGCGACCAGACCCTGGCCCCGGCCTCGGGGAACCGGGGGAGCGCTGCGTGGCCCACATCGCATTTGGCAGCAACCCCCCAATGCACCGGCCCAAAAATACACAAGAGCACTCGAAGCTGCAGCGCGCTTCACAGGTGCGGGCAGCGGTAAAAAAGACGGGACCATTCTGGCGGGACGCAGCTTCAGAACCCGCGGCGGCCCGAGGAGGCTGAGGCTTAGCCAGGGCACAGACTGATAACTACATGTGGTAGGCGTCGGCTTTGCGTTACCCTGCCCGTTATTAGGAGGAAGGCGCCGCGCACTCTCGCAGCAACAGCCCTGAAAAGCGCAGGCAACTCCGGACCCGTTGCGAGGCCCGGTGCATGTCCCTCTGCCCGCATCAGCTAGAGCTGTAAGGCTCGTCGCCTACGCAATGCCTTCGAGCGAAATTGGAGCGAGCAGTTGGGGGCCTGGGAGCTGCAACTTGGATCCAGTACGGCCGTCGCATCGTTGCCGGCCCTGTGCGCTGGCTAAAAGGGTGTTGTGCCCTGCGCCGCAAGCCAACCAAAGTGCAAAAGCATCACTCCTCTACATCAACTTGTCTTCGACACCTCTCTTTGTAAGCCTTTCACCGACTCGTCCACCTTCCCGCGAGTCCACTCTCAACATGGCCACCTTCGCGCGCTCCTCCTGCGCCCTGTCCCGCCCCGCCGTCGGGCGACGACAGCGGCTTCATGTGGTGTCGCAGCACTCCGCTGCGCCAGCCACAGCCACCTCAGCCTCAGGCCAGCGACGCAGCCCGATAGTCCAGGGCGCGCTCGCCATGCCGGTCCCGACGCAGTCGAGCGGCGTTACTTCTTGGCTCGCACAACTGGACATGTTCTTCAGCAAGCAGCAGCGGCCGACCGCTGGGTAAGCAAAGGGTCCCCGCGTCGGGCCTGCTAGGCGTGTTCCCCGTCGCCGACGCGTGAGGGCCGCACGAAGCTGACTGGCGGCCGCACCAAGCCCAGCCAAAGGGCATAGAACACGTTCACTTGGCAATTGGCCCTCACGCCTGCCCATTTCCCGGCGTTGCTGTGCACTCGGCGTTGCTGGCCCGCCCCGCGACTGACCAACTCCACGCTCCCTCAACCTTCAGAGCTCTTGACAACCTCTCGGACGTCAACTGGAGCGATGAGGACCATGACGACCACGCCGGCCACTGGTGAGCCGAAACGCGATTATTTTGACATGCCACAGGTTCGGCCTCGCGGCTGCCTGTTCCCAGAGCCTCCAAAGCATTGCTTGGACTTCACTTGATATGCCTGGGGTGTCTGGGCCTCGATCGCGTGTGGTTGGCCTCTAGACTGATCTGATGGTCTTCCGCCTCACGTCTGACTTCCTGCACTTGTGGCTAATCGTTACCGCCTTTTGCTCCCTCTGTAGGTACCACAGCCACCTGGCCGATCGGCTAGCGATGCAGCCCATCGACTCGGACTCTTCGGCGCAGTGAGCCCGTGGACGGCTGCGCGCGCCTCAGCTGCTGTGCGGCGCTCGCCTCGCGTGACCGCTCACCTCAAGGAGCTCGAGCTCCATAGAAGCACCAGATGCACGATGCGCTTGGTGGCAATGAGAAGAGTAATTCATGCTCACATTTAGTGGAGACTAGTGGGTTGAGGAGGCTGGGCGGGTTTGTTTTGACCCGAAGGCGGGGGGTACCCCAGCGCATTGCTTGAGGTCCACCCTTGGCCGCCTCCCGGATGCGATCTTGTGACTCCTTGTTTGGGCGCTGGGTGTCCAACGCGGCAGGAACGGCGTCTGGCTCCACCCTAGTGATGGTTCATCGCCGCCCCCTCCGCCCTGCCTGTATGTTGTCGCAGCCGGGCGTGCAGGTGATGTGATGTGCCCTATTGACAGGGTTTGCGCTAGGTCTTTTGCAGGACAGAGTAGGCAGCAGGCTGGGCCGTATCCTGTGACGGTGTCCTTATGCTTAGACTAAGACCATAAAGAGCAGCGTCGGGGTTTGGGACCTCTGTTTTGGTCCGCATAACGCCCAGACTGGCGCTGTGTCGATATCCCGTAGCTCGATTCGTGATATGGAGCCTCGGCTCCTCTGTCTGGTCCGGGGCGTCCCGGTGGTGGATCCTCGTGAGCGGGCTCTTCTGAGCCCGCTATGACGCTGGCCTGGTGTGGAAGGGCCAGGAAGTGGTATGCAGGAGGGAGCGCGGTGGTCGTGGCTCCAAACAGTGAGAAGCGCGGGGCCGAAGAGGCATTCGCGCTGAAGCTGAAGAGCTGTAAGGCTCGTGTGACTCGATCTGCTACAGCTGACGATGGAGGTGAGCCCAGTCTCACAACCAAGTCCGCACAGATTACGCCAGGAGCCCTCCTGGTTCAGAAGCTGTGCCGGGGCAGCATCCGCTGCAGGCTGTTGGGCTTGAGTTCAGGCCCTGCCGTCCGAGCCGGGGTATTGTGCTCATAGGGGCTGTGCGGTGGGCGGGTCAGGGCACTGCCAGCTGACTTCGCCTGACTTCATCCCTCCTGGGGTCCCTCGACCTCTCGTGTAACCACCGAGGACTGACATGGTAGCAATCGAAACCGCTACACACGCCCTTAAGCTTCCAGCCACGCGAGTGCAGAGTTACGACTGGGGCGCTCGGCACAACAAGCATGTGTTGTACCGCAACCGCAGCAGCAGCAGCAGCCGGCCTTCCACACGAGCACACCGCAACCACGCGTGCCACTTAAGTGCGCGCCTGGATGTCCCCACCCCATCAGCCTGTGTACACCTCTTTCTCGAGGTACCTCGTCTCGACGCTACCTCGCCCCCACAGGGGCACGCCCTACGCAGGCTCAGAGTAGTTACAAAGCAGTGGAGGACTGCCCCTCCCTGACCGCACGTAGTGCCCGTCCCAGGTCGTCGACCTGAACATTATGCCATCCCTGGCATCCACCATCTTATGGCCTCCGCTCCACTCTGTACTGTGACGCGTGTGCACGCTTCCCATGACTGCATAAGGATCTCCTCCAGCCACTCCCCAGGCTACCACGTCGCTGCTATGCCGCTCTCGTCATCCCTGCTCGTGTAGCCCACCACGCAGCTCCCTGCGCAATTCGCACTACGCCCGACGCACCGGCTGCCCCGCTCCTCGCCACCACCCCGCTGCCCCACCAATGCCACCAAGCAATACACCAGGGCACGACGCACGCGGTCTGCGATACGTCCGAGTCTATTCAGTAGCAGATGTCATCGGTGCGGGCGGTCGTGGTCCCGAGGGGGGCACCGGAGCACGGGGCGGCCTCGGGGGTCGAGGGGGCGCAGGGTTGGGGGGAGGTCGCGGGGGCTTGGGGACCGGCAGAGGGGATTTGGGAGGGGCGGGCTGAGGCGCGGGTGGTAGCAGGGGTCTGGGAGGGGCAGGCTGAGGTGAAGGAGGTGGCCGGGGCTTGGGAGGGGTGGGCTGAGGCGCGGGTGGTTGTGGGGGCTTGGGAGGGGCGGGCTGAGGCAAGGGCGGTCGTGGGGGCTTGGGAGGGGCGGGCTGAGGCGAGGGTGGTTGCGGGGGCTTGGGAGGGGCGGGCTGAGGCAAGGGCGGTCGTGGGGGCTTGGGAGGGGCGGGCTGAGGCGAGGGTGGTTGCGGGGGCTTGGGAGGGGCGGGCTGCGGCGAGGGCGGTCGGGGGGGCAGTGGAGGGGTGGGCTGAGGTGAAGGAGGTGGCCGGGGCCTGGGAGGGGCGGGTTGAGGCGAAGGAGGTGGTCGGGGCTTGGGAGGGGCGGGCTGAGGCGAGGGTGGTTGCGGGGGCTTGGGAGGGGCGGGCTGAGGCAAGGGCGGTCGTGGGGGCTTGGGAGGGGCGGGCTGAGGCGAGGGTGGTTGCGGGGGCTTGGGAGGGGCGGGCTGAGGCAAGGGCGGTCGTGGGGGCTTGGGAGGGGCGGGCTGAGGCGAGGGTGGTTGCGGGGGCTTGGGAGGGGCGGGTTGAGGCGAAGGAGGTGGCCGGGGCTTGGGAGGGGTGGGCTGAGGCGCGGGTGGTTGCGGGGGCTTGGGAGGGGCGGGCTGAGGCAAGGGCGGTCGTGGGGGCTTGGGAGGGGCGGGCTGAGGCGAGGGTGGTTGCGGGGGCTTGGGAGGGGCGGGCTGAGGCAAGGGCGGTCGTGGGGGCTTGGGAGGGGCGGGCTGCGGCGAGGGTGGTTGCGGGGGCTTGGGAGGGGCGGGCTGCGGCGAGGGCGGTCGGGGGGGCAGTGGAGGGGTGGGCTGAGGTGAAGGAGGTGGCCGGGGCTTGGGAGGGGCGGGTTGAGGCGAAGGAGGTGGTCGGGGCTTGGGAGGGGTGGGCTGAGCCGAGGGTGGTTGCGGGGGCTTGGGAGGGGCGGGCTGCGGCGAGGGCGGTCGTGGGGGCTTGGGAGGGGTGGGTTGCGGCGAAGGAGATGGCCGGGGCTTGGGAGGGGTGGGCTGAGGCGAGGGTGGTTGCGGGGGCTTCGGAGGGGCGGGCTGAGGCAAGGGCGGTCGTGGGGGCTTGGGAGGGGCGGGCTGAGGCGAGGGTGGTTGCGGGGGGCTTGGGAGGGGCGGGCTGAGGCAAGCGCGGTCGTGGGGGCTTGGGAGGGGCGGGCTGAGGCGAGGGTGGTTGCGGGGGCTTGGGAGGGGCGGGCTGCGGCGAGGGCGGTCGGGGGGGCAGTGGAGGGGTGGGCTGAGGTGAAGGAGGTGGCCGGGGCCTGGGAGGGGCGGGTTGAGGCGAAGGAGGTGGTCGGGGCTTGGGAGGGGCGGGCTGAGGCGAGGGTGGTTGCGGGGGCTTGGGAGGGGCGGGCTGAGGCAAGGGCGGTCGTGGGGGCTTGGGAGGGGCGGGCTGAGGCGAGGGTGGTTGCGGGGGCTTGGGAGGGGCGGGCTGAGGCAAGGGCGGTCGTGGGGGCTTGGGAGGGGCGGGCTGAGGCGAGGGTGGTTGCGGGGGCTTGGGAGGGGCGGGTTGAGGCGAAGGAGGTGGCCGGGGCTTGGGAGGGGTGGGCTGAGGCGCGGGTGGTTGCGGGGGCTTGGGAGGGGCGGGCTGAGGCAAGGGCGGTCGTGGGGGCTTGGGAGGGGCGGGCTGAGGCGAGGGTGGTTGCGGGGGCTTGGGAGGGGCGGGCTGAGGCAAGGGCGGTCGTGGGGGCTTGGGAGGGGCGGGCTGCGGCGAGGGTGGTTGCGGGGGCTTGGGAGGGGCGGGCTGCGGCGAGGGCGGTCGGGGGGGCAGTGGAGGGGTGGGCTGAGGTGAAGGAGGTGGCCGGGGCTTGGGAGGGGCGGGTTGAGGCGAAGGAGGTGGTCGGGGCTTGGGAGGGGTGGGCTGAGCCGAGGGTGGTTGCGGGGGCTTGGGAGGGGCGGGCTGCGGCGAGGGCGGTCGTGGGGGCTTGGGAGGGGTGGGTTGCGGCGAAGGAGATGGCCGGGGCTTGGGAGGGGTGGGCTGAGGCGAGGGTGGTTGCGGGGGCTTGGGAGGGGCGGGCTGAGGTGAGGGCGGTTGCGGGGGCTTGGGAGGGGCGGGCTGAGGTGAAGGAGGTGGCCGGGGCTTGTGAGGGGCGGGTTGAGGCGAAGGAGGTGGCCGGGGCTTGGGAGGGGTGGGCTGAGCCGAGGGTGGTTGCGGGGGCTTGGGAGGGGCGGGCTGCGGTGAGGGCGGTCGGGGGGGCAGTGGAGGGGTAGGCTGAGGTGAAGGAGATGGCCGGGGCTTGGGAGGGGTGGGCTGAGGCGAGGGTGGTTGCGGGGGCTTCGGAGGGGCGGGCTGAGGTGAGGGCGGTTGCGGGGGCTTGGGAGGGGCGGGCTGAGGTGAAGGAGGTGGCCGGGGCTTGTGAGGGGCGGGTTGAGGCGAAGGAGGTGGCCGGGGCTTGGGAGGGGCGGGCTGAGCCGAGGGTGGTTGCGGGGGCTTGGGAGGGGCGGGCTGCGGTGAGGGCGGTCGGGGGGGCAGTGGAGGGGTAGGCTGAGGTGAAGGAGGTGGCCGGGGCTTGGGAGGGGCGGGCTGAGGCGAAGGAGGTGGCCGGGGCTTGGGAGGGGCGGGCTTAGGTGATGGCGGCCGCGGGGGCTTGGGAGGGGTGGGCTGAGGCGAGGGCGGTCGGGGGGCCAGTGGAGGGATGGGCTGAGGCGAGGGTGGTTGTGGGAGCTTGTGAGGGGCGGGCTGAGGCGAAGGAGGCCGTGGGGGCTTGGGAGGGGCGGGCTGAGGTGAGGGGTGTCGCGGGGGCTTGTGAGGGGCGGGCTGAGGCAGAGGAGGTCGTGGGGGCTTGGGAGGGGCGGGCTGAGGCGAGGGAGGTCGTGAGGCCTGGGGAGGGGTGGGCTGAGGTGAGGGCGGTTGTGTCGGCCTGGGACGAACGGGCTGAGGTGAGGGCGGCCGTGGGCGCTTGGGAGGTGGGAACGGCGGCCAAGGAGGGGGGCGCAGAGGCTTGGGCGGTGGTCCTGGGGGCCCTGGGTCCCGAGGCTTGGGAAGCGGTGGCATTGGCTTAGGGGCGGACCACTGGGGGCTTGGCGGCAATGGAGCTGGAGTTGGAGGCAACAGCGTGAGCGGCTTGGCCGGTAGCAGCGGGATGGGGGCGCAATCGACTTCGTCGGCTGTGTCGATCAGACCGTCACAATCCTACAAAGGATGGGACCGATGCACAGAGAAGGGGCCAGCACTCCGCGTGAGAGGGGCAGGGCCCAGCTGGTACAAGCTCAGCCACAGGCAACACCGGCGAGCACCCGCCCTAACTGTGCCCGCCTGCGCTCCCTCAACCCCCCTTACGTCGTCCAGTCCATCCGTACAGTTGGCCTCAACCAGCGCCGAGCGGCTACAAACGCTGACGTCAGCAAGCGGCGCCGTGGCCAGGCTGTCGTACGACCACGTGGTCCCCGTGTCGCTGAGCAGCCGTACGACCACCGAGGCGGGCGAGCCGGGGCTCTCGACCCACATGGCGCTGTCCGCAGGGCCTCCCGGCACCCGAAAGAGCCGCGCCTAAGGGAAACACGCAGTGTCCCATACATGGCAACGTGCGCGCTCGCTTTGCAAGAGCCGCCATGGGCAAGGTGTATGCGTGTCAGCTGGCGCCCCGGGCCGCCGCATCGCGCCCCAGGCTTGGGCATTGGGAGGGCTCACCCGGTGGCGTGTGTCCATGAACGATGTCTGGTCGCTGCCCACCCAATAGTGCACGTGCACGCCCCGCCAGTCCGGGCCCACAGCATCCGGCCAGGCGTTGCCGCGCCTGAGGGCGCAGAGGGAGGCATCGGTTCATGGGCTGTGGAATTAAGAGAGAATGGTGCAAGGAAGGACGGGCAACCGTGTGCAGCAGGCTGTGCGGTAGAGTGTACGGCACTCGCTTGTACGAGATGTAGTATCGTACGGCGTTGCCCAGGGCCGGTGCTGGCCAGGACGTGTGGATGCGGATGGCTGCGCGCAGCGGCGTCGTCGACTGGTCCTGGGGTGAGCGGCAGGGAGTTGGGGGTGTCCGTCGTGGATCGCACCACACGCGTTCCGGTGACCCCAATCCGTGCGGCACGACTCCCCCCTCTCCCCCGCTTGCCTGCAGCCTGAAGCTGTACCAGGTGCCGGCGGCCATGGATGTACCGTTGAGGTGTGCCGCAGGGTTCAACCAGCCCGCCTGCCAGGCGTGGATGGAGTTGTGACAGGCGGGGGGCCTGCCCCCGCTCCGCCGCAAGGAAAGGGCGCCAGCCGGACGAAACACAACAATACCGCGAGCTCGTTTAAGCCCGCTCACGCGTAACCGGTGCAGGAAGCAAGACCCGTACTGCACAAGCACGCCAGTCCACGTGACGCTGACCACTTAACCCCAAGCGTTAGTTGAGCTACACACCCCGCACTCACAGAACACAGCCGCCATCTCCATAATCATTGGCACCAGACGCTGAATGCCCCATGTACAGGTTGTGGGACATTTCGTGGGCGTGCGTGTAGGGGTTTCTGGCGAAGTCGGCAAGGATGTGCGTCCAGCTGTACCCGGAGCCTGCCAAGCGCGTGGATAAAATGGTGGACCGTGAGAAAATGGTAAACTCACACCATGGGCAGACAAGTGAGGGTGAGTGTGAGCTCACCATGTGGGTGGCTCGCATCGACGTCAACTAAACCTGGATCCAGATTAGGATCCAGGCTGGCTTACCGTCGGAGTAGCTTCCCATGAAGGGGCCTATGAAGGCCATTCCAGACCACCCGCAGCTCACGCCCTTGGGGAGGACCTGACAGAGGGGTGGACACAGAAGGCGGTCTTGAGCGGCGCGTGGGTCAGTGCTGTCGATGTGTCCGTCATGATGCCGTGTCCACGTTGCGAGGCCCCAGTTTGATCTGGGTCATGTGTTGACCTGGTGCGTCCCCTACCCCCCCGACCCACATGGCCTTCTAGCACGCCCCATCCCCACAGCCACCCAATGCCGGTCGTCTTCTTTAAGCCCAGCATCTGCCCAGACAAAGCCCCTCCCTGCCCCCTGACCCAGATCAATCTCCAATAGCGCAATGTCCCAGTAACCCACGAGAGCCATACGCGAGTCTTCCTGGTCAGGTCTCTCCGTTCCCCCCGGCCTCGGGTCCTGTGGGCACCGGTCACTTCACCCACGCCCACGCCTGACCCACATTGGCCCTGGTTCCAAGCGCAGGCTGCGCTCAGCACACCCTGCCCCACCGCCCCATCCCACCATGATCCTGTGCCGGAAACGGGCGAGGTTCACGGAAGCATTGATGGCAACCGCGTTGACGTGCTTCCTCCATGAGCTGATGAGCGGACAGAGGTTGGACATGTTGAGCGAAGCATCGCACGGCAGCTGCACCACCTGCGGGCGGCGGGTGCGGGTGGTGGCCGCTCCTGGCATTGCAGTCGAGCCCCGAGGTGCTGGCCTGCAAAGGCGGTCGCAGGGCGCCTTGGATGCTTACCCCTGCCTGTCTCCCTCCCCTCTAACCTGGGGGAAGACGGTCGACGTGTCGGGTGCCATACGGGCGATGCCGTACGAACAGCCCCGCACCCAGTCGCTGTCCGGGGGAACAGGGTCGCGTAAACGGGGACCACACAGGATATCAACTGCAAAGGTGACGTTACGGTTTGGTCCAGGCAGTAGACCTCACGCAAAAGCATCAAGCCAAGAGCGCATCGTGGTCAACGCCGCATCTCTCGCACCTGACGCTCGCATTGCTGCCGACGTCAAAAAGGGCGGACCCCAGCTCCGGCGGCATGAGCGCGGGCTCCAGGCCGCAGAAGGCTGTGACGAAGGCGATGGCGGGGAGGTCCCGGTACCCCAGGGGGGTGGCCACGGGCTCCCACGTGTCGAGCGCCGTGATGGAGCTCGCCTGCAGCGGGGTGCCTCCGGTGCTGCTCGCTGCGAGCTGGTAGGCCTCCAGGGGTGCCACCTCCGAGGCCCCCGCACCCAGGGCGCCAGCAGCTGCCGAGGGCGCAGGCGAGCGGGCCCACCTGCCCGCCACCCGCACTCGTGCGCCCGGGGCGATGGGCCTCCGCGTGCGAGCGTCGAGGGCCTGGCGGCCTGCGTTATCGGGGCCGGTGGCGCCGGTCCCGCCTTCGGCTGCAATGCTTTTGTCCCGGGTGTCGGGAGCAGAACTGTTGTCGTCGTCGTCAAGGGGGAGGTGGATTTCCTGTGATGGGGCAGTGATGGGGGGGGCTCGTGGCATGCGTTTTGCAGGTGACTGCAAGAAGGAACGGTCCTCTGATCCTACCGTCTCGTGTCCTCCCGGCTGCAGCAGGTAGAACTCGGTGACGTCAGCATTGGGGTACGACTTGGACAGCACCGCCAGAGTGCCTGAGGGGGGCAGCGGGAGCGAGCTTGGAGCCGAGAGATGCGGGCAGCTGCCGGCAGCCGGCCGACTCTC
Organism: Edaphochlamys debaryana; assembly: GCA_016858145.1. Taxonomy (NCBI): domain Eukaryota; kingdom Viridiplantae; phylum Chlorophyta; class Chlorophyceae; order Chlamydomonadales; genus Edaphochlamys; species Edaphochlamys debaryana. The sequence continues at coordinate 372,412 of JAEHOE010000031.1, read as the reverse complement.
GTGACATACGGTAGCCAGGGCGTTTGCGCCCCCCAAATCCCTGGCCCGGCCCCGCCCCCCACCGCCACCACTCACCCTCCAGCAGCACATCGTTGGACACCGGCTTGGCCTGCAGCTCCCGGCCCACCCTGGCCGCCTGGGCGCTGCGGGGGCCCGCACCGCCCGCGCAACCCAACGCCAGCGCCAGCCCAAGCAGCAGCGCCGCCGAAGCCCGCAGCCGAGGCCGCGTGCGCCAGGTCTGCGCGGAGGCGGCCCCTTTGGCGGGGCCTGCCGTCATGCAGGAAGACGGGGATCCGCGGTTGTGGCGTGAAGGCGCCTAGAGCGTGGCCCCGCTGTGCTAAGGGATCTGCGACACGCACCGATACAAGGAGCAAGAGCAGGAGATAGTAGACCAGGGTGGCCGATCAGAAGTAAAGAGGTGCACGGTGAAGGCCGGTTTGGACCCTCACCGCAGACCGGACTCACCCTGTCTGTCACGGCCCCCACTCGAGCTCGCCTCCCGCAAGGCAGCGAGAGGCGAGCCACGGGTGCGCCGCCAGCCGCGCAGGTGGGGGGGCAGACCGCTCGGGGGCCCCTCCACCTGGCCCCAGCAGGCCCCACGAGTGGTGGCCGCCCTGGGGCCCCCCAGCAATCTATAAGCCCGGCAGGCGTCTGCTAGTCCCGCGCAGGTCTCCGTTGAGGGCCTCTCACGCCACAACAGGGGCTCGGGGTCGCTGGCAACCCGAGGAACCGCTGCGCCCTGTCCTCAGCCGCGGCGTCAGGAGGCCTGGGGGCTGGGGCCGGCTGGGGGGACGCCCGATGTCACCAAGTGCCCAGCGCTACACGCGATAGTCCCGCCGTGCTTGCAGGGGCCGATGACTTTGTATGGAAGCCCTCGCGCTGCCCCTCGTTGCACCCGGCGCTTCGCGACTTCGTTCTCCGCGTCAACGGCGTGTGCAACGCGCAGCAGAGGTTACTAGAGTGCCACGCCCTAGCAATAGAAGTGGCACCTATAGGAGCTATATACAACCAGCTTACAAGAAGCAGCAAAAACGGTGATATACGGGCACATCCATCTCGGTGAGCGCGTCTGCACCAGCTTTATTACCAGCTTCTACGTGTACATAATTACATACATGTTCTAGTGCGGACGCAGTGGTCCGCACCGCGCTGGCGACAGGATGAACTTGATGTCACAGGGTGAAGTTACGCGCTGGAGCAAAGTTATCGGAAAGCAGGAAGTGAGAAAGGCTACTTTTATCTGCTCAGGCAATCAGCGCAGAAGCGCGGGGGGTGAAAGGGCGGGCTGGCGGGGACGCACGGGGCGTCCCGGGGTGGTGGGAAGCGTGTCGTGTTTCGCAGGGTTTGGGCCCAAGCCTTGCGGCTCCGGCTCCCACTCTGCTGCGGAAGAGAGTGTGAAAGCGATGGAGTGCTTCACGGGCCGGGGAGCAGTGCCTCTGCTTCATGTGTCGGCGGGCGGGAGCGCGGCCGGCCGCGGGGGGCGACTGCGGGCGGCGACCATCGGCACGCCGAAATGCGGAGGCCAAACGTTCCCGGCATGAATCACCAGCTGCCATGCCCTGGTCACTGATCTAGTAGTACAGGTGTGTGATACGCTAGTAACTCGGCGCCGAGCGCCGCGGACTCACAGAAACGGACTACCTGCGGCGAAGCTGCGAGCGGATGCCGGCTCCATTGCGTACCCGTTTCCTTAGTTATACACGCATACACACGACAGTACACACACATCAGCACAAATAGGTTCTGAGCTAGAGCTTGTCACCGTTCGCATCCTATCGCATGTGTACCTAGGTAGAGCGCGTTCGCTCGCCGCAGCTCGTCAGCATCCACTCGACGGCATCTGGGACTAGAGTTGTGAACTCTCGGCGTCAGGTTCTGTCCAGGGGGCGCCATCGCCTTCGGCGACCTGGTTGAACCCAAGCCGGCAGGGCAAGTGTCCCCGCCACCTCGGCCACACAGCGCACAGCCGCCGCTGTGGGCAGCCCTCATACCAACGTCACAGGCCTACAGCCCGCTGTGGGAGCAGCCGTGCCAAAGGAGGAGGTGAACGTCTGCGGCGTACCGCCAAGGCGAAGAGTCGAAGGCGGGCGGCTCCAGCGCGCACACCGGGCACGCCAGCAGGCCAGGCATACGCGTCGCAGGTGCTTCTGAGGCTACAGGGTCAACGCCTGGGCCTCACAGTCCCCAGGTCTCCCCAGCACAAGAAAGCTGGCGTTCCGGTCCTCACACGCCTGAGCTGCAGACCCGGGCCAGCCGCGCCCCGTCGGTAGCCGGCATGGGGCCGCGAGGCCATGCGTCCCCGGGATGCTGCAGGACAGCAGGACCCGGTCGGCCTCGGCTGCGGGCTTCGGCGGCGCTGCTGCTTGGGCTGGCGCTGGCGCTGGGTTGCACGGGCGGTGCGGGCCCCCGCAGCGCCCAGGCGGCCAGGGTGGGCCGGGAGCTGCAGGCCAAGCCGGTGTCCAACGATGTGCTGCTGGAGGGTGAGTGGTGGCGGTGGGAGGCGGGGCCGGGCCAGGGATTTGGGGGGCGCAAACGCCCTGGCTACTGTATGTCACGAGAGTCGGCCGGCTGCCGGCAGCTGCCCGCACGGCTCGGCTCCAAGCTCGCTCCCGCTGCCCCCCTCAGGCACTCTGGCGGTGCTGTCCAAGTCGTACCCCAACGCTGACGTCACCGAGTTCTACCTGCTGCAGCCGGGAGGACACGAGACGGTGGGTTGGGCGAGGCGGCTGACAGACTTCGACCTACCTTACCTCAAGCTCGCCGACCCCAATCTTCCTGCCGACCAGCTACCTGGTCACTTGACGTTGCTCCCACCTCGTCATGCGTCTCGGCCTGATCCGCACCACTCTTGCGCCGCATGCCCACAGGAGCTGGACTTCACGGATGCCAGTGGCAACAGCGAGAGCTCGCACACGAACAACGGCGTCAGGGGCAAGATCTCGGGCAAGGCCCGCGGCAAGGGCCACATCCTGATAGACACGCTGACGCGGCGGCCCCTGGCCCCCGGATCCAAGATCCGGATCTACGGCAAGAAGGGGAGCAAGACGTCCACGCCCGACCTGGGCGCGCCTGCGCCCGGCGAGCCCCAGCTGGCGTACTACAGCACCAGCAGTACGGGCAGCGCTGTCGTACAGGTGGGGGCCAGGCCGACGCGGCGGCGGTTAAGGGCTGCGATAAACATGGCTGTCGGTGCTGTGTCTTGTGGTCTGTGTAGATCCACACAGGGTGATGGTGGCAGCCGGCCTCACGCTGCATGCCCTTTCGACTGAACGCAGGTCAGCTCCATCGAAGCGGCAGACACCTCCGTGCCGCCCCCCTCCTACACCTTCACCGACCTCCCCTCCATTGCCTTCCTCCCCTCGTTCTGCGGTGAGCGCACGCTTCGGCTCGAGCTCCAGCCCGGGCATGAGAGCGCAAGCGATTCCCTTCACCAGTACGCACACGCACCTCTGCCACAGACGGTGCCCTGCCCTTCACCCTGCCCCCAACCCCTCACCCCCAACCCGTCCAGACCTGCCCGCTGCCATTGGCGTGTCGGCGCTCGAGAACGCCCTCCTCAACGCCACGGCCAAGAGCCTGCGCACCTGGTTCGGCAACTGCACCTACGGAGCGCTGAGCATGAGCCCGGACACGTCCATGGTCTACCCGCAGGTGGGAGACACAGGCGCAAAGGGCGGGTGCAGGGAGGGCGTACGCCCCGACTCTGCGGATAGAGCTCGGTGAGGGCTTGGCACGCCCGGTACACCCCGCCTATCCCCCAGCGGCAGCTGCCCCGCTGAGTGCTCCCAAGCCCCAATCCTATCATCATCATCTCCTCTCACGGCCCTACCGCTCCGTGCCAATACGTGCTGCTGCCGCCCCCCTCCCCATCCCACAGCCGATCCCCATGCCCTGCAACGGCTCCGTGGACACCACCAACATGACCCAGGTGTGCTCGCTGCTCAGCTCCTGGAAGAAGGAGCTCAGCTACGCGGCCATCGCGGCGGGCGTGGACCTGAGCCGCTTCCGCCACCGCATCATGGTGGGTCGCGCGACGTTGGTGTGATGGGCAGGAGACATGTCGGAAAGGGCGTCTGGTTGGTGTGTTGTGAGAGTGGCTGAGGGTGAAGTTGATGTCGGCTGCAGCGTGAAGTAGGCGTCCTGCGATACCGCGCCTGACGCAGTGCCAGTCTCATCATCTGACACACCGCATCCTGCTCTGCTGGTCCCGCCCCTGCAGATCCTTCCCCAAGGTGTCAACTGCGGCTGGAGCGGGATGGCCTACGTTGGGCCCTACTCGGGAGACTATCTGACGGGTAGGCGGCGCCGCGCCCAGCGTGCGGCCATGTGCGGGGGGAGGGACTCCGCCTCACCTCCGGTTCCCCGTTTGCAGTCCACCCTACCCCGCGTGTTACCTCGTCCCCTCTTGCCTCACACTCCAGTCCGCCTCTCTGACCAGTCGTGCATCTTTCCCGTCCGGCCCTCCTCCCCCAGGCGGCTACAGCTGGACCCACATCCACCCCTACTACGCCACGCACCTCTTCGTACAAGCACACGAACTAGGCCACAACCTGTACATGGGCCATGCATACGAGGGCGATGACGTCTACGGGGACGCGACCTGCGTCATGTGAGTGCCGGAAGCGGGAAGCGGAGAGGCGGAAGCCCGAGTGGTGGCGTTGGCAAACGCCAGTTAGTTGGGTTGCGTGGATCGGCTTGCCTCTGTCTCAGAAGGTGCACAGGCTCGTGAACTGCACCTCGAAAACCCTGATCGGCTTGTGACCTGCACTAAACGTAGTGTTCGCCCTGGTTGCACGCAGGGGCCGCGTGGGCTCGTGCTTCAATGCGGTCCACGCCTGGCAGGGGGGCTGGGTGACCCCCATGGCCCAGCTGGACGGCACATCCATGGCGGCTGGCACCTGGTACACCTTCAGGCTGCAGGCAAGCGGGAGTGATCGGCTATAACAGCACGAGGGTAACCTGCCTCGTTTCTATTTGGCTGGGGGTGGAGGGGGGGGGGGGGTGCGGGGCTTTGCGCATGGTGAGGAAGCCAGGGGGCAAGGGGTATCAGCCAACCTTGCTCGCCTGACTCTTCCTGCCTGACTCCTGTGCGCCCATACAGGATCAGTCCGGGACAAATGTCAACGCTTCGGTCCGAGTCTCAGCGACCTGGCCCAACCCCGCACGTGACAACTTCCTGACGTACTACATCGCATACAAGTGAGCGCCGTGCAGCCCTTCCCCCCAGCAGGCAACAGTCGCCGCCCTTCAACGCTGCATGCACCGCGTGTGCTCCTGCCTCCCTTGGAGATCATCTCACTGCTTGTGTCACGACCACGTGACCCACCTCGCCACCTGTGACACGTCTGCTACCCATGTGGTTACCAGCCTCTAACCAACTCACCCGCTTCCCCGCCACCCTCAGGCGCGGCAACATGTGGCCCGACACCCTGTCCCGCTACTGGCGGGGCGTGCACGTGTACTCGTGGTACGGCGCAACGCAGGATGACTCATGGGCCACACAGCACGAGGTGCGCAGGATGCGGCCCTGCTAGGTTGGAGCCCCCTGACCGCCCGCTGCGGAACGGCAGGGCCTGGGTACTCGCCCGCGGACCCCGCCCAATGCAATGCACGCTCGTGCTCGGCCTGCTCTTCGCACCACACCCTCCCAATCCCGCCACCCTCCACCCTCCGCACCTGCAACACCACGCCCACGCCCCCCCGCTCCCCTCCCCTGCCCCCTCAGGCCATCCTGGCCAACTACCCCGGCGCCACGACCAACGTGAGCTGGGCCGAGGACCCCGACAGCCCCACCTCCCTGGTGGTCCGCGTCACCTCCCGCACCGGCTCCACCGCCGACTACAAGGCCACCACCCCCTCCGCCGAGGTCGGCCTGTGCCGCCGCTCCGCCCTGACGGAGGAGAACTGCCTCGACGGCCTGGACGACGTGGGTGACGCGGCGTGTGTGTGTCGGGGGGAGGAGGAGTGCGGCTATAGCGGGGCTGGAAGGGGCTTGGAAATGGGTTTCGCCGGTCCGCTCGTCGCGCTGATCACGGTTTGGGGGCAAGGGGCAGAGGTCTCGGTCTGGGCAAAGGGCTGGTTCAGGGTCTGGAGGATGGAAGCCGTGTCTTCATCTCACGCTTTGACTGATCCATCCCCTGCCACGCTTGGTTGGGCTGCAGGACTGCGATGGCCTCATTGACACTGCCGATGCGGTCGAGTGCGCCGCCTTCATCCCGCCCTCGCCGCCCTCGCCGGAGCCGCCGCTGCCGAACCCGCCCGTGCCCCCCTCGCCTCCGCCCAATCCACCTCCGCTCCCGCCCTCGCCGCGGCCTTCGCCCCCTCCAAGGCCGCCCCCACGCCCGCCCTCGCCTCCACGACCGCCCTCCCCACCCCCGCCCCCGCGGCCGTCACCGCCCTCTCCTCCACCCCCACCCAGCCCCTCTCCTCCGCCTTCGCCCCCTCTGAACCCGAGCCCACCACCCGCGCCTTCGCCTCCTGAGTCTCCTCCCCTACCCCCGTCGCCGCCCCCGCTGGAACCTTCGCCGCCTACGCCACCCAGCCCCCCTCCGCCGTCCCCAACACCCTCTCCTCCCCCTTCGCCGCCCCCTTATCCGTCGCCGCCACCACCCTCGCCCCGTCCGCCTTCACCCAGACCGCCGTCGCCTCGGCCATCCCCGCCCCCTCGGCCGCCACCACCTCCGCCCCGGCTTCCCAGCCCCCCACGGCCCTCCCCGCCGCCGAGACCCTCTCCGCCACCGCTCAAGCCCTCGCCACCGCTCCGCCCCCCGTTGAGGCCCCCCTCGCCAGCGCCGCCTCCTCGCAACCCATCACCCCCCAGACCGTCCCCGCCTCCCCGCCCCTCACCACCACCTCCCCGCCCGCCCAGCCCGCCCCGGCCTTCCCCACCGCCCCGGCCATCCCCCCCACCACTCAAGCCCTCTCCTCCGTCGCCTCCTCCTCCCAGGCCCCCCTCCCCAGCGCCTCCTCCTCGCAGCCCATCACCCCCCAAGCCTTCCCCCCCACCCTCCCCACCCCCCCGGCCGCCCAGCCCGCCCAAACCGTCCCCACCGCCCAGGTGACTGGGGTCACTGGAACACCTCGATGCGGGCGCAGGAGATTGGAGGGCACGAATCCTGAAGCTGCAACACGACGCAAATGGCTACTGTAACGCTACATGTATTGCCGCCTCCGCCCAGGCCCTCCCCGCCGCCATCGCCGCCGCCGCCCTCGCCGTCGCCGCCCAGGCCGCCGCCGTCGCCCCTCCCGCCGTCGCCGCCACCGCGGAGGCCGCCGTCGCCTCGCCCCCCGCGCCCTCCGCCGGGCCCCCCCGGCCCGCCTCGCCCTCCGTCCCCACCCCGTCCCCCACCGAAGCCCAAGGTAGCAAACACTGCTCTGCCCTCACTGATAGGCCTCGGCTCCCTCCTCGCCCCCTGACTCTCTACCAGCCACACAGCTTGCCCGCGCTCACCCCTTGGGTATCCCCCTGTGCCCGCAGCCGCCGCCGCCCTCCCCTCGGCCGCCGTCGCCTGGTCCGCCTTCGCCGCCAGACGGCCCGTACATCATCGCCTGAGCGGCGCAGCAGGTGGTCAGTAGCTGCCTCAAGGGGCATTCGCGGCCTTCATAATGCGGAGGTCTGAAGGGAGCAGTAGTTCTGTATGCGCTGTGCAGCATCGATCAGGTTAATGTCCGCCAAACAAATGTAGCAACGCAAGGAGCCCCAATGCGTCAACCTTGGCGTCCAGCTTAGCACAACCGAAGCATGGTGTGGCTTCATCCCACTGGGCCGTGGCTTCATCCAATGTGCCGCTTCCCATCTTTTGCAATCTCTTCCTTCATTTCTGCTCAAGCAACCCCGGCACTCCCGGTGACAATTCTTTCTTCGATAGCTGAGGGGTGGCTGGTCGAGGGTGACCCAGGCTTCACCCCCCTAAGAGCGGCTTCTTAGCTCCCGCTGCGATCTCCTCTTGTCTTGGTAGTAGCTGTGAAGCCTGCGAGAGGGCTCCGCAGGATGATCTGCTTAGTTAACGGTTTGGTTACGGTAGACGTTGGCATCCTGTGTGTGTCTGCAGTTCCGTGCAGGATGCAGGAATGCGTTACCAGCTCCGCAAGGGGAGCCCAATTCATGTTGTGTCTTGCGTGAGGTTTTCGTGCGCTGGTCATGCGCATCACTCAGCTTGTGGTGGTAGAGCGCGGAGGCAATAAGGCATTGCATTACATCTAGTGCATGTGCCAGCACGCAGGATGCGGAGTAAGGCTTAGGTGCTTGGGTGGCGCTTGCCAGCCTGCGTACGGCGGGCTGCCTTGTCACAGGCAGGACGACAAATCGTGACTCCACGCAAATGCGGCTCCATGTAAGCACGATCTGAGGCAGACGCCTCCAGAGCCGATAAGGACAGTCCGTGTTGCACAGTTGGCTTCGCCGTGTCAGGTGTCAGCTTTGGGCACCCCGACGCCGACACCCTGCCCGGGGACTGGTCCTCAAGCGGCCTCACATGAGTCTTCCTCCCGCCAGACCTGGCAACACTACAAGCGAGTCAGCTGCCACCCAACAGCTCGTGCACCGCCTGGCCAGGACTCCAAGGGTCACAGCAGTGCGCAGCCATCCCGGCCTTGCCCACCACCATCAGCCAGACTTCAAGGGTCCACTGATCCCCGAGCTCAAGCAAGCTCAGGTGCCACCGTCCTGTGAGCCGCTCAGCAGGACCGGCCAGCATCAGATGCACCCAACCTGCGAACACACGAGCGCTTGTTCAAACGCGCCGGCATGGGCGGTGCTCCGATACACGCATGCGTAGGCCCGCTGCAGCACCGAACTTCCCCTCGGACAGGCAAGGGCCGACAACCTGCAGGCCTGCAGGAGCCCGGCCCTCAGTACGCTCGCCGCGCGCAACAGTTGGCCCTGCCCTGGAGGACCGAGCGGTGTCTGCCAGTACAAGAGTCCGCTACCTTCAAACTTCAAGTCTTAGCGCCACACCGTGAGACCTGGTGCGAGACCATGCAATGACCCACATGGAGGGGTCTGTAAACGATGTCCCCCCAGCACCACGCCTTCACTGCGCCCACATCTCCTGATTCTCCTCTCACTCCTTCCTCACGACCGCGTTCGTTGTGCGCGGCTCTGCCCGGCGTCAAATCACTCAGGTGTGACCTGCAAAACCCCAACGCACAGAGGCGCTGGGAATCGTGTCCGCGGCAACGGATAGCCTATGGCAACAACAAGGGGGCCGACCTTTGTGCAAGGCATGGGCGGAGGGCCCTCCACCCCGGTTATGCACCTCGGCACTGTGACCAACGGTGCTCGCTCCAGTCAGCGCAAACCTTGAAGGGTACAGCAACAACATGCACCTGGCCAGGATAGCACCCGGGGACTCTTACACAACGATATGGCTGCTACTACTGTAAAGCAACTGTTGTACACGCGTCATTCCGGCGCCCCGCCCGCAACCGCCATCAACACATCACCCCTGCTGCCCGCCATTCAGCTCAACTTCTCAACTATCCTGGTACAACAGGCAAGCGGCGCGCGGACAACGACCAGCGCGCCGAGCGACCAAGCGGGCAAGGCAGGATATGGGTACAATTTGCTTGCGGTCCACCTTGATACTCCTGTGGGCGCACCTGCCCGTAACTCCCTTCGCCCGCTGCCCGGAAAGAATACCCACCCGACCCCCTCCATCAATCAGCGACATGCACAGTGAGTCCCCCGCCCTGCCCACCGCCTCTGACCACCCCAAAGCCCGTGCTCCACAGCCAACCTAGCCGGAGCTCAGCTGGCTCCTGATGCCCTTGGCCACGCCACCCTATTCGCGCCCGCCAGCGCACAGCGTATCATCCACGGCAACGAGCCAGAGCGCTGCCCTCCTAAACGCCCCAAGCCCAAAGCACCTGGCCACAGCAAGGCCCTCCGCAACACACAGCTTGCGGCGTTCCGCTACCGCTGGGCCTGGCCCCACAACTTACCCGCCACAGCCCTGCCCGCCCCGTCAACCTCCAGTTCACCACACCGCACCCGTCAGTGCAAGCTCCACGACCGCCGCCTCCCTGCACCGCCCAGCGTCCCTAGGACTGCCTGCCGCCGCGCGACGAGCCCCCCCGGCTGCTGCTGCCGCCAGGCGTGCTGCCGCCTCCACGAGCGCTTCCGCCGCCCCCCGGCCCGCCGAAGGGCCCGCCCAAGCCGCCCGCTCCGCCCTTGGGCCCATACCCCGACAGCTGCGGCCGGCCGCCTCCCCCCCCGCCGGCCGCTGGGGGACCCGAAGCCACGTATCGGAAGGCGGGCGGCGGAGGCGGAGGCGGGGCCACGGGGCCCAGCTTCTGGCCCCCGTGGTGGTGGTTGTGTTGGTTGTGGGCGTGCGGGCGGGGCTGGCTGTGGTAGTTGGGGTTACCGCCGCCGCCACCGCCGCCGCCGCCCTGGGGGTGCTGCGAGGCGCCCTGGGGGTGGGCCCGAGACTGGTGGCCCTTGCCGCGCCGCCGCCTGTGGCTGCCGCCGCCGCCGCCGCTGCCCCGGCGGCCGTAATCCGCCGCCCCCGGTGAGCCCTCCGCTGCCGCCGCGTCCATCCCAGCCATTACGGGCATGCCCCAGTCTGACCCTGGGCTGCCGCCGCTGGCGCCCCCCGCCGAGGCGCCCGCGAAGGGCCCCCGGTGGAAGGGCGCATGGCCGGGGCTGCTCCCAAACACGGGCGCAGCGGACGACGAGGGCCCGGCGCCGGAGGTAGCGCCTCGCGGAGCGGGGATGGGGATGGGCACCGCCGCCGGCCTGCCCCTGTACGGCTGCTGGCATGGCTGCGGCTGCGGGGCGTACGGCAGCGGCGGCGGGGGCGGTGACAGGTGCTGCCGGGAGGAGCGTGCGGCCTTGGAGGCGGCGCGTGCGGCCCTGGAGGCAGAGGCTCGCTCCGCCGCGGCCTCTGCCCCCGTGAAGTCCCACAGCCGCACCACGCCGCTGTCCGTGCCTGCGGGCGGGCAGCAAAGCGAAAGCTTAAATACGCAAACTCAATAAGCCTCAGCGGTTCCCCTGGCCTCAGCCCGGGTCCTGGGGTCGGTCCTGCCGGCTCACTGCACGCCTCCTCTTCCGCCCTTCCGCCCGCCCTCCGCAACCCGCAGACGACTCTCCTCCCCTGCTCGATCCCGAGGCGCTTACACCCTCACACCCATCCCCGCCCTCCCCGCCCCCACCCTCCCCGCCCCCACCCTTCCCATTCCACCCCACCCCTGCCCCCACCTGCCGCCAGCCGCTGGTCCGCCAGGTCCAGGCACAGCGCGGGCTGCCCCGGGGGGCAGTGCAGCGCGCGGCAGGCCGAGTGCAGCGAGCGGGGCGGGGGGGAGCCGCCCGCCAGCACGCGCTCGGTCTCCTGCGGGCGCCGGTACAGACACACAGGGTTTTCCCGGGCGATGAGGCACACGTCCTTCGGGAACAGCTGCCGCCCCCGGTACGCCATGGACTTATCGTAATCATCATCATCGGCCCGTGCCTGTCAGGGCCTGCCCCCCGTAGGGTCCTCGTGCTGTCCACAAGGCCCCCCGCCCCCCCGCCCCACCTGCAGCATGATGCAGCCGTCCGCCGAGGCCGAGGCCAGCCAGGGGTCCTCGAAGGCCAGCCCCGTCACCGCGGCGTTGTGGTGCCACAGCACCCGGGAGCCCTGCGGCAGGGGGAGGCGGGCAGCGCGGGGCCTCTTAGGCAGCCGGCAGGGGCCTCAGGGTTCCAGCAGCTCCTCCACCCGGGCTCGTGCCGTACCGACCAACTAGTAGGGGCCACAGGTCCCTACTGCTCCAGGCCTCCGCCCCGGGGCACTCCTCCACCCCAGCTCGTGCCGTACCGACCTGGGGCGCGGCTGCCCACTGCTGCCCACGCCCACGCCCACACCTCACTTCGCCGCCTTCCTCCCACCCCGCAGCCCTCCCTTGCTCGAGTTGCACCCCCTCACACCACGCACCTGCTTCATGCGCAGGTCGTGGGCCAGCAGGAGGCCGTCCCCCGCCGCCGTGAACAGCAGCTTCCCCGAGCGGCACCCCTCCACCGCCGACACAGCGCCGCCGTCGTGCAGGCCCGCGAACCGCCGCACCGCCCGGCCCGTGGCCGCATCCGTGACCACCACCTCGTTCCCCGCCGCCACCAGCAGGTTGCCGCCGCGTACGGCACAGCAGTACACCCAGTCGCCGTACCCCAGCACGCCCGTACACGACCAGCCGCCGGCCTGGTCGGACGCGGCGGGGTCGGGGTCGGCGCCGCCGCGGCGGATGCTGCCGACGGAGCTGGCGGCGCCGCCGCCGGCCTCGTCGAGGCTCGACGGGCTGCCAAACATGCCGGCGCCTGCCGTACCGACGTCATCCGCGCCGTCATCATCTGTAGCACTAGCACGTGCAGCACCCGTGGCGGGTGCATCAGCGGTTGCGTCGGGGTTCTGGCGCCAGATCCGAACGGTGCAGTCCCAGGACCCGCTGAACACGGTCCCGTCGTCCAGCGCCAAGCACGACACGGGGCCCGTGTGGCCCTTGAGCTGGTACGGCTTCGCCGCGATGTCGTACAGCGGCAGCGCTGACTCATGCGCGGACGGCGGCTGCCAGATGCGCACGAGCGCGTCGGAGCAGCCGCTGGCGATGAGGGAGGGGTCGGCCGCGAGGCATCGCACGGTGCCGCCGTGGGGGCGGCTGGCGGCCAGGGGCAGGCCCGAGCCCAGGTCCCACAGCCGCACGGTGCGGTCCAGGGAGGCTGCCGGGATGGAGGGTGGGCAAACATGTCAAAGGGAAGGCGGCAAGGGGTGCCGGACGGGAAGGCAGGCTCTATGGTGGGGAGAGACGGATGGCGCAGTAGGCCGCTCATTCCCGCTCTCAGGCCCTCTCCGCACATCGTCCCCGGACCGTGCGACGAGCTTACCGGTGGCGAGGAGGTTGTGGCTGGGGATCAGCCGCACCGCGCGGACGGCCGACCTGCGGACAGCGGCCGGGCATCGGCACAGCTGCTTAGCCCTGCTGTCAGCACCTCGAGGTGCTCACCAGGGCCCAGGGACTGGCCATGCATTCCCACCATGTGTCGAATGCTCCCACCCTCCCCGTCCCTGCCCTGTTCCCGCCCCCACCTGTGCCCAACCATCTGGTCAGCGCTGTAGCGACCGGACCAGCTGCGGAGGCGGGAGGGCGCAGCACCAGAGCGGGAAGAAGGGGTTCAATGACCTCCTTGCGTTCGGACCTCAAGCTGCCAGGCGCAGGCACATGTTTCCCTAGAGCGCCGTCGTCCTCGTCCCCTCCCGGCCGCTGGCCCTCTCACCTCCGGAGGCGGAGCATCTTGGCCCCATAGGCGCTGGACCAACGCACCTCGCCCTGCCCCCCGGGCGCGGAGGAGGACAGCGCAGCGCTGCGCAGCGAGGGGGCCGTGGGGGGCGAGGGCGAGGGCGAGCAGGACAGGGGCGAGCAGGCGGGCGCGCGCCAGGGGCCAGAGGTGGCTGGACCCGACGAGCGCCCGTGCGCGCCCGAGGGGTGCCAGCGGGCGGCGTAGAAGGAGCGCCAGAGCTGCAGGGAGGAAAGAAGTAGGGGTCGTGTGGTCGTGCCCAGGAGTCACGGACTGAACGGGCCAAGCTTCAGGCCCTCCAGCCCTCTTGCCTCTTCCCCCCAGCGCGCTGGATCCTCAGTGCTGCCCTGTACTCCTTCCCCCTCAGCATACCTTATTGGCCGCTGCCTCAAGCGCGACCAAGCGGCGCCACGAGCGGCACACGCCAGCGGCACACGCCAGATCCCGTGGGCCGAGCGTTGAGAAGATGTGCGCCAGAGCACCACATGCTGACCATGAGGGAGTTGGGGTGGTGGTGGATGGGTGTGGAGTGTGGTGGGAGCAGGCAGGGGAGCGTAGTGGACTCACCCAGCTGGCTGCCTAAACGCTGCAGGACTGCTCTGCCCAAAACGATTACTATGCTGGCAGGGACTGGAGGGCAGCAGGAGAGAGCTTGCAGGCATCCCAACCCGTGACCATGAGGGGGTTGGGGTGGTGGTGGATGGGTGTGGAGTGTGGTGGGAGCAGGCAGGGGAGCGTAGTGGACTCACGCAAGCATCCTATCGTTGACGCGGAAGGTAGAGAGCAGGAGAGAGGTTGCCCTGCGCCTGGTGACGTGCTGGCCTGCTCAGCCTGCTCTCCGCCTGGCTCCGCGTCGACATCCCCCGCATCCGTGTCGACAGACATGCTCAATCACGGCCCCGATGTGCAGATGAACTGAGTAGATTGAGCTACGACCACGGGAGGAGGGGGGACACGAAGCGTCACGAGAAGTAAGCTCGGAATGCCCAAGCGAAATGGCCTATCGCTTGCTCGAAGAAGTCGCGCGGCAAGCGATCTGTGGAGCGCGTGCGGGAGCGCTGCACTCCCAAGGGTCCAGCGACTCACCTCCCGCGGGCTGAGAACGCTGGAGTGCGTGTCCACGTCCACACCAGATGGCGTTGGTGCCGAGACCGCAGACCGGCGCCAGCCAAGTCACTACTGATAAGCACTCTGGTCGCAAGGTACAACGTGAGAGACTCGACGCGGGAGTCACAGCTTTGGCGATCGACGAGGGTTTGGATAACAACCAGGATAACAACACGAGCTCGCGCCCTGAGAGCGAGCGCAGGCAAAGGCGATCTGACTTGGTACTTTGAACTCTGCTTGGACTGAGCTGGGCGTTTGAGATTTGACCGAGTGACGGAACTGTCAGCAAAAGATGCGTGTCCACACGCCAAACCCAACCCCGCCGTCCCCTTCACCATCGCCAACAAACAACCGACCGGCCCACTGCCTGACGCGCCAAACACATACTCTCAATGAACCTAGCGCTTGCAAGCAGCGCACGCCCCCACCCCCAGTCCCCACCCCTGCCCGAACCACATTCAGAACGGCCCGCGTGATGCGCACGGCCTCCTGCGCCCACAGTGCTCGACAGTGCCCCAATCTCTCAAGGGCACAAGTTCCTCGTTCCTCAGTTCGAAGCCGCAACAAAACCCTCCCCCGCTGAATCTGCATCCCATTCCCATACCGCTGTCCAGCACTTGACCAAGCCTGCAAGCCACCTTCGCGGCGGCTCATCCTGTGCACCTCCTGCGCTCCCCCTGCCTAAGCCACCCTGCACACCCCTCCTACTGTTCGTCCACCCAACCGACACGCCCCGGCCCTTGGCCTGCTGCCTTGTGCCCAAGTCCCCTCTCAGCCCTCTCCGACTTCTCTCCGACCACGCACCGCGCTCCACCCCACCCCACCCCATCCTCCGCCCAGCGCCTCACCCCCGCTTCACGGGCCTGGGCACGGTCAGGGGGTCGTGCCCCCGCACCAGAGCCTTGGCGATGAGCAGGGTGGCCCGGGTGCGGGCCGCCCCCGCCGTCATCTCGGGCGGCCAGCCCAGGATGCGGCAGATGAAGGAGTTGTACGTCTCGCCCGTGAAGCGACGCCACGTCACCTGGCGCAGCGGGAGCGGCCGGGGAGGGAGCGGCACGGGACGCAACTGAGCAAAGGTTGTCTTGACGTCCGCCATGACGTCCTGAGCCTTGGCAGGCTTGCCCCCGCGGCATCCCTTCCAGCACCCCTCTTGCATCCACAGCCCTCCACACCGCCAACCCAGTCCTCCACGCCTCACCCCCACCCGGCCCCGCCTCCCCCGTCCCCCCACCCCAGCTCACCCCCAGTAGCCACATGGTGGCCCGCACGCGCTGCCGCTCCAGCTCCGCAGCCGGGTCCACGGGGGGCAGCGGCGAGGGCGAGCGCACGCCCGCGGCCGCCGCCGAGCTGGCGGCCCGCGCGGTGGTGTGCATGGCCGCGGCGGCGGCGGCCGAGGGCGGCGCGTTGAGGGCGCGCTGCAGCTGCGCCATCTGCTCCCCGCGCGGGTTGAGGCCGCAGAAAGTGGAGAATAGCTGCAGCACCTGGGGGGGCGGGGAGGGAGAGGGAGGGGGAGGGGTTGAAGTTGCTGTGTGGACGGTGTGCAGAGTGGTGGAGGAGTGACCGGGGCGTGGCGGGGGCACGGGCGGTGGGCAGGGAAGCAAGGACCGAGAGGCTCACCTCGTCTCGCGGCATGAAGCGGCCCCGCTCGTGCGCCATCTGCGCCGTGGCGATTGCGCGCCGCCGCGCCACCGCCGTGTCCTGGTCGATGGCCTCGCCGTCCGCACCCACACCTGCGGCCAGAGGGGGCCGGGCGGGGAGCTACTGTCAGGCACCATCAGCCGCAGGGGGCCCCCGCTGCCTGGGCGCTTCGACCCTGCTCCCCACTCCACCGCACCACGCCCCCCATTGCTCAGCATAGCCGCACCACAGCACCACCACAGCAGCACCGCTCACCGCGCAACCCATTCCCCCCTTCCCCCCTGTCCGCCCCCCCCCGCGCACCCGCCATGGCGTCCTCCATGTCCGCCATCAGGCCGGCCTCCTCGGCGTCCTCGGCCTTCTCGCGGGCGCCGTACGCCCCCACCTCGCGGCCCCCCGCCAGCTGCCGCCACACCGCCCCCGTGGCCGCCGGCTGCGCGCTGGGCTTGGGCGCGGGCGCGGAGCGGGGCGTCACGGGCTGCAGCGTGCGGGCGGCGTCCTCCATGGCCTTGCGCCGGGCGGCCTCGGCCTGGGGAGGGGGAAGGGGGGGGAGGAAGGGGGGGGTGCGGCGGGGTGGGATGAGTGGTGAGGCGAGATCGCCGGGCATTGCCAGGCACAGAAGGTCCAGGCTGGGAAGAAGACAGGGCAGGTCAGACAGGAGATTCAGGCGAGAACTTTGAGGGCAAGAGGGGTAACGGCTCGTGCGCCTGGAGGGTATGATGTGGGATAGGGAAGGCATGGCAGCGCCGCACCTGCTGCGCCGTCGTCGACTCCTTGCCCTCCAGCAGTCGCTGCCGGTTGGCGGCAGCGTCCGCCTCCACGCGCCGCCGGGCCGCCACCGCGCCCTCGTCCTCGGGCGGGGGCGCCTCCCACAGCCGGGGCGTGGTCTGGCAGGCCATGCCTGCACCACCAGCAACACACAGCCAAAAGGGTCAGACGAACGGTGGCCTCAGCCTTGACACCATGTTGTACCCCCAAGACCTCGCCCTCCAGGCTACCCAGCCTTGCCAATCCCCAACGCGCCCGAACTGCGTTTGAACGTAAGCCCAGCGCTTCTTTCTGCCCCCGTCCGCTCCCGGCACCCGCCCCGTGCCCACCCGAAGCGATGCCGGCGATGTCCGCTGCGGCGCTGGCCACGCTGGCCGCCCGGTGGCCCCTGCGCGCGCCGCCGTTGAGGCCGCGCGAGCGGCGGCTGCCGCCCGAGCCCGTGGTGAAGCCCGTCATGCGCGTGAAGCCCGTCATCCCGGTCATGCCCGTCATGCCCGTCATGCCGGTCATACCTGCAGTCCCGCAACACGCACATGAAGGTCAGGTTACGCAAAGCAGGGCGGACGGACGGGTCAAGAAGGCAAGCCCACAGGCCCAAGCCGGTCCCGCCAGCTACCGGCTCCGCACCCCTGCGCTTCCCAGCCGCCCAGCAGCCGGGCCGACCCCTCCATCTCTCTCCGAACCCCTCCTTCCCGTCTCCCCCTGCAGGCCGCCCCCCATCGAAATGCGCCCGTCAGCTACCGGCTCCGCATTCCCCGTCCGCACAATACGCCCCAACAGCTGAACTGGTCTCCCCCTGCCTCTACTTTGCCCCCCCTCTGCCTCCGCCCCCCTGCGCACCCGTCATGCCCGACATGACCGACGTTGCGTCGTCGTCCAGCCCCCCCGCCTCGCTGCGGTCCAGGCCCATGGCCCGGCGCATGGCCTTGCGCACTGCGGCCTCGCGCGAGGAGGCAAACTCCTTGGCCTCCTGCGGGTGTGTGTGGGGGGGGAAGGGCAAGGGGGTAACAAGTGACTAGAAACTCGACCTGAGTTCAGGGGCAGGGCAGGGATATAGGGAGGAAGCGGAGGGCAAGGCGGGCAAACGAGCCGTGCAGTGGGAGCCTGCCAGGGCTAGGCTGCCACCCCGCCCCCTGTCCGCACCTGCAACCGCGACACGGGCCGCTGGCTGACGCTGACTCCGCCGGGGTCGGCGGGGCGGGGCAGGTCGGGGTTGGCCAGGCGGGGCGTCACCTGCGGGGGCGGGGCGCAGGCGGAAGACGCACACATGTGTTGAGCCCAGAGGCCACCAGTCAAGGTACAATACGCTCCTCCCCTACAGCCACCACCTTCCTCAAGGACATCTCATCCTCATTGCCTGCCACCTCCGCTATCTCCATGACCCCTGCCGTACCCTGCCGTACCTGGCACATCTTGGTGGTGACGCCGTACACGTCCGTCTTGGCAATCTCCTTTGGCAGCGGGCTCTCGCCGAAGTCGCCTCGCCGCCGCCGCCTCGCCATCAGGGCCTTGCGGCGGGCCATCTTCATGGTGGCGGGGTCGGGCGGGGGCGGGCCCTCGCCGTGCCAGCCCCGGGGCGGCGGGAAGTCGTCCATGGGGGGCGGCAGGGGCTCGAAGTCCTCCGCCATCATCTCCGCAATGTCCTGACAGGGGGGGAAGGGGAAGGGGGGTAAGAGGAGGGGGAGGGCAGGGGGAGCTGCACAAGGCTCCAGTGGAGTGCGGGAACAGGGGGTCCTGGACCGGGGACTTCGCCAAGGCTGTGGCGTGCTCCGGGGGCCGCAGTGAGTCGCACGAGGGGGATGGTGAAGGACTCATGCTCACCTCATGCAGGTATTCGAGCAGGTCCCCATTCACGGCGCCGTGGGAGTAGGGGGCGGGCGTGGCGGGGGGCGGGGGCGTGATCTCCGCGCCGTCGGCCGCGGGGCTGGCGATGCCGTCCGCGGCGGCCGACTCGGCTCGGCGCAGGCTGCCGGGGGCCGCAATGCCGCTCATGACGGGCCTGCGGGCAGCAGCAGAAACGACCAATCAGAACCGTCCTGTCCAGAAAGCCTCACGTGTGCCTGCCGCCGGAACAACTCATATATTCAGCCGCATGCCCAGACCTCGGCACACGACGTCCAGGGGCCAATGTCCAGCCCCCCGGGGCCCCCTTCATGTACGCACCTGAGCTTGACCCACTGCTCGTACAGTGCCGCGTGCCTGCATGCGTCCATGATGCGCAGAATGGAGGCCCAGCCGTCCGTGTTCACAAACACACTGGCGGGGGGGAGCGACGTGGCGCCGCCGTTGGCCGCCAGGCGGCTGGCAGCCACGGGCTCAGCACTCCACGTCAGCGTCGGGCCCGGCCCGGATCCAGATCCAGATCCAGATCCTGCGGCTCCGTTAACTGACGCCCGCACCGGGCTGGCGCCGTTGAGCGATACGCGTGCCGCGGCGCCCGATTGCGCGGTGCCCGGCGGCGGCGCGAGCGGGTCGGGGAAGGCTGACGAGGAGGAGGGCGGCGCGGCGGGGTGCGGGGAGGGTGCGGCCGCTTGGGAGAGCCCCAGGCCTGACCCCGCCCCCGGCGCGGGCGAGGGCGTGTACCGGGACATGGCCAGCAGGTTGGAGCGCTGGTGTTGCAGCACGGGCCATCGGGAGGCGTTGGTGATCTGCAGCACCTCGTACAGGTATAGCGCGTGCTCCACAGTCACCTGCAGAAACACGGAGGAAGGGACAGGACAATTACGGACGTGGCGAGGTTGCGGTAGGGCAAAAGTACCGGTCGAGAAAGTCGTATGCTCTTCTGCAACCCAACCCCGCTACCCAACCTCGCTCCCCAACCCCGCACCCTACAGCCGGCGTTCCCCCCCACCTGCAGCCACGCGTCGATCTCCGCGCTCTTGCGCCCCAGCCGCGCCATCTGCGGCAGCAGCTCCAGCTTGGCGTCCAGGCGGTCGTACTCGAGCGTGGCGGCGTGCTGCAGGTGGTAGACCACCTGGTGCAGCCTGGAGGTGCTGGCGGCCTCTGGGGGAGGCAAGCAGGCAACAGGCGAGAGCCGGGACGGGGCGGGGCACCAAACACGGTCAGCAGAAGCACAGGGGCGTTTGCCTGACGGCCCAGAGGCTCCGCCCCTGGCAACGAGAGTGCAAGAGAGCACGCTGCATCAGCTCGCTGCGGATGTGGGCAGCAGCTCACCCTCGTCGCTGACGGGCATGAGCGCCCGCGCAGCCGCCAGGTGCTGCGCGTAGAGCGTGGGCACCTCGTCCCAGCTCTTGAGCACCAGCGGGCTCAGCAGGAAGGGCGCGGGCAGGCGCAGCTGCTGCTCCGACACCTGGGCGGCACACGGGCGGGGGAGCGGGGGGTCAGGGCGTGGGTTCAGGACAGTCAGCGCTTTCAGCCCTCGCCACGGCCCGTCCCGACCGTACTCTCAGGGCCTCCCTGATCGGACCTCCAGCCATCCCACAAGCTCCGAGGCCTCGACATGTGCCGCAAGGGCCCCCACCTGCAGCACGGCGGCCGTGTCGCTGGCCGGCAGGCTCCCCGTCATGGCCGTGATGGCCTGCGTGAGGTCCGCGGCGCGCATGCGGTGGATGGGGTGCGAGAACGGCACGCCGTACGTGCGCCACGTGCCCATGGGGGACAGGTGGCCCTGGTGTACGGCAGGCCCGCTGCCGCCGCCGGCCACGCCGGGCAGGCGGGACCGGTTGGGCCCGGGGGAAGCTGAAGCGCCGCGGAGCGCGGCGGCGGAGCGGGGGCGGGCGCCGGGGCCGGGCGAGGCCCGGCCCGCGGCGGCGGGGTTGCCCCCCGCTACCAGCAGGGCGGCGGCGGAGGGGCTGGCGAGCAGGCTCCTGCCGGCGGCCCCAGCGGCGCCGCCCAGGGCGCTGTGGGGCCGCGCGAGCAGCGCCGCCGCCGCTGCCAGGCCCGGCGAGGGCGCTGCCGAGGCTGGCCGCTGGTGGCCGCTGGAGGAGTGGCGGACGCCGCCGCCGCCGCCCCGCTCGCTGGCCGCCATCGCGGTGGCCGAGGGCATGAGCGTGAAGAAGTAGCCGGCAGGAACGCGCCGGCCGCACATGGTGCGAGCGCCTGCGGGCAGGGCACCGGAACTGTAAATTAGAGGTCAGGTAGGCGTCGCGTTGCGTGACGTCTGGCCAAGAGCGCGTGCCGTACGATACATTGCCGTATACTACGGCACTTACCCGAGTGGTCGTACATGACGTGGTGCGCGTACGCGCCGCCGCCGGCCTGCCGCAGCTGGCCGATGAGCGGCCGGCGCGCGTGCTCGCCCCAGGTGTTGGGCTTTGGCGGGTCCACCAGGTGGGCGTCCTTGTCCTTGTCGCTGTTGCGGGCAGCGCACTCGTTGGCGGCCTGAGGCGGTTGACGGTTGGTGGTTGATGGTTAGCCAAGGGCAAACTACATTCCGGCTGCCAGCCGGCGATCATCCGCTCAGGCGCCCAAACCCCGCTCTAGGGTATCCAGCCAGGCCGCTCCGCCACCCGGCGCCGCCCAACCACCGCCGTTGCGGCGTCAGCCCCTGTGGCTGATGCGGCTGCTGCCCCCCAACCCCCCTCCGCGCCCCCACCTTGGTGTCCGGGTGGTCCACCCCGTGTGCGTCGCACCACTCGGGCGGGGTCTCCTCGGCCGACTGCAGCGCGGAGCGGTGGGGGCGGAAGCGCATGCGCGTGCGGCTATACTGGTACTCGCCTGCGCAGGAGGCGGGGAAGGAGGAGGCGGGAGGAGGAGGAAGGAGGCTCGTGGGCGCCGGCTCTCCCACCCAGGACCCTCACTGGCAAGTGCCCGCGGCCCCACGCAACCCCGCCACGATCGGCCCTGTCCGAGTCCACCCCTTGCCGGGCGCTAAAAGCCTCCCTCCAGGCCCCAGCCCAGCCCTCCGACCATTCCCGTGCCCTTCCCTACCTCGAGTGGTGTGTGCCACCACCTGCCGCGGCTCCCAGGGCATGGCCGGCGGCGGGGAGCCCCCCGCCTGCCAGGCGGTGGTGGAGGGCGGCGGCTGCCAGCACACCACGAAGTCCACCAGCGCCGAGGACCACTTGCCGAAGAAGGTGCTGATGCGGACCTGCGGGGACGGAAGACGCGCACACGGGCGGTTTGGGACTAATGGTCTTAAGCCATGCTTCTGTGACGGACCCGCTCCGGTGCTTAGCTACACCACGGTTTTGCTCCTAGCCCGTGACAAGAGGGATGACCGGTCGGCAGGGCGCCGCACCTTCATGTCTGTGAAGTGGCCGTTCTGCATGTACGTGCAGCTGGAGCGCGGGTCTGACGCCTCCAGGCAGTACAGCGCGCCGGGCGGCAGCATGGGCCACAGCTCCCGCTGCAGCCCAAACACGGCGTCCAGCCGCGCCGTCTTGGGCGTGTCGCCCGGCTCCCCCAGCTCGAACTTGCACGACCGCATGCGCTCGCGATACGCGCGCAGCGCCTCGGAGGACTGGGAGCGGGAGTGAAGCGGGAGGGTGGGTTATGAGGATATGGCGGAGGCGGTGTGGATGGATGGGGGGAGGGGCGCAAGAGAAGCAAGGGCCCCCGGGTACGGAGTCGGTGCTCAAGCTCACCCAGGGTAGCGCATCGATGTCTGGCCCCTCAGAGTGCGTAGTCCGCCGACTGCTAGCCACCGGGCTGTAGGTGCCCAGGGCAGTGGCCGGCCTTTGAGCCATGGTCGCCGACGAGTTGTCAAGCGTATACGCGGGTTGTGGAAGACCTAGGAGCCCTATGACGTCATATGAAGGTCCGTGTGGTCCAGCGCAGGTGAGCGCGGGCCAGAATTAGGCGAACATGCGGCCCAACGTCGACACCGCCTTTCACGCCCCTTGCTGCGCAGCAGTCGAGACGTGTTGTGTACAAAGGCTGTCGCAGATACGCGGCTGTGTGCAAGAGGTGGGCCGCGGCTTGGTAGTCTCCGGGTGTGTTTACACCGCGAGTTCTTTGTAGAAGTGCTATCTAGCGATTTCCTAGCTGCTTTGGATTGATACGCGAGATAAGCTGTGACTGCGAGAAATGGGAGCGACTTCGCTCGCCTGTAACGCGCGGAGTTCCCGCAAGGCAGTGATATGGAGATGGTGCAGTGCGAGTCTATGGTGTGTGAGCGCTGCCTTCGAGACCCTCGGCAAAAACCCGGATTGCACGCTTCATCGCGGGGCTTCCCCGTGAGGGCCTCAGACTCCCAGCTAGCAAGCGCATTGTCAGTTGTAAACTCTCTGCATAGCCCTGAGCTGTTCCCCAAGTGCCCAACACCACCACCTTGCTGCTTGAGAGCCATCGGCACCAGGCCCCAGTCGCTCGCAGCGTCCCAGTCGCGCATCCCTGCGCTGCGTTTTTACCATCTGACAAGCACAGGCATATTACCGGCGTAAAGCGAACGACTGGTGTCCAAGCCCCAACCGCTCTTGAGGGCGGGCCAGCCAGCGCCTGGGCCCCCTCCTCCCAGCCTCCTCTCCTAGCGCTGCGGCCGTCCTGACTCCCCGCCGGTAGGCCGCGCGCCCCAAGCGGGGGGGCGCCCCGGCGGCATGGGCGCCAGCCAGTCGGCCGAGGCGGAGGGCGTGTCGTGCGCGGGCTGCAGGCGGCGGCTGCCCCCAAACAACTACGCCTTTGAGCACTTGCTGGACCAGCTGTTTGTGTTCTTTGAGGAGCACCCGCCCGCGGAGCGATACGTGGTGCATTTCCCCACGGAGCCGGGGGGGCTGACCGGCAGCGGAGGTGAGTGCAGGGTCCCGGGCGGGAAAGGGGTGCACCTGCTTTGGCGGAAGCGGACGCCGGTGGCAGATCATACTTACGGTACTGCCACCTGTGTGCGTGGCCGAATGTAGGGCTGGAGCTGGCGGCCTGTACAGCAGGCCTCGCCACGGTGTGCCGCACGCTGCAGTACATCCGTGGCAACACGGAGCCGTACATGTACGTGTGCCCCTCGTGCTTTGCGGCCTGCGCCACGGGGCGGGAGCGGGCCCTTGCCAACAGGCTGTGCACCCCGGGCGGGGCGCCGGAGATTGGGCTATGGGCGGAGGGCCTGCCCGCCGCAGGTAAGCAATTGGTATATCAGTGGGAGGGGTTGTTGCGCAGATCCCCTCCAGCACTCGGACTGGGGAAGAAGCCCGCAAGCCTTACCCCATCGGCGCGGGGAGTTCTGCCCAGAGCCTAGCCCCTCTGCCTCCTCCTTGTCCTGCGCTTATCCCCAGACCCTGATCCGAATTCCTCAGGCGGCAGCCAAGCTGAGGGCGCAGATGATGATGAGGGGGTGGACGAGGTGCTAGAGGCGCCGGACTTCGAGCCGGCGTACCAGTATCACACTGGCGACCGAGCGGCGTGGCGGGGGGAGGAGTTCGTGTGCCGCCGCAGCCACGAGGGCGCCCCCGGCGGGCCCCTGCAGCCGGTGCGCGTGCGCGTGCGGGCCCCGGTTGGGCCCGGCACGCACCGACTGGGACCGGGGGGGCCCGAGCCGTTTCAGGAGGAGGTGGCCTGGATCCGTGTGGGGCAGATTGCGGACCTGGCTGCTGCGGACGTGGCTGCGGGTGCGGCGGCGCATGTGCAGGGAGGAGGTCAGTTGGAAGGGCGGCAAGGGGCGCAAGTGGGCACGGGCCCGGCGCAGCACCACCATGCGGGGCACCCCAGCCACGGTCACGGTGACGGGCATGGACATGGGCATGGCGGTTCTCACGCCCACCACCTGGCGAGGGCGCTGCCGCAGTCTGTGCAGGCGCACGAGTCAGACACGGGCTCGCCGCGGTAGGGAGCCGGCTGGAGGGTGGCGTCAAGTGGCTGTTGACTGTGGTGAGCGGACGTGACCAGGGCTTGTACAGCGGATACAGTGCTCACGGATGCCGATCCCCTCAGGGGAGCGAGGGGGATCGCTATGGTCTATGGGGGGGGGGGTATGGGGGTGGTGTCGAGGCCCCCGGTGTTGTGCGTGCAGGCGGCCGCCAGTCCCGCTATTAGAGCACGTTGGCCCACCTGTGATCAAAGTGAAGCGCAGCGTCGAGTCAGCCTGTGGGGTAGGGGTTCTGAGGGAGGGGGGAGCGAGGGGGTCGCGATGGTCTCGCGGGTCTCACGGGTAGGAGCGGTGTGCCGATCCGCAGTTCTGTTTCGCCCCTTTGCTCGCTCCTCATAGAAGCCAGCCCGCTCGCTCCCTTGAACGCCTGTAACGCCCTGCTGCTGACAGTTGCTAGGAGTGCCTCAGGATGCCAGCAACGATCCAGGCCCGCGTGTTGGACCCTTACCGTGACCTATCAGAGACTGTCAGCTACGAGATAGGCCCCGACACGAGCCCCGCGGACCTCGCCAAGAGGATTGAGGCCGACTTTGGGCCGGACCTGGCCGAGGCCATGCCGATGGTCCTCGTGTCGGGGCCGCAAAACTTCCATGGACTGCGCACGGCGCGCTTCGCCGATATGCCCATGGCCCTTATCATGGCTGCCCCCAAGTCGTGCGCGTACCGCCCCGGCGTTGGCGTGACGATCGCCATTCCGGAACGCCTCAGCGAGCGAATGCCCGCCGCGGCGAAGGCGATCACCCCCAGCCTGGATTGCCTGGCCGCTGCGGCTGGTCAGCAGCAGGACGCTAATCTGACCCTGGAATACGTCTTTCGGTACGAGCTGCGCTCGATCACGATTAGCAGGCGCGGCACCGACTTCACCCTGTCGGTCACGCCCAAGAGCCTGGTCGGGGACGTGAAGGAGATGGTCGAGAACGTGACAGGTAGGGAGCTTAGGGCATCCTGTCGCTCATTTTGTGTCTGCGGGGTCCTGGGGGGGCGGTGACGATAGGAGGGCCGCCGGCGCGTGAAGCAGAGGGGGATGCGAGCAGACGGAGACTGCGACGCGCTAGGCCCCTGCGCACGCCTCCCATACAGAAGAGTTCCGCCCTCGCAGGCATCCGCCGCGCCGCTCAGCGCCTCTCCCACGGCGACACCGCGCTGGTGGACGACTCCAAGACGCTGGAGGCCTACGGGCTCCGGGACAAGGCCAGGCTGCTCCTGCTGGAGGGGGTGGCCAACGCCCCCGTGGCGTCCATGCAGGTCTTCGTGAGGACGATGATGGGGAGGACGTTCACACTGCAGGTGGGCTTGGCAAGGAGGTTGCAAGGATGCAAGCTGCGGTCTCACGAGCGAGGTTGGGGGGCACATGCCTGGGGCGTGGGGCCTGTCTGTCTGTTGATGTATGCGGGGGCGCTACGCGCCCAGTGTAGCCCTGCCGTGCTTGGCGTCCCTCCCTCTGCGGGCGATGGGGCCTGCAGGTCATGTCCACCAACACCATCAAGGACGTCAAGGACAAGATCTTCGAGAAGGAACGTAAGCGCCTAGCGCCCTGCCTCCCTCCTCGCCCCCCTCTCTCCCCCGGGGCACGCCGGCAACTGTCGGGGCGGTTGACCCCTTGCAACGCACTCCCTCTCCTGCCTGCCCCCTAATGCCATGGCCAGAGGCTGGTGGTCCAGTCCGTGCCCTCGTCCTGCCCTCGTTGCAACTTGCGTAAAACCCCGGCAGGCACTCCGCCGGCCATCCAGCGGCTCATCTTCGCCGGCAAGCAGCTGGACAACGGCATGTCCATGGCGGACTACAACATCCAGGCGGAGGCATGTCTCCACCTGGTGCAGGTGCTCCGGGGAGGCATGTTCCACGCGACCAGCGGCCGGCAGGACTACGAGGAGGCGGGGCCCCGCGGGATCAAGGTACGTCGTCACACTTTGAACAGGCAGTCTTGACTATACAGATACAGTTACATACGCGATGACCCAACCCGCACGCTCCGTTAGGGCCAGAGACTAGCGGGAGACGTACACAGGAACGCCCAAGGACCGGAAAACCGGTAGGGCCTTCACACCGTTCCTCTGCGTCATGAGTCTTCCACATTCCTCCCCCTGTAGGTGCTGTTCCCCGACGGCGCCACCGCCCTGGTGTGCTACGAGCCGGGCGAGGAGCCGGAGGCGTTCGAGGCCCGCGTGCGGGAGGCGCACCAGCAGCACCTGCGCCGCCCCGCCGCTGTCTGACTGACTGGCGGAGGCCCCGCCGCCACCACCGCTTGCCCGACCGCGGCAGCTGTTGGGGACAGCGGAAGGAGCGGCAGCGGTGGTGGCGGCAGCGGTAATGGCGGCAGCGGCGGCGGTGACGGTGGTGCTCTTGGCAGTGATGACGTCGGTGGCGGCGGCGGGGCCTTGGAGCCAGCCGCCGCCGCCGCCTGCCCGGCACTCACGCTGGAGTTTTGGCGGCGTGTGCTGGCCGCAGAGGACGCCCTCCGCCTCAGCCCCGAGACGCAGGCCCTGTACGCCGCCGCCGAGCTGAGCCCCGACAGCGACTGGATGGAGGTGACGGAGGGGCTGCAGCGGCGCGTGCTGACGGAGGCGGGGGTGCCTGAGCCAAAGCTGGAGGCAGCGCTGTGGGCCATGCGCGGCGCTCCCTACCGCTGGCCCGAGCTCAAGCCCCTCTGCCTCTACCACCGCCACCAGCGCAGCCGCCCC
Source organism: Edaphochlamys debaryana (assembly GCA_016858145.1). Classification (NCBI taxonomy): domain Eukaryota; kingdom Viridiplantae; phylum Chlorophyta; class Chlorophyceae; order Chlamydomonadales; genus Edaphochlamys; species Edaphochlamys debaryana. The sequence continues at coordinate 345,204 of JAEHOE010000031.1, read as the reverse complement.
TGCCCCATCCCGCTGGGAGGCCTGGTGCCGCCGCTGCTCCTGGTCGACGTGGAGGGCAACCCGACGCCCCTGTTCGACACAGAGATCAATCCGGCTCCGCTGATTGAGCCCTCCCCGGCCGCGCCTCTGCTGGTGGTGGCCGCCGGGTCGTACAGCTGACCCCCCCTCCGCGGCCTCGTCGGCTTCGTGAAGCGCCTTCACGCCGACCTGGCCGAGGCGGGGGCGGGGCGGGTAGTGTGGGTCTACACGGCGGAGGCCCACGCGGTGGACGAGTGGCCCATCTCCAGCGGCCGCTGCAACGGCGGCCGGGGCCCGGTGGCGCTGCGGCAGCACCGCACCACGGCGGAGCGGTGCGCGGCGGCGCGGGCGTTTGCGGCGGGCTTTGGGCTGGCGGGGATGTCGGTCCTGGTGGACCCCATGCCGGAGCCGGAGACAGCGGAACGGCAGCCGCAGCTTGACACGGAGGAGCACGAGCAGGCGCAGCGGGACGAGGGCAGGCTGGGTCAGGCGGCGGAGGTAGGCATCAGCGGCGGTGCCTGCGGCGGCGGGCGCCCCGGCGACGGCGTGTTCGATGCCGCCCTGGCGCCCTGGCCCGTGCGCTTCTACGTCCTGGATGCGTGCTCGCGGCGGCTGCTGTACGCCTCGGAGCCCCGCCAGGCGTCCTTCAACCCCTGGGAGCTGCGCGCTGCGGCCCAGACGGAGCTGGGCCGGCGGGGCGTGGGGCTGGGCAGCGGGGCGGCGGAGGTGCATGGCGGCGTGCCGCCGGGGCTGGAGGGTGGGGGCACAATGAGGCAGTGTGGGGCATGATTGGGGCCGCGTGGACCTGGGGCTGATGGAATGGAGTAAGGAATGTTGTGACACAGCAACTCGGCAAGGCTGATGCCAGGGCGTGGGCAGCGGAGTGACGCGGGAGGGCTCCAGATCGGCCCTTGCCTGCTGAGAGACTGTTGCCAGGACCCGAGTGCATCGGCCCTTGCCACGGTGCCGCTTTGTTGTTGGGTTCCATGGCCGAGCTGAGGCGTGGGGCAGGGGGGGTAGACGCTGGCTTGATGAGTGTTGAGTTGCCCCAGGGTGTCAGTGAGGTCGTCAAGCGGACACGGCTTGACCCAAATGGCCTGAGCAGAAGGGGAACAGACTTGCAGTGTTACTCGGACTCGGCCAATCGGCCTGTTGTTGCAAGGCCATGCAGGGAGGCCAGTCTGCCAGTCTGCCTTGCCATGTATGGCCCCGCGCTGGGCCGACACGCACACGGCAGTCTCACACGCACAACCCGCCTACTACTCCATCCGGCTCTCGTCGCCCCGGGCGCCTTAGATCACGAGCCCACGCTCGGCCCCATACGTACGTAGCTCGCCCACCACCCCACCCAGCTCATGTCGTCCGGCGCACGTCAGATCACGAGCCCTTCTCCAAGGTCTGGTCACGCTGAACGCTTAACGCTTAACCCCTCTCAGCTGGTGCTCGGAGGCGGTTCCTGCTGTAACCATCGCATCCTGGTCACGCCGACCTACCCTCGCCGGCCCACGCACGGCCCCAGCAGGTCTGGCCCGCCACGGAAGTCACACATGCACCACACACCGCCCGCTCACGATTCCACCTCTTGCTCTCGTCCCAAGCTCGTGAATGTTATCAAACCGCTCGTGGCGTCAGTGCCAACTCTCCCGGCCACTCAGCACGCAACCCATGCATGCACACCTCCTCAGCTCCACCGCCTCTCAACATCATCCAACCTCGCGCAGCACCCCCTTCTGACCTCCTCGCCCCCTCCCTCGCTCGCCCTACGCTGCGTTGTCCCCAAGCAGCTTCTCCTCCTCATCCACCCGGCCGGACGGCGGCGACGGCCCCGGCACACCGCCGCCTCCGGAGCCGCCCTGGCTCCCCGGCGCCGCCGCCTCCGCTCCGTGGTTGGCAAAGGGCGAGCGCATGGTGGAGGGCGTGGGGTCGTGTATCTCATGGGAGAGGCGGCTGGCGCGGGCGCGGTTGGAGCGGTCCGGCGAGAGCGTGCCGCGCGCGGGCTGGTCGGCGGGGTGCTGCGGCAGGTGGCGGTGGCGGTGGTGTATGGTGTGGGGGTAGTGCAGGTGGTGGCCTGAGCCCTCGACGCTGACAGCGGTGCTCATGCCGCCGCCCGCGCCCATACTCGCGGTGTGCCCCGACACGCCCTCGGCGTGGCCGTGGCCGCCAGACTCGCTGCCGCCGTGGGCCGTCGTGTAGCTGCCGCTGTGGCTGCCGCCGTGCTTGGCGCCCGCCGGCGCGCTGGGGGTGCCCCGCAGCTCCGCGGAGCCGCCGGCGCTGGTGAGGCCGCCGTGGGGGTGGTGCGGCGGGACGCCGTGCTGGGACTCGCCCCAGCTGCCGTGGGGCTGGGCGTGGGCGCTGTGCATGGAGTTGGTGCCAGGGCTGAAGCCGCCCCAGCTGCCCAGCGCGGCGCCCAGCGTGCCCAGGGTCATGTGGCCGCCCGGCAGGTGCCCCGAGTGGCGCCGGAAGGACATGCGCAGCGCCTGGGGGAGCGGGAGGGTCGGGGCAGCAGCGAACAGGGGAGGGGGAAAGTGCTTGTTGCATCCAGAGAGATGAAGGGCACGAGCTAGACACGACTTGACGACGCTGGAAGCTGACCAGCCTGCCGGCCAGGCAGGGAGCCACCCAGCCAAGGGCCAACGCACCTCGGCCGCGGCTGCGATGGGCTTGGGCGGCGGGATGTGGTGGAAGCGGTCCAGGGCGGCTTGGTCGCTGGGGCCGTCCGTGGGGCCGTCCTGGAACGAGTCCAGCGACGACTCCGAGTCCGCCCGCTCGATGCCGGCCGGGTCGGCGCTCCACAGCGTGACGCGGTTGTCCAGGTGGTTGTGCTGCCGCTCGATCTCGCGCAGGGTGGCCTCGATGCCGCTGCGGGGGAAGGGGACGGGTGGAGGGGTGGGCAGAGGGGCGCGTATAACCCAAGGGTACTTGGGGCCAGTGGCGGGCTTGTGCGGGAGCAGGCCGCCGCTTGCTTTCTTCCCGGCCTGTACACCCAGCTGCCCTGCCCCCCTCCTTGCCAGCCCCAGCCCACCGGCACATGTCGTCCAGGGGCAGCACGCGGAACGGTTCCTCCAGCTGCGGGCGCGGGGGAGGCAGGGAGGATTCGTCCGTGGAGCTGGGTCCTGGGTCACGCCTCGTCTCCCGAAGCGCCAGGCACCGTCACTCGCGTCTCTCCACCCTGCCCCGATGGGTAACCAACCTCCACCCCCCCTTACAGGACACGTCCACCCCTGCTCCTGATTGCCCTATACGACACCCCACCCCACCTGCACCATTTGTCCTACCACCCTTCTCCGATGGGCAGCTCAGCCCCCCCCCACACGCCCCCCCACGCACGAGCCCCACCTGCACTCCGATGTTCTCCGTGCCCAGCAGCAGGAAGGTGATGAGCACCGCCGCGATGGGGGTCCACCAGCTGGGGAGGGACGGGATGGGGGAGGAGAGTGCTGGTCAGGGGGAGGCACGATCGAGGAAGACACGGTGTGCGGACAGCGTGTTGGCTAGAAGGACTCAACCCGACCTCTGGCTCTTCCCGGCCCTAGGCAGGCACACGCCTGACTGCCCATCTAAGGCATCGTGGCAGCCCAGTGCCCCGTGCTCCCGCCTCACCCCAGGCTGGGCCACAGCACCAGCGGGCACGCGGTCAGGTAGCTGCGGGGGGGGAGGAGGGGCCATGGGGTGGGGGAATGGGGTGGGCGGCTTGCAGCCCGAGGCACAGGCTCCCCTGTCCTTCGTGTCCTTCGCGGCCCGGTCCTCCCTCGCACGCCTTGTATCACCCTGCATTCCCCTCCCCGGCCGCTCACATCATTAGGTAGCGGGACGTATGCCTGCGCAGGGGGCAAGGGCAAGGGGGAGGCGATAGGGGTCGGCGGGTCACAGCCAAGTCTGCAACCTGCAAGTGCTTCGCCCTGCGCCGCTCTAGTGCGGAGGCCCGCTCTTCGCCCGGTCCCTGCTGCACAGCTTCGAGCCCTGCGACCCCGCAGCGGGCCCGGGCGGGCACTCACCGCGTGTACGCCGCCGGGATGGGGGTCTTGAAGATGCGCTCGCACTTGCCCACGCAGTCAATGAACGTGTTGACCAGCTCCATGAGAACCTGCCGCACGCGGCGAAGGGTGCAGATGGGCGAGTGGGTTGGAGGCTTGCAGCGATGGCTTCTCTTGGCCCTTACCCCTTGCCTCGGCTCCCTGCTCATAGTGCTTGCAGCTAGCCCCTCTCCAGGCTGTCTGCAGCGGCCGCACTCCCCCCCACCAGCCCCCACGCTGCACGCCAGCACCCAAGCGACACAGCCACGGAGCTGACCGACCGACCGCGGGGGGCCCTGAGCGGCGGTCACGGCCTGCTCCCTTCCCCCTGCCACCCCCGCTCGGCCCCACCAGCTCCCGGTTGGTGTCCAGTTTGCCCTCCACCACCGAGCTGCCCAGCACGTGCGCCGCCGCGTTGGGGCGGTGCGTCCACCCCAGCACCCAGTCCAGCTCCTGGCGGCGGTGGGGCCGTGGGGGTGGGGCCGGGGGATAGCCGTTGAGGGGTTGAGCAGGGGACCGGGCACGTAGCAGCCACCCGGCACCCAGCGCCCGCCGGCTGCTCGCCAACAGCTCCTCTCCCCCCCTGTCCTGTTCCGCGCTGGCCCCTTTTCCATGTGTCCATGAGGAGGCCACTGGGCTCCCCCACCCCAACAAAACAGGGTGCACAACCCCACCCCAACAACGCAGGCAGTGGTGTACCTGCGGCAGCAGGATGTGGGAGACGTTCTCCCGCACAGAGGCGTTGAAGCGCAGGTGGCACTTGAGCAGGTAGGGCGCCGCCATCATCCACCGCACCGCCACGCGCGCCTGGGGCGCAGGCAGCCACAGCAGGCTCTGCGGGGGAGAGGGCGAGGAGAGCGAGGAGGCGAGGGGGCCGAGAGGGAGAGGCGGTGTTGGCGGCTGAGAGGTGGGTGCGGCCCGGTCGCCTCACAAAGGTGGGCGGGTAGAGCCAAAGGGGCCCCTGCCTCAGGCGCAACAAGGCGGTCCAGGCCCCCGCCGCTCCCGGTCGCCATGCATCTGCACCTGCCCCGCCGCCCCACGGCCCTCCCCACCTGTCTCGCAAAGTTGCGGGACAGGTTCACCACTGCTCCCCAGATCATGCGCGCCTCCCACCACCTGCGGGGCAGCGGGGCAGTCGTGGTCTCTGACAAACGCGCACGGAGGCCCTGAGTGTCGGGTGCTTGATGCCTCCCTCTTCCCGGTCGTGTGGGTGCACGGGGCCTAAGACCGTCCACGGCTCTTCGCGATTCCAGCTGCCCTCAGAGCCTTATTGGCTGTAGGATAGCAGGGTGAAGGCTCTTTCCGATTGCGAGCTCCCGGCTGCCCCACCTGCTGTAGCTGCTGTTAGTCCTGAACACCAGCAGCAGGGACAGCGCGAACGTTGTGAGGTTGAAGGGCACCGAGAGGCGCGAGGCACTCGACAGGCTGGTCTGTGGGGTAGGGGGGCAGCAGAGCGGGAGGCGCAAGGGCTCAGGGTGTGCACTCCGAAGCAGAGACGTCTTCAGCGGGTTCTGGAACAAGGCGGCGGCCTTTGCGCTGCAACCCCGTCCCTCGCAGTTCCCGAGCCGGCCTTCCTCGTCCGTCCTCACTGCATCCCCAGAGTCCCCACGGGCCCGCGGCGAGCGTTCAGCTGTCAGCCCTGAAACCTCCACGGAGCTTACGTTGTTCTGCCAATGATAGACGCCCACCAGCAGGGACACCAGGAAGGTGTAGGTCAGCTGCCACCAGAAGCCTCCGGCCACACGCATGCTGCACACATGAGGGCGCCGGCGCGAGCAAGGGAACTGAGCGTGGAGTGCAAGGGCAGAAGGGGGTCCCTGCTCTCGAGTGTAGGGCAGCGATGCGCGTTGCCGCGTGTTAGGGAAGGCCCTCTGGGATAAGCGTGGGCTCACAGCAGGATTGACCCTGAACGACTTACAAGAGGAGCGGCTGTGGCCGATGCCTCCACGCTGCATTCCGGTGGCGTTTCCACTCTGCGTGGTCAAGGAGGGCAAGCCAGGACCGTGACAAGTGGGAGAGCTGCCTCTGGACTGCTGGGGGCACACCATCCCTCGTCTCGCTCATCCGGGCAGGCGATAGTGTGCCCAAGCCCAGGCCCGCACGTCAACGAGCTTAGGGTCAGCATGTGTGCTTTTAGGTCTATCCTGCGCGGACATCCGCTCTATGGCCGACGGTGTGGCAAGCCCCGCACGGGCCGTTTCGAAGCACCTCCCTGCCCCTGCGCGCGCCTGCCTGCGGTTACCTTGATGGTTGAAGGGAATGTCCGCATATATGGACACCGTTGCCTTTGGAGGCTCAATGATGGCTTGCTTGAAGCTGGGGAGGCAGGGGTAGGGTCCACGTCAGGGGCAAGAGGAAGCCGGTGTGGGGGTCCGCCGTGGGCTGCGGCGGGAGGCGCGGGGGCTACGAACCCTCGGTGCGTGTGCGCGTGTGCACGCAGCGAGGCTCACCGGTGCCAGCGGCTGGACGGGTCGAAACTCTCGTGCACAAGCGGGACAACCTCCAGGTCTCTGCGAGGGATGGGGCGAACATGCGCTGACCAGATACTCCTTGAGGCGCACGCGCGAGCAGAGGTGCAAATGCTTGCCTGCCATTCTCAAGGTCGCGACCATCACGTCCCGTCAAGCCAGAAGGGCCCGTTGGCGGGGCAGCCATTGACCGCGTCGTCGCTCTTTGCAGAGTTATGCGCTTTCTATGAGCCGCTTGGGTTGACGCAATACCGTGGCTTCGGCTGGGTTCGTTCTATCACAGTGAGCAGGCTATCGAGCGGTCCTGCACCTGCGCAAGTAACCTGGCGCACAGAGCGCGACTGGCTATGCGCAGTATGCAAGTATGCGAGGGCCCAAGCACATCTCGTGAATGCGGCTGGCTGCAAGTCCGCCTGTGCGACGAGGACAGACAGGAGTGCGAGTGGCCCACGCTGCTTCAACAAGCAGACAAGTTTCCCCAGGGCTAAGCCTAGACGCGCTGAGCGAGGAAACAAAGCCCCAACACCGCGACGCGCGAGAGCTTGTTAGGAGAAGCGAGGCTTTTAGAAAGAGAGCGTGCACCAGTTCATCGCCCTTGTTAGCGTGGTAGCTGCGCAGCACCTATGTATGATGCGCTGGATGCGGGCGGGCCTGCGTGTTTGCGGGGCCTGGGGGCGATGGCAGCGTTGACCGCGTTGACCGCAGCGCAGCTGGGGCTTTTGTGAGCCAAGCTGGGCCTCAGGGCTGTAACCTGTCAGAACCTGAATATTGCAGCATCGGCGGGGGCTTTGCAGAGCCCGATTTCGGGATGGGCCTTCGTTGTTCTCGTTGACAGCTGGTGCAATCCGCCGTCGTTGCTCAGCCGGCCCACAGGCGCACAGTGCTACTCTTAGCTTGCCCCCGTAACCAGGCTACGCACAGGACACTGCGTTGGCATACCCAGAACCCGCTTCCAAGGAAATTATCACCAGCATCGCAAACTTGCGTTGGTCGCGCCGGGCTTGTCGCAGCCAAACGCAACAACAGCGCGTGGAGTCGCACCTTAAGCATAGGCTCACATAGAGGGCAGCCCGCCCTGGGCTCGGCGCGGGCTGCGCGGAGGCGTTGTTCGAGTTCCTCTCTTCTGGAAGAGAGGATGGCGTCCGCGGCGATGAAGCCTGCGACCACCCTGTTTAAGTATTACAGCAGTCAAAAGCAGCAGGCGGGGCAAGGCTGCTCGGAGTCCACGAACTCGCTTGGAGCATCGCTGCGACAGATGCAGCTAGCAGACTCGCGGCCTCCGACCTGCCCACCGGCATGTCAGCCAACAGCACCGCCAGCGGCGCTGGAAGCGCAAGGCTCGCTGTCGCAGGAGCACCGACCACACATGCGGGCCCTGCGCCCCCGCGCGCTGGACCTAAGCAGTCAACCCAGCCAGGAGCAGTAGTGAGTGTAGGGTGCTGGCCTGGGTCTGAGGTGGGGCCTGGACGGCAGGAAACGCTAGTGCGGGCGCGGGGCCGCCGCGGCCCTACCCTACCCCCCCGTTTCTGTGCTGACGCGGCGTTACGCTCCACCCCTTACCGCAGCACCCCTGACTACCTGACGCCTCAAGACCAATGCTTTCGCATGGACTATGAGCCATCTGCGATGCAGGTGGACGAGGACTCATGCCGCTCGCCGCTCGCCTCGCCACGCGCGCAGAAGCGTCCCCGCCCCGTCCGCGGGATACCTCCGCCGGGTAAGGTTGTGTCCAGGGGCAGATAGGGATACGTCGGGCAGGTTGTCAGGACGGCGCTGCGCGCTCCATTCGTGGCTGGCAAGCGCTGCTTGCTTACTCTTCCATATCCTCTTGTCCCCAGGTGGCATGGACGATGAGGTCAGCAGCCAAAGCCAGAGCAGGTCAGCAGGCGAGCCCAGCACGTGCAGCAAAGCCCTGTCTGGTGAGTCTGCGGGTATCGTCTTGCGGAGGCTGGTGGACCTTCCGCGTGTGGGGAAGCCAACCCTATTAAAGGAGGACGGATTTGGTGGCCCTGCTCTTCGCTTACCGCAACTAGTCTGCCCTGTTGCCCCCGCCACTGCAGGCCGGCCACCCATTCCCAAGCTACGCGAGGTGCAGCCGCCCATGCCTCGCAACCCCTACCTCGTCAAATCGGACGAGGACAACCACGTCTTCCAGGCGTCACAGTCGTGTCTCAACCGGGGGGCTTACAGCCGCTTCACGTGAGCACGAGCAGGCATGCTGTGTGTGGGTGTAGGCAGGGATGCCGTGGAACAGCTCAAGGTGCATGACAGACGCACACTGACACCAGTCCTTGCTTTGGGCCTTCCGCAGGTGGGACTACCATCAGGAGGCGGAGCTCGGGCACGGCAACTTCAGCAAAGTGTACCGGGCCGTGCACCGGCTCACAGGCGTTGCGTTCGCCATCAAAACCAACCGCTCGCCCATCACCACGCTGCAGGCGCGCAACATGTGGCTCAACGTGAGCAAGCGGTGCTTGGGGGGCGGGCCTTAAGGGACGGCCGTGTCGAACGGCCGGCGACGTCCGGAACGTGGTTTGGGGCCCGGCGTCAGTTGGGCTGAGACAGGGAAGGATGGGGTGGCGAAGTTGATGCAGTTGGAAGGGAAGGACGAGGAGGGCCGATATGGGGCATGATGGACCTGAAAACGCACAAGGAGAGGAAGGAGTGGTGTTGTGAGGTTGGCAGGGGCTGACTGCCAGAAGGCTCACCGTGTCCCTCCCCTTTCCCCATGCCCGCTGCCCCGGCCACTTCCTGACCCGCAGGAGATGCAGGCGCTAGCGGCGGTGCAGCCGCACCCCCACATCGTGGGCATGTACGACGCCTGGTTCGACACGGACACGCGGGGGGACGCGGAGCAGGCCTACATTAAGCTGGAGCTGTGCGGGGAGAGCCTGGGCGATGTGGTCAAGCGGAGGGTCCCGCTGCGGGAGCCCGAGGTGCTGGAGATACTGCGCCAGGTGGGAGAGGGAGGGAGGGGGCCTGGGATGGACAAGATATGGCGAGGCGTACACGGGTCAGGGCGCGGCCTGGCAGGGCTTCCCGCGGCTTTTGGAGGGCGCGCGCTCCTGCTACCAAGCGCCATCTCCCTCGAGCCTGGGCCCTCTGCTAACCTCCCTGCTCTGTGCCTCGACCTCGCCTCGTCCGCAGATGGCCTCAGCCCTGCGGCGCATCCACGAGGTGGGCATGGTCCACCTGGACGTGAAGCCGGACAACATCTACACCGCGGCGGGGCCTGCGGCGCCCAGCCGGGACCGCGAGCACGCCGTGGTGGCGGCGCAAGCGGCGGGCCTCTCGGGGGCGATTTACAAGCTGGGGGACTTCGGGCTCGCCGCCATGCCCGGGGGCCAGCGCGCGGGCACGTCGGAGGGCGACGCCAAGTGAGAGGGGGTCGGCTGTTGCGGGGGGCACAGCCCTGCAGGCTGTCAAGGCCCGCTCGATCGAACAATACGTCTAGGGCTCATGCTGTACGGTATCCTCCGCCACCTACGCACAGGGGCAGCCAGCCTGCATGACCCCGGTCACAACGTGTGCCCCCGCCCACTGCCTGCTGGCAGGTACCTCGCCCCCGAGGCCTTCAAAAGCCACAACTTCCTGTCCAGCGGCTTCGCGGACCGCCTGGACATCTTTGCGCTGGGCGCCTCGGCCTACGAGCTGCTGCGCGGCTCCGAGCTGCCCAAGAACGGCCCCTCGTACCACGACATCCGCGGCGGCAAGATCTTTTTGCCCAGCGCCTCGGCACAATTGGTGCTGCTGCTCAAGGTGCGTTTAAGCCCAAGAGAGGCATGCGTACTGCTTTAATAACCATGCTTCTCCGTCGTGCTGAGGCACCCCTGAGCTGATAATGGGGTGGGGGGGTGTCGAAATGCTGGCGCCTTGACCCCAGCCCCGTTCTGCTCTCTGGCGCCCGCAGAAGATGATGGCGCCGGACCCCTCGCAGCGCCCCACGGCGGAGCAGCTCCTCCGCAGCCCGCTGCTTCGGCCTCCTCAGCCGTCGGGCTCCCTGCAGCCGTCGACGTCCCTTCCCCTGCCCATGTCGCAGTGAGGAAGCGCCGGACTTGGCCACAAGGGCAGGGGCCTTGCGGATAGAGGCATGCAGGTAGATGCTCGGACCGACTTAAGAGGTTCGTTGGCAGGGCGGGGTGGGCTGCACTTGCACCTTGGTGTTTTTTGTGTGTGTCGGTAAGTCTGACCTTCAGAGCCGGGGGGTCTGCCTGCACTTGTTGACGTTACCTCAGTGAGGCCGTGTGCTGCTCTCACGGCAGCTGCAAAGTAGGCTAGTGTGCAGCAGAGGCCGGAGTGAACTAGCTCCACATAACTTGGCAACCCTGTCGTCGTGTTTGTGCTTTCCCTAGTCCCTCGGTTCACGTGGTTTTTTGAGCGGTGCGGGGGAGGGGGCAGCTGGGTGAGGTCCGCAGGAGGACGCAAGTAGTTGTTGGCAGTCAGCAGTGCAGCGCGCAGGCGCGCTGAGGTGTGATGAAGAAAGGCATACGGCAAGGGATGCAAGGACATGAAAATGGTAGAGGACAGTTGATAGTGACCGGCAGCACGTAGCGCCGGCGGCTGTGGCTCGGTTGGGTAGGACGGCATGTGATACTAGGGGCAGCGCATGCTCAGGCCCTGTTATTGATCTTGCATTCATGGCCGTATAGGCTTCAGCACTCTCGTCTTGAGAGCGCCGCTGCCGCGTTGCAAACCGGCAGATATGTAACGCTTAAGTTGGTGATATGTCCCAAGCGGTTGGCCGGGGTCCCCGGCAACTGTTTGCCCATGCAAAACACCAGCAAGACCGGCTGCTGTCACCGGCAACTGCGGCAAGCTGTGCTGGGCAGCTGGGGGCTCTTTCCTATGCCTGGGGCGATGCCTGATGCTAGGGGCACTTCCCCACAGTCAACCTTTGGCCCCAGCTGGCCCCAGGAGTCCTGGGGTCTTGCGCCTCTGTTGGGGTGTTGCCTCTTTGCCATCCCCGCAACCCCCCTCAGGTATTGTGGTTCTTCACGTCCACCCAGCAGGCAGGAGGGCCAGGCTTGGGAGGGATGTCCGGGTAAGCTCGTCCACGCTCCGAAACCCAGATTGCCTGCAGATCCTACCTGCGGAACCAAGCCACATGCAGCGCCTCAAGACAGAGCACCGGCACGTCATGCTAGCTGCTTTCCTTGCAATGCGCGTTGATTTGGGCGTCGCATGCGGGCCGCCAAGTGGTGGTCCGAGAGAAATGCTCCGGCATTAGCGGCGTACCGCGCACATGTACAGGGGCCAGACGACGTAATGGTTATCAACTTACACGCGTAGCTCGTAGAATTTCTGCGAAGCACCTGCGCGCGCGAGCCGAGGACGCGCAATGCACTTTGTTGCGTGACGGCGCTACTGCGAGCTGAGGCGCAACGCGTGGCACCTTCCAGGACTCCAGTAGTATCGCTTACAGAAGGCTTGACTCCTGCAGCCGCTTATCAGCGAGAATGTGGGCCCCCGACGGCAACTCCACGCCCGACTGGCGGGACCCCCTGCCCTCCCACCCCACGCGGCCGCTGGGCGTGAGTGGCCAAGGCTCTTGCCGCGAACACGCGGGCAGACGATGGTCCGAGAGCATCGACGATGCCTGGGACAGCCACGACCGTCACAGCGGCGATCGCGGAGTCGGCAGCGGAGGCAGACGCAGCCTGCTGGACGTGATGGACCTTGCAGCCGTCCCGCCGCCATCGACGGCGCCGCGGCAGCCTGCCGCCAACGCCACCTCAGTCTGCCCCGCTCGAGGTCATGCTACTGGCAGCAGGACCGAGCCATGGCTGTGGGCTCCGCTGTCCCGCACGCCCCCGCCAGTGACGCTGCCCGAGTACCCGCTGCGCATCACCCCGGCCGCCAGCCCTTCCCGCCTCAGCACGGAGACGCCGTCGGCACACGCACAGCAGCCCCTCTCGCCCCGTCCCTATCCCCAGCAGCAGCTTCAGCTACCTTCGAGGCCCGGGCTGGGGCAGGGCGGGGCCATTGCCCCGGGCAGGGATGCTGACCTGGACGGAAACCTTCTGAGCCTGCAGCTCCTCGCCACCGCGCTCGGATGCTTATGGGCACCCGAGCACCCGACTGCCAGGTCGGCATCGGCCGGCCCAGGGCTGGAGCGCCGGCCTCAGGCACTCCAAGGGGAAGTGCCGCGGGGGCTGACTCTGCCGCAGCAGCAGCCGGAGCCGCAGCGGCAGCGGCAGAGCAGCCCTCCGCGGCGTCGGGCCCTTCCGCAGTACACAGCGCTCATGCAGTCCCAAGCGGAGCGGTTGGGGACAGAGACGCAACAGCAACAGCAACAGCAATCCCAACCGCAACAGCAGCAGCAACTGCAACAGCAACAGCAGCAGCAGCAGGGCTCCTGGGGGCAGCGTGTCGAGGGGCCCAGTCCAGCCAGGCGGGACCCGTCGCCCTGGACCCTGCACTACCACGTGCCCAGGCAACTGCAGCCCCAACTGCCGCCTGCCTCCGGCCAACCGCGCTCATGGGATGACGACCGTCCTCTCGCGCGGCCGCCCCCACCGCCCCTACCGCTGTTCAGGCCGGCGCCTCCGCCCGCTGCCCCCGTCCCCACAATGCACCCCGCCTCTGGCCCTGGGTTCAGTGCTCCCGCCAGTGCCCACCGCCGCCAACACCCCGAGGGAGGGGTACCGGCGGCTCTGGTTGCGGACCTGCGGGCCCGCATAGCGTCGGGCGACAGGGAGGCAGAGCTGCTGAGTCGGCTGCAGAGCATGCTCGCCTCCGGAACTGGTGATCTAATAGGCCCGGCGAGGGATTCAGAATTCACCGGAGCAGAAGAGAGGGCCCTGCGCTTGAGCGGGTTCACGGCGCCAGGGACAGTGGCGTCCGGCGCCCACTCGCATGACGTCGCGCAGCGGTGGCAGATGGCTGAGGCAGCGGCTGCAGCAACGGTGCAGGAGCAGCAGGCGCGGCGGCAGAGGGCGCTGTCGGCGGCGGCTGTCCAGGATCGGGAGCTGACGGCGGGGGGCGAGCGGGCGGGTGGGCTGCATGGTCTGGACGAGCAGCAGGGGCACCGGCAAGCCCAGGCACTCGCCGCCCCGAGCGCAAGGCAGTCGAGCGTAGATGGTGGAGCCGAGCGGCGAACGGGAAATGAGCAGGGCGGTCGCCAGACGCAACACAGCGCGGCATGGGGCCATCCGCCGCCGCCGCCGCCGCCATCGCAGCAGCAGCAGCTGCAGCAGCTGCAGCGGTCTGAGCAGGAGCAGCGGCAGTGGCGGATTGTCCCAGGCGCAGGTGGTTCGGCCCAGCAGACGACAGCCTCATCCCAGCTAGGAGCGGCCGCCGGCCTGGCGCTGCGGGACGAGCGGTCAGAGGCTGGGGCCTGGCGGCCGCCCGGCGGCAGCCCTAGCCGCCGCGACCTCCCTCCCATGCAGCGGCCGCCACAACACTCGCTAGACCCCAGGGGCTTCCGCGGTCAGGCCCAAGCCCAGGCCCAGGCCCAGGCCCAGGCCCAGGCCCAGGCCCAGCCCGATCAGGTGCTGCGGCCGTCCACGTCAGGACAGGCTCCAGGGCAAGGGCAGCGGCAGGGGCTGCAGGACCCCAGCGTGGGGGCGTGGCAGCGGCAGGGCGCACAAGAGGATGTCGGTGCGAGGAGCCAGGGCTGGACCGCTGAGCAGCAGCAGCGTGAGGAGCAAGGCCCGGGGGCGGGGAGGCCAGGCGCCAAGCCGCACCAGCAACACCCGCGGCAGTCGAGCACAGGGGGGCCTGCCTGGACCCTCGAAGTCGCCCAGTCCTGGCCTGGGCCAGGCCAGGTGCACCTCGACGTCGGCCCCTCCACCCCCCAGCAGCACCAGCGCCAGAGCCGCCCGCCCGCAGACGACCGCCGGCCGCCACCACCCCACCTCGTCCCAACCGACCCCGCTCCTCTCAAAGCTGCAACCCCGCTGCACCCAACGCTGACCCAGCTGGTCATGAACGCCGCCCGGTCGCCCAACGCTGGGCCGCGTACCGCAGCTGCGCCAGCACCGGCACCGCCTGGGGCCCCAGCGGGCCTGCAGCCATCACAGCATCAGCAGCAGCCGGGCCGGGCCCCGCAGGCGCGGCCCCAGTCCCTCCACAGCCCGTGGGTTCCTGCTGGCACGGCGGAGCGCCCTCGCGTCATCCCGCTGGGCAGCGGCGCGGCACACAATGCTGGAGCCGCTCGGGGGGCAGCCGGTAGTGGGTCGGGCGGCGCTTACGGACCAGCAGTCTACGGGGGCACAGGAGTCTACGGCGGCACCGTGGTGTACGGCGGAACCAGTGCGTACGGCGGCACCGGGGTGTACGGCGGAACCGGGGTGCACGGCGGAACCGGCGCGTACGGCGGCACTGGTGCATACGGCGGGTACGGAGCTTATGGTGGCACTGGCGCGTACGGCGGGTGCTACTCTGGCGCTGCCTCAGCCCCAAGCACCGGCAAGGCGCCCCGATTGGCCTCAATGACGCCAGTGCTGGCCAAGGGCCTGAGGCTCATTGCGCGGGGCCTTGTGACCGGGACCGGGGTCAGCGGTGGGGAAGCAGCCGGAAGCCGGCCACGGACCGCCACTCCCCTTGTGGGCCCGCGTCGTGCCTTCTGTCGAGCTGCCGGGGCCGCGGTGGGAGTGGACGTGAGGGCTGTGGTGTCTGCTCTAGGGGCTGTGGAGGAGGCACCGGTGCCCCCGCCGCCGCCGCCCTGGCCGAGGTGGGATGCGGCGGCGGTGGCGGCGCTGGCGGCGGAGCTAGGCCAGCGACGCCGCCAAGCGGAGGAGCTGCTGGCGGCGACGCCACCGCCGCCGCCAGCGGTGCAGAAGGCGGCCAGAGGGCACCTGACGGCGTTGGCAGAGGCGGCGGCGGAGCTGCGTCGTCTGCTGACGGAGGCAAGGCGTGCACGTGCCGCCGCCGCAAAGGCGGAAGAGGGGGGCGATGACCGCGAGGACAGCGGAGACGGAAGCCCGGAGGATGACGAGGCGGACGGGGGAAGGCGGTACGGCCTGAGGGTCAACAGCAACCGCCACGGCCGCGGGGCGGGGGCGGCCGAGCAGGGACCCGGCGTGCCACCGGCAGGAGCTAGGTGAGGCACGCGCGGACCCAGTGTCTTCTTATTGATTCCCCGCTTGCTTGGCTCAAGCTTGGCTCTTTGTCTCTGTCCGAAGCCTGCACCGCGTCGCATCGTGCTAGTCTAGTCAGCGGCTGCCAGGACTTACATCTTCGCTTTCTTTGCCCCTGGAATGCTCCAGGCGTCTCCGCACCCGGTATCCCGGCCCCCGGCCAAAGCTGCAGCTTCTGATGGCTCAGCTTTGGCATGCCTGCGCCTCCCGGCTCCAAACCCCCGCTCCCGCCCCGGCCAACGCACCGCCAAGCCGTGGCGAGGCCCATGGGGGCCGTGACGAAGGCGGGGACGGCGAGGACGAGGGCGATGCCAAGGACGATGCAGCGGCCGCTGCAGCGCTGGCGGCCGGGCTGCGCAGCCCGGAGGCCAGCGATGTGGCGGCGCGGTGGCTGCTTAGGAGCGTTCGCGGCGGCTGGTTGTCGCAGCTGTGGCCGGGGCTGCAGGGCCTGGTGAGTGGTGGTGGGTGATGCTGCCTTGCTTGCTGGCGGGTGTACGGCAATGGGTGTACGGGTGGTGGCGGTGCTCAAGAATGTAGTGTCAGGGGCCAAGAGGGTGGCGTTGCGCTTGCTGTGTAGGAGAGAGACGCCAGAGCGGAGCTCCGCGGCGCCTCGAGCGGTGAGGAGGGTGCCGGGGCCAGGGGATTGGGGAACTGCTTAAAGCGCCACGGGGCATAACGCCGCGTGCCACCTGCAAACTCACGGTCTGCTCTGTCGTCCTGCCCGCAGTACCCTCGCCCCCGCCACGGGTTTTGCAGTGGACCCTGGAGGTGCTGGGTCGGGACTCAGTCGCCGCCGCGATACGAGCCTGCCTCCACCTTCTGCCGGACGCTAACGCACTCCACCCGCACCCAGTCGCAACGACGGGGATGGCGTTCGCGCCTCGCGCACATCCCACCGCCCTCACACTCCCGGCAATGTCCGCCGTGGCCATACAAGCTCTCGTAAGAGATGGCGTGTCTGCCGTACAGGCTGCATCAGTCACGGCCGTACAGGACGCCAAGCCTAAGAAGAAGCGCGTACGGGTGCTGCGAGACGGCCAGCTCAGCCTCATCGTGTACGGTAAGCATACGGCAGATGTACGATGTTGACTAACATACACGGATCAAGAGCAGTCCGACATGGTGGTCTTGTGAGGCCTGCTTCGCTCACCTCGCATGCCTCGACCATTCCTCTGCAGGTTTCGACGAGAAGATCGTGTGGGCGCGGCGCGTGGGCTCCTTCATTCGGGCCATGCGTGGGGTGCTGGGGGACAGGTCTTTGCGAAGCAGGTGCGGCACGACTGTCCGTACGTGTGGTACCGTGTACTATAGTACCCCAAGCGTGCATCCGCATCCTGCCTTTTAAGTTGGCCCTCCTCCTGACCTGCGCCCCCACGCCCCCCCTTGCTGCCCCGCACCCCTGACTGCATTGCCGCAGGTGGGGCGGCTCCGTGCTTGACTCAGTGGTGGGCACCTTCCTCACACAGGTGGGCCCGAGCGTGGGTGGATCAATGTGGCCTCCTCTCGTGCAGCCGCCCAGCAGTTGCTCCTCGCCCATCGGCTGCCTCCCGCTGCCTCCCACTTGCCCCTCTGTCACCCCCGCCCTTTGGCCGACGGCTCCTGCCTCAACCCGCCTCCGCCCCTGCACCTCGCTCGCACCCCCCCCTTAGAACGCTGCCGACGTGCTCTCCTCCGCGGCCTTCATGAACCTGGCGGCCGCCTTCCCCGGGCCCCGCTCCGCCGCCTTCCTCGCCAGCCAGCGAGCTGCCGCCGCCTCCCTGGGCATCCCCGTCCCCGCCACCACCTTCCCGCTGGCAGCCGCGGCCGCCGCGGCCGCCGCCGCGGCGGCGGCGGTCGCCGCAGCCCCCGCGGCTTCGGCTGCTGTACGGCAGTCAGCGTACGACAGTGTGTGGATCCCGGAGGGCGAGGACATGGTCGACTGGGCTGCCGTACTGGCGGCGCCGGACGAGCAACTGTCGGAGCTCATCCGCTGCAGGTGGGGTCCGTGGGGGCGGGCTCGCTGCAGCCTTTCACCTGCTCCGCGCAACTCTCGCGCACTCAACGCACCCCCACGGCTGGCGGCCTCCCTTGTCACACGTTTCACAAGCTCCGCTCAACCAGCGCGCGCGCTCTCCTGAGCCCAAGATTCCCTCCCTCTCCCTCCCCACACCCTTCCTCCCCCTCCCCTCCCCTTCCCCCCTGTCAGGGGCATGCACCTACTCCTTGCCAAGCGCATCAAGGCCTTCCTCCGTGTGGTGGCGCGGGACGGGGCGGAGGGGGGCAGGGGGCGGGGGGCGGAGGGGCAGGCGGAGCAGGGAGAGGCCGGCAAAGTGGACGCCAGCGCCGGCGCGGGCAAAGGCAGGGCAAAGGGGGTGGGAAAAGGTGGGGGCAGAGGCAAGGGCAAGGCACGAGCGGGGGACGCCAGTGCCGAGGGCCCCGCAGCCGTACCCGTGGATGGAGCAGGCGGGGCCGCCCCCCAGGCCGGCGCCACACCGGCCGGCGCCCTCACCGCTCAGGCCGGTGCGGTAAAGGCGGGTCCTGCCACCCCCACACCTGCAGCTCCAGGCTCTATCAGCAGCAGCAACGAAGGCGCCTCCGCTGCCTCGGGCCCGGGACCCCCCCGACCCGCGTCTGGCTCTGGCTCCTCCCCGGACCCCGCCCCCCCGGCCTCCCCCGCCGCCCCACCGGAGCCCGCCGCGGCCTCGCCCGAAGCCCGAGCCAGCCCCTCAGCCGCACCGCCCGTGGAGCCCCCTGGAGCCAGCGCGTCCCAGCCGTCCGGCACCACCCCCGCCTCGCCTGCTGGTCCCCCGCCCGCGGGTGCGCCCCCCAGCTGCCCCCCGCCCTCCCCCTCGGCCCCCGCTGCGCCGCTGTCGCTCGAGTGGCTCCGCGGCGAGTCCATCGAGGAGGCCACCAGGTGAGCGAAGGACCGAACGCTGTGCAGTAATAGCATGCGCACTCGCTTGAGGGGTAATGGGTGATGAGTGACATGACCGTGCATACGGGCGCCGCCCTGTGGGCCAGCAGTGCTGGGGGTGCAGGGGGTTTCCACGCCGTGCTGACGGCAAGGCTCCCGGCGCCCTGCCCCGCCCCACCCCACCCTCCGCCCCCAGGTACCTGCTGGGGGTGGGCGGGCTGGGCTTCAAGTCCGTGGCGTGCATCGCACTGCTGGCGCTGGCCAAGAAGGTGCGGGGGTGGGGGTGGGGTGGCGGGTGGTGGTGGTGACGGGGCAATGGGTCCAAGCAGAAACACAGGGTATATGGCGGCCGTCGCCTCACCGTCATGCAGCACCCCAGCTAACCCCTGTTCGACGACCCCGGATCCCCCCCTCCCCCTCAAGGAGTTCCCTGTGGACATCAACGTGGCACGAGTGTTTGCCCGCTTGGGCTGGATCCCCACGGATGTGAGGGGGGCGGGGTGGGGAGGGGCGAGAGGACAAGGACGGGTTGTGGTTAGAGGGGCAGCTGGCAGGAGAAAGCCCAGGGACCCCCCAGCCTGCCGTGCTTGCCGTACAGCCGCATCGCAACTGTAGTAAGTCTACTGATGCAAACCCCCTTCAACGCCCCCCTCCCTGCCCGTCAGACGGTGGCTGCTCTGGAGGAGGCAGCGGACGACATCCCCGGAGAACCCGAGGTGGGCGCGAGCCGCGCGCGTGTGCTGCGCATGTCAAACCCCGGCCACATCCTTCCCTGGATCCGCCGCGCCGCGGTTCAGCCATTGACACTCATGCGTGCACTCGCGCTCGTGCACCCAGGTGCACAAGTACCTGCACGGACGGCTGATGGCGTTCGATCTGGAGACCCTGTACGAGCTGCACTACCAAGCCATCACCCTGGGGAAGGTACGGCAGATACGGTACCAGCTTGCCCCAAAGCTGTACGGCAAACACAGTTCGTTGATCGGTGTACAACGAGCATCGCCCGCCGTCTTCCCCCTGCCTCCCCCTCCAGGTTTTCTGTCAGAAGCGCGCCCCCAACTGCTCCGCCTGCCCCCTGCGGGAGCAGTGCGACTATGCCCTGAACAAGGGCAGGCGGCTGGAGGTGGAATGGGGGGCGGGGTTGGGGGTTCACAGGGCAAACGTGCTGGGGTCTGGGACCGGGGGTGCGAACTGGGGCAGGGCCCCATTGCACCTCCCAACTTACCTCCTCTCCTGTTGCAGGTTGTGCAGCCAGCGCCCGTCGTCGTCATCAGCCCCCCCGCTCCTGCGGCGGCTCCCGGCCCGGGGCCCACGGCAGCTCAGACCCAGGCCCAGACCCAGACCCAGGCGCAGCCGCCAGCGGACAGCGCTCCAGCGGCCGTCCAACCACCGCAGCCTCCGCCCCCGCCACCATTGCCACAAGCTCCACCCCCGCCATCCACGCCCCGCCGGAGCGCCCCCGCTGGGGGTGGGACACCGCCCGAGACCCCGCTCACGCCGCCCAAGCCGGCCGGCAGGCCGCCGGGAAGGGCGGGCAAGCGGCCGAAGCGGCTCGAGGAGGGCATGGAGGCGGAGGAGGCGGAGGTGGGGGTGACGGTGGGCATCACAGCGTCCGCAGCATCCGGGCCGGGCGTGGCCGTGGGCTCAGCCATGACGGGCGTGCTCACGCCGGTAACGCCAGGCTCGGCTTCTGCCGCGAAACCCGTGACGGCTCCTGTGGAGGCAAGGCTGCAGGAGGCAGCCGAGGCGGGTGCGGCCCACGACGGACGCACGGTTGGCCTCGAGGCGGGGGGCGCGGGGGCGGCGGCGGCGGCGCAGCAGCGGCGGTGTGATGAGGTCGCGGCCCTGCTCCGGGGCCTGCAGGGCAGCCGGGGGCCCGCAGGGGCCTCGGGTCCCACTCCTCCCGTCGCTGCTGCCGCCGCCTCCGCTGACAGCGTAGCCACTGCCGATGCCGTCCCCAAAGCTGAGGCCAAAGAGGGCGCCGGACTGCAGGGGTCCCAAGGGGGGGGAGAGCGGGAGCACAGGGGCGAGAAGCACACCACAAACAGCGGCGTGATCAGCAGCGGAGCCGGTGCGGGCGACGGGCGCAAGCGCCCGCGCACTGAGCCCCCGGCGCAGGCGGACCCACCGCCGCAACCGCCGTGTCCGCCTTCGCTTGCACCTGGCAAGCCCGGCCCGACAGCACGCTCCAAGCGCTCTCGGGGCGCTGCCGGGATAGACGCCGGAGCAGGGATGGACGCCGGAGCAGGGGTGCAGGCAAACTCAAGGGCTTCCGCGGAGGAGGCGCACACCAATCGCAAGGAGGGGCATGCGGGCAGGCCGCTCGCAGCCTTCCCCCGGCGGGTGCTGGCCCCTCGGGCCGGCCGCGCTCGCTTCCCAAGCGACACCAAAGCACCCCCGCCGCCCGCCCGCGCAGCCGTACTGCTGCCCGCCGGGGCCAAGGCCCCAGCACCTGCATCCAAAGCCGCCGCCGCGGCCGCTGTGGCCGCAGCCGCAGCCGCTGCCGCTTCGTCCGGGGCCGGCCCTAGCAGCGGCACTGGCGGCGGCGCCAAGCGCCAGCGGCGGGAGCTGCCGGCGGCGCCGTCGGGCCCCGTCCCGGAGCCGGAGAAGGTCAAGGTTGAGGCCATGGACTTGACTGGCGGCACGGGCACTGGGCGTGAAGCCACTGCGAGTGCAGCCGGCGGCGGGGCGCGCATCAAGTCAGAAGCCGCCGGCAGCGAGCCGCCAGCCGCAGCGGCGGCGGATCAAAGCGGCGGCGCCGCCGCCACGGCCCGCCGGGCGCTGCCGTCGCGGCACGGCCGGGCGCACTTCGCGAGCGACGGAGCGCCGCCGCTGCCCCGTCAGAAGGGCAGCCACCGTAAGCGCGTCAGCGGCAGTGGTGGTGACGCTGGCAGAGGTCCTGACGGCAGCGGCGGCGGCGGTGGCGGCGGCGGCGGCGCGGGGTTGCATGGAAGTCAGCTTGGAGGTGCCGACGGCGGCGGCGGCACCAGCGCGGGGCCTGGGGACGGTGGAGAGCGAAATGTGGTCCTGGACGAAGAAAGAAAGGGCGGCGCCCGTGGCGGGTCTGATGAGGCCGCCACCGCCGCTACAGCAGACGCCGCCGGTCCAGGGCTGTGCTTGGACGGGCAGACCGCCGCCGAAGCGCAGGATGCAGGGAAGCACTCCGCCAGCCAGGGGCAGTGCGGCGCGGCTGGTGCTGCAGGGGCGAACGCCCGCAGCTGCGCCGACCGCTGCCACGGCCCGCCGCCGCCGCCGCCGCCCCCCGGTCAGCAGCCTTCCGCTGTAGCCGCCGAGCCGCCGCCTGCCCCTGTGGCGACGGCGGCAGCGGTCGCGTGCCCTCCCACGGCGCCGGCAGGCGCGCCGCCGCCGCTGGAGGCTGCTGCTGCTGTCGCTGACTGCAGATCTCTGCGGGCGGCGTGGGGAGCACCGAGCGACGTGGCCGTTCCGGCGGAAGCTGCAGCAGTCGCCCAGGCGTTCAAGATCCAGGGTGATGGCCGCACGTGGGGAGCTGAACTTCAACCTGGTGCTGTTCCCGCTGGGGCATTGGCCCCTGTGGGCCCGCGCCAAGCTCCGGCGGAGCACCAGGCCCCCGCCGTCCCTCTCTGGCCCCATCTGGCCCCCGCCGCCCCCGCCGCCGCAGCCGAGACGGTCCTCGTCACAGGCCACGCCAGCCCCGCCCCCAAGCCGCGCAGCAGGCCTCGGGCCGCAGCCAAGGCCGCCACAGGCACCGCTGCCGAGGCCGCCCCCACCAAGCCTCGCGGCCCCTTGCCCGTCAGAGTCAGCAACGGCGGCTCGACGGAGGCGGCAGCCCCGACGGCGCCGACGCCAGCTCCAGCTGCCGCCGCCGACGCCAGCTGGGCCCACGTGGACCGCATTCTGGCCCTCGTGGCTCGAGCCAACCAGGCGGCGGAGGCGGCCGCCGCCGCCCTGGGCCCCGCCGCGCCGCCGCCGCCGTCAGGTGCCGGCGGCGGCGGCGGTCCTGCCGCCGCCAGCGGCGATGGGTCGATGCCGCTGGCGGCGGCGCTGGAGGTGCTGGGCATGGAGTCGCCCACGGCCCTGGCGGACGGTGAGGGCAGGGACTGCAAACCGGGCACTACTGGAGCCAGGCCTGTTCACTAGTCCCAGTACACAACTACCCATGGTCTTCTGCGCCCCTTGTGTGAGCCCGAGCCCGAACCTGGGCCTGAGACCGGCCCTGAGACTGGCCCTGATCCTGCTGCTGGCGTCCTGTGCCCCTTGGTGCCCCTCCCCCCTGCCTCCCCCCCGCAGGCGTGGCGGCGGTGCGGCAGCGCTACCTGGAGCTGAGCGTGGCGGTGCACCCGGACAAGAGCCGCCACCCGCGGGCGGCGGACGCCTTCGCGGCGCTGACGCGGGCGGCGGCGGCGGCGCGGAGGGCGGCGCGGGCGGCGGCGGCGGCGTCACGGGGAGGCGCGGGCGCGCCCGCAGGTGGGGCGTGGCAGTGGAATGGGGCGTAGATAGCACAGAGGTGCATGAGCGTGGCACCCTCTTAACGGTTGGTGCGTGTCGTTGCAATGGCCCGGGCAGGTGCAGACCCGGCGGAGGGCGAGGAAGGTGATGGCGGCGGCGGCGGCGCCGACGGCAGTGATCTGTACACCATTGAGCGTGACGGCACCATCCGCATCCCTGCCGACGCCAAGCGCCCGCCGCCGCCAGCACCGCCGCCGCCGCCACCTCCCTCAGCTGACGGCGCCGTTTCCGGTGCTCTTCAGCAGCGTGAGCGCCGGCGGCCGTACGGCACTGCTGGCGGCGGTGACGGTGGCGGCGGCGATGACGACGGGGGCCTGGCGGCGGCGCTGGGTCTGCCGCTGAGGGCCATCCGGGTGGGCGGCGGCGCGCCGGAGAGCAAGGTCCGGCGGCTGGTCTGCGGCTGGGAGGTGCGTGGCTGCATGGCGCTGGGCTAGCGGGCAGCCGCACTCTTCACCGCTCTTATCTACGGTATACCTCCTCTTATTTGACCTTCCTTCGGCCGGTTCCGCAGGTCCCTCACGGCGCCCTCCGCGCCCTCGCCCCCGGGCTGCACTGGCCCGAGCCGTACCCGCCCGCCTGGCGCCCCGCCAACTCGTACGACTGCCGTACGGGCGACGTGCCGTACATGCTCGTGCTGGTCGAACCGGCGGCGGATGCGGACGAGGCGGCGGCGGCAGAGGGGAGCCAGCGCGGCGGCGGCCGGGGGGCCCGCGGCGGCGGCGGCAAGGGCGACGGCAAGGGCGGCGGGGCCTCGCGCGGGGCCCTGACGGCCGCTTTCGCGCGGCCCGATGCCGGGGTAAGCTAGCGCTGGTCCGCTAGCAGAATCCTCCCGTCCCTTTGTGCACACCGCCTTCTCACCGTGCCCCGTCTCAATGCTTCCCCCTGCCCTGGGCCCCCCTCAACCCCTGCAGGCCGCCGTCCCCGCCGGCCGCCGCTGGCGCCTGGTGGCCCCCGCCGAGGTGCTCCCGGCCATGCGCCGCCTCGCGGACCTGGCCTCCTCCCTCCCCGCCCCCGCCCCCTCCTCCTCCTGCTCCTCCCCCTCCTCACACACCCCTCCGCCCTGCCCCGAGCTGGCCGCCCTCTGGTCCCGGCCCCTGCGCGCCGCCCTGCTCGTGCCCGCAGTGGCCGCCCTGCGCGGGGGCTTCCCGCTCAACGGCACCTTCTTCCAGACCAACGTGAGTGGGGGGCATGGGCTTTCTCACTTGGGGCTTCTCACATGGACGTCCTGACATGGGCGTGTTCGTACGGTGATACGGTGACACTATCACGTTACCTAATTGAGGCATGGGCGTTCTCACACGGGCGTTTCGCCACGTGCTTGACACGTGTGGCCCGCACGCGCAGGAGCTGTTCCTGGTGGAGCACACGGCGGAGGCGCCGCTGGCATTCGGACTGGGGCAGTTGCTGGCCGCGGTGGCGGCGGCGGCGGCGGCGGGGCAGCCGGCGGCGGCGGGGCAGCCGCCGGCGGTGGTGGTGACGGGAGTGGGGCCGTCCCTGCTGCCGCCGCCGCCGCATTCCGTGGCGCTGGCGCCGCCGGCCCGGCGCGTGGTGGCGTTCGGCCACGCCACCGCCAGCATCACCCGGGACATGGGGGCGGAGGCGGTGGGGGCGCTGTTCGAGCGGGGGGGCGTGTGCGTGCGCTCCTTCTGCGCCTTCACAGGTGGGGCGGGGCCTGGCGGCGGGTCCCTGTCGGGTGGGCAGACAGGGGCCGCTGCATGGGTTTGGGGAGGGGTTTGAGGGGTGCGGGAGGATGCTGGGTGCGGGTCTGCACTAGCAGCGAGAAGCCCGGTTGGAAACGCTGCTGTGGCTCGGGTACTTGCACTGACCCTCCGCCTGTGCTGGCCGCGCCCGCAGGCTACCCTAGGCCGCTGCCGCCCCACCTGGCCCCGCCGTCGACCGCAGCCGGGGGCCGGGGCGGCGGCGCGGGCGGCGGCAACCGACGCAAGGCCGCAGCGGTGGAGCCGGGAGAGGATGGCGGGCAGGAGGAGGAGGGGGCTGGACAGGGTTAGGGCGGTGCAGGGCGGTGCGTGCTGAATAGGAATTTGACGCTGAACGATGAACGTGGCAAGACCGCTTTTAGTTTCGGGATACAGGATTGTCCTGGCTGTACTTGTATGTGTAGCGTGTAGGTAGCCGCGCGCAGGCCGTTTGACCCTGCTTATGAGTATCAGGCGTACAGCGTACATGGACGTACTGTACGTACATGGTCGAGAAACGCAGGAGGGCAGAAGGAGGCAGAAGGAGGGCGAAGGAGGGTAGAATCGGCAGAAGTGTTGTCGGCAGAAATGTCAGGGTCTACTAGGAACCCGTAACCGGATACACTTGGTCGAACCCGAAGACGCGCTGTGATACGGTGTTCATAGCTGATGTACAGAGGCCGTTGGCGGGGTCTGGGGTGGAGCCGAGGGCTGGTCCACGCTGGCGGTGAGGCTGCGGTTGGTGGGACGGACAACCGGCGTGGCGGCGACGGAGTGGCCCGTGGACCCGCGCCGTCGGCGAGCAGCATCCAGCCCCTGCAAGCTGCTTACCTAAAGGTTAACTTGCTCGAGGCGTCGGTCGTACGAGTTGCAATCGCGTGGAAGAGCAGCGCCATGGCGTCGGCTTGCGCGACTGCTTGCAGTCCGCATTGGCCAGCTTTATGCCCTCCAGCGCTCATACGCCTGACTGTGGGTGCAGTTACTGACTCTTCTCTTGACAGCGGCTCTTCGCTTCGCGCTCCAGACCCTCCGCGGCACTAGGAGTGCCCGACGTGGCAGGCCGACCATGGGGGTTCCGTTTTTCGAGTACCTGGAGGGGCGGTGCTACGCCTGCAAGCACTGCAAGTGCAACCTGGCGTCAGCGGGCGAGCTCATGAGCCGGTAGGCGTATCCGAGGTCCCGCAATTCGGTGGGAGCCAAACCCTACAGCGCGCCTGTCGCCCAGAGCTGCCCGCGAGCCCTGGATTATGGATATGACGAGTACATATGTCTTGGGGCGTGAGCGCCAGCCAACGCCCTTCGGCGAGCGCTGGAGGAAGCATCGGCTGTGCTTCGGCATGCCCCCGCTTTCACGCAGCCCCGCAAACGCCAGACGCTATGCCAAGACCCCTTAGCTGTCAGAGTCCTCCTTAGCCCGAGGGAGATGCCCAGGAGATGCGAAGCTGCTTCCGGTCGCGCGTCGCCTTCGCCCGGCGGACCCTCGGCAGCGCTAGAAACGCCCACCCCAAGCTCCACGAGCTCCTCCCGCGAGCCCGCTGTCTCCGGATGGCCCGTAGTGCGCGTCATTGCTTGTACGGCCGTGCGCCAGGCCCTTGTATCGGGCTGTACGTCGCTCGTCGCGCCGCACAGTGCCAGACTTCCGCGCCTTCCGCTTCCGCCGCCCCTGTCCCCCCTGCCCCCCGCAGCCAATTCCACTCCAAGCACGGCCGCGCCTACCTCTTCAACGCCGCCGTCAACCTGGCCACGGGGCCGAGGGAGGAGCGCATGATGACCACGGGGCTACACGTGGTGAGGCCTGCCTGAAGTCCGGAGCATGCCTGCTGCCTCGATTCCGCGTCTCTTCTCGTAGCCAGCTCGTGGCCTTGCCGGGCAGTGTATTGAGATGTGGCCCTCCCTTGTTGCCGCCCTCTGCCTCACAGGTGTGTGATGTGTACTGCTCCAAGTGCATGTGGCCCGTGGGGTGGAAGTACGTGAGTACAACACTGTTGTGCCGTACAGCGCGGGGCAGACTGCTCGCCTCACCAGAAAGCCCCTACCTACCGCCCCCGGGTCGGGTTGGGGCCCAGCCCGTTGCCTGACGCTGCGCCCGCCCACCTTCCTCGCCGCCACCGCTGAACTGCTCCCCTCCCCTCCCCTCCCCTCCCCTTCCCTCCCCTTCCCTTCCTCCTCAAACCTCTCAGGAGCTGGCTTACGAGAAGTCCCAGAAGTACAAGGAGGGTGAGCGGTTGAGCAGGAGGGAAGGACGACGGCCCCTGGGAGGCAGAGGCCTGCGCGGGCCTGCCGCCCCAAGGCCAACACGCCACGCACACACCGCCTGTCTCCGCTGCGAACCTGCGATACCCCCTCCCCAGGCCCCACCCCCTCCCCGCGGCTTGGCTCACACGCGCCCCCTCTCCTCCCTCCCCTCCCCTCCCCTCCCTGTCCCCAGGCAAGGTCATTCTGGAGCGCGCCTGTGTGGTTGACATCACCGTGACGGAGGATGGGGAAGAGGAGGAGGAGGGCGGCGAGACGGAGTCGGACGAGTACTGAGCCACCGGCAGCGGGGGCGGCAGCGGCTGCCAGCGGCAGCGGCGGCAGGCAAAGACGGCGGTGGCGGCAGGAGGCGCCGGGCTGCGGACGGGGCGCGGAGCGAGGCGCATCCGTGCCCTGACACCAGGCCCCCGCGACTCCCTCTCTGGGGTGCAGCGCCAGGCAGGTGGTCCTGGCAAGGGCATGAGGGATGCAAGGGTCTGTATGCGTAAGACAGGGTGGCAAATTGTACCAGCAGTGTGCATAAGGTTCCGCGGCCAGCGAGGTCCGGTGGCATGTATCAATAGGGGTTGGGGCTCGGGAGCATGGCGAGAGCAGGGTTGAGCGGGGGCTGGTGCCGGGCAGGCAGCCCGGTGCGCTGGAGGGCGCAGGAAACAACGAGGAAAGGAGGGAGAGGATGGTGTGCGTTGCGTTGCGTTGCGTTGGGGTTTCATTGATGCGTGGTGGGCTTACAATGTGCCCTGTGCGGCACGGTTTTGGGTCGAGAGACTGTGCGCGCGTGCGGGGCTCAGCTCCATCCAGGGGCGCTCGCCGCGCACACCTTGCCCCAGTGGCGGCACCCGCGTGTGTTGGGCGCATGTTGATGCGCTGTTTAGGAGTGATTGCAAGAAGCCAAGGGCCCGTAACGGCCAAAACGATGAGCACCAGGAAGGTCAGGATTGTGGTCGCTCATGCGTTGCTTGCAGGCGGCAAGGTATGGCGCGGCGAGGTCAGTTGCAAGCGCAGTCCGGCGTTGTGTGGCGACGCCCTGCGCCTGGGCGCTTTAGGATTTCGATGCTCTATATTTTAGCAGCGAGGTGGATGCAGATCATCCGTGTGCGCGTGTGGTTGGACTTCAGAGGAGTTACTGGTAGCGGCGCGGCTGGCGGCTAGGCATTGTGGTTGCGGCGGCATTCTACTCTTCGCTCTTCAATCCTAAGTGATGGGCTTTCCTCGGCGGACTGACCCGGGCCGTAGCCCACGGTGCACCGGCATTGCGCTGGCGTGCCATGCGGCGGCGGCGCCAGGCGTTTCGGTTTACCCCCAGCACCTCACCGCTGGGGTGGGTTCAAGCGGACTTGTCTTCTTTCTTTGTGCACCTTCGACCGCCTTTCAATGGAACGAGTGGTGTGTGTATCATTAGCACATAGCAGGGGCGTGTGTGCCATTTTGAGCTTATCAAGGGTGGGTGAGGTCGCCTTGTGCTTGCCACGAATTACCTGTCTTCCTGTTCTTGACTTCAGCTTCCCAGGCTCCTGCGGACAACTGCGCAGGGTGCGGGACGTGTGCCTTTCGTCGCCTGTGCCTTTGATACGAAGCGTGTGTTGCCTGCGTAGGCGGGGGTGTCGGTTGATCGTTCCGCGCGTACCGTATCTGTGCCGGAGGTTTGAGCCAGGGGCAAGCCTTGCAGGTGGCTTGCTGGCCTCCGGTGTCTCCAGGCTCCCGTGTACCAGAAGGGGCCTAAGGCCTGTGTACTACAACAGACAACCGTGAGTCTGTCATCTGTAAAATGGAAGTATGAATTCCCCTCGCATCTCGAGGCCTGAGCCACGCTGGGCCAACGCGGCCATCATTGCACGACCGGGTATCCCCACTCCATCCCGCGCCACGCCACGCCAGGACGCCCACAGGTCTCGCTCAGATTGTGGCGCTCCGCTCGTCCGCTGGGCTCGTGCAGTAAGCCATTTAGACGAGTGCGGGCCGAAGGAAAGCATTGAGAACACGATGCAGTCTGGGACCGCGGCCTATTGAGGGGGATGGGGGCGGGGGGGGCAATCGTGCCGGGTTCGCGTCGTGCGACTCTGTGCAGTGCTCTTTCTGCCAGGGCTATATACCCCTCACCGCCTTCGGCCATAACCCGTTGCCTTCGGCTACGTCTGTTATCACTCCACCTATAGGGAAGTAGACGTAGAGGTGTCGCTGCTCTCTAGCCAATCGCACAATCGGCTTGACCACGTTGCGCAGCTCCCGGGCTATGGCCGCACCCTCAATCCACGCGCGATAATTGTCAAGCTTGGGCAATATGCCCGCCCACGAGGAGTGGGTTGCTATTTCCGAAGGACATCTCGCGCCTGGCCTGGGTCCCAGCGAGACCTATGACGACTGGCTGCAGCCGTATCGCTCAGATGGACGACGAGTTAGCGGTGGTGGAGGAGCCAAGGAGGGAGCAGCGCCCACCTCCGTGGACCACCCGCGCTGGGAGGCTTTGAAGCGTAGCGTCAGAGCTGTGCCCCTGTAAGCCCCCACAGACCCTCGGGCGCCCGTTTGATCCTCGCTTGCCATTAGGCGACCCCGTATCACCGGCTCCCGTTAGACATGTCCGTACGCTCTGGTGGAGGCAGCTGTTGCTGCGGATTTCCTCGGGCACGTGCACTTCCGTTGGCGCGGCACGGCGTGGCACACTCCACCCTAGACCCCGGCTCCCCCCGCCCTCTCTCGGCAGCCCGCGCTCTCCCTCCCCGTCCCCGCCGCCTCCTCAGCCCCGCCCACCCACCCTTCTCTCCCCTCCCCCACGCTCCCCAGCGCGGCGTGGGACAACGGCGTCGCGGCCGTGTCCCTCGCCGCCCTGGTCTTCTCCTTCTCCGCCTTCTTCGTAAAGCTCATGGGCCACGGGGTGCCCGTGTTTCAGATCGTGGTCTTCCGCTCCGCAGCCTCCTTCGCCGTCTGCTTCGCGTACAGCCGGTTCGCGGGCATTCGGCCGCTGTTCGGGCACCGCCGGAACCTCAAGTTCCTGCTGAGCCGGGGGCTCTTCGGGGCGGCGGGTGAGGGACGGACTCCGCTGGGGAAGGGGGCGTGGGCGTGGGCAATGTGCTATTGGAGGACTGGGGGAAGGCCCTGAGGGCAGGCCAGCTTTCCATTGCGGGCATGGGAGAAGAAACTGAAGGGAGTGTGGGCGCACGGTGGACCGAGTGATGAGGGAAGGGGCTCAGGGCAGGCACCCAGCGGCCTCCTTTCTCTCCGTCGGCCTCACAACCGCACCTGGGCATATGGCCCCTCCGCCCCCTGCCTCCTCCCACAACCCCCCTTTCCCCTCCCCCCCTCCGCCCCCCCAGCCATGACCACCTACTACTTCTCCATCAAGCTGCTGCCCCTGGCGGACGCAGTGACGCTGTTCTTCCTCAACCCGGCGGTAACGGCGGTGGCGGCGTGGCTCATCATGAAGGCGAGCGGCGGGTGGGGGGTGGGGGGTGGGGTGGTTGTGGGGCTGTGGTGGGGTGGTGGGAGTGGGCTCGAGGGGGGGGAGGCGAGGAGTCACCAGGCGACCATGGGTGTACCCTGGGAAGACAGGGGCTGCGAAGACAGGGGAAAGTACAGGAGCAGGCGGGGCAGGCCGACCATGGGGGTTCCGTTTTTCGAGTACCTGGAGGGGCGGTGCTACGCCTGCAAGCACTGCAAGTGCAACCTGGCGTCAGCGGGCGAGCTCATGAGCCGGTAGGCGTATCCGAGGTCCCGCAATTCGGTGGGGGCCAAACCCTACAGCGCGCCTGTCGCACAGAGCCGCCCGCGAGCCCTGGATTATGGATATGACGAGTACATATGTCTTGGGGCGTGAGCGGCCAACGCCCTTGCCTTGGGCGAGCGCTTGAGGAAGCATCGGCTGTGCTTCGGCATGCCCCTGCTTTCACGCAGCCCCGCAAACGCCAGACGCTATGCCAAGACCCGCTAGCTGTCAGAGTCCTCCTTAGCCCGAGGGAGATGCCCAGGAGATGCGAAGCTGCTTCCGGTCGCGCGTCGCCTTCGCCCGGCGGACCCTCGGCAGCGCTAGAAACGCCCACCCCACGCTTCACGAGCTCCTCCCGCGAGCCCGCACACTCCTTCCTTCATGGCCCTTGCCGTGCACCCACTTCTATTCTGAACTTCCCCAACGCCCCGCCCCCCCTCACTAAAATGAGTCAACCTAGCAAGTCCCCATACATTCCTCTCTCGCTCGTGTCTACCTGACTTACCTCCCTCCCGTCCTGGCCTTCCACCCGCCCTCGTGTGTTCAGGAGCCGCTGGGCGTGCGCGGCGCCATCGGAGTGGTCACCTCCATCGCCGGACTGCTGCTTCTCACGCACCCGCCCGCGCTCTTCGGCGACTCCTCCCCCTCCCCCTCCTCCTCCTCCTCCGCCCCCGCCTCCTCTTCCGCCACCCTCCACGGCGACGGCTCCCTCTCCGTCTCCGCCGCCCCCTCCTCCTCCTCCTCCACTGGCGGCTGGGACGCCGACCGGCTCGTGGGTACGGCCTTCGGCCTGCTCTCCGCGGTCCTGTCCGCCGGCGCCTTCATCTCCATCCGCCTCGTCGGCAAGTCGGAGCCGTCCCTGGTACTGGCCGTCTACTTCCACACCTGCGCCGCCGCCTCCTCCGTCCTGCCCCTGGCCCTGGGCGTGCCCCAGCACGCGGTGCTGCCCAGCGGGCGGCAGTGGGCGCTGCTGCTGGGGGTGGCTGCCACGTCCTTCTGGGGCCAGATCCTCATCGGCCGCGGGTTCCAGCTGCTGGCGGCGGGGAGGGCCTCAGCCATAAACTTCACGCAGGTGTGTGGGCAGGGGTGAAGGAAGGGAGATGGAAGGAGGGGAAGGGACAAGAAGGCAAAGCGCGGGGCCGTGTGGCGCGCTCCGCGCGAAGCTTCGGGGGGACAGGGGGCCGAGGATGGACGCGGGGCGAAACACATTTCCACGCCGACTAGCGACAAAGTGTTGCCCGTACTTCCTCCTCGACGGATCTGAGTTGCAGGAGGTAAGATAGCAACATCGCGCTCGGTCCGGGCTTGGTCGGCGAGGTTTGACCGAAGTAGGCACCACAGCCATCCTCGCAACAGCCGTGACCAAACTTGTCGAAACTACCTCGCTATTAGCTTCAAAGTGTTTGATATCTATCGAAACGAATGTCCGAATTGCTCTTTGGGCTATGGGTGCGAGCTGGTGCGACTGCCTTGCCAACATGTTGAGTTCGCGTAGGGTCGATAAGTTTCCCTGCTCTCAATCACAAGCGATAGGGCACGATATAGGCACGCACGCCGAAAAAATGGGGAAAGGGCAAGAGCAGAGGGCAGGGGAGTGGGGCCTTGAGGAGGCGTGGGGCGGGGCAAGGGACCAAGACGGCGGGCAGGTCGGTATCGGTACGGAGGGGCTCTGCGTCCCGGCCTCTCACAGAGCTGCCCAAGCTCTAGGCGGCTACGTGTCGTACACCCCGCCACACCCCGCCTCCCGCTTCCCTCCCACTTCCCTCCCCCTTCCCTCCCTCCCCCCCCTCCCCCCCCAGGTGGTCTACTCCTATGTGCTGGGGCTGCTGTTCCTGCATGAGTCCCTCACGCTGCTGGGCGCCGCGGGCTCGGGCCTCATCGCCGTGGGGGCGGTGCTGGTAAACCTCAAGCCCAGGAAGCAGCCGCCACCGCCGCCACTTGAGGCAGGGGGAGGGGCGGGGGCAGGGACAGGGGGAGGGGCGGCGGGGGGGAAGGATGGGGACGGCAGGGAGGGCTGGCGGGAAGGCGACCAAGACCCTCTACTTGAACCCGGCCCGGTCTCGGGTCCGGGCCTGGGGCCCAAGGCCAAGACCCCGTCACCAGGCTCCAGGCCAGCGGGTAAGGGCGAGGCCCGGTATGAGGGGGTGCCGTTGCTCGGGGAAGCCGGACCGGACCGGGGTGGGTCGGACCGGGCGGGGCCCGCGGACCAGAGTCCGGACGTCAGGGCGGGGCCAGGGCCGGGGTCGTCAGGCTTGGAGAGCGGAGCCGGGGCGGCGCCCCAGGGGCCGGTGCTGTGGCGCTGGGGCGAGGAGGGTGGGCGTTCGGACGACGCGAGCGGCGGCGAGGCTGATGCGGAGATGGAGATGGTACGGCTGATGGGGTCAGGGTCCACGTCCCGGCATGATGAGGGTAGCGCATCTGGGGCTTCGACAGGGCATGAGGGCAGCAGCCGCAGCGGCGATGGAGGCGGGGGTAGGGGTGGGGGCCAGGGCGGGCGCAGTGGGGATGTGTTGGAGCCTGCGGCTGCGCCGGCGGTGCTGGCGTGCGGTGAGGAGGGGGCGGTAGCGCAGCTGGAGCTGAGGCAAAGAGGAGATGAGGGAGGGGGTGGGGGGTGACTGGGCCTGGAATGAGCCGGGGGGCGTGAGTGCGGAAATGCGGTGAACAGGAGGCAAGTATGAGCTATGAGGTAACTGTAAATGCCATGGATCCGACAAATGGCCGAATTTGTAGCTGATGCAAGGCACGTACGTCAACGCCCCGGTGTTGCAAGCAGCGGTTCCAACTTGTGTACCATTGGGGTCCGCTTCCATATGATAAATGGCCGGGTGACAGCTTGGGGTTGAGGGACTACGGAGCTAGCCCGAGGACTTGAACATTTGATTCCCTTGGGGGGACCACAGGGCGGCTCAGCCCGTCTTCGCCTAAAGGTGGCCGTGGCAGAGAGGGTCCATTACGGTAGCTACGGCCCAACGGGCCCACTCTGGCCACGGCCTGCCCCCCAGGAAGCAGCAGAACCAAACGAACAATGCATGGCAGGCATCTGTTGTGCCAGCCTGATTGCCACCAGCCCAGCAAGGACCGCTACAGATCCACATCCAGCAAACCCGATCGAGCCCCCCCTCGGCGCTGCCCCACCGGGTTCCTCGCCCGCCCCTGGCCAAAGCAGGGCAGCCCGGGTACCAATCGACCCCCCCTTCGGCGCTGCCCCGCCGGTTCACCACCCGGCCCCTGGCCAAAGCAGCCCGGGTACCAACCGCCGCCGGGGTAGCCGACAAACTAAGAGCCCCCGTACACCTGCGGTTACTGAGCGTCTCCCGAGGTCATTGATAATACCCGCCCGTGCTCCGTGCTCCGGAGCTTTGAAGTACTGTATTCAGCCGAATTACAAGTAATGCACAATGCTATACGTCAATACGATAGATTAAGGATGCCCATCCTCCATTGGCATGCAGTACATGCCCCAGCCTAGAGACGGCCTTTGCTGCCATGTGCCCCAGCAAAGGGGCTCGCTTAGTACGTTGCACAGCAGGGGCTGCAAGGCGTTGTCTATTGCTAACCCGGTGCCCTGACCAAACACATCAACATCACCAACATGCCGTTATGTATGAGCTATACACACAGTAAAGCAGCAAGTGGCAGCAGCGACCCCTTTGTCTTCGAGCGACTCCACCGGTCTTCTGACTCAATAAACAAGGCAGAGTAAGTCACCATGACAACAGTCCCACACTACAGCCGCACTACGTCTGAGCAACGGCCTTGCCGCACAGCCTTGTCACAAGTCAAGAAGGCAGCTCTATTACAGAACAGCTAGCAAGCAAGGCAAGGAATGCAGGCCCATGTCACAAGGCCCCACAACGTCAGAAGGTCCGCATGCATATGTACCGTGCCCTCAGTCGTACAGCCGTGTGTGACGCTCATCACTCCTTCACCCACAGGGCACGCAGCTTCGGCTGAAGCTGGTTCCAGCTGGCCGCAGCGGGCATGTCCGCCATGTGCAGCACCCAGGGGCGGACGGCCCACTTCGCCTCCTGCACACCCTCGAGCGCCCGCACGGCTCCCCGACTGGGGCACGTGGCGCAAGCGAGGGCCGCGGCCTCAGCCCCCGCTGCCTCCCGACCGACCTTCCGCAGGTACGTGCCGATGCACACCTCCTCGGGCGCACGGGCGTGCTCACCCCATGCCTTCCTGAAGGCCCTACCGCTATCCGTATCAGCGCCCTTGGCCTCGGCGTAACCATACGCGAAGCGAGTGATGTACTCACGTGCCGCAACGAGATCCACTACCATCTCGTACGACAGCAGAACAAACTGAGGCGTGCACGCGAAGGACTTGGCCCAGGACGCGGCATCCGGCTCATCGTACTGCTTGTCCTGCAAGGCCTTGGACAACGCTGCCTGCTGCTGTTCAGAGGGTCGACGATGGCAGTGGACATCGTTGTAACCCAGCATTGGGAGCACCTCATTCCCCGCCGACGTCGAAAGCGCCTTGACAGGTACCGATGTGCCGCTAGCCAGAAGGACATTGCCAGCCCCGGGGCAAAACGAGTTGGCAATGTCGTCCAAGGCCGCCAGGGTCGCGCTGGCCATTGAGCCCTGACCCCTCTCCGCCGGGTACCGAGCAGGAAGCATGTGCTTGGCCACGAACTCCCTCCCCTTGAACTCCTCGCTGTCGATGTTTACACCTTGCGCCACGTGCACAACAAGCTTGACGCGCTTGAGGTTTGACTTCAGCTTCATCCACTCCTTCCAGGCCTGGTATGTCGGAAAGCCTGTCTCGTCTACCAGGACCAGGACCACGAGCGGGAAGACGTGCTTGGCGTCCTGTTCATGCAAGGGGGAGCAGGGGCGGGGGTAAGTAGGCGTCAGCGGAACGCGGTGGCGGGCAGATGGGGAGGGGCGTGGGAAGACACGGGAAGGGGTCCAAGCCGGCGTGACATTGACAGGAGCCCGTCTCCGCCAACAGGGCCATAGGCCCCGGCTTTGCACCTAGCAGCCTCCGACCCCTCACTTTGTGCTTCTGGCGCAGGCGCTTCCTACTGCAGCGGAGCGCATTTTTGCGCTGACAGGGCGCGTTTCAGCTGGCAGCTTGTTCTTTAACGCCTCCTCGCGATCAACGACCTTCATGGCCTTCTGGCGAACCCGATAACGCCTCTGGCGCTCTGCCCCAGCCGCGCGCTGTGCGCGGGTCGTGCGAGTTGCGGTCATGCTTCCGGAACAATAGCGGAGTCACGGTATTTACTCGGAACGGCGTAGAACAAGATGTGTATAGAAGGCCAGCGTTACGAACGCTGTGCAGCCTAGCAGGGCTGAGTACATTGGGTGTAGCATCGGCACGTGCCAGTAGCGGACTGATCTCTCGTTGGTCGCCAATCTCGGTGACCCGCGTCCTTCATTGGTCAAGCAGGTGTCAAGGAGACGTCAAGTGCTCTCGGGGGGGGGGGGGCGGAGTCAAGTTCTGCCCAGAGCCCCTGCCCGCCCCCCCCCCTGTTCTTGATGGCCTTGTCTCCCTTCCCCCCCTGTTCTCCCCTATTGGACCCCGCACTTACCGGTACTGTCGGCGTGGCTTGGCTCTACAGGTCCGAGGCTGAACCACTCGTCAATGCGTGCCTGGCATGCATCTGAGCCGGACGAGTAATCCATCCCCCACCCCATCCCCCACCCCTCCCAACCTAACCGCGCCGTCCTCAGGTCCTCTGGCTCCTGCGGCGCATGGCATGCCAGGACGGGAGGGGGATCACCCCTCCCCGGGGCAGAACAAACGGAAGGGCGAACCCAGCGGCGCGGAGCAAGGGTGATCAAGTTCCAGCGCAGGAGATGTGGCCGAGGCCATTGCATCAGGCTACGTGTCGGCATGGCGGTGGGAACTGCGAGAGATCTGTGGGACTGTGGGATTCATGGTAGGGACTTGCGTTTGGGCTTGCAGGGGGGCTCCTTCATCAGCCACAAAGGGCAGCTCCCCACCCCTGCTGCTCGATGAAAGAGTGTTCCTTAGCACTAGACATTGCTAAGCTCACACACTCACACCGGTACCCCATGCACGCTCAAGACGATCCCAGACGATGCTCAATCAAGCCACCATTCCTCACCAACGACGGGCACCCCCTTCCTAATCATCGACCTCTCGCGCTTCCAGTTGCTCCTTATGTGCTATGCTGTGGCCGCAGCCCTCAAGCTCACGGCCTCCGCCCAAGCCACCGGCTCCCAGCCCTCCGCCAGGCCGCCTCCCCTGGCCTCTGCTGCCATCCGGCCCCGGGCCCCCACCGCCGTAAGTACCGGCCGGCCCATGACCTCGAAGTAGGTGTTCACCCTGACCGCATCACCCGTAATCGCTCGTCCCGTCCTGCTATGCTGTGGCCCCAGCCTCCTGTTGGACACAGCCAGTCAGCCACACCATCCCAAGCCATGGGCGCCGTGCCCCTACCCAGGACGCCTCTCCCGGCAGCTCGCGTCTACCCCCCTCACATCCTGCAGCTCACACCGCTCCCTCCGCGCCTCGGCTTATTCTTGGACCGCAGCGCTCGCCCCGGCGGTGGGCGGCGGTGGGCCGCCCGTGCCCCGTGATCACGCCTTCCCGGCACATCCCGTACTTGGTTACTACTCGAAGCATCACTGCCGTACTACTTCCGTACTATTAGCCCTCTTAGGACACATCAGTTCTCTGCTCAAGTCACCGGCACAGCGCACTGCTGCAGTCTCTTGCCGCGGCCGCCCAGAGTCCGTCGACCCCAGCGCCCCCCGTGGCCGCTGGCCAACGCTGCGAAACGCATCTATGAGTCATCCGTCCAGTAATCGATCCAGTCATCCAATTATCCCCCCTTGGGAAGGCGCACCCAAGGGGCCGCCACCGCCGTCCTCACTGCTCAGCTCCCTCCGCCGCAGCCGCCGGCCCTGTGACCGCCGCCGGCCTCGCCGCCTGCGCCGGCGCCACCGACCCGCCCCCATGCGACGGCGACGCATCGCCCACGCCCCCCGGTGTGGCAGGCGCCGGCGCCCCCGGCGCGGGTGCCGCAATGGGCTTGATCCCGCCCTCCCGGCTGGGCCCCGCCGCCACGTCCACGAGCATAACCTCGCCGTTGCTGCCCCGGGCCCGGGCCCCCGCCGGGCCCGCGGGCCCCGCATTAGTCATGGCGCCGCCGGCGAAACCGTTAGTCATGCCGGCGCCGCCGTGCCCGCCGGCGGCGGCGGCTCCCATGATGGCGGCTACCGGGGACACGGGCACGGGGCCCAGGCCCATGGTCACCCCCGCCGAGTGGTTGGACGCCACGGAGTGGACCGTGGGGTGGTGGGAGCTGAAGTTCCCCCCCCCGACGGAGTGGTGGTACGAGATGCCGCCTTTGGGGGGGGGGACGGAGGGAGAGGAGGGGGTGTTTTAGTGGGGCGGGCAGTGACGGGTGGGCCGGCACTCGCAACAGCCTGTGACGCCCCCTTGTGCGTCCCACCCTGAGCCGCCGCACAGCCCCCCTCAACCGACCCCACCTCGCCCCACATAGCCCCTGTCCAGCAGCGCCGCAGCCCCTGCCCCTCCCAGTCCGCCCTCGTCTCGCCGGTGCTCGATGCACACAGACGCCCGCCCGCTCTCCAAGCCCCGGGCCCCCTCCCCTCCCTCCCCCCCTGCTGCCCACCTCCGTTTGCAAAGCCCAGGGTGGCCCCCCGCATGATGGAGTCACCCACCCCCGCCTTGCCGGCCATGGTGTGCAGGTGGGAGTGCTGGGTGGGAGGGAGGGGGGTAGGGAGGGGCAGGGGAGGGGTCGATGGGTGGGGAGCTGGGATGTGGAGGAGGCTCCCTGGCCTGGGTGTGGAGACGCAGACCGCAGCCTCCCCCTCGCCTCAGAGCAGCGCCCTCTCCAGCCCTCCATTCCGAGGCAAACACCTTATCTTTCCCCCCTCTCCCCTCGCCCTCCCCCTCCCCCTCGCCCACACCCACGCACCTGCGGCTCGTGCCCCTCGCCCCCCTCCGCCGAGCCCAGGCCCGTGTGGTAGAGCCCCAGGCCCATGTGGGTCAGCCCCGCGCCCCCCGCGCCGGCGCCCGTGTGGAAGGCGCCGCCGCCCCCCTGCGGGTGCAGGTGGTAGGCGGAGCCGCCGTGCTGGGGGGGGGGAGAGGGGAGAGGGAGGGAGAAGGGAGAAGGGAGAGGGAGGAGGGGTGTGTGTGAGGACTGCAGGGACACGGGGGTATCGTGTGTCAGAGTCGAGTGAGCAGGGCCGTTGAGGGGAGGATAGGAACACATCCCCGGACCCGGCGGGCTCCGCCTCCTGTGTAAGTCGCCCCCCTCCCCTTCCCCCCCTCCCCGACAGCATGGCACCCCTCCCTCATCCCCCTCACCCCCCCAATCCCCCCACGTGGCGTGCCCCCCCCCCACGTGCCCCCCCCCCACGTGCCCACCTTGGACACGTCCAGCCCCGTGTGCTCGTCCTCGGCGCTGATCCGCAGCGCCCCCGCGGCCCGGAAGGCCAGGAAGAAGGGGCCCATGGTGCCCATCACCCAGCCCCCGATGGCCAGGATGCCGATCACCTGACAGGGGGGGGAGGGGCAGGGGGAGGAGGGGAGGAGGGGAGGAGAGGGGCGGGGGGTGACCACGCGGCAGGTCGGGGAAGGCGGTGCGTGCAGGGCCGGGGCGTGGCCCCTGGAAAGCAGCGCTCCAGGGTCGGCCCTGCACCCTCACACACGACCGTTGACAGCTCCAGGGCCAACCCGGGGGCCGACCCTGCGACCCCCCCGCCGCTGCCCCCGAGCGCCGCCCTGGCGCCGCCCCCCCTCAGCCCCGCCGCACCTGGGAGGCCAGCAGCTTGCCCCCGCCGCCGTAGAACAGGCCGTACGGGTAGTCATCCCGTACGTACGCCTGCTGTACGTACTCCTGTGAGGGTGAAGAGTGGGGGTGGGGCGGTGGCGGGTGAGCCCACGCAGCTGCCGGGGATGTGCACGGACGCGACCGAAGGCAACGGCGCGCTGTGTGCCCTTCTCCTCACCCCCAACGCCCCACACCCCCGCCTGGGCCCGCACCCTTCGTGGCCTCGGGGCGGCATCGCACCGAGTGACAGGAGCACTTCGCAACACTGCCCCGTCCCCTGCCACTCGCGCCTCATTCGCCGGCCCCCCCTCCCCCCCCCTCCCCCCCTCCCCCCCACCTGCTTGGCCAGCAGCCCCACGATCACCACCCCCCACGCCCCGCACAGCCCGTGCATGGG
The DNA here is from genome assembly GCA_016858145.1 of Edaphochlamys debaryana. NCBI lineage: Eukaryota > Viridiplantae > Chlorophyta > Chlorophyceae > Chlamydomonadales > Edaphochlamys > Edaphochlamys debaryana. Next base: position 305,415 of record JAEHOE010000031.1, on the reverse strand, counting down.
CCCCGCCGACACCACGTCGTCCACCCGCAGCCGCAGCAGCAGGGCGCAGGAGAGCTGGGGGGGGGGGGGAGGCGGGGCGTCAATAGGGACACGGGGACACAGCGGCTGTGAGGGACTGGGCTCTTGGCGGCTGCGCGCCAGCCCAAGCCCGCGCCCGTACCACCCTCCCTGCCCATGGTGAGCCCCCACCTGCCTGCGACGCATCCGGCACCTCCTTTTCCCGCCCCCTCCCTCTCTCGCCGGCCGGCACCCCTCGCCCCCCTTCCCTCCCCCTCCCCTCGTCCCCCCCAGCCCCCCTCCCCTTTCCCCTTGTCCCCCCTGCCCCCCTCCCCCCCCCCCCACCTCAAACACCACCGCCCCCACCGCCCCCGCTATGAGCGCCGCCCAGGGCTCCAGCACGTGGCAGCCGGCGGTGATGGACACGAAGCCCACCAGCATGCCGTTGCACAGGGAGATGAGGTCCCAGGCCTGGAGGGGGGGAGGGGAGGTAGGGCGAGGAGGGAAGGGGGCGTCGGGCTTTGCGGCATCGCTAGCTTGATGCCGGTAGCTCAAGTGACGCACCCTGACTCCCTTGGCCCCGCTGGCCGCGCATCTGCCGCCCTCCCCCGCCCCACGTTCCCAGCCCTTCCAGCTCGTTCTGCCCGCCCCCCCCACGCCCTTCTCTCCCCCCCCCCCACCCCTCCTCACCACGTGCCGCACGAACCCCAGCAGCAGGCACGTGAGCCCCCCCGCCGCCCCCGACAGGGTGGTGGTCACCGCCGCCCGCCCGGCGATGATGGCGGCGTTGGGGGTGTCGGCGGTGAGGGCGGAGCCGGGGTTGAAGCCGTACCTGTGTAGGGGGATGGGTGGGGGAAGGGGGGCGTGGGGGCGTGGGAGTTGAGGGCAGCGTTTCCTCACCCTCGACCACTACCCTGTCCCTGCACTGGTCCCCCCCACCTCCCACTCTCACCCCTCCCCCTCCCGCCTCCCGCCTCCCTCCTCACTCTCCTCTACATGCCCGCCGCATGCCACACCCGGCCTCCCCTTCCAGCATCCCTCCCTTCCCCCTCCCCCCCCTCCCCCCCTCCCCCCCCTCCCCCCGCCAGCCGCTTCTGGACCCCGGGTCTCTCGCTCTCTGCCCTGCGCCCCGGGCTCGCTGCCTGCTCCCCCTCCCCCCCCCCCAGCTCACCACCCGAACCACAGCAGCACCGTCCCCAGCACCACCAGGATGGCGCTGTGCCCCGGCATGGGCACCGGCCGCCCGTCCATGTCGAACCGCCCCAGCCGGGGGCCCACCAGCGCTGCGCCCGTGAGCCCCGCCAGGCCCCCCACCATGTGCACCACGCCGCTGCCCTGGGGGGGAGGGGAAGAGAGGGAGGGGGAGGGAGGAGGGGGGAGATGGGAGGGGTTGGACGATGGGGACAGGCAACAGGGGCGTGGGGGGAGGCTGTAGGGACCTCACCCAATCGACCTCCACCAACCCCCTCGGGAGGGGGAGGTGGAGGGAGGGGGGTGCAGGCCGTGCAGGAGAGGTTCACGACTCGCCTCCTCCCCGACGTCCCTCCCACATCCCAGCCGTACGGACCTCGGCCCCCGCGCGAAATGCCCCGTCAAGGCCCCCCCCCTCCCCCCCCACCGCGAAGTCGATCATGCCGGTGCCCAGCAGCGGGCTCTGCCCCAGGTAGCCCAGCCAGCCGGTGGGGCACCACACCCAGTGCACCACCACGGGGTACACGAAGCCGCCCAGGAAGAGGGAGTAGCCTGGGGGGAGAGGGGTGCGGAGGTGGGGGAGGGGGGAGGGGTGAGCTACGGTCAGCTCGGTAGGGGAGCCTGGGCGCCTCCCCCGCCCCTGGGCCCAGTAAGCCGGGCGCTCTTGCTGGCTCTTCCCTGGCCCCTTCTACCCTCCGCGCCACGCAAGCCCCCTCTCCGTCGCTGCCCCTCCCACCCTCTCACCCCCCTCACCCAGGTACGCGTTGAAGTTGAAGCGCTCCGCCACCGCACCCGCGGGGACTGCGGCAGGGGGCAGCAGGCGGGGAGGACAGGTGGGGAGGGGCTGGGTAGGGCAGAGGTGGAGTGGAGAGCCCCGGCCCACCACTCGCCCAACCCCACCCAGCCCGCGTCTCTCCTCCCCCTCCCCCTCTCCCTCTCCCCCTCCCCCTCTCCCTCTCCCCCTCTCCCTCTCCCCCTCCCCCTCTCCCCCTCCCCCTCCCCCTCCCCCCCCAAGGCCCTCACTGGTGGCGGCGGTGGCGCAGAAGGCCCACTGGAAGAACCAGGCGGTCCAGTTGGGGTAGCCGCCAGCGCCCGGGTTGTGGGAGGCGTAGCGGGCCAGGGCAAAGTCCGCATCGCCGATCTGGGGTGGGTGCGTGGGTGCAGGGCCGTGCGGGAGGGCATGCGGAGGCAGCTTGAAGGCAGCGGCCCGTTGCCGAAGGGGGGCGCGTTGCGGCTGCGGCTGCGGCTGCGTTGGTGGACTAGACGGACCCGCTGCCATCGCCCGGTGCGTCCCCTTGTGCGCAAGCGACCCCTAACCCCCAGGGTAACCACACTCACAAAGCCGTTAGGGTTGTCCCCCACGCCGTACGCGAAGCCGTACCCGACCTGCGCGCACGGTTTTGCACGAAGGTGTGGACGGGTGATGCGGATGGGTCCTGCCAAGCTGAGCCTGCACAGCGGATACCGCCACAGGAGTCCTCCTTGGTCTTTGACCCCACGCCTGCCCCGTCGACCCACCAGGTACCACATTAGTGCGCTGGCTGCGCCATCCAGCACGGTTTGCAGCAGGATGTTCATCCTGCGATGGGGATGAGGGAGGAGGGAGAAGGCAACGCCGGGCTGTCAGGCACAGTCGTCCTAGCGCCCGTCCAGTACTCCTGTCCGTCACACAACACACCCTGCCCGCGTCTCAAGACGACGACGCGGCAACCCACGCACCCCGAACCCCCCAAAACCACCACACCACCCTAGCACTCGCCCCGTCAGCAGCCTCCCACGGAGCCCCCCCCCGTCCGCCCCCAGAACTAACGCGTTCTTGGAGCGAATCGCCCCCGCCTCAAGCATTGCGAATCCGCCGTGCATGATGAAGACCAGGGCACCGGAGAGGATCATAAACACCTGCGGAAGGGAGCAGGGGTGGGGCAGGGCGGTTCCGTCGTGACGGGCCACACTTCCGGCCTACTTTCGGCCGCAAGCCGAGGCCACACACTACACATCGAGGCGCTGACCAGGATGAGCACGGCCGGTGCATCCTCCGCCGAGCAGAAGTCTGAGAGCGACCGGAGCCGGAAAGCGTGTCATGCGCGATTGATGGCGCGGCGGAGCGTTTTTATCCAAGGAGGCTCAGTGCACCGCCTGAAGCGGAACTTACCGTGTTGAGGCCAAACGCCACCTCCGTGGTGCGGTCCCGCGTGGTAAAAATATTACAGAGCGCAACGGCGACGCTCGCGGGCTGCTGGGGCCCTAGCGCAGCAATCAGCTCATCATACTGCTGCTGCGAGCAGCCGCCCAGGTTCAGAGGCGAGGGCGATGCCATTTTGGAAGCAAGCCAAAGCTTGGAGAAGGTCGGCGATGGCTGGCCGTGTCGGCGCGGCTTCCAGGGTTCTTGGCACGGGCGCGACAAAGACCGCCTAGCTACAGCGAAGCGACCGATTCAAGCAGACGCAGACGCAGGACCGCTAGCCGGCCTGGCGCCTGCGTAGCGGGCTACGCTGCGAATCGACGCGGGACGCGTTTCGGGTGTCGTGAGAGAGAGCTGGCGGGAGCGGCGGTATGGGAGTCGGTGTTGCGAGAGCGACTGTGCCACTTACACCTGCACGCCTTTGCGAATGAATGGCGTGAGTAGGAGGCGGGGTCCCACATGCCCATTCAGTCAAAGTCCGAAAGCCCGCTCCATACACAACGGCCTCGTCTGCAGCTCCACTGCGTAGCAAGTGGGTATATACATCACTTAAGAGGGGTATCGAGGGGTACGCGTGTTGGCGCCCGCTTTTGGTTGGCGCATCGCTTCGGCTCCGCAGGCTGGGGCGTGCAGGAGCGGTGTGGCCGTTCTGATTGATGGCAGCGATTTATACTCGTCAAGCTGACTCCTTTGGCCAATGAGCCCGGGCCCACAACGGGCGTGGCGACCCGCTGTCTTCTGGTTCGTGTCCGAATTCTCACTACCGTGACCGCCTGTCGCCGCCTTCACCTGCCGCGACCAGCACGATATGCATAGGAGGTAGCTACAGCGGCAGCAGCGCTGCAATAAGGAGGTATGCGCCATCGGGCGTCCACCCTTCGCACCGTGTCTCTCCGACTCTCCCCGCCTCCCCCCCGTACGTGCACGCCCATCCCCGTCTTGGGTGATCGCCCGTCCCTTCACGCTTTCTATCACCCAGTCCATGCAATATATACACCGCTACGCCAGTACACATCAGTGGGCGTGGGTACAAGCTTCGGCGATGCAGACTTGACAGCACCGTGTGAGCGGGCCGCATTGCCACAGTCAGCATGGCCGACGAGCTAGAGTTAGAGCTAGATGTTCAGCTGCAGGGGCAGCGGGAGGCGTTGCAGGGAATCGAGGATGCTGTAAATGCGCTCGGCGAGGAGTCTGGCGCTGAAGGCATCGACGAGCTCATACAGGTTCGTGAGCTGATATTCTATGGGGAGAGAATTACCGCTCTGCAAACAAGGCCCATCCATCGCACGCAGATGCGGGCAGAGCTGCGAGCCGCGGTGGCCGAGCTCGAGGGCGCTCTGTTGGAGATGAAGCGGGCGCGCATCCTTGCGGCCATCGGGGGCTCTGGCCCGCAGCAGCAGCAGCCGGAGCCGGCCCCCACGGCCGGGGCTCCCCAGGGCCAGGCCGATGATGAGGGCTGCCCCTGCCGCTTCCGGTACTTTGACGGCCGGTGGTACGCGGGGCGGTCCCACGGACCCGGGCGCCAGGTGGGCAGGGGTCTCGAAGGGATTGGGGAGCAAGGCCCAGGGACTCCCAGCGTCGTGGAAAGCATGGCCGCTGGGAAGAAGGACACGGGAGCCACGGCCTTGACGTTAACTTCCTGGGAAGGACAGCTGCTAGGGCATGGGGAGCGCGGACCTTACGACTGCTTACGGGGTTGGGCTGTCACAGGACGCGGCCAAAGCCGGTGGGCTCTAGGCTGCAGCTACCGCACCCCCACCTCGCATTCCCAACCCCGGCCGGGCCTCTGCAATCCTCAGGCTGGCACCCTGTGTGTCACCTTCGAGGTCCCAACCAGGTGGGGCCGTGGCCCGGGGCGCAGGGGGGAAGCGACGGGGGCGCAGGGCCCCACGGTCCCACGACCACATCTAAGATGCAGCCAGCACGTGCCTAGCGAGCGCCCGGCCGTCTGCTCCCCTGTCCCCAACTCGTTGCTGGTGCCCCACGTGCTTCTGGACCCCAGGCCGTTCATGCTGGACGCCGTGGACGTCATGGAGGCCCTCGTACTGCCGTACGACAACCGTACGGCAGGGGGCCCGCAGCCGTCGCCGCAGCAGCTGGGCAACGGCAGTGCCGCGGGGCCCGGGGCGGCAGCGGCAGCGGACGCGGCGGCAGCCTCCGCGCGGCGAGGACACCATGAGCTGTCGGTTGGGCGGCGTGCGCTCGCCCAACTGCCGGGAACGCGGCTGTACGTGCCGGTCGAGCTGGCGGCGCTGGATGTCGTACGCGGTACGGCATCCGTGTTGCCGCTGGCGGTCGCGTACGGCGGTGGCGGCAGGGGTCCAGTGCATGTCCCGCTGTCACGTGTCACCAAACACGCGCACGTGGATCCCCCCGCTGAGGGCGGCAGGGGGACAGGAGGCAGAGGGGGAGGGGGAGGCTACGGGAACGGAGGGGAAGGAGGGGAGGGCGAAGACGACGGCGGCAGCAGCAGCAGTGAGAGCGTGGACGCGCTCTTACGGCCGCACCTGGGCGTGGGGTCCGACCAGTCGGGCGACGAGTACGACAGCGATGATGAGTACGGCATCGACGAGTACGGCGAGGAATATGAAGACGATGATGACGAGGACGGTGATCCCGAGGCGGATCTGTACGGCGAGGGGGATCCAGGCGATGGGCGCGCCGCCGCCGGCACGGGCTACGGGCGCAAGAGGAGGCGCTGGGGCGGCGGCGGTGGCGACGAGGATCTGGACGTGCTCGGACACGCGAGGTGGGCCCACTGCCTGCGCTCGCTGGGGTGTGGGTGGCCAGGTGGTGGTCAGGCGCCCCTTCTGGCACGCTCCAACGGCACCTCCGCCACGCCCCTAACCGCTCCGCTTAACCCCCATCCCAACCCACACGCCTGCCCCAGGACCGCCGCCGCCGCGGGCGCCCTGGATGAGACCTCCCACCTGGCCGCGTGGGAGGGCCACGGGCGGGGGGTGGCCTCGCGGCTGCTCCTGCGCATGGGCTACCGGGAGGGCGCGGGGCTGGGGCTGAGAGGTGGGGCAGGGGGTGCGGGGAGGAGGCACCAGGCGGGGGGGCGTGCAGGGGGTCCCACAGTGTTCTCTCGGCCTCTCCCTCGGACCGGGCCGGGGGGAAAGCACGAAGGGGTGGTGTTGGAAAGGGCTGTGCAAGACTGGCTCTGTACCGGGCAGCACTCCGCACGTTGCGCACCCACCCTCTCACCCTTCCTTCCTCCTTCCGCCCTCTCCCCTTGGGCCCACCCCAGGCCAGGGCACCATGCAGGCCCCCGAGGTGCTGCTGCTGCCGGAGCGCAGGGGCCTGGGGGCGGTGGACCCCGCCCGAGTGCGCAGGGTGGGTAGGGGCGCAGGGGAGTGCGGGGGTGGGCAGCTTGGAGTCTGCTGCCGTGCGGTTAAGGCGAGGCGCGGCTGCTGCCGGGGGACGCATCTGGGTCTGGCCTCGCCCTGGCCCCTCCTCCACACAGTCGGGCACAGCCTCTTCCTCACGTCTGTGCCCTAGCCCCCAACCCACAGCACCCCACACGTGCATGCAACCGCTCTCTGTTGCTGCTCGCCCTGACGGTCCCTGTCACTGCGGCTCCCTCACCCCTCAACCCGCAGGTGGGCGGCGGCGCGCCCTCGCGGGCGGCGGCCGTAGCAGCGGGCGCGGGCAAGCGGCGCAGCAAGCGGGGCGGCGCGCGGGCCAAGAAGAAGCGGGCCATCGCGGCAAAGGCGGAGGCGCGGCAGGCGGCGCGGGAGGAGGAGGACGGCGCGCCCGGCGGCGGCGGGCTCTTCGACTTCATCAACGGCTCGTTGGGTGGGTTTTGCCGTACCGGCGGCTGGCCGGTCCGGTCGTTTGGCTGGTGGTTGGAGGTAGTTGGCACGTGGGAGCCCGGAAATTTATGCTGGGCCACCCGCCATACGGTGTTCCCCCACGTGTCCCGCCGCCCAGGAGACGGCTCCGCTGCCGCCCGCATCCGCAAGGCCCAGGTCTCGGTCGCAGGTGTGGGGGCGGGGGGCGGCGGCGGCGCTCCCACGGCCGGCGCCGCGGCTATCGCCGGCGCAGCGGCGGCGGCGGGCGGCGGCAGGCCTCGGGGGCCGCCCGACCGCCGGGGCCTCATGTCCCATCACGACACCGTGGCGGGGGTGCAGGTGGGTGGGTGCTCGGGGGCGAGGGCGGGGGGTGTACACGCAGACCTACATGCAGGCGTGGCCGCTTCGTCGCGGTCCGGCAGCCGGGTAGCGGGCTGGGGCCACAGGAACCACGTATGTCCGCCACCCCATACGCGCGCCACCAGCCGCCGCCCCTCCAACGCCCAACCCCTCCCCAGACCAAGATCGCGCGCCTGTCCGACATGCTCCGCCGCAACGCGGCGAACAAGGCGCTGCGGGGCCAGATCGAGGCGCAGTTGCGGGCGGCGCAGGTGGGGCGCGGCTACACATGGTGGCAGTCGGGAGTCGGGATTGAGGACTTGGGTGGCGGCGCCACACGGGAGTCGGGATTGGGGAGCCGGGGCCTGCGGTTGGGCCTGCGTGGCGGGGAGGCCGGCCGGGCCTGCTTGCTGACTGCCCCCCACCTGACCCCATTGGCGCAGGCGGAGCTGGCTGCTGCTCAGTCGGCGGCGGCCCGGGCCGGCAAGGCCATCGCCGACAAGGACGCACAGAAGAAGTGGCTCAAGTTTTGATGATGGGTTCTGGGATCTGGCTGCGGATCTGGATGTGGTGGATCTGGGCCTGAATCTGGCGGGCATGGCGGAAGTGCTGTGTGCGTGAGGGGTAGAGGGGCTTGCTGGATATGTCTTGAAAGAGCGCTTACAGAGTTGGCGTCTCGGGGCTGGTGCGCTGGAGCACGGCTGCATCAGGCCCCTGGGCCCGTTCCACCTCGGCGCTCGGCCCCTAGGCGCAAGTCGCGACTGGGGCGTGGAGGATCGAGTCATTCGACTGTAACTCCATGCGGTTGACATTGGCTGCACGGTCCCCACAGGCCACAGCAGCGCGCGTCTCAGCGCATCCCCCATGACCTCCGTCTGGCCGCCGCGGTGGAGCGTTGCGTCGCTTGCGTGGATTCCCGCCGATGGGGTGTGATTGGTACTTGCGATTGGGCCGTTTCCCCCATGCTAGCCCGAGTTGCCCCTGCCCCTGCTCGCCATGTCCTGGGGTGCGGCCGGGGCAAGTCGTGGGATTGAACTTCCGTTACAGAGCCATCTCGTCGATTGCCCGCTCGGCCCCAGGACAGGCACTCATCGGCACATCTGCGCCCCCCCCCCCCCGCTCACATGCAAGGTCGGCCTCCAATCCCCACTCTTTCCGACCCCCTCTGCCATCGCCAAACCGTATACCCCCGCGCCACCAAGCCACTAAGCCTCCGTACAGCCCTGCTCGCCATACCCTACGCAATGTCGGGTTGGAAAGCTGCACGCTTTGCCCCCGTCCATCCCCATCATCGCTCCGAATGTCATGCGCTGTAGCAGCCCCCCACAAAAAAACCATCGACGCCACTTCAGTGCGCCTCCGTTTCCTCTCACTCTCTACTCCGCCGGCAGGCGTTCACAACTCTGCGGCTCAACCCAAGTACGGTCTGCTGGAACGGGAACACAGGGAGCCCAAATGCTGGGCCCACAACCAAGGCAGAGTGCTGCCGCCGCGGGCCGCTCAGAGCTTGCCGTTGGCGCCGACCTTCTCGCCGTCAACGGTGTCAGCCCCCTCGGCGGCCTCATGCGCGGAGATGAAGTGCTCGGCCTGGGGGGCGAGGGTGCAGGGAGGGCGGGGATAACGTTCTGAGCGCAGGCGGTGCGATCTCGTCCCCCGACCCGCCACAACCCCAACTCGCGTTCTCCGCTCCGACTCCGGCCCAGTCTGGTCAATGCAGCCCCCTTCCCCGCCCCCGTCCCCGCCAGCTCGACCCCACCTCCAGCGCGGCCATGCAGCCCGAGCCCGCGGCGGTGATGGCCTGGCGCCACTTCTTGTCCTGCACGTCGCCGGCAGCGAACACGCCTGCGGGGTGGCAGGGTGGAGGGGGCGGGTCGGGACGGGGGCATCAGTCGGGCGGCTGTGCGCCAGGTGGCGGGACATGGATGCATAGCCACGCCACTCGCCCATACAATACGGTACCTCGAGTGCGTGTGCCCGTTGCGAAGCGCTGTGCGCACGCCGCTGGGCCTCCTTCGCGCCCATCTCACCCCACCTGCCAGCCTCCTTTCCTCGCAGCGCCTCCTTCCGCTCCCCCGTTTCCCTCCCCCCTCCAAGCCGTCCCAGCCGCCCCCACCCGGCACGTTGGTAGTGGTGGCTCCCGGCTTGGTCACGATGTAGCCGTCCGAGTCCAGCTCCAGCTGCCCGCCCAGGAAGGCGGTGGCGGGCTGGTGGCCGATGGCGAAGAAGATGCCCGCCAGGGGCAGGTCCGTCACCTCGCCCGTCACCACGTTCTTGATCTGCGGGCGGGGATTGCCGTACAGGAGAGCGGTTGAGAGACGGGGCAAGGGTAGAGCGGGTGTGGGCGGAGGAAAGCCTCGGAACGATTAATCTTTGCCAGTCGGCTGCCTACGGTACCAGTATCCTCCTCAGCCGTCCGCCGCCTACCCGACAGCCCAAAGGACGCCTCCCCCGCCCCCGCCCCGGCCCCCCCCTCCGCACCTTGGCCCCCCCCAGCAGCCCCTTCTCGTTGCCGTACGCCTCCTCAACCACGCTGTTCCACAGCACCTCGATCTTGGGGTGCTCCAGGGCGCGCTTCTGCATGATGCGGGAGGCGCGGAAGGCGTCGCGGCTGGGGGGGAGGGGGGAGGGGGGAGGGGGAGGGGTGGGTTTTGCAGGGGTGGTGGAAGGGGGGCAGGTTGTGAAACCGGAGGTGCGGGGCGGGGCGGGGCGGGCAGGCTTCCTCCTCGCTCGCCACGTGAGGCGCAGGGCGCAGGAAGCCGCGGCCACCGACCAACCCGGCTGCGCGCGACCCAACCCACCGGTGGATGATGTAGACCTTGCTGCCGTACTTGCTGCAAGGGACAGATGCGGGGGAGGAGAGGAATGGAAAGGCGTTCAGGACGAAAGGTATTCACCAGCCCTCGCCGAGCAACCACAGCCACGCGGGCCCCCTCTTTCTCTCGAAAGGGAGTCACGAACAAGCGTTCGGGTCAGAAGGTTTCCGGCAGCTCTCGAAACTCATCGGGCCCCTCTTCCCCCTGACCCCTTGCCCCTACCCCGGTGCGACCCACGCCCTTTCCGGCGGCATGTGAGTGGCCTCCTCCTTGTCGCTGTCCTTGTCGCTGTCACGAAGAACACCCTCCTTCCACCATGCCTACCCCTCCCCCCCGGGTCCCTCCACACTTTCCCTCCCTCCCCTCCCCCCTCACGTGAGGAAGGTCGCCTCCTCCATGGCGCTGTCCCCGCCTCCGATGACGGCAATGGGCTTGTTGCGGAAGATGGGCGCGGCGCCGTCGCACACGGCACAGGCGGAGATGCCCTTGTTCCAGTACCCTGGGGGCCGGGGGTGGGGTGGGATGTCGTCACTACCGGTACCGTAACGTCAGCCAGCGAGCACAGCGGTCCAGGTGGTGGGGTGCGGGTGCATGTGCGGGTCTTGGAGGGGGGAACCCCCCGAGTTTTCTGTCCCGGCAAGGCACCTCTGGATTGGCGCTCCGTGGCCTCCCTCCCGCTCCCTCCCCCAACCCCCCGCCCTTCCTCCACCCGCCCGTGCCTCCGCCTCCCTCGCTCACCCGCTCCCTTAAGCATGTCCGCCTCCCTCACTCCCACCCCTCTCCCACCCCCTCTCCCACCCAGAACAAGGGGCATGGCCCGCAATGAGACCCCCCCACCCCCACCCCCTTCCCCACCCCGCTCTCCCGCTTATCAGCTTGTGCCCGTGCCTCCGCCTCCCTCGCTCACCCGCTCCCTTAAGCATGTCCGCCTCCCTCACTCCCACCCCTCTCCCACCCCTCTCCCACCCCTCTCCCACCCAGAACAAGGGACATGGCCCGCAATGAGACCCCCCCCTCCCCCACCCCCTCCCCCACCCCCTTCCCCCACCCCCCCTTCCCCGAACCCCACCGTTCTCCTCCCCGCTGCCCGGGAACTCCATGCGCCGCGCCACCGCCCCCGTGGCGATGATGAGGGTGTCGGCCTTGACCTCCTTGTCCGAGGTGCGCACCGTGAAGGGGCGCTGGGAGAGGTCCAGGCTCTCGACCTGGGGGGGGGGGGAGGGAGGAAGGGAGGGAGGGATAGGAGGAGGGGAGGGGTGTGCTCTCCTCCCTGCGCGCAGCCTCTCTCGATTGGCATTGCGGGTGCCCGACTCCGCGTCCGTGCCTCCTTCGCGTGGGCATCGTGGCGGTGCTCAAACTGGCGCTGTTGCCGAACCCACGTCCCGACCCAGATCATAACAGGGGTCCTCCTCGCCGTCCATCCATCTCCATATCAGTGCCACTAGTGCCAGCACAGTGTCAACTGCCTGCTGCACACCGCGCTTGGTGCAGACGCTGTAGGGACCCTAGTGCAGACCCTGGTGCTAATCGCTGGCCCTCGACCCAAGCACCTTGCCCATCCTGGCTGCTGTTGCTTCCGTGCCAAGCTCGTCGCGGGCCGAGGCCAGCTCAAGAGGTGGGGCTGGGAACGCTGCGAGACAGCGAAGACCACCGAGCGCCGCCCCCGTTCGCCTTGTGCGCGCCTCCTGACCGGCCCTCCAGTCCAGACTGCCCGGGACCCCTCTCTTCTGCCTCACCTCCTAACTCCCTCTCATCTACCTTCCTGACCCTTATCCCCTTCCTTCCTCCCCGGTTTGGACACGTGTCCGCATGCGGTCCTCCCGCCCTCTGGCCCCTCTGCCTCTAGCTGCCCCACCGTCTCGCTGAAGATCCGGGTGCCGAAGCGCGCCGACTGATCCCGGAAGCGGCTGGTTAGCTCCACGCCAAGGATTCCCTCGGGGAAGCCTGCAAAGGCGATTCAGTTTGTTGGAGGGATTGTTGGACGTCGATGCGACCCTTGGTGGACGTCACCTGGGAAGTTCTCCACGTCCGTGGTCGTGGTCAGCTGGCCACCAGCAGCGATGCCGTTTGCCATGAAGCCCTCAAAGAGAATGGGCTGCAGCTCCGCGCGGGCCGTGTAGACAGCGGCCGTGTGCGCTGCCGGCCCTGAGCCGATGATGCATACTTTGGTGGTAAGATGCTCGACAGGCATGGTTGAGAAGCCGCGAAAGATAGAGAGCTCCTGCCCGGGAAATCCGCGGGAGAATGTGCCGACGATCGACGCGAGGGAGGAAGCCGAGTTATATGTACCGTGTGTTCCAAGCGACAACAACGACAGCCCTATGCGACGGGTGGTGGCGGCCATTCGTATGGCGGTGGCGGGCCTGTGAGGCCTGGAAAGCGTCGCGTCATGGATGCCGTAACCCAACGTGCGTGCTGCACGCAGTGACCCGGCCGTTTCCCTGGCCGCCCTCCGTAGCAAGCAGCCATGCTGTCGCGGGGGTACGCCTGTCCAACATTGGGGCTTACGGGTGGGGGCCCCGCGGGCGGGCGGGCGCCACGGCTGCTGCGGTATGGAGGGTGCAACGAAGGGGCCCTCTGGCAACGTGCACAGCCGGCGATGTGACGGACGGGTGCAACGTTGCAACCCCCTGACCGCTTCACGAGAGCTCAGCTTCCGAGGGGCATCCCCCCTCATGCAAGAGGACCACAAAGCCAAGTCAGGGAGCGGCTTCCCCTGGCCATAACTAATGCCGTCCATTGGGTTACGAAATCGTCCATACCCATCTCACACCTGCACGGTCGTCCTTGAAGCCGCCCCCCTGGCCGGACCACCTCCTACGTAACGTATGCACCCTCCCACGCCTTCCTTGTCAAGCATATGATGCTGTTACGTTCCCCTATCACAGCCCACTCCTTTGCACTTTGTCACTCAACACAGGCCTCCCATAGCTCACGACCCACCTCGCCCATAGCCGGTCACTACCCCGCTCGCTTCCCCGACTTATCTCCCCGACTCCCCCCTCACCAGTCCTGCTCGCCAGCGTCACCCCAACAGCCTTGCTATTATCACTGCGCTTATTGCAACCCCACCACCCCCCACCCACATGCTAAATCTAATACCTGATACCCTGCCCCGCCAGCGCCCCATCCCCAGCTCCGCCGTCCCCGTCCACGCCCGGTGCCCCGCCTAGTCCTCGCTCCTCCGAGCCCCGCTCTCCGCAGATTCCTCAAACACATTGTCGCGCGTGTGATCCCGGCTCGCATCGGCCTCGCCCTCGTGCTCCTCGAAGGCTCCCGCCGCGATGCGGGCCAGGTCGCCGGAGCGCAGGTCGCCCATGCCCCCCGGGGAGGCGTGCGAGGCGGTGAGGAAGAGCGGGTTGTGCAGCTTGACGCCCTGGGGGGGTGGGTAGGGAAGTTGGGGGGTGTTGGGGGAGGGGACGGAGAGCGATGAGAAGGCAAGGAGGGGCGGCTGTGCTGGGGCGGAGCGCTGGCCAGGTGCGCAGCCAACACTGGCGTGGAGGGGAGAGGGCATTCCTCGCGGTGGGGGCTCACCTGTGGTGCCCAGGGGCCCTCGGAGGCGGGCGGAGTCGCTCCCCCGCCGCTGCCCGCTCCGCCGCCACTGACGCGGGCGGAGGGCGGGTGGCCACCGCCGCTGGAGGAGAAGGTCCTGCGCGCGGGGAGGAAACACACCAGCCATCAAGTTCCCGAAACACTCTGGACAGACAACCAGGGCTTATGTGCGCAAAGACGAATGCAACCCCGCACTCGCGCATCATACCAGAGCGCCACGTGTGCGCCCACTACCCTCCATCCAGCCCAAGCCGCTGCCCCCTTGAAGGCGCTCACCGGTTCCCAAAGCCCGGCTCCCCCTCCAGCGGCGGCTTGAGCCCCGAGGGCCCGCGGCCCTCCGCTCCGGCCCCCGCACCTGCCGCCGCCGCGGCTGCAGTGTGCTCCTCGTGTGCCCTCAGCAGCGCCGCCGTGTGAGAGCCCGCCGCCCTCACGTCCGGTGAAGAGATGCCGGCCTCCACGTACCGTGCGGCCAGGCTGCTGCCCGGCCCTGCGGCGGCCGCAGCTGCGGCTGCTACTGCCGCTGCCGCGGGCGGAGCGGGGGTGGAGGCTGCGGGCGGCGTGGTCGGGCTAGGGTCGTCGGTGTGTGGGGTGCCAGTACTGACCTCAGAGGGTCGTAGGGAGAGCTCAGGCACGATGGAGAGGGCCCCGCCGAGGGTCGGCGGGCACGGGGGTGATGCCGGGGCGGCGGCGGGGGTGCGGCTGCCGGCGGGGGAGGCGAGGGTGGAGGGTATGTGGCTGATGGCCGATGGGGAGCGGGACACGGGCGAGGGCGGGACCGAGGGGATGCGGCTGGCCACTCGGGGCGAGCGGGGGCCGGGCGAGGGCGGTACCGACGCCATCCGGCTGCTGAACGCCGGGGAGCGGGGCGCTGGGGAGGCGGCGGCGAAGGAGGGGATGCGGCTGAACCCCGGCGAGCGGGGCACGGGCGAGGGCGGGACCGAGGGTATGCGAGAGAAGCTGGGGGTGGCGCCAAAGGCGAACTGCGGGTTGGCGGACGCAGCCCGAGCAAAGGTCACGGACGTGGCAGCTCCCGAGCCGGAAACCTCCATGGGCCCCCGTGGGATGCGGCTGGATCCAGTCCGGGACCGCAGCATGGCGGCGGCGGCGGCGGAGCTGGCGGCCGGCGGCGGGCCCGGGATGCGCTGCCGCGGGCCCGGCACGCCGCTACGACTGACGCGGGCCGAGCCGGGCGCGGAGGCGGATATGCGGGTGGGCAGCGGCGGCTCTGCGCCCTCGAACACGGCCCGCACGCGCCGCTCCGTCTCGCCGGGCGACCACCCGGCCGCCAGCGCCGCCGCCGCCACGGCGCGCGCAGCGGCCTGGCGCCTGGCGGCCTCGGCTGCGGGGTCGGTCGGCGTGGTCGCATCGGGCGTCACCGCCTGGCTGGCCGCCGCCGCGCCCCTGGGGGTGGTGAGAACGCCGCCGTCCGCAGCAGCGCCCGCTCCGGCCTGTTTTGCACCTGATGCAGACGTGGCGGCCGCACCCGTACCTGTGGCAGCGGCAGCTGCGTCGACCCCAGAGTCGAGCTCGCCGATCAGGGCGAGCGACGGGCGCTTGAAGCTGCCGAATGCCGCCCTGGCCGCACCCGAGCCGGCAAACGGCGACGGCGCCAGCGGCGTCTCGTCCAGCGTCGGCCGCCAGGACCCCAGCGCCAGCGGCGGGGCCTTGGCGGCCGTCACCGTCGTCGGCGCCGCCAGCTCCGCCGCCAGGACTGCCGCCTCCGCCTCCGCCAGCTCCGCCGCCGCCTCCTCGTACCGCCGCTGGATCTCGGCCGGCGGCAGCTTGGACATGGCCTCTGCCTCGGCCATGGCCTCGGGGGCCATGGGGGCCTCGGGGGAGGCGGCCCACGTGAGGGAGTGGAGTGGCTGAAGCTGCACCGTGGGGGCTTCGGTCGTGGAGGGCTGCGAGGCGAGCGACGCGGCGGCCTGAAGCACCGCCACTCGGGACCGCAGGGACTGGAGGGACTGGGCCTGGGTGGTTTGGACCTGGGTGGAGCTGGCGGAGGTGATGGCTGTTGAAGGCTCGGCGGCGTGGGTGGCAGCGGCAGGGGGCGGCGCGGCCCGTGAGCGCGTGTGCGGCGCGACGGGCGCCAGGGCCTCGCCGTCGTCCTCAACGTGCTCCTCGGCCTCACCGGACGCTGCCGCTGCCGCACCCAGAGCCGCTGCTGCCGCGCTGGCGGCGCCGGCGGCCGCAGCCTCGGCGGCAGCCGCAGAGCGCGAGGCGTGGGGTGCGTCACCGTCGGCGACGGCGGCTTCGGGCGGCGCCGGGAGGCGGACGTCGGGGCTGGTGGTGACGGAGGTGGCGGCGCCGACAGGCAGCCCGCTCGCGCCAGCGGAGCCGCCGACAGCGGCGATGGAGCCATCGGCGGTGTGGATGCCGGAGGACGGGGCGGCAACGGAGGCGTCGGGCAGCCCAGCGTCTGCCATCGCCGCCGCCGCCCACTCCGCCGCCGCCGGAGGGACAGAGTCTTGCTCCGTGAGGCCTGCCAGCTTCGCCGCCGCCGGCTTGGATGGCGTCCGCGGCGACGCTGCAATGGCCGCCGCTTCCTTGGCCGCCGCCGATTGTACGACGGCCTCGTCAGCGTGATGCTTCGCCGCCGCCAACGCCGCCGCCGCGGCGGCGGCTGCCGCACGAACTGCCTTGGCGGAAGCCGAAGAGCCGCCCGAGGCGACGGAGTCGCGGTCCTCCTCCGCCTCCGCTGGAACGCCTTCGGAGCCTCCTGCCGTTGCCAAAGCGCCCTGTTGTACCGCTGCCTCCGTCAGTTCGACCGAGCCGCTGCGGGACGCGCCCTCGGCAGCGGCCAGGGCGTCAGGGCCGTCCTCCCAGGACTCCACGGGAACGTCACCGCTGCTGCTTAGCGCTGCCCGGGCGGCCGCCTCTGCCGCGCCAGGCTCCGCCTCCGCCCCGGCCGCTGCTCCGGCAACCGCGTGGTCCTCAGCCTCGAGGTCAGGTTCGGAGTGCACTACCGCCACATCGGCCGCCTCCTCGCCCTCGGCAGCCTCCTCCGCCGCGCCCTCCACATCGGTGGCTAAGGATGCGCCCGCAAGAGTCGCAGCGACTGCCAGGGTTGCTGCGCCGGCGGCCGCCGCTCTGACCTCGACATCCTCCACAACTCCCGGCGCTGAAGAACCTGGTTGCGCCGCACGCAGTGACCCCACCTCGGCGACCTCCTCCGCATCCTCTTGCCCCTCCTGCTGTGTCTCCAGCCCTTCATCACCGGCCTCCTCCTCCTTAGCCTCCTCCTCCTCCTCGGGCTCCTTCCGTGTTGCCGCCACCGCTGCGGCCCCCAGCGCCGCCACCGCAGCACCGCCGGCCACCGCTGCCCCCGCAATGACGCCCTTGTTGGGCCCATCCTCGGAGTCCGCGGGGGGAGTGCTTAAGGGTGCCGGTGCGGTGCCGGCAGACGGAGCACTGGAGCTGGGAGCGGGGGCCGCAGCGCTGGACGTAGAAGAAGGGGCGGCGGAAGCAGCCGCGGGAGCAGCGGCAGTGGCGTCAGGGGCGGCGGAGCTGAAGGATGCCGCCTCGGCTGGCGCCGCTCCGGCCGCCTCGGCCTCCGGTTGCGTGGGGGGCGCCGAGCACATTACTGCAGCTGTTGCCGCCACCTCTCCCTCGGGAGCCTCCTCCGGGCTTTCCTGAGCCGCCTCCCTCGGCCCTGCTTCAACCGCCGCCGCTGACGCAGCCACCTCTGCCTCCTCGGCTTGGCCTGCTCCAGCTTCCTCACGTGGCCCTGCAGCGACTGCCGCTCCGGCTGCCCCCGTTGTGCCCGCTGCTCCGACGCGCGTCCAGTCGTCGTCTTGAAGGGGCACCTGGAGTCCTGAGTCCGACGGCCGATTAGAAGGTTGCGCCTCCTCAAGCTCCGGCGCTGTGGACGCCTCCATGTGCTGGCCCTCGTCCCCAGGGGCCACCGGCTCTTCCAAGCCGTCCGCTTCCCCACCAGCCGCCGAACCCACGGATGCTACAGATGCCGGTGCCTCGCTCAGAGCTTCGGCCTCCAAGGCCGGCGTGGCGTGGGCTGCAGCCACGCCAGCTGCAAGTTCCTCCTCATCTGCCTCTGCCCCGGTTGTCGCCGCTGCTGGCTCCAGCGGCGGCTCGGCCTCAGGGGCGTCCGCGGATGTGCGGCCGTCCACTCCTGCCGCGTCAGCCCCTGTGTGAGCATGCGCCGAGCGGGCCACACCGACAACGGCCGCAGCCTCCTCCTCGCCTGCGCCCACGCCAGCTGCCGCCGCTGCCGCTGGCGACAGCGCTCCGAGCTCGGCTGCATGAGCGGTGGCAGAGCCATCCACCTCCCCGGCTTGGGCGTCGAGGTCGACTGGCGCTGCCCTGACGGCGACCTCTGCCGCGCCAGGCTCCGCCTCCGCCCCGGCCGCTGCTCCGGCAGCCTCTTGGCCATCAGCCTCGAGGTCAGGCACGGACCGGGATGCAGCCACATCAACCGCCTCATCCCCCTCGGCAGCCTCCACCGCCGTCCCCTCCTCATCGGCGGCCGCCGATGCGCCCGCAAGAGTCGCAGCGGCTGCCCGGGTTGCTGCGCCGGCGGCCGCCGCCCCCACTTCGGCCTCCTCCAGGACTGCCAGGCTTGCTGCGCCTGCTCCTGTTGCCGCCGCCGCCCCCTCAAGGCCTTCTGCGGCCGCTGGTGCCGAGTCTTGCGGGGGCGCCGCATGCAGTGACCCCACCTCGGCGACCGCATCCTCCTCCTCCTCCTGCGTCTCCAGCCCTTGATCGCCGGCCTCCTCCTCCTCCTTAGCCTCCTCCTCCTTAGTCCCCTCCTCCTCCTCCTCTTCGGGCTCCTGCTTCTTCCGTGTTGCCACCACCGCTGCGGCCCCCAGCGCCGCCACCGCAGCACCGCCGGCCACCGCTGCCCCCGCAATGACGCCCTTGTTGGGCCCATCTTCGGAGTCCGCGGGGGGAGTGCTTGAGGGTGCGGCGACGGCGCCAGGAGACGGGGAACTGGAGCTGGGAGCGGGAGCCGCAGTGCTGGACGTGGCGTCCGGGGCAGCGGAAGCAGCCGCGGGGGCAGCAGCAGTGGCAGCGGGGGCGGCGGAAGCAGACGCTGGAGCAGCGGTAATGGCGTCAGGGGCAGCGGAAGCAGCCGCGGGGGCAGCGGCAGTGGCAGCGGGGGCGGCGGAGCTGGTTGCTGCAACCTCGACAGGTGGGCCCCCGGCCGCCTCGGCCTTCGGTTGCGTCGGGGGCGCCGAGCGCATTACCGCCGCCTCCGCCGCCAGCTCTCCTCCGCCACTTTGTTCCGTGCTGCCTCCAACCTCGTCTTCTTGCCCTGCTGCCAGCTCTCCTTCGCCCTGGACTGCTGCAGCTTCCTCCCGTGACCCTGCCGCCACCGCCACCGCCGCCGCCGTACCGCCTGCTGCCGCCGCCGCCGGTGCCGCTGCTCCAGATCTGGAGGGCGGTGCGCCGTCGTCGAGCGGCTGCCCCTCGGCAAAGGTGCCCTGCGGGGTGAGGAACCCCGAGTCGGAGACCCGGGCCGACGGCTGCGCCTCCTCTCGCTCAGGCGCAGTGGACGCCTCCATATCCAGACCCACGTCCTCGGGGCTCACTGCCTCCTCCGAGCCGTCAGCCGCCGCCACGGATGCGGCAGATGCGCCCAGCGCTTCGGCCTCCAGAGGGGGCGCGGCTCGCGCCACAGCCACACCGGCCGCTACCTCCTCGGCGCCATCAGCTCCTGATCCAGCAGCCTCCGTTGCGCCGAGCGCCTCTGGCCCCTCTGCAGCCTGGGCTTCACCTTGAGGCAGGGAGCCGGCTGAGTCAGCGGCCTGATCGACCGCTTCACTCGCCTCCGGTGCCGCCGCCAGCCCCTCTGCCTCCTCTGGCTCCGCTGCAGAGGACGCACCCTGCTCCAGGGCCACATCCTCGGGGCTCACTGCCTCCTCCGAGCCGTCCGCGGCAGCCGCGGTAGCCGTGCTGGCGACCAAGGCATCGGGTGGGAGCGAGCGAGCCGCTGCCACGTCAGCCGCCTCCTCCGCTCCCCCGTCAAGGCCATCATCTGCTGCTGCTGCCTCCAGCTCTCCGGCGGGTTCAGCTGCGGCAGATTCTGCCGTGTCCTCGACGTGCTCCGCCGCTGCCCCGTCTTCCGCAGCGCCGGCAGCGGTGATGGCAGCAGCGCCCAAGGCGGCGGCGCCTGCCGCGCCCTCCTCCCCCTCCTCAGGTACCACCAGCGATGGCCGGGGAGGGCCCACCCCGACGGCATTGGCGTCCACCTCCGCCAGCTCCTCCCCCTCCTCCACTGTCTCTGGCTTGGCCTTTTCTTGTCGAGCCGCCACGACTGCCGCTCCGACTGCCGCACCGGCGCCAGCGCCCACCAGCGCCGCCGCCGCCACCTCGGTGCCGCCTGGCGCGGGCTGAGGCGAGGGGTAGTCGTACGCGTACGGCAGATCCGGCATGGGACTGTCCGGCGGCTGGGCTGGCGGCGAAGGCGCAACTGCCGATGCTGTTGGGGGCGGCGACGCAGTCGCTGCTGCTGCTGCTGCTGCCGTGGCGGAGTTTGGCGTAATGCTGGCGTACGGCATGCTGTCCAGCGGAGCCAGCGGCGGCGGCCGGTCCACGTGCCTCGCTCCCGGTACGCCCCTGGCGCCGTCGGGCAGGGGCACGGCCAGCTCTGGCGAGTGGCCCAGCGGCGACGTCGCGCCGGCGTCCTGCGGGCCGTCGGCGGGCAGCGGCACCCGGACTTTGGGCGACGCCGCCAGCGCGCCGGCCGTCGCCGCCCCCGGTCCGCCGGGCGTCGAGGGCCCGCCGGCAGTGGCGAACAGCGCCCGCGCGACGGCGGTGCCGCCGGATGCTACTGCGAGGCACTCGAGCAGAACGCCCTCGCTAGGGGGAGGCGCGGGTACAGCTGCCGGGTGGCCGTTGGCACCGCTGGCGGCGTCGGCGGCGGCGCTGGCTGCGGCGTAGGCTCGCAGGGCCTCGGCGTGGCCCGCCAGCGTGTTGGCGGCGGGGAGCTTGTGCTGCTGGCGGAGGGCGAATGCCACCAGGTCCAGGCACTCGGCGGCCTGCGTGGGGGCACGGAGGTTCAGTGAGTCTCACGAGTAAGGCAGGCAGGCCATAAGTTGTATGGGTTTTGCGGGGCATCAGAAGCCAGGCGGCAGGTAGCAGGGCAGATGAGGTACAGAGAGGCGAGTACGACAGGCTTCCGGGCACATGTGTGAAGGCGGCAGGTAGCAGGATGCGCTGGCACGACTGCCGTACCTGCGGCGTGCGGTCGCCCAGCACCTCCAGCACGATGCCTGTGGCCACCAGTCCGCAGCTCAGCGCCTCGTCGGGTCGCCCCCGCAGCGCCGCCAGGGAGCCGCGGGCCAGCTCCACCTCGGCCACGTCCAGGGTGAACTTGCCCTGCGGAGGGTCCAGGTGGAGGTGGAGGAGGGGGAGGGTCATAGGTGGGGTGATGTTTCGAGTGAGGGAAGGTGAGGCGGCGGCCGGCGGGGCGGGAAACCGTGGGGCGGACGGAGGGGGCCAAGTGGAAACGGGACGCGGAAGGATCCCTGGGGAATGCAGCCGTTCACCGCCCGAGAGAGGAGTTGGGTGCAGTCAATCGCGGGGAACATGTGGAGGTAACCAGCAGCGGCAGCCGCGAGGCTCACCTGCGAGAGCTGCTGCACGTACAGGCAGTCGCGCAGGACCGCCTCCACCGCCCGTCCCCCGCCCGTCGCCGCCCCGCCGCTGCCCCCCGCCTCTCGCGCCGCCGCGGCCGCCTGCGCCTGGAGCACCGCCGCCGGTGCGGCACCAAAAGCACCGCCGCGGCCGCGTGCAGCCGCGGGGCTGGCGGCGGCCATCGCCACTGCCGTCGCCGCCATCGCCGCTTCTGGCACACTGCACCGGGCCGAGGCCAGCATGGCCCTGCCCACGCGAAAGTGGCTGGGGCCGTAGAGCGCGCGCAGGGCAGCCGCGGCGGCGTCATAGTGAACAGCGGCCTCGGCCGGGGGCTTGTTGAGGCGGAGGGCGAGGTCTCCCAGCTGCATGCGCGCCTGGGCGGCTTCAAGGGTGCCGCCCAGGCCGGCGGCGGAGGCCAGGTCCAGGAAGCAGCGGAGGTGCGCGGCCGCGGCGGAGAGGTGGCCGGCGGCGGCGGAGACCTCGGCGTGTGCGAGGGAGAGCTGAACCACCTGCGTTGTGTGTGCGGGTGCAGGTGGGGATATGGGCAGGGGTAGGGGTAGGCACAGGTGCCGGCACGATGGTCAGGCGCACGGGGCATGTGCGGGGCGCTGCGTGTGAGTCGCGGGCAGCACGAATTGCGGGTTGGACCCCTTGAACCCGTTGGAGCCCTTCCTTGACGCCCACGGCGCACCTGTGGCGGCAGCTTGGCGAGCTCCGTGGCCGCCTTGGAAGCCCTGTGCCCGGTGCCCGCACCCGCCACCCCGACCGCGCCTTGCCCGTCCAGGCTCGGCACGCCCACGTCACTCGGCACAGGGGGGCCCTTGGGTGAGAGGCTCTGGGTCTGGGCCTGGCCCGCAGAAGACGCCGTGGCCTCGAGCCCATTTGGCGGCGCGCCGCCGCCCGAGCCGCCGCTGCCGATCCCTGCGCCTCCGTTGGCGGCTGCCGTCATGGAGGCGCGCGCGCTCCTCTCCGCCGCGTCCGTGGACTCCACGGCGGCTGCCAGGGGCGTGTAGAGCTGCGCGGCCAGGGCGTCGGCGGCCGCGAGCTGGTGCACGGCGGGGGGCAGGGCCAGGAGGTGCACGTTCGCCCGTGCGGCGGCCACGTGCCCGACCAGCCTGCGGAGGGCCGGTGGGCCGTAGATTGGAAACTTGCGAGCCAACTTGCGCATGACAGATGAGGTTTGGGGGCCAGCGCTCCGAAGCAAGCACGATGCAAGCGGAACCGCAGTGACGCACCTGTCGTGCGGCGAAGGCAGCCCCGGCACGAGCGCGGCGAGGTCTCGGCAGGCGCGCGCCAGCTGCCCGGGCAGCATCACGTGGCGACAGACCGAGTTGAGGTGCCTCGCCATGACTGCGGAGGGGGTGCGGGCCCGGGTAACCAACAGGGCGGAGTGAGGGCAGCTGCTGGCATTGACGTCCAGCGCACGGGGGCGCCTAAGAGTGCTGCCCAAACAACAGCAACAGCCGCTGGAGAAAGCAATCAACGCACGGGGACGCGCAAGACTGCGGTTTGGTGGTGGTGGAAGCTCACCCGCTGTGTGGATGGCGGCGGTGGCGGTGGAGGGCCCAGCGCGGCGCAGCCAGGCGGGCAGCAGCAGGGCCAGGCGGTCGGCCAGCACCCGGCTGTTGTTGTAGTGGCGCAGCGCGGACACTCGGCAGCCGCTGGCGTACAGGTCACCCACCTGGCGGCGTTAGGGGAGGCGGCAGTGGAGGGAGCGCGTCAGGAGCGCTGCGTGCGCCTGCCAGGCTGCCCCGTGCCACCCGTTCGGGTTGTGTAGGGGGTGCTGGGAGGTCACGCCAACCAGCGAGAAGCAGGCGTGGTTTCCGCCCGTAAACGGTTGTGACCTCTTCCCACGCACCTGGGTGAGCAGATCGTCCAGGTGCTCCACGAGCGCACGCAGCCGCACGCCCGTCTCCCTGGGGGCAGAAAGGAATACACAGTGCAGTCGAAGAGGTAAGGATGAGTGAGGCTGGGAGACTGCCGTACCCCGCGTCTGCGCGCAATGCCGTACGGGTACGCGACTGCCGTACGACACTCACCTCCCGCTCATGCTGCCGTACGCCCGGTCCTGCCGCCCGCCGGGCGTCAAGTTGCCCTCGCGGCCGCTGCCTGTGGGCCCCGCGTTGCTCAGCCGCGCGGGCACCCCGGTGGGGCGCGGCAGCGGCGGCAGCCCGCTCGAGTGAGCGGCGGAGCCGTGGGTGCTGGAGACGGAGGCGCCGGAGGCAGCTCCCGCCGCCGCCGCGGCGGCGGCCCGGGCGGAGGCGGTGGCGACGGAGGCGGCGGTGACGGCGACTGGGCCGTGCACCACCGGGGACACGAGCGAGGGCGCGCAGCGCAGCAGCCAGCAGCGCACGTGGCCCGAGACCTCATGCCGCTGGCTCAGGTCCTGGGGGTGGGCGGGGGGCAGACCGGGAAGTCAATGAAACAACAGGTCGCGCGCTTACATTGGCACGCGGCCGCATACGGTACAGGAGCGGGCGGGTGTGCGGGAGCGTGCCCGGGCCGGTCTTGCACGGGAAGTGGCTCTCGCGTACCGCAACCCAGCACCGCACCGGCCCCGCACCTGGAAGGTCATGAGTCCGCGGTCGTACAGCGCGCACAGCCCCGCCCGCACCAGCCCCGCGTGGCCCAGGAAGGCGGCCGCCCCCGCCACCTCCTCCTCCTCCAGCGGCGCGCCCATGGCGGCTGCGCAGCACAGCACGGCGCGCGCGTCCGCCGGCAGGCAGGCCACGGAGTGGGCCACCAGGTGCGCGGCGAAGGAGCCCACAGCGGCCTGCGAGGAGCGGGAGGCGATGGAGGGTATGGGCAAGATGGGGCGTACGGCAGGGTCGGGACGTGGGAGCGGTCCGCGATGGTGGCGAAGAGCCTGTCTCGCCAGTTGCACGCTGAGACGGCATGGCCGAGACGCAAGAGTGCTTCGCGACCTATGCCCTGCTGCCACCCCAGCGGGAGCGCTGCGACGTGAATGCGATGGCGATGCCAGCCGCTCGCCCCTCACCTCCCGCACGTCTCCAGGCCCCGCCGCGTCACCCGCCCTCCGCAGCGCCTCCCCCGCCGCCGCCGCCATCATGCTGAGGTCCACATCCCCGCAGCGCACCCCCGCGGCGGCCAGGCGCAGCAGGCCCGGCAGCCGCCCGCACGCCTGGGGGGGACGCAGTCGCAGGGAGGACCACGAAACCATAAGTATGGAAGACGTGAAGGTCAACAAGCTTGACTTTGGCCTTGGCCGCAAAGCACGGTAAGCACGATACGAGCCCTCTGACGACGGCGACAGCGATGGCATCCTCCCCCGACCCTGAAAACCCCGACCCCCCACCAGCCCCCCACCTCGGCGATGTCCTTGAGCTGCGCCTCGTCCAGCCGGGGGCCGCCCGCGGGCGTGGAGGGCAACCCGCCCCGGCCCCCGGCCATGGAGGAGGCGGAGGGCAGGCTGCGCGGCGCCAGGGTGCGCCGCAGCACGGCCACGGCGGCGGCGGGGGGCAGGCGCGCCAGCTGGAAGGTCGCCAGCGCCAGGCCCTGCGGAGGAACAAAGAGCGGTCTGAGTCAGACTGCACACTTTGCTGGGTCGGCTGGGTCGGTTGGGTCGTGCCCTTGCTGCAGTGGTTTTGCCCGGTGTGGGATCCGTGCCCTGGAACCCGTCGCTTACCTGGGGCATGCACGGCTGCAGCAAGTCCTTGGTCAGGGCGGGGCCCCCCACCAGCACCAGGCGCAGCCCCGGCGCCGCCGCCGACACGTCACGCAGCAGCCGCAGCACGCGGCGCCGCCGGTCCTCGGCGGCGGCCGCCGCAGCGGCGTCGGCGGCGCCGCCAGCTCCGCCGGTGCCACGTGGCGAGCGCCGGGCTTCGTCCTCCGCCATGCCGTCATAGTCGTACAGGGCGGCGGCGGCGGCGGCGGCCGTGGTGGCGGCACCGCCGCCAGTGTAGGAGGCCAGGGCGCCGAGGCTGGGGCCGCTGGCGGAGGCGGCGGTGGGGGTGGCGGGGATGCCGGTGGAGCCCACACCGGTGGCGGAGGCCTGGCCGGAGCGGGCGGCCTGCGGGGCGGGACGTGGCGCGGACAGTCAGCTGTTCCGGCTTGCACTCGTCGCTGCATCCGCATGCCACCTTCAGCAACACCCTGCCCCCTCCTCCCATCCTCGAGGCCTCTCCTCCACCCCTCCTCCACCCCTCCTCCAACCCCCCCCCCGCCCCTCACCTCCAGTGCGTCGTCCCTGCCCACCCCCAGCAGCAGGTCCACGTTGTCCAGCACCAGCCCGCACGGCCGCAGCCGCGACCCGAGGGCCCGCAGCCACGTCAGCAGCCGCGCGCCGGCGGGCCGGTCAGCCGCGTAGAAGGGCACCCGCAGGGCCAGGGCGATGGCCAGGGCGGCCTCCTCGGGGCCCGCGGCACACCGCACGTCGGCAAGGGCCGCCGAGGCCCAGGCGCCGGATGCAACGAGGCGGTTGGCGGCGGCGGTGGCGAGGGAGGACTTGCCGCCGCCGCGGGGCCCGGTGAGGAGGAGGAGGGGCGGGGGCGCGGCGGCGGCGGTCGAGGAGCGGCGGGTGGTCGGGGGCAGGGGCGTGGTGGGTGTGACGGCGGCGGGAGGCGTGACGGGCGTGGCGGTGGCGGTACCGGTGGCGGCGTTGGGGCTGACGCGTGGACGGGGCGGGCCCGTGGAGAGCACGAGACTGGTCAGGCGAGACAAATCGTCGTCTCGGCCAACCAGCCGCGCCAGACCCGGTGCAGTGATGGAGCCACTGCGCCCCGAAGGGTCCCGGGCGTCCACGTCCGCGTCCGTGGTGGTGCGGCCAGGTCCCGCTGCATCGGCGTCGGCCCCAGCGGCCCCGTTGCCAGAGGCGGAGGGCCCCTCTGGGGTGGTGGCTGAGGCCTGGGGCGGGCTGTTGCCGTTGGCTGCGGGCGTGAGGCCCGTTACGGCCGGGGATGCGGAGCGGCTGGTCCCTGTGGTGCGGGGTTGGGGCGGGGCAGAGGTGTGGGCAGGGGTGCAAGGTGCAGGAACGGGGGGAGAGAGCAGGGCCCGGAGGCTGGGTGCAATGCCACGGTACTAGTAAAGAGGTTGGGGCAGCGCACCTGCGTCCTCGGGGCTGAGCGCGGAGAAGTAGTTGGAGGACTCGGTCCTGCGGCTCAGAGAGAAGCGGACGGTCTAGTGACAGCCCGCAACCTACGAGGCCAGGCCCGCCAGGGTGGTCAAGAAGACCCCACGGTCTGCCCCCATTCTCGTCCCCATCTCCGCCCCCGCTCACCCCGACTTGCTGTACTGGCTGCGCGCGTCATACCATTCCTCCCCCTCATCCCCGGGCGTGGAGCCCACGTCTGTCGCCGCGGCACGGCGCGCCCGTGCCGCCTCCGCCGCCTCCGCCATCCACCCCTCCGTCCGGCTGCCCTTGCTGGTGCGCGACAGCAGCACGGGCTGCCCCGGCGCCGCCAGCGCGCTCAGCACCTCCTCCAGCGTGCTGCCGCCGCCGTCCCCGCCGCCCAGCCCCGGACCGAAGGCCGCGTCCACCTCAGCTGTGTTGACGTAGTTGGCGTAGCCCATGCGATTGATGGAGGCCTGGATGGCGCGCAGCGTGTCCGGGTTCTGCGGGGTGCAAGGTATGGGGCGACGAGGGGGCGGGACGGGGCTTCAGGAAGGGGAAGGCGGGATGGTGCCATAGACCCCTTCCCCTGGGCAGCATCCCAGCTGACGATGTGTGCGCCCAGGGCCGGTCCCTCGCGCCCCTCCCCTCCCCCCCCCTCCCCCCCCCTGCCTGCAGGAGCTCGTGCGCTGCGCGCGTGTCCCCCGCGGACTCGCTGAGGCGGGGCGAGTTGGAGAGGAAGGTGGCCAGGTGGGGCCACAGGGTGGGCCAGGGCACCTCCTCGCTGCCGGCCATGTGCCGCCACCAGAACAGCTGCGGGGCGCAGCGCCACACAAACCATTGCACCAGAGGAAACAGGGCACGTCAGGGTTATCAGGACGCCGCAACACCCCCCATCACGCGTCCCTGCAGCTCCAATTCCTTGCCCGCGACGGGGGCTGGCCTTCCCCTGCCGCCCGCCCCCGCCCCCGCCCCCGCCTCCGAGCCGCCGCTGCCCGCGACGGGGGCTGTGCCTGCAGGTTCCAAGCCCACCGCCCGCTGCACGCACGCACCTGCAGGTCGGGGTGGCGGATGGCGCGGTGCGGCCCCACCGCCAGCGCAGCCACGGCCACCTGCACCTCCTCCGCCAGCTCCAGCTGCACCACGGGATCGTCCCCGGACACCACCAGCGGGGTCAGGCGCCGCAGCAGAGCCTCCATGGCAGCGGGGTCGCCCGCGCCGCCGTGGGGCGCCATCACCGCCGGCAGGTGGGAGGACACGGCCTCCTGCGGCCAGCCGGGGCGGCAGGTGAGGGGACGCGGCGTGGCGTGGACAAGCGCGTGTGGGGAGGGCGGTGTGTTGCCATCACCCTCCCCGAGCACAAGCGGGCCAAGGAGCCCCTCCACGTGCAACCCACCCACCCACCCTCTCCCACCCTTCCCCCTCATCAGCCACCCACCTGCAGCTTCCGCGCGTTGCGCAGCCCCGCGGCAAGCAGCTTGGCGCCCTCCGGGTCCTCCTTCTCGCCCTTCCCCCTGCCGCCCGCCCCCGCCTCCGAGCTGCCGCTGCCCGGGGCGTCGGCCGCCAGGTCGGACATGTCGTCCAGGCGCCACCGCACCAGCGCATCCAGGCGGCTGGTCCGCATCAGCCGCAGCAGCCAGCCCCTGTGCGGCACGCGCAAGCCGATTGGGCGCGGGAGTGGGAGGCCTCAGCACAGACTCGCCACGCGCCCTCGACCCGGCCCTCCCCCAACCCCGCCTGCGCCTTGAGGCGGCCAGCCCTTGACCAAGCCGGGGCCCCCAGGGCGCCCGGCCGCCCCCGCTCTGCGCACCGGGATGAGAAGCTCGCCAGCAGCTCCTCCACGCCCCAGGCGACCTCCCGGAGCCGGACCAGGCGAGCGGGCGCCATGGTGCTGAGGGGCGCACACGGAGGGTCGCCGAGGCAGGTTCAGTGGTGGCGGGTAGGGGCGTGTGGACATCAAGCCGTCAAGAGGCACCCCGCTCGTTGCACCACGTGTCGGTGTGCTGCAGTCCCTTGTTCCTGTGCATGTGCCCCAGCCGGAGGTGCCGCGCCCCACGCACCCGTCCGGGCCCAGGCACTGCTTGGCCAGGCGTGACAGCACATTGAACACATGCGCACACAGCTGCTGCCCGAACCTGCGGGGGCAGAGGAAGGAGCGCAGGGGCCAGCGGGCGGCAGGTGAGGCCGGGTAGCGGTCGGACGCACGCCCGTGCCCTCTGCTCCAGACGACCGGGTCTGCGCCCCGCCCGTCAGACCCCGCTGACTGGGCTGGGCAGCGGGTAGCCGGCTTCCTTGAGCGCGTAGAGAGGCAGAGTGAGGTTGAGCTGGGAGCGGCTGGCGGCCACGGACGGAGGCATGCGAGCTTGAGCTACGTGCGGCGTGTATGTTCGGCTATGCTACGGCTAAATGGGGCCGAAGTGCGGCCGAAAACCCTAGGAAAGCCCCCCGACCCCGTATCCATCCCTGACCTGGCCTCCAGACTGAGCTGGAACAACGGCCCCAGCAGCTCGTCCACTGCCTGCTCGTCTGACGTGGGCGGCTCGCCACTCCGCTGCCGCACGGTGAAACCGGGGCCTCCGTGTGCCTGCTTGGCGGGTGGGCCAAGCGCATGGTGGGTAAGAGAGTGGGGCAGCAAGCGTGGGGAGAAGCTATGGTCGGTAAGGTGAGAAATCTGATGGGCTTGGCAGCACAAAGCGTTCACAGCGGTCAACGGCGGTGGCGGGAACGGCGGGGGCGGGAGTTGCAACGGCGGGGCTTGCAGACGCGGGCGCGACGCCTGCCCTCCCTCGAGCCTGTCCAAAGCATCCCCTCCACCTACCTCTCCGCCAGCAGCGCGGGACTTGGCCGCAGGCTTTGTGGGCTCTGAATTGCGGTGGGGCAACCGCTTGTTTCGCGAAGCTTGGCGACCCGCCAGTCTCCCGGTCCTCCCCTTTCCTTACCATCGAGGGCACCAGCAGGCTTCGACACGCAAGCGCCCATCGCTCCTCTCCGGAAAAATGCCCGTCAAACAGGGATGTGCCGCACGGCTCGCCCGTGTTTCAGCCAGTGTGCCCATCGGGCTCGAGTGTGCAGCAGACCATGGATCAGGCTCTCAAACAGTCCTCGCCACAGTCTAACGAGAGCAGTCGTAGCGTCGTGTGCTGAGCCGTGCGGTTGCGACAAGAACAGTGTAACGATAGCACTGGGCACACGTGTAGCTAAAGATACCTTTGGGGCGAAAAGCAGTGCGTCGTTGACCCCTGCACGAACCATGACCGGCATGAGCGAGGGCGCAAAGAGTATGGCCCGCCGCTACGGCGTCGGTAAACAAAAGTATAGGCATACCTAGAACTAGCGTTACGGTCCAAGACGCTATCGGGCAAGGAAGCCCGAACTTCGATGCTCAGCGAACCTTTTCCTCCGAGACCCGCGCCCTGTCCTTTGAGTGTTAAACACTCTACTCCAGCTTTGAGGAACCTCCCCTAAGGGGGAGGTGAGGCAAGGGGAGACATGCTCCCCAGCGTCCGCTTGCCTGGACGCGCCCCCGCGGGGCGAGGAACAGCATAGTGCGCCTAACGTGTAGGCAGGTGGAGGAGGAATGGACTTCCGTCTACCGGCCGTGTCCCGCTACCTGGCGGAGACGGCACGGGAGGCGACGGATGGGGTGCCTGCAAGCAATGTCACCGCTATCCTCGAAGACAAGCTGGGGACCACGCACTCCCCCACCAAGGTGAGCGGGAGGCTGAAACAGATCCTCCTGGAACCGCCCGCACCAGCCCAGCCTATGAGCGAGCTAATCCCCGGGGCTTGGGTTGAGAAGTGCCCGTCCATGCTCTCCTGCCTCTCTCCCCTTGTCTGTGCCCTGCAGCTGCCCAAGGCCGTGGAAGCCTACTTCCTGGGCCCCGCAGCGCGTGGCTACCACCCCCCAGACGCGGAGGCAATGTACAGAGTGCCGTTCAACAAGCCGCCCCGCGAGCGGCGCGTGCAGCCCGGCGAGGAGGAGGAGGACGACGACGACGAGAACGGCACACACACGGCCGTCGCCGTGCCTCCCGGCAGCCCCCCCCTGGCGCACGGCCCGCCCCCCAGCGTCAGCCTCCAGCGGGGGCAAGTCGCGGCCGCCATCACCACCCCCAACGCCGGGCCCTCCTCCCTCGTCCCGCTAGACTGGAGCCACCTCTTCGGCGCTCCGGCCAGCGGCGTCACGCGCATCCCGCCGGGCCCCACCCCCAACGCGCAGCCGCAGTACCCCCCCGGCGCCGCGGGCTCTCCCGCCGCAGGCGCACGAGTCCTCCGAGCGGGCGGCGTCGGGGCAACCAGCATGGCCGCCGCAAGCGTGGCCGCGGACAGCGACGCCGCAAGCGTGGGCGGCGCTAGCGTGGGCGCTACCAGCATGCGGCTGCGGCGGCAGCCCAGCATGGCGGGGAGCATGGCGGGGTCGGTGGCCATGAGTGTGGTGTCGAGGCGGGGCAACGCCGCGGCGGCGCTGCTGCCGCAGACGCCGGAGGGCAAGTTCTGCGGCGGCGTGATGGGCGTCATGGAGCGCCTGGCCGCCACGCAGGCGGTGCAGGCGGGGCGGTTCCGGTCGCTGAGGCAGCAGGTGCGGGGCCGGGGCGGGGCCGGGGGCGTGCGTGCCAGGGGTCAGGGCGGACGCGAGCCAGGGGCGGGGAGGGTGCTGAAGGAGGAGGGCTGACGCAGCGGGGTCGTGAGGCGCCCGCCCGTGTCAATACTGCGCGGGAAACGGTCGGGCTCCGGACTGGCAGTCTTGGCTAGCGGTCCGCATGGCATTGGCAAGTTTGTTCCGGACCCTCCTCGCCACCCCCTTGCCGCTCCCCGTCTCACAACCCTGCCCCCCCCCCTCAGGCCACGGAGCAGCGCGAGGCCATGGTGAGCCGCGTGCAGCTGCCGCCCGGGCCCCAGACGGGGGCCTTCTCCTCCAAGGCCGCCAGCGCCGTGCTGGAGTCGGTGCTGGAGCGCAGCGGCGCCTCGCGGGACGACATGCTGGCCATCGTCAGCCAGATCAAGCACTTCAAGGGGTGGGGCCGGGAGGGGTGGGGAGGGCGGGGCGAGGCGTGGGGAGGGGAGGGGAGGGCAGGGCGTGGGGAGTGGAGGGATGTGCCAGCGAGGCGGGCTGGGGTGCAATGGTCGTGCTGCCGGGCGTAGGGCGTGTTGAACTTCGTCACGTTCTGAAGTGCACCAGCCCCTGTTCCTCTGCTCCGATCAGGATGAGCCCCGACCTGATGGAGCGCGTGGCCCGGCAGTTCCAGCTGTTCAGCTACCCGCCGGGTTCGTATCTGTACGAACAGGACTGCCGCTGTGACGAGACGTTCGTACTCATGAGCGGCGCCTGCATGCTGCACGTGGAGGGCCGCCCGCCGCAGGTGGGGGGGGGGGGCCCATGGTGGGACACCGTGGGAGGTTCGGCAGCTGTGTAGCTCCTTAACCGGCGCCTTCCTTCCTTACTCGTCTCTGCAACGCATGTGTGCAACAAAGCTGCACCGCATCTGCGCCTCGTGCATGCATCCCCCGACCATGCGCCCCCGGCCCCTGCTTGCATCAGCGCCTGGAGCCGGGCACGGTGCTGGCCGTGGACCTCATGATGCGGCGGCAGGCGGTGCCGCTGACCGTGACCACGGACCCGCACTTCGAGGCGCAGCTGGCGGTGCTGAGCTGGCAGACGTACGAGGACACCGTGCGGCGGTGGGCGGCGGAGAAGGTGGCGGCGCTGCTGCCCGACCTGCAGGTGCGAGCGTGGGACGGCGGGGCCCCACCACTGGGCGTGTCGGGGTCGTACGAGCTGCTGAGGCGCTCGTGCATTTCGTGAGTTTTGACCATGCCCCTCACGCGTCCTGTGGCCGACCGCCCCGCAGGCGAGCCAGCTCGCCCGGCTGATGGGCGGCCTGGTGCGCGGCGTGTCGTATACGCAGCGGGAGCCGGGGGAGCCGCTGTACGTGGGGGATCAGCCCGTGGAGCACGTGGCTCTGCTGGTGCAGGTGGGGAGGGGGAAGGCGGGGGAGGGGCAGGGCTGCAACGCTGGCACAAGCATGGGAGGAACGAGGCTGGGACACAGTGTAGACGGCAGCGGACGCGGGGCATGCCTTTTTTATGCCGCTTCGTCTAAGATGGGCCCGCCCGAGCTCCTGCCGCTATGCCCCCGCGCTCCCGCCCGCCCCACCGCAGGGCCAAGTGCTTTTGGCGCAGCCGTGGGAGGAGAACGCGCTGGTGACAGAGGGGCAGATCGTGTCTCAGCTCAAGGTGCTCATGGGCCCCCTCGCCAACGCCATGGTCCTCAACGAGCTGCCCCGCGCCGTGCCCACACGGACGGGCCGCGGCGGGCTCAAGACCGCCGGCAGCGTCCGCGGCGGCGACGGAGCCACTCGCAGCCTGGGCGTCAGCCTCAGCATCGTCAGCGGCCGGGATGTAGACTCCGTCAAGCCGTCGAGGGACGTCAGCGGGGAGGGCTACGTGCCCAGTCCTACGGGCGCGGCGGGGTCGAGAGGGGTGCTGTTCACGACGCCCCGGACTGAGGCGGCGGCTGCAGCGGCGGCAGCAAAAGCTGAGGGCGTGAGGCCCCGCGGCGTGAGGATGGTGGACCCTGCCGACGCAAAGGATGAGGAGGAGGACGTGGACGTGAAGCCAAAGCGGGCCGTCAAGGTCGCCGCACCAGAGCCTGCACCTGAGTCGACACCAGGCGAGGAGGAGGAGGCGGCTGCGGAGGCGCAGCCAGCTGAGGGCAGCGGGCTCGGGAGTGCGGCTGGGTCACGGCCCGGGAGCGGCGGCAGCGGAGGCAGCCAGCAGCAGCGGCGGAGGGTGCGGTCGGGTCAGTCGTCCGGTCGTAACAGCCGCAACAGCCATGCCAGCGCGGAGGACGGCGGCGACGCGGCAGCGGCGGCGGTGGAGCCTGAGCCGGCCACTGACGAGGCGGAGGGCTCAGCCGAGGTCCCCGACGGCCAAGTGGACGAAGAGGCGGATGCGGAAGCGGAGGCTGCCGGCGGCACTGGCTCAGACGCGGGTACCCCTGCCCTGACGGAGGAGGCGGAGGCAGAGGAAGGGGCAGGCGCGGATGGGCCTGCTGGGGAGGCGGAGCCGGAGGCTGATGCAGCCGAGGAGGAGGCTGGGGCTCCAGGCGCTGAGCTAGCGGAGGGCGGGGAGGCACCCGCGCCGGCGTCGGAGGCGTCAGAGTCTCGCGCCGCGACCGCGAGTCGGGCGACGCGTGTGAGCCTCAAGTTTATGGACGATGACGCCAGCGCTGGGGGCCGCAAAAACACGGAGCGAGACCAGGGACCGACGCCCGGCTCAGGCGAGGCCGAGGCTGAGGTCACGGCGGAGGGCCGGGCCGGGAGCCCTTCAGCGGCTGATGCGGAGGCGACGGAGGGGGCCCAGCCAGCGTCCCGCTCCCGGCCAGGCTCGGCTTCAGCGGGCGGCGTCGGCCCCGAGCCGTCGCTCTTCATCTCGCCTCGCATGCGCGCGCCCTCCCGCCCCGGCTCGGCGGGCTTTGGGCCCGAGCCCTCGCTCTTCCCTGGCCCGGGATCTGCTGGCCTGGGCTTCGAGGGCAGCGTAGCCAGCGTGGCTAGCTTGGCCTCTCCGCGTGGCACCTTCGAGCCAGTCTTTACGGGCGCCGGCCTGGGTCCGGAGATGTCCGTGGGGCCCCTCGAGTTCGCGCTCCGTGGCGGGGCCGCTGGCGGCAGCGCCGGAGGCGCGGGCGGGGGCCCGGACGCAGGTTTTGCGTTTGGCACGCCGGGTCCGGGGCCCGTTGCGGAGGGCGTTGAAGAGGAGGTGTGGTACGACGCAGCGGCTCTGGCGCCGGGGCCCCGGCCCGTGGCGGAGGGGCTCGAGGACGAAGCCGCGCCCGACCCCGCCGCGCTGGCGGCTCAGCAGATACCCAGCACGCGCTCAGCACAAGCCTCGGAGGCCGGCGCGGTGGCGAGCACGAGCGAGTCCGGCTTAGGGGCGTCTCCGTCGGAAGCCGGGGCGGCTCCGCCGCAGATGCCCGTGTCTGCACTGGCGGGACTCCATCACACGGCCGGGGTCTCCCCGCCCCGGAGCCTCCGCAGCAAGATCGCCGGTCCGCCCGCGGGCACCGACCCGGGCAGCGTGCGCCTCGCCGCCAACAGCCCCGGCGGCAGCCGCCCCACCTCGCCCTACGGGAGCGGCGCATCCACCCCCACGGCCGCGTCCCGCGCCGCGGCGGCAGCCGCAGCCGGCTTGGCAAGCGCCGGGCCCTCCCGCACCGGCTCTGGCCGCGACGGGGCCGGCCAGCTCCCGCCCAAGGGACCCGGCTCGCGACGCGCTTCTGCGTCCCTGGACCCCAGCGCAGGGGTGGCGCCCAGTGGCCGCCCCACCACGCCCGGCTCGGACGCCCCAAGCCAATTCGACGACCCCCTCTCGCCCAAACACATGCCCCACCCCATGCTGGCACCCCTGCCGCCGCCCACGGGCTCGGGCGAAGCCGTCCGTCGGACTGCCTCGGGGAACGGCGAGCGGTCGACAGCGGTGCCTGAGGACTCGGTCGCCTCGACGGAGGCGGGTGGCGGCGGCGGCGCCGGCGGCCCGAAGGCCACCGACAGCGGCGACAGCATCCCCTCCAAGAACGCCTCCGCCATCAACCTCAGCGCTGGGCCCAGCGCCGCCGCCGCCGAGGACTCCGGCGTGGCGGCGGCGGCGGCGGCGGAGCGCAGGCCCAAGTTTGCTGACGTGGCGGACGGCGGCGCCGTGGATCGCTTCGTGCCCGCCCGCGTCGCCGTCGTGCCGCCGCCGCGCACCTCCGACGGCGGCGCGCTGCAGACGCAGCGCTCGATGCTGACGGCCGCCGCGCCGCAGCAGCAGCCGCTGGCGAACGCGATGGCGGCGCAGTTCAAGTTCCACCGACAGCGGGTGGTGGCGGTGTTCAGCGGCCCCGTGGCCTTCTGTGAGGAGGCCCTGGCCGAGGTCCAGGCGGCCGCCGGCAAGCGCGGACCTAACCGGTGAGCCCTGTCCCGAAACACGCCTCAATACTGAGTGCGTGCTCGAGCCGAGCCAAGGAGGAGGTGCATGCCTGCATCGTGCATACGCACTAGTCCGTGCCGGGACGTGTGCCATCCCCTCGCTGACCTCGCTTCCACATAACCCGTCCACCCCTTGACCCAACCCCGTGCAGGCCCACCGCCGCGCACTCGGCCATCGCCATGGAGCGCTGCGAGTTCATCCTCATCCCCGCGCAGCTGCTGCGCTCCCTGCTGCCGCCCGACGGCCCCAAGAAGCTCGTGGCGGCGGCCGTGGCGGCGCAGCGGCGGCTCATGGCGGCCAGCGGCCACGTGGCAGACGACGGGCCGGTGCGTCCCGGTGCCTGCTGTACGCGCAGGTTGCAGCTCGTTGCCAATCCTTGCTTGCAGTTGCTTGAACTAGGCCTCTTCGAGGCCTGAGAGGATACAGCTGGTAACAAGGCTTCTTTCTCTGCTCTTTTGTCGATTGACCTGCCTGGCTCGCACACGTCCCGCTGCTGCAGGTGGTGTGGCCGGCCGCGGCGGACCGCATCCGGGAGGTCCTGGCCGCGGCGCCCCCGGGGCAGCGGCAGCCCTGGCAGGTGGAGCTGCTGGCGCAGGCCTTCAGCCACATGCCCGCCTTCGCGCGCCTCACCTGGCAGGTGCGGCACCGTCCCTGATACCCCCCCTCCCTGCCCCCTCCCTGCTCCAACGACACACGCACCCAGCGCAGCCTTCTGCCCACCCCAACACGCGCTCATTGCTTGCATTCTCTGCTGTTCATCCCATCCCCGAAGCCTCGCATGGCGCCTCTAACCCACGCTGCTTGCTGTGACCCTGCCTCATGCATGCGTTCCTGCAGGTGCGGCTGCGCGTGTTCCAGGACCTGGAGTACCGCAAGCTGGAGGCGGGGCTGGAGGTGGACCTGGCCAAGCTCGAGGTGACCGAGGTGTCGCCCAAGGAGGCGCCCGTGAACCCCCTGCTGCAGCGCCTGCAGGCGCTCCAGGCGCAGCAGGCGCAGCAGGCGGCGCTGCAGGCGGAGAACCCCGAGGAGGCGCTGCAGCGGGCCATGCAGCAGGCGGCCGCGTGGAAGCAGGAGCAGAAGGAGCAGCAGGAGAAGGAGCAGCAGGAGGCTGAGGCTGCGGCGCAGGATGCCGCGGCGGATGGGGCGAATGCGGAGGCGGCAGCAGGCGAGCAGCCGGTTCCGGATGATGCGGTCATGGCTGGGGAGGCGCAGCCCGCTGGCCTTACGCCAGGCCTTGACATGCCGCCGCCCAGCCCTGAGCTAAGAGCCGTGACACCGGCATCCGATGCCCCGCCTTCAGATACAGCCACACCGGCCCCCGATGCAGCGGCGCCACGGCCCCCCTCAGCCGCTGCGGAGGCCGCGGAGCCTGCAGCGCCCGGTACCAGCCGCTCCGCGTCCCCGTCTACGGCCGCCTCCGCTCCGGCAGTGCCGGACGCCGAATCCCCGGCGGCAGAGCAGCCGCCGCCGGCGACGGGTTCGCGCTCGGGGACACCGGCGGCCGAGGCTGCGGCAGGCGGAGCAGCGCCGGAGGCTCCGGAGGCTGCCGGCGCGTCGACTCCGGCGGGGGGTGCGGGGTTGCCGCCCGGCACGCCCCTGGGCGCACAGCCCCACACGCCCGCGTCCTCCATGCCCTCCGTCTCCCACAGCCTCATGCCCTCGCAAGCAGGCACGCGCCAGACCACGCCCATGCTTGCGCCCTCGTGGACCAAGCTGCCCACGCCGCCAGGGACCGCCCCGGCCCCGGCCGAGCCCGGCTCTGCTCCGGATGCAGCTGCCGGCGCGCCGGAGGCATCGGGAGCTGTGGCAGGGCCCCAAGTCGCAGCACAGGAGGCGGCTCGTTCGGCCGCTGCCTCCCCCGCCCCTCCGGGCCAAGCTCCGGCCTCCGCGCCCGCTTCCCGCACGGAGTCCCCCTCCCTAGCAGCTGCCTATGCAGCCGCCTCGGAGCCCGCGCCCGCGGCCGGTTCCACCACAGCCTCACGCGCGGCGTCCCCAGCGACTGCGGCGGAACTCACCATGGCCCCGCCCTCCCCCGCCACCAAACCCGCCACCCCGGCGTCCGTCTCCCTGGGCGGCGGCATCGCACCCGGCGAGCTGGCGGTGCTGCCAGCCGCCGCCGACCCCAACGCTCCGCTGCCGTCGACCGCCTCCGTCCCGCAGCTCACGTCCGCTTCGGGGGAGGAGGAGGCGCACCCCGGCTCCCCCTCCAGCCCTGGCAGCAAGAAGCCCGGCTGGGCGCTCCGATTCGGCCGCGGCGCCAACAACCGCAACAGCGCCAGCCCCGATAGCATGCACGGCTCCCGCGCGCCCTCCCGCACCGCCCAGGAATACATGGCGGCGGAGGCGGAGGCGGCCGCCGAGGCAGCGCGCGCCGCTGCCGCGGAGGCGGAGGCGGCGGAGAAGGCGCTGCAGCTCGCGGCGTCGCGACCGTCGTCGGCGCTCACGGACATGCTGTTCAGCAGCCTGCCGGGCACCGCCGGCCCTTCCTCCCGCCAAGCCTCCTACACGGGCGAAGCGGCTGGGCAGGCGGGCCCAGGGCCCGCCGCTGGATCGCGCCCCGGCTCGGTTACGGGTGACCTGCTGGCCGCCGCCGCTGCGTCGGTTACGGGCGGCACCGGATCGAGGCCCGGATCCCGGCTGGCGGCTGAGGCTGGCGGCGGCGGCTCACCGAAGGCAGGATCCAAGCCTGGATCTCGAGGTGGATCCCGACCTGGATCCCGGCTCGCTACGCAGTCGGGCGATGGCGGCCACCACGCAGCCGCAGACCGCTCGCCCTCG
This sequence comes from Edaphochlamys debaryana, assembly GCA_016858145.1. Taxonomy (NCBI): domain Eukaryota; kingdom Viridiplantae; phylum Chlorophyta; class Chlorophyceae; order Chlamydomonadales; genus Edaphochlamys; species Edaphochlamys debaryana. Next base: position 267,141 of record JAEHOE010000031.1, on the reverse strand, counting down.
CCCACGGCCGGCCGCCCGCACGCCGGCTCGCGGCCGCCGTCCCGTCTCGGCGATGGCGCCGCCGCCCCCGGCCCCGCCCCCGTCGCCCAGGCCTCCGTCGCCTCCTCCGCCCCCACGGTCGGCAGCGGCAGCGCTGCCGGCTCCCGGGCCGCCTCCCGTGCCTCCACCTCGGCGCCCGCTCCCACCTCAACCCCTGCACCCACGGCCCCTGCCCCTGCCGCTTCTGCGGAAGGCGCAGGCCGGGCCGGGGACCACACCGTCGAGTCCCTGTTTGACCCCGCCGCGGAGGAGCCCCTCATCCCCTCCCTCGCGCTCCTCCGCCGGGGCGAGGCCGAGGCCGCGTCCCTGCACGAGCTCAGCTCCCCCTCGGCGTCTGCGCCTGCGCCGCCGCCGATGCTTCCCACGCTCCCTGCCGCTCCAGCCGCGGCCGCGGGGCCCGTGCCGCCCCTGGCTCTGCCCAAAGCTTCGGTCCCAGCCCCTACGGGGGGACAGGTGCAGGGGGATGGCTTGGCCCCGGCTCCGTCCGTGGTGCGGGGGGACAGCATGACCTCGCTCAACTCCGAGGCCCCCTCCATGGCCGCACCCTCGGCCCCCGTCAGCCCCCTCTACGCCAACTACATCGTGGGCCCGCCCCGGCCCATCCCCGCCCTCCCGCCCCTTTCCTCCGAGGCTGCGGCCACCGACGGTCCGCTGTCGCCCGTTGACGGCCCCGTGCCTGCGCCCGAGGCGGCCCCGCCCCAGGCCCCGGGGGAGGAGGCGCTGTCCCAGCAGCCCTCCTCCGTGTTCTCCGCCAAGTCCAAGTTCCCACGCATCAGCGCCACCACACCGCTGCCGCGAGAGGCGACTTCGACCCGGCTGGACGACAGGTGAGCTGCCCCTCACACTCAGTCCTCCCTCATCCCCATCCCCGCTCGCTGCCCCCATTGCAACGACCCGCTTGCTTATCTTGCTCCCTTCGCCCTCAAATTGAACGAGACGGCGTGCGCAGACCCGCCCTGACCCCCCTCCTCTCGCCCAATTTGGATCCAAATCCACGCAGGATCTACTTCTGCCTGAGCGGATCCATCGCACTGGATGCCACGCCCGTGGGCCTGGCGGCCGAGACCAGCCACGCGTCGTACGCCTCGCACGGCAGCAGCACGGGCCGCTTCCACGGGCACAGCTACAGCCACGGGCACGGCAACGGGCAAGTGCACGGGCACCGCCTGTCCCAGGAGCCGTCCAGCTCCTCCATGCCTCCCAGCGCGCGCCCCACGCACGAGGGCGACGGCGATGCGGCCCCCGCCTCCGCCCCCGGCCGACTCCAGCTCGCACAGCTGGGCGACGCCTTCAGTGCCGCCGCGGTGTCAGACCTCGCAGTCGACGCCTTCGATCTGCCCAAGGAGCACACGCCGCTGGTATCCGCCTCCGGCGGCCTGCCCAAGGCCGGGGGGGGCCCCGAGCCCCACGTCCGCGTCACCACCCCGCCCGTGCTCCACGTGGGCGGCCCCGGCGAGGTGCCCCACACGCCGCCCGGCCTCGGCCCGCCGCCCAACGCCGGAGCCCAGCAACAAGCCCAAGCCCAAGCCCACCCCCACCCCTACCCCCACCACCCCCAAGACGTGGTCATGGACGAGACCACACGACGCAAGCTCGCGCTGCAGGCGCTGCTGCCCCTCGGGGAGTCAGTGATCAAGGCCAAGGTGCTGGGCGGCGGCCTGGACGGCGGCGCCGAGGTGCTGTGTCTGTCCAAGCCCATGTTCGAGCTGCTGGCGGGGGGCGTGGGGCGCTCCGTGCCGCCCCTGGTGCTGCCGGTGCTGGCGAGGCACGTGGACTGGCTGGCGGCGGTGGACCTGCAGGTGGGGGGGGGGGGGTTGGGGGGGGCTTGTCTCAGGGGGTGCTTGTGGAGGCTGGGCGGAACAGCGGCGGATTGTGTGCGGACTGCGGAGTGTTAGGAAACGAGGAAACCGTAAGCAAGCGGAAAGCCCGGCGAGACTCCAAAGGTGTGACTGCGGACTGCGGAATGTGTGCGGAGCTTGGTGGGAACGACAGAATGGCAGTGCCCTGCGCACACCCTGCGCACACACACACTCTCCTGTCCACCCCTCCACCCCCCAACCCCAGGCCCTGGCTACGGACCTGGAGGGCAAGTACAAGCTGGAGGAGCACAAGCAGGTATGTGGGGCGGGGAGCGCCCTTTGGGGTGCGGCCCATCCGGGGCGGGTGCTGCTGCCGCTACACTCCTTGCGCCCTTACGCTCTCCCCTCCAGCGCCTTCCGTATCCTCATCCCCACACTCACCACCATCACCCGTGTCCCTTCCCCCCCACGCCCCCAGGGCACGGAGCTGCTCCGTGCGGGCGAGCCCGCCCCCGCCGTGTTCCTGGTGGCTGCGGGGGAGTGCGTGATGCGGGGCCCCGTGGTGGGGCTGCGCGACCCCTCCTCCGTGGCCGAGGGGCTGGACCTGGCTGCCCTGCGCGAGGGGGCCACATGCGGGGAGCTCAGCCTGCTGGCCGCGCGGCCGCTGTGGTGAGCACCCGATGACAGTGGCGGGGCCTAGCGGGGCGGAGGCAAAGGGAGGGTCTGCCAGGCCCTCACTGCACTCCACCAGTACCTCAACGCCCCGACCTTGGCCTGAAAGCCCGACCCTTGCGCTCGGAACTCAGACACCTCAGACGCTTCCTGAGTCTCGACGCGCATCCCTTCTCCAATCACCCGCCCCACCCCCCCAGGTACTCCCTGGTGGTGGCCTCCCCCACCGCCAAGGTCATATCCCTGGACCTGGGCGCCCTGCGCACCTGGCTGCTCACCACCCCCGCGGGCACCGCCGCGGCGGCCGAGGTGGTGTCGGCGGTGGCGGAGGTGGACATCGCGCTGTACGCGAGGGCGGTCAAGCAGATCGCAGTGCAGGTGGGGACACGACAGCGCGTGGGGTGCGGGCGCAGGGGGGGGCGGGCTTTTGGCGGTGACGCGGCGTGTAGCTCGGCCATGTGTGTTCTGTTGAGGCCACTGCCCCGTGCCCCAGTGCCTCTCCAGGACTACCCGCTACTGCTTTCCCCACCCACCCACCCGCCCTACCCTCCCCCCCGTGCCCCCCCAGGTGCTCAAGGAGAAGCTGGACCTGAGCCTGTTCATGGGCCCCATGAAGGCCATCATCCGCCGGGTCATCGAGGACAACGCCTCCGAGCTCTCCGCCATACTGCAGGCTCAGGCACACAAGTGCGCCGGGGCGGGGGCGGGGGCGGGGTTCGGGGATGCGGGCTGCCGTCGTTGGCTCCGTTGGTGCTGCTGCGGCGGGTCTCGACCGGGCCTCCGCCAAGAGTCGTCCTGGCGACGGGCCCTTCGCTGCACCCTGTGCATTGTCCGACCACACTCACCACCCACCCATGGATTGCTCTTCTGAATCCTGTTCTTGCTCTCTTCCTCCCGCCCGCAGGGAGGCCCAGATGGCCGCCGAGCGCGAGGCCGCGGGCGGCAAGGCGGGGGGCGGGGGCGAGAAGACCGGCGCCAACCGCCCCCGCACCATCGTGCTGGAGGGGTGGGACCAGGTGGAGGCCATCGCTGCCACCGTGGCTCGGGAGTACGAGCCGCAGGCGCAGTCCTGGGAGCTCATCGCGCAGGTGCGGGCGGGGCTGGGGTGGGGTTGGGGGCTGCGTTGCGGGACGAAAGAGAGGAAAAAGGGGCGGGAGAGGAAAGGCAAGCGGTGCAGGGCTGCCCGCGGCGCCTTAGCGCCTCTGTCTCCCTTTCAGTCCTCTTCTTCCCCTCCGCAATACCTCCGCCCCCACCGGCTCCCGTCCACCAAGCCCCCACCCACCCCCACTTCCCCCGTCAGGCCCGCTACAACGCCGCCCGCCGCGCCCAGATGCGCTACCTGGACTCGCTCTACACGCGCAGCCAGCTGGAGACGCAGGAGGACGAGGGGGGCCACGCCACCGGGGGCCAGCGCATCGCCATGCCCGCGCCCGGGCCCGTGGCGGCGGGGCTGGCGGAGCCCGTGGGAGTGCGCATGCCCAAGCAACACGACGTGCGCACCGTGCCCAAGGTAGGGTGTGCGCCTGCCTGCCTGCCTGCCTTGCGGGCCCCTGAACTGTTGTGTGGGGTGCGCACTTGCTGAGAGGCTGATTGGTGCTGATTGGTGCTGATTGGCTGGCCCGGCACCCCCTTGCGCCCCCCGTCTGCGACCGCAGGACCTGCGCGGCTCCCAGGTGGAGTCGGCGCGCCTGGGCGGGGACACGGCCCACCTGCCCACACACGAGCTGACCGCCATGATGGGGGCCCAGGTGCACGTGCGGCCGCGCGCGGCAGAGGCCCTGGCGCAGGGCGCGCCGCGCGCGGCGCAGCACGCACAGCACGCCGCCGCATCCGCCGCACAGCACGCGACACAGGCGCAGGCGTCCACCCGGCACGCGCCCATCACGGCTGACCCCTCCGTGGCCGCCAGCCTCGCCAGCGCCGCGCCGCCCAGCGCCCAGTCCAGCGCGAGTAGCGTGGGGGCGTCCAATAGCCTGGTGGCCAAGAAGTACGGAGGCTCGCCGGTGCACGTGAAGCCCAACCACCCCTCCCAGCTGGGCCCGGGGCTCAAGGGCAACGCACGGCGCCTGGGCCCCGGCGCGAGGCCCCCGAACAAGGCCGCCGGTGCTTCAGCTTCGGCTGCTACTGCTGCTGCCGGTGCCGCAGCTGCCGCGGCGCCGTCGGAACCGACGACGGCAATCCCCACCGCCACCGGCTACATCTCCGCCGCTCCGGCAGCGCCGGGGGTCAGCGCCGCTGCAGTGACGGCGGCCCTGGCGGCCGACCCCTTCCCACGGCCGCCGGACGGCGACGAGGTTCTGTCGCCTGACACCTCCCCGCCGCGCACCCTCCCCGGCGCCGTACCCGGCACCGCGGACTCAACCCTCTCCGCCACGCACCCCCGCTCGCGGCTACGCGTCATGACGCCACCCACGGCCGCCGCCCTGCATGGGCTCTCGGGCCCCGCGCCCATCCTCCTCAGCCCCGGGCCCGAGGCGCCGTGGGACGCCCGCGGCCGGCTCGTGGGATTCACGCGCTGGGAGAGCCCCCCTCAGCACCCCCTGGCGCAGTCCTCTGGCGTCGGCGGCCTGTCCAAGCTCGAGCGAGATCTGTACGGCCGTACGGATCTGGATTCCGCCGCGCCGTCCACGTGGTCGGTTGCGCCGCTCGAGGGCCACCGGGGCCGCGTGCCCGTGGCTTTGAGCGTCGCCCCGTCGAACGCGTCCCTCGCGCTGGATCCAGAATTCCGGGCTGCGCTGGATCGCGAGATCGCGTTGGACGAGCTCCGGGAGCAGTACGGCACTGCGACGATCTCGGGCCTGGGCGCTGTCAGCATCGGCGGCCTGGCGGGGCGCCTGCTGGCGGCGTCTCTGGAGGCATCCCCGGAGAACTCTCGTCCCAATACAACAGCGACACGTGGCGGCGGCTCGCCGGGTTTCGGAGCACGTGGCGGCGGCGGCGGCCGGCGGCTGGCGGCGATCGGGGAAGACGGGGAGCCGGCGTCGTCTTCTGTGGCACTGACGGGCGGCAACGCCGCCGCGGGCAGGCGCGGGCACGGGCCGCTGGGGCGGTCTCTGGACGCGGGCGTTATGGCGCTGGCGGCGGCGATGGTGGCGGCGGGCGACCGAGACCTGCCGCCGCCGCCGGGCAAGGGCCTGCCGCCGCTGCCCGCGCCCCACGACGCGCTGGCGCTGTCTCGCTCCGCCGCCGCCGCGGCGGCGGCTGCCGGGCGGCCGCCGTCCACCGCCCCCGCCCCCGTGCCCGGCGCGCCGCTCACCTCCGCACAACTCGCCGCCGCCGGCCCCGCGGTGCCGCTTCTGTCGCTGCCGGACGCGCCGGCGGGGGGCTACGCGGGCAGCGTGCGGGGCAGCGAGGGCAGCGGGGGCTCGGCGGCCCGGCGCAGCCGCATCCAGGCCCGGTCCGCGCCAGAGCAGGACGGCTTGGAGGCGCCGGACCGGGCCTTCTGGGTGCGCGACCGCCTGCACGACCCCTCGGTGAGTCGGTGGTGTGGGCGGTTGATGTGGGTGTCGCAACGCACTTTGGCTACCCCAGGCTTCCTCACACACCCACTCCCACGGTGCCGTGCACCGTGCCGTGCACCGCGCCTCCCACACGCACACCAGCGTTGCCGCTTGCCCCCGGGTGCTCCCAAGCACGCCAACGTCCTTACCACCACCCCGCTTCCTCCCCCGCTCCCCCCAGGGCCTGGCCCAGAGCGTCATCACAGACGCCGCCGTCCGCGCCGTGGCCACCACCCTGGCCGACCCCTCGGCGGACACCGGCATCGCCTCGGCCGCCGCCGCCGCCGCCTCGGGCCGCTACGCGCCCGCCGGCACCAGCCCCAACGTCCTCATGACGGCCGGCGGCCGCCCGGGCATTCCCGCCACGGGGCCCGGCACCAGCCGCAGTCCCCGGCTGCAGCCCCTCACGCAGCGTCGCGGCGCGGGCTCGGGCCTGGGCGTGAACCACAGCCGGGGGAGCAGCGCCAGTGGCTCAAACTCGCTCGCCGGGACGGGGCCGCTGGCGGAGAGCGGGCGGGAGGGCGTGGAGGCGACGCCCCGGGCGGGGTCGGCGGGAGGAGCAGGAGCGGGCGGGGCGGGGGAGGCGGCGCCGGGCAGCGTGGCGGAGATGGTGGCGATGAGTCCGGTCACGGAGCAGCTGGCCGAGGCGGGTATGCTCTACGTGACACTGCAGGTGGGTGGACACACGGGCCCGAGGGGACGGGGGGGCAAAGCCCGGGCTCGAGGCACAGTTTTGGAGGTTGGGGTTCTGGTGCAAGGGTTCGGGAGCTTGGGCAGGAGCGCTGCTTGCCAGGGCCGCAATACTCATTCCGTACCCGTTGCTCCGCCCCCGCCCGCCCCCAGGTGCCCCCGGCGCCCAAGCTCCTGCCTGAATTCCCCTCCCCCGCCGCCGCACGGGAGACCGCCGAGGCCATGGCGGCTGCGGAGCGGGCCGCGCGCGAGGCACGGCTCGCCTCCGCGCTGTCCAACCCCGCCACGCGGCCCCTGGCCCTGCGGCCCGACATGCGGTACGTGCCCCAGTACCTGCGGGCGCGGCAGCGGGCCCCCGTGGTGCCGCAGCCCAAGAACCCGCTGCCGGAGGCCGAGGCCGCGTCATGGGCGGTTCCAAGCTACAATAGCGAGATCGGGTTCCAGGATGGCTTCTATGACGAGGATTCACAGACCATCTATTTCGACTGAGCTTGGGCTTTCGCGGGTAGTTGGTGACGTGCGCTGGCTGGCGCGTGTCTGGGATGCATGCGGGCTGGGGACGGACGGGTGAAGTGGCAGGGGGCGCTTTGGGAGAAAGAAAAGATGTACACGTGTACTCGGCGCCAGGGGGTTGGGGGCTCGCGGTACAGACGCGTGGTGGTGGAGGGTGGGGGGTGCACTTGCTGTGGTTGGGGAGGGGGGACACAGATAACATGTGAGACTCATGCTGAGGGGTAAGGGCCCTGCACATGGTTGGCTCAAGGCGGCATTAAGAAAGGGCTCAGGAGCAGGATGCTGCGGGCGTCAGGGTCGCTTGACACGGATAGCTAGACCTGGCTGCAATCGGGCTCGCTGGGGGGCGTGCATGTCTTGGGGAAGGACCTTCAACCTGGGAAGATCTGGATGGATCGAGGAAAGATGCAGCCTCGGACTCCAGGAGCGATGTGTGTCGAATCAAGTGGAAACATGTGAGCCTGTCCGCTCTGCCACATGCCTGGAGACTGCCTCAGCACGCAAGGAAGGCCACCAACAGCCGGTGACAGCATTCTCCATCTTTGAAGTGCTAGAGGCTCCACCTCAGACCTCAAGGAGGGGCGACAGCCCGCCATGCCCATCAGTCAGCCATGTACCTTCGGCGTAGGAATGGTCCAGGCCCAGCGCATACATACTATTACTCTCCATTTCATACATTAATGGACATTACGGCTCCCCCGTCACATGCCAGCACCCCTGCGGCCCATCCGTTATCAGCGCCAATCCTGCGGCACCGGCCCATGCGCCGTTGCAATACCCCGCCAATCCCCGGCCGCCCCCCTGCCTGCTGCTCACCCCGCACCCCTTCAAGGGGCTGAGCGCTTCCCCCCACGTCGCTCTCAGCACCTGCCCAGGAGGGAACTTGTGAGGGTGCAAGGTGCATCTCTAACTAACGTCACATATCTAGCAAACCTTCGCGTCACATGTGAACGGTCAACAGTGTCAATGCACCCCCATACCGTACACAGTGCCCTCTGCATGGCATTGAGTTTCTCCATCTCTGGACATGGCGAAGTTGTGCCGTGCCCGTCCTATGGCCTCTGGGAAGCTGATACCCGGAGGACCTTGCCCATGCCTCAAGTCACCCCAGCAGTAACCGACAGTCGGCTAGCACACGGGGGTGTCATCGCCTCTGGCGTCGGCGTCCATTGGCGCCTGGTGGCGGCGGCGGGCTTGGCCGAGGCGGCGGCGGTAGGGGCGCGGGCGGCCTTGGCGACGGCGGTGGTCGGGGCAGGGGGGGTCTTGGAGGCGGTCGAGGGGGCCGGGGTGACGGTGGCCGTGGCGGGGACGGCGGCGGTAGGGGCGGAGGCGGCGGCGATGGGGGCGATGGTGACGGCGGTGGGGGCGGGGCCTCAGTCAGGACGAAGCTGGTAATGAAGCCTGCGGGGATGATATATACGACACACAAGCCGCACGTTAGCACCTGAGCGGGTACCTCCCTCAACTCCTTATAACCTACACCGTCAGCTCCACTACACGACCACCGTCTGGCTCCCGACCAGTACAAGAATGCACACGCGCTCACTCACCGGGGTGGCTTGGGTCGCAGTAGTCCCAGGCCCGGTTGCGTCCAATGGTGGCGTTGGACACCAGGCGCACGCCCCGCTCGGGAATCTCGATGCCCCACTGCACGGTGGCGCTACGTGTGTAGGTGGCGCACAGGTGGTAGGTGCCCAGGGGGGGCAGCTGCGGGGGGCGGGGCCGTGGAGAGAGCGGCTTGCTTGCACGACGCTCTTTGTTCCGGAGCGAGAGACAGGAAGGGCTGGGGGATACAAGGCCCCCGCGCGAGCCCAGGGTGGGTCTCCTCACTCAGCCCATGAGAAGCGTGGGCGTTGGCAGCAGATTACGAAGCATGACAGCGGAAAGCGCTTGGAGCCCTCTCCAGCGTCTCCAGTGCTGATGTGCCCCTTTGGAGCGCTCTTCTGAGCGCGTCTCCGCGACCCACACTCCAGGCTGCAACTCCACCCCGCACGCACCGCGAACTCAACCACCTCGGGCCCCGTGCGTGCGTTGGTGACGTTGGTGGTGAGCGCCCCGAAGTCACTGTCGAGGCACTGCATGCAGCCGGGGGTGTAGAAGTTGATGGTGGCGGCGGCCAGGGGCGGCTTCACCACAATGTCTGCGGGGCGAGGTGGGGGGCGGGTGTTGGGAGGGGGGGGGGGGGCGTGGGGGCGCGCAGGCCGGACCGGCGACTGGGCAGGGGAGGCGATGCAGCACGCAGCACGCAGCGCATGGTCATTCCAGTCGAGTTCACATTGCATTCTTGATACCCCATTGGCCGCCCATCAAGCTGGTGCTACCCCCGGCGGGTGCCGTGCCACTACAGCAATCGCTGTTCGATGGGCCGAGCAGCGGAGGCCAGGAAAGCTCGTTACGTGCCCCCCACACTCACCCACGTCTCCCGTGTAGTTGAAGAGCTCAATGTTCCAATCCACCCAGAAGGTGAGGTTGAGGGGCGCGGGGGGCGGGCTGGGGGGCGGCGGCGAGGGCGGCGAGGGCGGCGAGGGCGGCGATGGTGGCGGGGGTGGCAGCTCCGGCGGGTTGGGAGACGGCGGCGGCTGCAGGGGCGGAGGCGGAGGCGGTGGCGGCGGCGGCAGCTCCTGCGGGCTGGGAGACGGCGGCTGCGCAGGGCATGGGGAAGGCAAGGATGAAGATTAGCATAGGCCCTTGTGCTGTAGTAGCGTCTGCCAAGCTTGCAGTGAAGCGTCGAATATAATGGCAGGTCTTTGTGTTGCATGCTTACCATGGGCGCGGGGCTGGGCGGTCTGGGCTTCGGTAGAGGGGGCCGTGGGGGTGGGCGTTGGTTGGGTGGGGGCCGAGGCGGGCGCGGGCTTGGAGGCATCCTTGGGGCCGGGGGACTTGGGGGAGTGGGTGGCGGGCTCGGCGGCGGGTCTGGTGGAGGGCTTGGCGGGGGATCTGGGGGAGGGCTGGGTGGGGGGTCCGGAGGGGGGCTCGGCGGCGGGTCGGGTGGAGGGCTCGGCGGGGGGTCTGGGGGAGGGCTTGGTGGAGGGGTCGGCGGCGGGCTGGGCGGAGGGCTCGGCGGTGGCCTGGGCGGGGGCCTGGGTGGCGGTGGGGGACGAGGTGGGGGCCTGGGTGGAGGGCTCGGGGGAGGGCTCGGCAGTGGTGGTCTGGGAGGGGTGGCGGCCGTTCCAGGTGGGGACGGGGGAGGAGGGCGGGGGCCAGGAGTTGGGGGGCTGGGTGGCGGGTCCGGGGGCGGGCTGGGCGGAGGGTCCGGGGGAGGGCTGGGTGGGGGGCTCGGGGGTGGGCTCGGCAGCGGGCTTGGCGGCGGTGGGGGTCGAGGTGTAGGGCTTGGCGGCGGCCGAGGGGCAGGACTGGGCGGCGAGGGCCGCGGCGGTGTGGCCGCAGTCCCCGTGGGCGGTGGAGACATAGGCCGGGGGCTAGGCGGGGGAGGGCTGGGCGAAGGGGAGAGCCTGGGCGGGCTGGGTGGGGGTGGGTTCGGCGGAGGAGCTGGGGGCGAGAGCGGCGGAGCCGGGCTTGGGGGCGAGGGAGGACTCGGGGGCGAGGGCGGCCGGGGCGGAGGGGCTGGCGGTGAGGGTGGGGTGGGCGGCCGCGGGGGCGGGCTCGGCGGCGATCGAGGCGGTGGCTGCGGGGGAACACGCGCACAGGTACACCGCAGGCTCAAGTCATACGGAGCCAGACTCGAACATTGGGCCCCTGGGGGGGACCACGGGGCGCAGCCCTTTTCCTGCCTTCGGGCAGCCACCCTTGTCAGCTGCCGTCATGACGCGCATCGCGCTCACCCGGGGCTTGGGCGGCGGCCGCGGCGAGGGCGCTGGTGAGGGCGGCGGCAGGTCGGGAGGGCTGGACGGGTAGTCCGGAGGCTCGTCGTACTTGGGTAGGGCACCAACCACGCCCGTGCTGTACACGGGGTAGCCCGCCTCCACCAGCGTGGGCGCCTGCTCCTCCCCGATGTATACCCCCGAGCTCCAGACGGGGGCCAGGGTGGCCGTGGCGGTGAAGGAGTCCGCACCGCTGTAGGCCAGGAAGATACAGTCCGGGTCCTCCGAGTCCTGTGGGGGGAGGGCCAGGAGGAGGAAGGAGGGAGGAGGGCAGGGAAGCAATGGCGGGTGGGTGGGACAGCTGTGACGGGGGTGCTCACGGGCGAATGCTGCATGCTGCGCTGTCTCTTGGAGCATTGATCAGCGGCCTCATCGCAGGGTGAAATGCCAATTTTGCCGGAACCCGGGCGCCGCCGCACCGTGAGCCCGTCGCAGTCGTTGTCCAGCCCGTCGTCGCACAGCTCCGCCGCATTCTCCTGCGTGCGGTCGAACCGGCACACGTCCACCACCGCATGCGTGGCGTTGGTGGCGTTGACGCGAAGGCGCATGTGGCCCTGCGTCTCGTCGGGGAAGGGTGACTCGTAGGCCCAGTAGCCGTTGAACTGCTGCGCCCACCAGTCAAGTACCGTGGGCCACAGCACGCCCGGCGGGCGCAGCATGGCGCGCAGCAGCGTCCAGTCCGACGTGGCGGCCCGGCCGTTGGCGGTTTCGTTGGATTCGTGGATCCAGACCGCCCTGTCGTACAGCGGGTACTCGCCCCACGTGTCCAGCTCGCGCAGCATCTGTCCGTCGTAGCCCGGCCAGGCCTGGCCCGCCCTGTACGACACGTAGATGGCGCGCTCCAAGCCACCCCGCGTCTTTTGGTCCCTAGAAAGGCCGCCCTGGTCCACGATGATGCGCCTGCGCCAAGAAGAGGAAACCAAGCTTAGTTGGCAGCAATGGACAACATGGAGCTCGAGGGCTCGGGGCGGGACACGGGCACTACCGGCAGGAGACTTGACGTGTGTTCCACTTTGCCTATGCTGATAGATGCTGGCCACACACAGCTCTTGAATCCTGGAAGAGCCGTCGCACGGCGCGCGGGTGACTCACAGCATGTTGTCCGCCCGCGAGTGCATGGACGGCAGTACGTATCGGTCGTACCGCCCCAGCCCCACGCTCCGGAGCGTCATGTTTAGCTTGACGGGGGTGGACCAGCCCGCTTTGTACGCCTGCGCAGGCGGCACACAGGCAGGCGTCGGCACGGACCAGGCAGGTGGATGGAGGCAAGCTCCATGCACGGCGCTGCCGCTGGAGCAGAGAGGATTGAGTGAGTGAGATACATCAAACGTGCCATATTGGCACCTCGGCACAGACCCCCGAGGAGAGGTGTGGAGACCAGGTGGCCGTGCCCCGTGCTCCCCGCAGCGCAGATGCTTGCCAGTGACTGCGGTTCGCGAGCAGCCCCACAGCTGCAGCGCTGAACCCTCTGAAAACGTTATAGAACATTTCAGACGGAGCTTCGCGGCCTCACGTTGGGCGCATTGTAGCACATGATGCCCCCGCCAGACCCCATGGTGTCGGATGGGTCCAGGTAGTTGTCACTGACCGCCCAGGAGTCGATGGCGCTGCGGGCGGGCGGCGGGGTGCATGTAAGGGCAGGCTCAGGTAAGGGGGGGCTATATTGTCCGGCCCTGCCCCGCCACGCGTCGTGGCAAATGCCTATGCAACAAAGAGACCCCGGGGCCCGGTGAATTCCATGGAGGACTGGGAAGACTGCAAGGTTAAGTGCAGCACGGTACAATCCGGCACTGACCCGCCACACGTTTGCAACAGGCCATGAGAACAGGTGCCCCACCCCGCCGCGGTGCTCACTCCGTGCGTGTGGCATGCGTCACTCCCATGTTGTGCCTGGGGCCAGGTGGGAATGGAAGGAAGGTTAGTGAGCGGGGTTACCATTCGCTTATGGGGTGGTCGTCAGGGGTCGAGCCTGAAGCGGAGGCCGCCGTGCTGGGCGGCCCCGTGGCCCCGGCGCGGGCCGTCGGGGCTGGGCCCCCCAAGTGCACCCTTCCTAGAGGGCCCCTCCAAGCGGCCCAGGCCTCAGGCTCGGCTGAGCTGCCACCTGGCCCCCCAGCACGCTGCACGAGCGCACAGCTCCCGGCTCGCTCACCCCTGCGCAGTCGGGAAAGGGGGAGTCCAGTCAGTTCAACGACAGGACAGGACAGGACTTCGTTCGCAACAACACACGCCGCCTCCAACGTTTCTCCGTCCTTTCATCCATCTACCCTCATCTTTCTACTCGGGGCCCGTTTCTCGCTCGACACCGCGCACTCACCCACTCATGAAAGACCCTGCACACACGGGCAACACGTAGCGGGAAGAAGCGAAGGATAAGGTCAGCTCATGCTGGGTTGGGCGCCATTCCTACTACCGCACTTGGGCAGAGGTATTACCAGCTAGCTTATGAGCTTGCATGTCCCAGCTCAGCCCCTCCTCCCAACCCCCAGTTCATGCTCACAATGCGAAGTCGGGTCGCGCCTCAGAGGGCGAGGGATAGTAGTAGGACTGGCACGGCAGCACGGCGTCATCGCAGCCAACGTTGCCGTACCCCAGGAGGCCGTTGCTGCACTCCGTAGGCAGTACGAGCAGTAACCGCCGGATCCTGCTGTACTGCGCCCACGTGGCAGGGTCGTTCTGTGGGACACGGGGAGATGGGGGAGTGTGAGTACCGGTCGTGTGGCCGTGTCCTTGGAACGGCTTCCTAGCGGGGCTGGGTGAGGGGGACCCTATGCTTTCTCATCCACCCAAACCCAACCAATCACCCTTCCGAGACACCTGGGCAGCGAAACCCTTCCCATGCGCACCTGCTGCAGGTGCAGCTGCGCAGCGTACACCATGGCCGCACGTACGGCATCGTTGCAAGGGTCAACCGTCAGGTCGTACGCGAATCGCGTGTCCTTGCTTGTGTTGGTGCACTGCAGGGACCACATTTGAGCATTGATTTACCGGCAATACGCTGCGCAATTGTGGGTGCACTGGTAACCCGGCCCAGCCCCACTGCTGTGACTTCCCACCCCACTCACTGGCAGGGTGATGGGCCCGTAGAACTTGACCGTTGCGTTGTCGTTTGGGATCTGCAGCTTGCCGTACGAGCACGCCTGCGAGCATGGTAGGTGATGGTCCACATGGTACGTGGCCACGCCCCTCAGTACAGCTTTGTCGAGAACGGTGCCCAAGGTCCGCAGGGCTGGTTCCATCCCGTGGATGCGCAACCCCTTGCACCCGCTCACGTGGGTCATGTACTGCAGGGTTGACCCCGGCGTGTTCGCCGCCTGCCCCGGGGTAATGAAGGCGGCCTGCGTGGGGCGTGGCGGAAAGGTACCGGTAGTGAGCCAAAAGCAACAGCCCTTTAGCTATCTGCACTTGGGAACACGCGAGGCCATTGCACGCAGTCGCGCATCAGCGGAAGCCAGGGGGCCGCCAAGCCAGCCTGGGAGCCTCTCCGGCCGCTGCCCCGGACCCCACCCTGAAGGTGTCGTAGGTCCAGGCGGTGGGGGTGAGGCAGCTGGAGCGGAACCAGAAGGCCATCATGGATATGTTCAGGTTGCGGCCTGGGGGGGGGGGGCGGGGGGGGGGGCAACAGCAGGCGCCGGGACGGACTCGGCTCTTACTCCAGTGTGTGTTTTGCCCGCACCCCCGTCCCAACATCAGTCTCTGGAGTCTGAACTCAGTCGTGGGTGTCAGCGCCCGCGCCTTGGCGGCGGCTGGTGGCGCTGCCACGCACCGTGCTCTCCCGCCTGCCCCCCCCCCGCCCCGCCCCCGCTTCGGCGCACCCGTGTACATGAGGTCCTGTTCGGCGGACGACGGCACGGAGGGCAGGAGGGTGGGGCCAACTTATGTCAGGGAGCGTCAAGTGGGTCATCACACAATGTCTGTCTGAGCACGGGCCCCGCCGTGCGGCCCACGCCTCCACCACCCCTCCAACCCCATCCGCACGCCAGCCCCACTCGCCCCTCCCCGCACCCGCCTTGGCCGACCCCGGTGTGACGCTCCCCAGCGGCCCCGCCAGCACCGCCGTGAAGCGGTTGAGCGTGGCCAGCAGCCCCGAGCCCGCCAGCGACCCAAGGGTCTGCGCCGTGCCATTCACGTCCTGCAGCATGCGCCGCAGCCGCCGCTGCTCCGAGCTGAGGACGCGGCGGGAGGAGCGGCGGTGCGCGCCTTCCGGCCCCGGAGAGCCCGCCGGGGAGTTGGGGGTCGGCGGCGGGAAAGCCTCATCGCTGCCTGTTGGGGGTTGGGGACACGGGACGGGCGTGAGGCGGGTGTGGGGCTTGTCCGCACAGTCCTGGCGTCACGGCCCTCCCAGGGCCGTCCCCTTGCCTATTCCTCGGCCCCTCCTCCCACGACCACCTCCGCCCTCTGCCCTGCCCCCTCCGCCGTCCCCCACGCGCCCCCATCCCCACCCGGCCCCCACCCGGCGTCAGCCCCAGCTCCTCCGCCACATCGGGCGGCACCAGGAAGGTGACGGGCGTGTTGGCCAGCTTGTCACCCGTGGTCAGGTACCGGCCCTCGTCGCCAAAGTCCACCTGGACGGACCCCCGGACAAGCCGAGGCGCAAGAATTGGTGAGATTCCAGCAAAGTGCTCCCTGTGCACTTCTGCCCTCAGGCCTCAGTCAGTCCACTGCACTGTGTCCTCGCTTTCAACACATCACCGCAGACCGCATGCGTCCGTGGCTGCGTCCGCTTGGCCCGCGCCCGATCCTGCGCCAAGCCAACCCTGCCGCACGCCGCTTCCACCGCACGCTGTGCCCAGATCCGTCCGTGCCGTGCACGTGCCGTACAGGTGCCGCACCGCACCTTTGTGGCCGCCTGCTGCGTGCCGTTGACCAGCTCCACCAGGCGGATGTCCACGATGGGGTCGGGCAGGCGGAAGGAGGGCCGCGGGCCGTCGCGCGGCGGCGCTGGCGGCTTGCGCGCCAGGGTCCCGTTGCGGTAGAGCGGGCGGCGGTGCCGGTACTGCGCCTGGGGGTGGCCCTCCATGCGGTTGATGACCCCTGGGTCCCGAGGGCAGGTTTGGGGGCGGGGGGTATGAGTGACGGATGCTGCGTACCCGCCTGGGTGTGTCAGGGGCTCCCAGCAGAGCATGAGCGAAAACGCAATGGTGTCGGTGGGGAGGGAAGGAGGATGCCAGGAAAGCTCCGGCGTCTCGGGACGCACCGGTGAGGTTAAGGGTGATGGGCACGGCGGCCGGCGGGGGCGGCGGGGCGCGGCTGCGCGGGGGTGGCCGCCTGCGGGGCGGGGGCTGCCGCTGCCCCCGCGGCCACGCCCCGTCGTAGCGCTTCAGGGCCAGATCTGAGTCGTCGGGGAACTTGACTTTGGGCGCTTTGGGGCCCGCATCAACTGCGTTGTGGGGATCGAGGTGTTCAAACATGGGGCGTTGAAGTCCCATGTGATGGGATGGATGGGTGAGGGAAGGGGCGTCAAGGGGTGGGTGGGGGTCGGGCGGAGCAGGGCGGGAGTGATGGGCGGCTCCGCGGCTTCGGAAGCTGGAGAGCCGCTAAGGCCTAGACGCGCACCCTGCTGCCGTTTGGCCCCATGTCGTTGCGAGCGAGCACCACACAGCCCAGGGACACGCATTGGGACACACATGCGCGAAGAGGTCCACCTGTGACACGCGTTCTACGCGAAACCACGAGAACGCATACCCTTAGACCTCTACACACCTGGCACGAGAGCGACAATGGCGAACACGAGTAGCGTCCACCGTGCCATGCCCGAGAGCCTTCCTCTCCTGCCCGTTTAGGGCAGCGACACGATGTGCGATGCAATGTGCACCAGTTTCAGACCATCACCGGGCGGTCTGGCGGCAATTTGCAGTTCGGCAGTGGTGGGCGGACTCGGGCTGCATCGCCTCGCCCTAGCTAGAGCTTTGTTGTCTTCATGAGGTATGAGACAATTCTCGATTAAGGAAAAGCGACGATGGGAGGTGCGGGGCTCAGTTGGCTCGCAGCGCGAAAGGAGTGAGCCTTTGCAGACCCGTGTGCAGCTTGTGTTCCAGTAGCTGTCAAGCTGAACGCGCTGTGTACTTAACATGCATCATAGTGGGCGTGCGTGTCGTCGGAGGCGGTACAATTGCATGATCACTGAGTCGGGGTCGGGGGCCCACCGAACTCTGCCCGAATTTTGCTGGAGCTGAACTTCGTGTGCCCCTTCCACCGAGTTAATTCCAATATTGCTCAAGCAGTGGGCTGGTTGCACGGCCGAGCCGCAGGCACGAACCCGGAATCCCGGATCCTGAAAGGTCAGCGAGCTTCATTCTCCCCCGCACAGCACAGAGTAGAGTCTTAGTCTCAGGGGATTCAGCTCCTGCAATGGCTTTGACCTGCAGGGCACGTCACCTCCAGTGCCCTCCTCCCTGCGACTTGAGGAGGTCATGCACGGAGCCCTACCCACTCGTCGATGAGTCCCTGCCCACCCGTGCCTCCCCTTCCCCGCCACCTTCCGCGTCAATCCCAACGTGTCCCTGCCGTCAGTCTGTCGGTGTAATGCCCTTGATTATGCATACACCGCCACTATTCCTTGCGCTTAAACCCTCAGAATTCAAACGGTTACATCCGCACTTAGCAATACACCAGTCACATCCGTCAAGCAGAATTGTCCCCTGTGCTTGTACCTGCCCGTGGGCGCAGGGAACCCGCACAACCGTCTGTTTCCCTGGTCATCCCAATCCAGTAATTGCCAGCACACGCTTATTGGCCTCCCAAAAGCTCCGAACCAGGCGGCCATCACATGCCACCTCGATGCATGAAGGTGCAAATGAAAGAAGAAAGCCGTGCATTGCATGATGACATCTGGCCTAGCCGAGCGTGCGAGTTGGATAAACGCCTGTAGCATCTGTCTGTCACAATGCTTGTGCTTCCTTGGGGCATGCAGGGGTGCATCTCAGCTGCGTACTACCTACCAACCTCGTGCGTTGGCAGCTCCGGTGGCGGGGGCTACAGGCAGGCTGGGGAGCCGCATGGCCCTTGCAACCCCGGCCTCCATGGTGTCATGACCATGCCTAGGGCGCGCCCAAACGGGCGGAGCCACTGCTGCTCCCCAGCCTGCGGTGACGTGCTGCGGGCGGGGGTCCGGCGGCGGGAAGATCATACCGCAGTACGAACCCTGGGGGGTGGCGGGTCGCAGTGCCGGGGTTTACATTAAGGGGAGAGGGGAGAGGGGAAGGTAAGCATGGAACACGGCCGGCCACAACACACGTGCGGCGAAGGACGGGGCGGTCTGGGTGCACAGGGCGAGGCGGGTGCTGCTGACCTGCGTGCGTCTCGTTGCAGTAGCCGTAGTCCTGGTTGGGCTGGATGGTGGCGCTGCGGTTGGCGTTGACGCCCAGTGCCGGGGCGACCACACCGGCTGTCACCTGGACGCTGCTGGGGGCCACCGCACAGACCAGGTAGGTGCCGGGGGTGGGGCGCTGCGGGGGTGTGGGGGATTGAGGGACGGCAGACGTGTCGGCAAGAGAGCGCCTGCACGGCCGAGGACAAGAGCGCGACCCCACCGAAGTCTCGCCAAACCCCACGGTTGCCTCGAGATAACCTCAGCCCTACCTGCTGCCCCACAACCCGTACCCGTACCCGTACCCGCAACCGCACGCCCCTCCACCCTCCACCCTGGCCGCCCGGCACCACCCCTTGCGCCCACCTCGAACGCTACCACCTCGGGCCCCGCGGGGCCGCTGGCGCTGGTGCTGACCAGCCAGCCGTACCCCCCCTCGGCGCAGCTGGGGCAGCCGGGGGTGGGCAGCGCCACGGCCTGAGAGGCGCCCGGCGCCTGAGCCACCACGTCTGGGGAGGACAGGGAGCCGGGGCCGTTGGGGGAACAGCAGCGGCAGCGAGGGGTGGTGTCAGAGAGGTACCGGTGCGAGGGGGCAGGCTGGGAGTGTGAGAGTCAGGAGCTGTTGCGGTCCGTGGGGTGGTGCGAGGGCGCAGGTGTCTCCTTACTCCCAAGTCGTGTAAGAGTGACGCTTCTCCCTCCCCTGGCACCCACCGACATCGACGGAAGTGGTCCAGTCCAGCCAAAACGTGAGGTATGAGGCTGCAGGGGCCGGGGGCTGAGACACTTCTTGGGGAGGTGCAGGGGACTGCGGGGTACTGGGTGGAATAGTGGGAGTTGAGGGCCTGGGAGGTGACGGACTTGGGTGCTTTGGCGGCGGCCGCGGGGGGCTCGGTGGGGAGGGTGGTCTGGGCGGCGGCCGCGGTGGGGAGGGGGGTTTGGGCGGGCGGCTAGGGGAGGGCGGTCGCGGCGGGGGCCGGGGCGGGGGACTGGGCCTGGGGCTTGGGGGCCGGCTCGGGGGCAGACCCGGTGGGGATGCGGGTGGCGCCTCGGGTGGTAGCAGCGGTGGCAGGCTTGGCGGGGGCGACTGGGGCGGCTCAGGATGAGGGCTTGGGGGCACACTTGGGAAGGGGCTTGGGGGGAGGTCGGGTGGGGGCGCGGGTGGTACTTCAGGTGGGGGGCTTGGCGGAAGGGCCGGAGGAGACAGCGGTGGAAGCTCTGGCGGCGGGCTAGGTGGCGGGAACTGTGGTGACGGGCTGGGCGGTGGGGGGCCAGGGGGGAGCGGGGGCGGCAGTGGAGGAGGGCTCGGCGGTTTGGGCGGCAACGGCGGCGGCCTGGGTGGTGGGCTCGGCGGCTTGGGTGGGCTGGGGGGGTCGCGGCGAGGGCGGTTTGGGCGGTGGGCTGGGGGGCTTAAGCGGGCTGGGTGGGGGCCGAGGTGGAGGGCTCGGCTTTGGGCTGGGCGGGGGACTGGGAGGGCTGGGTAGGGGAGGGCTGGGCTCGGGGCTCGGGGGCTCGGGTGAAGGGGGAGGGACGTCAGGCAAAAATGGCGGGGGGCTAGGTGGGGGGCTTGGGTCGGGGCTGGGCGGTGGGTTTGGAGGACTGGGATAGGGCGGGCTGGGCTCAGGGCTTGGAGGGTCGGGCGATGGCGGAGGGGCCTCCGGTGGGACAGGCGGGGGCCTTGGGGGGGGGCTTGGGGGCTGAGGAGGCGGCTGGGGAGGCGGCTGGGGAGGTCTAGGCACAGGGCTCGGGGGCTTGGGAGGGCTGGGGGGTCGCGGCGAGGGAGGTTTGGGTGGTGGGCTGGGTGGGGGCCTGGGCGGCAGGCTCGGGGGTCGCGGCGAGGGAGGTTTGGGTGGTGGGCTGGGTGGGGGCCTGGGCGGAGGGCTCGGTTTTGGGCTGGGCGGGGGGCTGGGAGGGCTGGGCAGAGGAGGACTGGGCTCGGGGCTCGGGGGCTCGGGTGATGGAGGGACGTCAGGCGGGAACGGCGGGGGACTAGGTGGGGGGCTTGGGTCGGGGCTGGGCGGTGGGTTTGGAGGACTGGGATAGGGCGGGCTGGGTTCAGGGCTTGGAGGTTCGGGTGATGGGGGAGGGTTCAGGGGCAGTCCAGGCGGGGGGCTGGGCGGGGGACTGGGGGGCTGGGGAGGCGGCAGTGGAGGTCCAGGCGGGGGTCGAGGCTCAGGGCTCGGGGGCTTGGGAGGGCTGGGGGGTCGCGGGGAAGGCGGTTTGGGCAGTGGGCTGGGGGGCTTGGGCGGGCTGGGTGGGGGCCTGGGCGGAGGGCTCGGTTTGGGGCTGGGCGGGGGACTGGGAGAGGGCGGGCTCGGTTCAGGGTTTGGAGGGTCGGGCGATGGGGGAGGGGCCTCCGGCGACACAGGCGGCGGGCTGGGAGGCCCGCTTGGGGGCTGAGGCGGAGTGAGAGGAGGTCTGGGTGGCGGGTTAGGCGGTGGATTGGGGGGCCTAGGCAGGCGCGGCGGCGGCCTGGGCGGAGGGCTCGGCCTGGGGCTGGGCGGAGGCCGTGGTGGAGTCGGAGAGGGAGGGGTGGGGGCAGGACTGGGCGGCGGGGGGCGGCAATGGCGGGTCGGGCAACGGCGGCTGGGGGCTGGGCGGGAGCTCCGGGGGAGGATTGGGCAGGGGCTGTTGGGGTGGTGGCGGTGGCGGCGGTGCGGGGGGTAGCCCAGTCAGCGGGGGCGACGGAGGTGGGGACGGGGGCCGGGGCAAGGGGGGTGGGGAGCGCGGAGGTCGGGGCGGCGGCCGGGGGTTGGGGGGCGGCCGGGGTCTTGGCGGCGGCGGGGAGGGCACGGTCGGTGGCAGAGCCGGAGGCTCGGGGCTGGGCGGCACAGGGGCATCTGGGGGCAGGTCCACGAGGGCGGGGGCGAAGGGCGGCATGCCCTCGCCTGCGGCGGCGCAGCCTGGGTCATCCATGTCCTGCGAAGGCACGGTGGCAACGGAGTCAGAGGACCATTGAGCGCTTGAAACAGCGAATAGGGATGGCCACGAAGGACGGAGCCAGGGGGCCACAGCGCGCTGAAGATGTGGGGCCGGGGGATCCAGAGAGGGATCCAGATTCCACCTCCCAAGCAGCCCACAGCCGGAACTGCGCGAAGTCAACGCGAGCCAGCCCCGCCCTGTCCTGCCGCCTGCCAGCACCTCACCGTGCGGCCGTCGCAGTCGTCGTCCAGGCCGTTGGCGCACAGCCCCGCGCCGACCTCGGAGGGCACCGCGAAGCGGCACAGCTTCACCAGCGCCTCCTCCGCCCCCGCGGGTCCCTGCCGCGCAGCGAAGCGCACGCGCAGGTGGCCGCCGGTGGCGGCGGGGTCAGCCGAGTAGTAAGTCCAGCGGCTGCGGAGGGGTG
Source organism: Edaphochlamys debaryana (assembly GCA_016858145.1). Taxonomy (NCBI): domain Eukaryota; kingdom Viridiplantae; phylum Chlorophyta; class Chlorophyceae; order Chlamydomonadales; genus Edaphochlamys; species Edaphochlamys debaryana. Next base: position 245,458 of record JAEHOE010000031.1, on the reverse strand, counting down.
GTGGGTGCAGGAGGAGGAGGCGAGGGAGCTGGTCAAAGGGAGGCGCGTGGCCAAACCGCGTGAGCAATGCCCAGCGTTGAGCCCTGTTGAGCGCAGCGGCGCTGCGAGTACGGCAGCGTGTGGGACTCAGGACCTGAAAGGCCGACGCCGGTCGTACCTGCCGTACTGCGCCCACCAGTCCGTGATCAGGGGGTTGCTGCCGGGAACGTCCAGCATCGCCAGTAGCAGGGTGTAGTCTGTCATGGCAGCTCGGCCGTTGAGCACCTCGAGGGACTCGTGGACCCACAGCTTGCGGTCAATGATCGTCTGCGTGCCGTACGGGTCAAGCACGGAGAGCAGGTACGCGTCGGCGCCTGGGTATGGCAGGCCGACCCTGTACGTCAGGTAGATCGCCTTCTCTAGTCCGGCCAGCTGCTGGGCGGGATCCAGATCCGATTGGTCCACCACCACGCGACTGGGGGGAGGGTAGCGGCAGGGTAGGGATGAATAAATGAGGGGGGTGACGGGGTCAGCAGAGCGGTCAGAGGCTTCGAGAGACGCCATGGAGCTCAGGCTGGCATCTTGGGAGGGAGGCGAGGGTCGCGCGGCGCTCAGCACGAGCTTCTGGGGATGGGGGACTCAAGCAAGCAGGACGTGCCGGGACCGCGACCCACATGACGCTGTCTGTAGAGGCGGACGTGGCCGGCAGCGTGAGGTTGGTCCAGGTGCCCAGCGGCAGGGAGGCTAGGGAGAGGCCCAGGGGGTCGGCCCAGCCCGCCTTGTAGGCCTGCGGTGACGCAGCGGGAGGGGGGGGGGTATATGTACATCGGGAGAAAGAAAGGTCGTAAGGAGGGTGTGAGCCGGGGATCTGTGCCTGGAAGTCCAGGGAGGGCAAGGGGAGAGCGCGTGAGCTGCGGGGGTCGAAGGCCCCAGGTGCCGATAGCTTACGTTGGGGCCGTTCAAGCAGGTGAAGGGGCCGCCGCCGCCCATGACGTCAGACATGTCGCTGTACACGTCGACCACCGTACGGTTGGTGGCCGAGCTGCCGTACGCAAGAGCGCAAAGGGAGATGGGACCTGGTCACAGGAAGCTTGGCGGGCCCAGCGCAGCACGCATGCGCTCCCAGGCAACAGGGACATTCCCAAGTCCCAACCATGGGCACTTACACACTGGCTGCTGCGTGCATGAGGCCGAGGTTATGGCCCTGTCAAGACACGTGGAAACCACCGTGCACACCGGGCACCGGGCAGTCACGTGAGTTCTGGAAGCAGCACCGCCTTGCCAGCGGCCCTCGGGCCAAAGGTCCCTTGCGGCGCTCACCCACTCGTGGAAGAGGATGCCCAGGTCGGGGCGCGTGCTGGCGGGCTCCTGGTAGAGCCAGGTGACGCAGGGCAGGCCGTCGGCCGGGCAGCCCACCTGGCCCATGCCCACCGTTCCGTCGGGGCACAGGGCTGGCAGGACCTGAGGACCGGAGGAGCGATGCGTCGGGACAGGGCCCCAGCGGGGGTTGAGTTCGTGGCGCGGAGGTGGGGTGACCGGTGGTGCCACGCCCGGTGTGCCCAGCTTCGCTCGTAGTGCGGGCGGCACACGCACCAGGACCAGACGACGGAAGGAGGCGTAGGCGGCGTAGGTCGCGGGGTCAGACTGTAGGCAGAAAGTGGAGGTGTTGCGGGCAGAAAGGTTGGGTCAGGTCGTACACCTCACTTCTTTGCGCCTAGATAGCTGGCACGTTTCTTCGTACGCAGGACCCTTCCACCCCTCACCACCCCCGCCACCTCACCGCCTGCAGGTACGCCACCGCTGCATCGTACATGGCACCCCGGGCGTTCTCTGAGCAGGGGTCGGCCGTGAGGTCGTAGGGGTAGGTGGTGCTGGGGGCGGTGCACTGGGGAGCCACGGGAAGAAGCATGAAGGCAGGAGGGAGCTGAGGCTTAAGTTGGGGCTGCTAGCTAGGCACACGCACACGGGCTTAAGGCCCGAGGCCCTAATGGGTGGATGCATGCAGCCATGCAGCTCGGTTGGGCGGCCCGCAGCCCGGCGCCGCTCACCGCCAGGCTGACGGGGCCGTAGAAGCGCACCGAGGGGCTGTCCTGCAGCTGCATGCGGCCGTGGGAGCAGGCCTGCGGGGGGCGGGTCGGGCGGAACGCAGGTATCTTCATGGCGCGTGTCGTGCGGGAAGGCTACTGGAGACAATGACAGACGCGAAGGCATGTCGTACGGTATGCTGCCGTACGCACGTGCAGGTAGTACTGTAGCGTGTCGTTGCGGGTGGAGGGGGGTGCGCCGGGGGTCACGAAGGCCTCCTGCGAGCGGGCAAGGCACGGGATCACAGGGCGAGTTACATCGCGACGATCCGCCCAAGCCCTGGGGTCTGCAAAGCTCAGCACGGAGGCCGGGCCAGGCCCGACCCCCTCCCCTGAGCCCTGTTGCCCACCCTGAGGCTCTGCAGGGTCATGGCGGTGGGCGCCAGGCAGGGCGGCTGGAAGAAGACGGCCAGCGAGGTCAGCGAGGCTGCAGCGGGGGAATGAGGCGGGGTGAGGTCAGAGAAGTGAAGAAGAGGTCGGACATGCGAGGGAGGTCAGGGACGTCCGCGAGGGAGCGGCACGCAGCAAGGCCGCCAAGACCCGAGCTGGCAGCAGGGTTCGTAGCACCAAGGGCTGTCCCCGGCGTCCGGGGGGGTCAGGGGACACGGGGCAGGGCGCAGCGGACCTCGCAGCGGGGCGCAACACACCAGGGCCGGCCCAGGGCCTCACCGTTGATGGGGAGTGTCTGCCCGTGCACCACAGCGGATGTGGCGAAAGGGCGGGGGGCGAGGAGCGGTCAGCATTGCTCATGGCATCGTGTCAACAAGGAGCATGTCAGAGAAATCAGAGCCTTAAGCCCCTCACCTGCGCTCTGCGTCGGTGCTGCAGGGACCACGCCCCCGGGCTCCCAACGGCGGGCGGCTGCGGGTTCGTGCTGGGGGACTGGCCTGGCGGCGGAGACGCCCTGTTCTGGCCTGGAGCTTGCCCCTGGCCCTGCCCCTGCCCCTGGCCCTGGCCATTCCCTCTCCCGGGCGGGTTCCGGCGGAGGCCGTTCAGGGGCCCCAGCACCTCCAAGCCGTAAAGCACCAATGGGCTGCGGGGTGTGTGGTTGGTTTCCGCACAAGAACAAGTCAGACAGCGACAAGAAAAAGCCATGACGATCAGGAATGGTTTTAGCAAGGAGCCTGCAGCTATGCGGGTTGCGCCCCTTCCCTTACGTGGAGCGAGTGTTGTTCAGCGCCAGGATGCGCTGCTTGAGCGTGCGGGGGTCGTTGGGGCGGGGCGGCGGGCGGTCCCTGTCGCTGCCCCCACCCTGGCCGCCGCCGCTGTTGCCTGCGGCCGCCGCAGTCTGCCGTCAGTTGAGCCGCACAAACTGTCTCGGCCGACACTTTGTTCGCCCAAACTACGGTACCCATCTCCACTGTGCCCAACACCGCATGTTTCTCATCTCGACACATCCGTGCACCGTTCCACCCACGCACCCGCCCATCCGCGAACCTACCCGGCGGCGGCACGTCCAGGGCGTCCAGGTCCGCGGCGCTCAGCAGGTACGTGACCGCCACACCGGACACGGAGTCGCCCGTGACCAGGCGGCCGCGCGCCCCGCCCAGGTCAACCTCCGTCCCCACCTGCTTGCGGGAGGGGGGGCGCGCGACAGGAGCAGTTGAACATCAGAGCTCGAGGCGCGGATCCGAGCGGCCAGCAATGTGCCCGGATTTGTAGCTCTTCCCATGCGCTGACCACATGACCCCAGCAGGTCCAACAATCTTCAAACAGCAGGAGGCATGACTCTACCCACCGTGTGTGTAGCATTCAGCCTCTGCTCCACCCGGTAGAGGAACACGGCCCGGGGGCTGCTGAAGGGGGGCGGGGGGGGCGCAGGCGGCAGGGGCGGGCGCCCGCGGCCGGGCCCCGTCGCTTGCTGCGGCCAGAGCTGGCGCCAGGCGGTGAGGTTGGGGTGCACGTCAATTACCCGCAGCTGGCCTGGGCGGGGATAAGGGACGGCAGGAAAGGGAGGGGGGGTTTGGATGAGGCAGGGGCGCGCTGTGCGACGGAAGGCTTGGGAACGTTCTACATTCATAGCCCTGGCTATCCGTCAGTCGGCAAGCCCAGGCAACCCCTACCTTTACCCTCCCCGCTAGCCGTCTCCAGGCAACGCTGGGCCTAGCTCTCGTGCGCCAGGGAGCGGCCCCTTCACCCCCTTGTCTGGCCCCACCCGAGATGTTGAGGTTGATGGCGACCAGCTCAAGCGGGGGCGGCGGCTGGGGTGGCGTGGAGTCCGGTGGGGCCCCAGGCGGAGATGGCGGCTGCCGTATCCCGCCCGGCTGCTTTGAGGGTGGCCGGGGAGGTGGGCTGGTGCGGGCGGGCTGTATGGGCTGCTGGGGTTGCTCGGAAGGCAGGCCCGGTGGGTGCGGGGGAGACGCTGCAGGGGGTGCGGGGGGGTGGTCCCCGCAGGGCACGGCGGGGTGGCGCAGCTCCACGCGCAAGGAGCCTGCGAGGAACCACCAAAAGGAGGGGGACTGGCGTCTACGGACTGATTGCTCTGACACGGGAATATGACACGGGAATGGTTGTTGCATGTTCTTGTAGCCAAGTAAAGTATATTATGTGTGCCCAGAAGCAGCCAGGCGGCAGGAACTGGAGCGTGGAGGACATGTGTTCCCAACATCCCGAGTGTCAAAGAACGAGGCGACTACGTATCCAGGCCAGACAACGTTCAGCGCAATTGCAGAGCCCCATCGCACTCACCAGTTGTGGAGAAACACAAGAACAAAGCGAGCAGTGAGAGCGCAACTTGCCCTCGGTGCCCTCCCAGCTTTCGCCCTGTCTTGCCTTTGCAGCCTGTGCGCATTGCAACATACGCTACGCAAGCTGGGGAACCCAGGGGCAGGGTTCGTGCACTACAGGTTCGCAGCTGTCGTTTTGCACTTCAGTTCCCTTGAACTTTAGCTCGCCTTCGTAACAGGTGCGGCCGCAGCATACTGAATCACGCGTGAATACGATGTATAATTATGCAGAACACCGCATCAAGGCCCGCGTGGTACTGTGAAGAAGTTCGGGGGTCGCCACCTTACAAACTGCGATCTCCGCTTTCATTGTCCTCTCCGACCCTCTCAATGTCGTCATAAGGATATCTATGCGCGTCCCTGCAGGCCCACACGGCTCCACAGCACCACCCGCCTCAACCGCCAGTCTGGGCCAGTCCGCCAACCTCTGCCACCTCGGCCTCTCCCCACCCGCCGGCACAGAAACCCCCCGTCGTCCAGCCGATCAACCCGCGGCGACAAAGCACCGCCCACAAGTTGATCTGTAGGGCCAGCAACTCCCTGTCACATGCTCCAGCAATCCTACAGCCGTCCTGCAGGGCGACCCTGTTCCCTCCCTCCACCGCCTCACATCCCTCCAAGCACGCCATTCGCCCTTGTTTGCCACCATTCTACCATTCACCCACCCCCCTTATAGAGCCGAAACCAGCATTGATCCCCCAAGCATTCTCTTTCTTACCCCCTATACGCGTTCTTGCCTGCCTCCTGCCTCTCCTCCCCCCCTTCCTCCCCCATGTTCCTTCCATTCCAGCGCCTCCACCCCACACACTCTCCGCCTCCTCCCCCTCCTTACGCCCTCTCCCCCGCCCTTCTCCCTCCAGCTGCGGCCGCGGTTCCGCTGGGCGGTTTCAACCGGGCCCACAGCCCCGCTCACCTCTTCGCGTCAAGCACCACCCTCCCCCCCCCCCCCACGACCCCCCCCACGACCCCCCCTAGGCCCACAGCGCCAGTACGCACATGGCCGCCGCCCCCAGCAGCAGCGCGCCGAAGTTGGCCGCACGCACCCAGGCGCCACGGCCGCGGCCGCCCTCCCCCGGCGAGGGCAGGCGCCCCAGGTCCTCGGCGATCAGCTGTGAGTTCGGAGTTTTGGGGGGCGGGAGCGGGGTCAAGGATGGCGCGGAAGAGCGTCGCATGCATTCGCCTGGAACCGCAACCGCTTTCCTCCCCTTCAGTTGCGTCCCAGTACCGCCTCCCCACCCACTCAGATGCGTCCAGTATCGCCCTACCTCCCCCCTCCCCTCTTCCCCTCCCCCCCACCTGCACCAGCGCCACGTACAGCAGCATGCCCCCCGCCACCCCGTTGAGGCCCCCCTGCACCGCCACCGCCAGGGGCGAGGCGGGGTCGTACGAGGCGGCGGCCGCCATGCCCACGGCGATGCCCAGGGGCGCGGTGAGCGAGTACACAACCACCATGGCCGCCCCCCGGGCGGGGGAGGAGCCGCCCTGCAGGATCACGGCGCCCAGGCCCAGGCCCTGGGGACGTGGGGAGGGAATTGAAGGGGTAGGGGGAAAGGAATGGGCGTTGGGGGTGGAGGGAGTGGACAGAAAGGTGGTGGCTGATCGACCTTGCCGGCCGGTTGAGGGCGTCGTTGCCCTGCATGATACGGTACTGCCCCGTGTGTGCCTCGCGCCTCAAAGGCCGCGGCACACCCACCTCGAGCCACTGGTGCGCTGCGATGGCGATGGTGAGGGCGCGGGCGGCCGCGGGGTCCCCCGTGATGACGCCTATGGACAGGCCGATGACCAGGCTGCGAAGGAGGGGGGGGGCGAAGGGCCCGGAAACGGGAAGGGATGAGACTCATAGTGCGGAGATGAGCTACAGAAGGGCCGAGGTGGAGCCCACGCCATCGCATTCGTTTGAAATCGATACCCCGCCGTCCCTTGCCTCAGCAGAACCCCTCTATCCTCCCCACAAGATGTGCCCGTCCACCCCGCCACATGCCCCCCCAGCACTTTCCCCTCCCCTCTCCTCCTTCCCCCTTCCCCCACCCCCACTCCCCCCCATACCTGTGCGCCACGCACCCCAGCTCCAGCATGATGGCAACCAGCCGCAGCCGCAGGCCCCCGCCCCCCGGCCCCGACCCGGCCGCATCGGGCGCCGCCAGCACTAGGGAGGGGGCGTTGCCGTGCGACACGCACACGTGCCGGTGCCCGCCCGAGGGCGCGGGGGCGGGGGCGCGAGCAGCGGCCCGAGCCGCACCGGCCCCGGCTGCGGGCGCTGAGGCCGAGCGCGCTGGCGCGCAGGGCGCGTGCGGGGCGTGCGGGGCATGGGATTGCCCCTCAGGATGCCCGGTATGTTCATGTCCTAGCGCCCCGTCGGCAGTGTGTTCGTGGGCGTGTTCGTGGCAGTGTTGGGTTGCGGGCTGGGGCGTGTGGCCGTGGTCGGAGGAGTGGCTGTGCCCCTCGTGGCCTCCCTGCTCCCCGTGTTGATCGTGTTGGTGCTGGTGATGTTCATGGTGGTGGTCCGCTGCGGGGTCGGACGGGCAGCCCTCGTGCGGGTGGGCGTGCAACACCACCACCGCATCAACCCCAGCGGCCCCGCGCTGCCCCTGCGGCGCATGCGGCGCATGAGCGGCGGCCTGGCCTCCGGCCGCCGCCAGCACCGCCTGCACCGGCGCCGCATGCTCCGCACCCCCCTCCAGCGCCTCCACGTGCCCATCCGCCTCCGGTGCGTCCAGCAGCAGCGGCCGGGACAGCTCGTCCTCCTCGGCCCCCACGTGGGCCCCGCCCTGCCGCCGCTCCGCCGCCGCCAGCCCGGGCGCCGCCAGGGTGGACCCCAGCGGCACCGCGGCCGAGGGCCACCAGGCCCAGGCCCAGCTGCCGCCGCAGCCCTTGCCGCAGCTGCACCCCAGCTTGGCGCCGCACGCTCCCGCCCCCGCGCCCGCCTCCACGTCCCCCTCCGCCCCGCCCCTCCGCCCCGCTGCCCCCGCGACCGAGCCGCCCGGGCTGGTCGGGGCCGAGGGGGAGGGCGTGGGCACTCCCTCCCACGGCGCGTGCAGCACGTGTGCAAGATGTTCCAACAGGACCATGAGTAAGGCGCCGCCCAGCACGCAAACGCCGCCCACGGGAAAGTCCGTGCCGGGCAGCTGGCCCAGCTCCTCCACAGCATCTGTGTTCCGAGGTTGGAGAGCAAGGCAGATTGGGGCGTCAGGAAGGCAGGCGCGGTGGAGCGGCCTCGTACGGCTGCTGGGTGCTCGAGCGCTTCCGTGTGTTCCGAGACAGAGGCCCGCTTTTGGGCCCGGGCCGAAACCCGGGCCCGGGCCGACCCGGCCAGCCGCTCACCCGGGATGATGTGCACCAGGGCCAGCGCCATGATGACGCCCGCGGAGAGGGAGCGGGCCAGCTGGGAGGCCAGGCCCTCGGGACGGCGGAAGGCCTGCGGGGCGGGGGAACGGGCGGGGTTACAACGGGATGCCGGCATGAGCCGTCGGGGAGAAGGTCGGCACAAGAGCGGGCAGGTTCTGCAGGTGACCGGTTGCGTTGAGTACAGGTTGCTGGTGCGGTGAGAGCTTCGCAAAGAGGTCGGGTACAGGCGCAGGCGCCACATGCGAAGGCGCCAACGGCACGCCAACGTGGTGGAGGTACCTTTACGCTTCTACCTTTATGAAGAGTGGTGGCAACCCGCCAAGGAGTCCCGCAAAGAGGATGATGAAAATAGCAGCGACGCGCCAAACGAATGTGTCGCCCTGCGCCGAGCGCCCCATCGCTGCAGCTTCTGGAGTCGTGTCCAGCAGCATCGCCATCTCCCCGGCGAGGCGCGTCCGCGCGGCACACGACTTGCGTCAGAGAGAATTTGGCGCGTGGGAGGTTGCGCCCTCGGGCCGTCGCGTGAATGAATTGGGCTCGTGTACCCGCCTGTGCGACCCTTGTGTGTCTGTATATGTGTCTTGGGCCAGGGGCGGGTAATTGACGGTGCGTGGTTCCATACAGGCGTCCATACAAGACGGTTGCTGTGGCGGTTGCAGCGGATTCGCGCGCTCCCCACGCCTTTCCCCTCCCCAGCCCTTTCCCCTTCCCAGCCCTCTCCCCTCACCTCCCCTTCACCTGTGCACCGTGGTCGTCGGAGGTGAGGGCAGCCGCCCAGCCCCTCAGAGGCCCAGGGGCAGCCGAAGCGCCCCAGCAGTGCCGGCAGCAGTGCCGCCAGCCGTGGGGGCAGCTGGGCCTGGAGCAGCGCCTGTAGCTGTGCCTGGTGCTGAGCCCGCAGCTGTGCCTGAAGCGCATCGGGTGGCAGGGGGCCTAGGACGGGGATCGGCTTGGAGTGCGCGTGTGTCATCTCCCCTACCCTACCCTCCCATGCCCCATGCCCCCCTCACCCGAATGGCACGCCCTCCGCTCCTCCCCCCCGCGCCCTCCCTCCCTCCCCCCCACCTGTGCGCCGCGCAGCCCAGCTCCAACATGATGGCAACCAGGCCTCTCAGGGCCCCAGTGCCAGCAGCCTCCTCCTACCCTCTTCCCCTCTTCCCCTCTTCTCCGCCAGGTCCATGCTCGTGCTTCCCCAGGCCGCTGAGGCAGCCGACTGACCCAGAGTCTGGGCGCATGATACGTCCCAGCTGCTCCTCCTGGCTGACTGCTTGCACACACCGTCACACACGCATGCCAGGCCCCCTAACCCCGTGCCGGCGTGCCCGGGCGGCTTTCCACATTCCCGGCCCCTGGGGGTTCTTGATCCTGTAGTCCGAACTCCTAGCTGCTCCTCATGCAGGGGGTAGTGTGGGGCATGGCGGGGGCAGCCGGGGCTGGCACCATCCGGCCATGTGCCTGTCGAAAGGCCTGGCCCCGCCGCAGCCGACCTGCCACTGCCAAGGGCGCTATGTCATCCATCGTCTAGCACTCCTTCACCCAGCGTGTCCGCGCGCCGCGCGCCGTACGCCGTACGCTCGGCCCATGGTTTGCGCGGGAACCGTAACCAGCGCGCACACCAGGCTGTTAATCGGCTGCCTGGCTTATTAGCGAGCGCCCAACTTCCAGTCGCGATCAAGAACCCGTACGCAAACGGGCGAAGCGCGGACACCACTTGAACTAGCATTTCGTGCACCGAGTCGCCCGCAAGCGGTCACCGACCTCTCCAACTTGTATTCATCAATATAGCATGACTGCATAGCGTGCCCCGCGACAGCTCGAGAGTCTTGACAGCCATCGCCATGGCAGGCTTGCCGGAGGCTGAGGCCGTGCGGGAGGTGGCTCGCTGCTGGCCTGGTCGAGAGTCACAGGTTCGTTGCTGCGATTGGCGAGGGCGCGTGGGCGTGCCCTTTCGTTCATGCCTGTGCCATTCGCCCTCAACAACGCGAGTGCTGCTCGCAGATTGCTGCCCTTCACGCGTGGCTCTCTGGGCGCGTGGCCTCTCATCTCGTGGTGCACGGTCCGCCTGGCACGGGCAAGACCGGGGTCGTGAGGTGCGCCGACAACCAGAGCTGGGCAGGGCGTGTGAAGTCGCCTGCGTGCCTTCGGTGCGGCCATCCACCCTTGTCCCCTACGCCCCACTCACCAAGCCTCCTAACGCTGTTGCATCCCACTGCAGGCACTGCCTTGAGGCGTGGGGTCGCCGCTTCGCCTACGTGCCCCTGGCCCAGGTGTGTTACGTATGGAGTGAGACACTGCAACCATCGGGCCAGGGCGACCATAGCGGCTGCACTGCCCCTGTGCCCCAACGCCTTCCCTCCAGCCCCAGCCCGCCTCTGCGCACCACACCCTCTTCACGCACACAGCTTACCCACACACCCGACACACGCGTGCAGGAGTACAAGCTGCGGCAGCTGTTTGCTTCGGTGCTTTCCGCGCTGTGGGGCTGCCCGCCCGCCTGCCTCAAGCGGCGCCGGGAGGGGGGCTGGGGGCCCACGGCGGGGGCGGACAGCTGGAACGAGTTCGCCGAGCAACTGGCAGGTGGGGCCCGGGCTCCCCGGGGTTTAGAGGTCGGATTGATTGCCTCCACTACAGATCACCTCTGCCTCGGCAGTGGCCATCAGACGGGCTGTGGTGCGGTCACGGGCGGTCGTTGAAGGACAGCCGTGGGGGAGGAAGGCTGTGGCCTCCGGCTTGACCGCCCCCTCCGTCCTGCCCCTGTGGCCCCGCAGCCGCCTGCCCCCCCTCGGCCCCCGCCTGCTCCGTGCTGGCGCTGGACGCCTTCCAGTGGGGGGCGCACCGCAACATGCTGCCGCAGCTGCTGGCGGCGGTCAAGGTGGGGGAGGGGAGGGAGGGGCGGTTGGGGGCTGGTGTAAGCACGGCATGGCAGCTGAGAGAGGCCCGGTTGACGCGTTCTGCTACCCACTCACCCACACACATACCCACCCCCCGGGTTCTCGGGCTTTTGGTTCCGCATCTAAGGCTGGCCGGCTCTCAGCCGCGCCCTGTTTCTCTGGCTTACACGAGCAGCCCTGAACATACCCACCCCCAGAGCCACCGCGCCAGCCTCGTAGTGGTGGTCATCACTAGCACCGCCCCGCAGGTGTGTGTGTGTGGAGGGGGGAACCGGGATGAGCAAGGGGATGGAGGAAGGGAAAGGGAACGGGACGCCTGAGCCGGTGCGTGGCCAAATGACGCGCGTCCGAAAGAGGCGCTTGTTGCACCCACCTCCATACCACTGCCGTTCCTCAGCCCCTCCAAGTGACACCCTTTCGCCTGCCCCCCCCCTCCAGGACGTGCGGTTCGGGCCCGGCGTGGGCGTGGGCCTGCCCCTGCTGCAGCCCCTGGCCTTCCCCGCGTACGACAGAGACCAGCTGACGTCAGCACTGGCGGTGGTGAGTCAGCGGGGCGGACAGGGACCCCGGGGCAGTAGCGTGCGTTCATGGACAAGGGTGGCTGCCAAGCGGGACCCGGGAAAAGCACCACGCAACGCTTACGGCACATGCCATTGCCCGGAACCTCCCTCCCCCCAGCACCTTCCCTCGGGCTACGGCTCCGCCGCCGCCTCCTGCTCCGCCGCCGCCGCCCCCGAGCCGGCCAGTCCACCGCGCACGGGCGCCGCGGCGGCGGCCGGCGCCCCCATCCCCGCGGCGGCCCCGGGCCCCGGCCCCTCCTCGGGGTCAGGGTCGGGGCCGGGCGGCGGTGCGTGTGCGCCCCCCCGGGAGCTGTATGCGACCTTCGTGGCGGCCTACGTGGTGTCGCCCTTCAGGTGGGGGGGGTCATTGGAGGGAGGGAAGGGATGGGGAAAGCGGAGGGGCGCGGGAGGGTCGGATAGCGGACATGAAGGAGAGGAAAGGGAGGAGAGGGCGTGGCCACCAACCCCTCCTACCGAGCACACACATCTTACCAGCACCCCGCCCCTCCGCCCCCCGCAGCCCGCTCACCCGCTCCGCCGCCGACCTCGCCGCCATCGCCTCCTGGCTCTGGCCCGTGTACAGCCGCCCGTTGGAGGAGGGGCGGGTGTGTGGGGGGGAGGGTGGGGGCTGCTGAGGCTGCCAGCATGCCGGACTCGGGGCGCTCGGGGGCTCCTCCTGGTGACGCGTGGGGGCTACACGGGGGAACGTGCGTAGACCAGCAGTCGACGACACGTCTTCCGCGCCACCCCTCATCCCCACCCCACCCCCTCCCTCCCTCCCCCTCCCTCCCCCCTGTCAGGTCCGCTCCGACCTCCCCCCCCAGGCCACGGCCAAACAGCTCGACGCCTTCATGCAGCACCAGGGGCTGGTGAAGCTGCTGCTGCAGGCCTACACACCGGGCATGCGGGCACCGCCCCCCGCCCTGGCGCCCCTGCTGACGGGGGCGGGGGCCGGGGCTGGAGGGGGTAGTGCGGGGGCGGCGGAGAAGGAGGGCGCCGGCGGCGCGGAGGCGGGGGGCGGGGCGCTGGTGGGCAACCTGGGCCGCGCGTCCAAGCTGCTGCTGCTGGCGGGTGCGTGGGGGGCCTCGTGGGGAAGGGCGGGGGTGGAGATTGTGGGGACGGAGGAAGGGAGTGGTGGTTGCGGGTGGGGCGGACAGCAGCCGGGGAGTGGGGAAACACACAGGTGGCAAAGTGCCCGGGCACAATCTCTGTACGCAAGGCCCTGGTGTGAAGGGCAGAGCACCCTCGCAACCTCCTCCCTGCCTCTCGCCCGCCCTTGGCCCGCCCACCCCCCTGCCCCCCCTCTAACCCCCACCCCACCCCCCAGCCTTCGTGGCCTCTCGCAACAAGGCCACTCTGGATAAAGAGCTGTTCGACTTCCGGCAGCGGCCGGGGGGCGGCAGGCGGAGGGGCGCGGGCAGGGCGGGGGCGCCGGAGCAGGAGGCAGACCGGCAGGTGGGAGCGGGCTGGGGGGGCTGGGGGTTGGGGGTTGGGGGCCTTGGCCGCAAGTTGCGCGGCTAACTACTTCAGGCGAGGCACAGTTTGTCTGAGGTCGCTGTGGCAAGTGTCAACAGCCACGCCGGCGCCCATGCGAGGCAGCCTGCGCTCCTATTGATCTAATCTCTCGTCGTGCGGAAGCCGGAAAACCAAGTGTGTTGTGTTGAACTATCCACACGTGTGCCCGTACCGTGCGCCCCTCCACACACCCTGCGCCCCCACCCCAAGGCCGAGGCCGCCCGTGAGGCGCGGCTCAAGGGCCCCCACGCCTTCCCGCTCACGCGCCTCATCTCCATCTTCCACCGCCTGTGGGCCTCGGCGCCGCCCCTGTGCGACGACCTGTACGGCGGGCTGTACGAAGGTACGGCACCCTCGACTCGCGCGGCCAACTCAGCTACATGCCCCTGCCCACCACAGCCTCAACCAACGGCCCGGGACCCCGTGTGCGCCTCCACTGGCCCAGCTGCACAGCATGGCCACATGCGAGCTCCCTTGTTGTCCCCCACCCAACGCAGCAGCGGAGTACCCTCTGCACCCCCACGCAGCATTGCCCCCCGCCCCTCCAACCCCTCACCCCTGCAGGCGGCGCCGGCGGGGCCTCCGATGCCCCGGGGGTGCTGGACGTGGACCTGGCCACCGGCTTCAAGGGGGGGCGCGGGGGGACCGAGGTGGGGAGGCGCCGGGGGGGGGGGGAGCGAGAGGGGCCCGCTGCGGCGCGGCGGCTGCGCGGTAGCGCACCTGTCGGGCCTAGTCCCAGCCTTTCTCCTCATACCTGGTCGTACGCCTGACGGGACCTGCAGTGGTATCTGTTTTGTTCTGCCAGCCATTATGCTTTGCTAAGTTTTAAGCCCTTCGCGACCCGGCCTGACCGTCGCACCCCATGTGCTCCCCCCCCTCCCCCCCCCAAGGCCCTGTGGAGCCAGAGTGCCGCCGTGCTGAGCTCCGTGACGGGGCTGCAGGTGGGGCGGTAGGGGTGGGGGTGGAGCGGGGGTGGCGGTGGGGGCACAAAACGGCGATAGGCGATCAGGGCCGTGTGCCCGCTGGGGATGGGGGTGGCGGTGTGGCCGGAGGAGCCCCGAGGGGGCCACGCAGCAGAGAGTCACCCTGCCCCCTGTGATTGGTCCTCCCCTGCTCCCCCCGCAACCGCAGGGTATGGGCCTGCTCGCCAAGGTGGGGCTGAGGTGTCGGGGGGCGGGGGCGGTACGGCACCAGGACACATGGATCCCACGTGGCGGCGGTCACGGGACCTAGGAGCGACCCCTCTTGCACCTCTGCCCGTCTCCACCGCCCTCCCACCCACCCAACCGCCAACTGCCAACCGCCCAACCGCCGCCGTTGCAGGCCGGCGCCGGCGACGACCCCCTGGACCAGCCCCGCTTCACGTGCGCCATCGATGAGCCCCTGGCGCAGCGCCTGGCGGCAGACCTGAGGATCACACTGCAGGTGGGTGGGCACCTCGGGGGGGGGGGGGGGGTCTGGGGGGTGCTCCTGGTGGTGATGCCCCACCTGGGTGATGGGGTGCGGACCCCCGGGTCCGGACGGGAGGGTGCGCGTGTGGGGGCGCGGGCGCGGTGGCCGAGGTGGGGACGGGGAGGAGTCTGGGGACCAGAGCCCTGCCCTGCCCTGGCTTACGCGAGCTGCCCTTCACACGCATCCCACGCCTTCCGTCCCCTTGCCGCCCGCACCATAGAACTACCTCATGTACGACAAGTGAGCCGTACGGCGACGCGCACACGACATCGTCGGTGCGTGAAGCGGAGGCTCACGCAGTTCGTGCCTGCGGACACGGCTGGGGCGGGGTGGCCAGCGGGGCGCGTCTGCGTCTGGCCGTCGTAGGGCTGAAACGTTGAGCGGGTGGAGCAGGCAGGCAGGGTGGTCGGTGGCGGGGGTCGGCCCCAGGCAGGAGGTTGCGCGAGTGAGGGACGTGCTGCGGGCGGTAGAGAGGCGAGGAGTGCTGGGAGAGGCTGAGGCGACGCGATGTGTCCAGTGGCCTGGGGTGAGCCAGGGGTGCAGGCGGTGTTGCAGCAGGCTGGAGCGGGACCGGGCAGTACCTGGCTCGAACCCTGTCTCCATGTGCCGACCAAGGGCGGTTCGTGCATTCCGTTGAACGCAGGGCTCAAGAGCCGCTGCGGCTGCGCTGCCAGCCTGCCACACGCGGAGAGTTGTCCACATCATGCCCCCGACCACGCCCAGTGGCACGCTCCGATCCGCAGCCGTCCGTCCAAGCAATCCTCGAAGTCCAACACGCGCACCCAGCCGCTAGCCACTCTACCGTACTATCAGCGCCCGCTGCGTCAGCAACCGTCAACCGGCGCCTAGCTGCCCGTTCTACCAGCTCTCCGTCTGAGGCCCTCCTGCCCAATCTGAGCAGTGCGGCCGCCGCACGCTCTGCAATTGCGCAGAGATCCTTCAGCAGTTCCACTCCCCGCTGCCAACTCCGTACTCCGCACCGACCCTAGCAGAAAGCTCTCTGGCCAGCGCCGAACACATGCCCACACATACGCAACGCGGCCGTTGTCCACGATAAGGCCACCCCCAACTCCGCCAGCTGCCCGCCCGACCGCTACCGGGCCTTGAGCGCCGCTGAGATGAAGTTGAGCACCGGCGAGGCCGCCCCCACCGCCGCCTGGCGCACGGGCCCCACCCCGTCCTTGTTGGAGCGGAAGGTGGGCATCAGCTCCCGCCGCTGGGGGAAGGGCGTCTCCTGGAACCACCTGCAGGGCGGGAGGGGGCATCAGAGTGAGCGGAAAGAGTGCGAGTCAAAGTCAGCAGGCAGTTTCAAAGCCGAGGAGGAACAAGGACGCAGGACCAGTCTACAACGCTCCTCCAGTGCCCCTGCCTCCCAACCCACTTGTGCTTCATCGCATCTGCGCAGGAGATGCGGTCCGCTGGGTCGTACGCCAGCAGGCGGGAGAGCAGATCGAATCCGGCCTCTGGGGGAAGGGAGGAAAGGGCAGCGAGGGGGAGGCACGGCCGGACAGGCGTACGGGAGCGGAGAGGAGCCTCGGGTCGAGGTCTCGAGAAAGGGGATGCAGCCGCCCGAAGGGTGAGGGTGAAAGCACTGAACGCAAGAGTGCTAGGCATAACAAGCAAGGCAGCAGACTGGGCTGAGCAGCCCCCTACCGCACCTGTGAGCGTGGCCCCCGACCCGAAGGAGGACGTGAAGCGTGCGCGCAGCTGGCTGGGCTGGGGCCGCAGCACGATCTGGGGTGGGGAGGGGGATGAGGGGAAGCAAGTGTGGGAGGCAGTGTAGTAAGCTTCTGCGTTTCTATCCTCTGCCCAGTCCGGCCGCACCTTGCCCCAGTTGGGCAGCTGCCGCAGCCCCGGCCACACGTCCTCGTTGGGCGTCCCCAGCACGGAGCAGATCTTGTCGAGCTGCTCGATCTCGCCCTGCCCGTCGAATAGCGGCTTGCCTAGAGGACGCGGGGAACAGCGCAGGAGGCGGGAGATATGCCCGAGTAAAGGCCAGACCCCAAACGCACGCCATCCTAAGTGTGGACACTGGAGACCACAGGAGGGAAGCAGGGGGGGAAAGCTCTAGGGCCCCGATTGCAGGTCCAATCCCCTTTTCCGCCCCTCATCGTGCCCCCACCCGTGAGCAGCTCCGCCATGATGCAGCCCAGGCTCCACACGTCCACGGCCGTGGAGTAGTGCGTGGCGCCCAGGAGCAGCTCGGGGGGGCGGTACCAGAGCGTCACCACGGGCTGCGTGTAGGGGCGCAGGGGCGAGCCGTACTGCCGGGCCAGACCGAAGTCGCAGATCTGTCGGGGGGCGGTGGGGTGAGGGGGAGGGAGGAGAGCGTAAGGGTAACTGTGAGGGTGTTGCGGAAAGATAAGACACGTCAGGCGCTTGTGAAATCAGCAGCACCGTCTAGGACCTCGAGCCCTCGTCCACGCACCTTGAGCTCGCCCCGGTTGTTGTACAGGATGTTGCTGGTCTTGAGATCTCTGGGAAGGCAGAGGGGGGGGCGTAAGGAGGAGCTGCTGAGGAGCTGCTGAGAGCTAGTGGTTGGCACAAGACGGCCTCAGGGGAACCCTCCTAGGCAGCCAACCACCATGCCCCCAGCCCTACCTGTGGATGACCCAGTTCTCGTGCAGGTACTCCATGCCGCTGAGGATCTGCAGCATCAGGCACTTGACCTCGGCCACCTGGGGCGCAGGAGTGGGGAGAGGGAAGAGGGAAGAATACAGGTGTTACCATTTATGGGCCTGTGTTGGCCTGCCTGGGCCCCGGGCGGGCCTCACCGAGAACGATCTCGTCATCTGGCTCTTGTCGTTCATGAGGGACTTGAGATCGTGGTCCATGAACTCCATGACCATGAAGATCTGATCCAGGCGGCTGCACACGAGGAGTCAACAGGCGGGCCAGGACACAATGAGTTTAGGGGGTTCAAGTCCGGGATTAGCGGGGCTCTCGGCACCATAGGGCCCCAGCTGGCTCTGCCCCGCTGTCACGCTGCAGAACGCCTGGACCACCAGTCCTCTGCTATACGTCCTCTGGCAAATCAATAAGCGTGGAGTGCCTATCAACTCCATTCGCACGCTACAGGCTACAGGGCCCCAGGCCGGTCGCTCACCTGCCCATGACCACCTCTGACACGTTGACGATGTTGGGGTGGTGCAGGTTGAGCAGGATGTTGATCTCGCGGATCGAGGTGACGGGGAAGCCGTCGCGCTCCTTCTCCATCTTGATCTGCAGAAAGGCACAAGTGGGAGAAGGTTGAGGACGAGTGATATAAAGTCAAGGACGTCCGGTAAGGCGGAACTGCGGGGGAGGCTCAGCGGGGCTTACGGGGCAGCCTGCGACCAACCCAACCCGTGTTCCTCCCCACTACAGCTTGCCTTCTTGAGGGCGCAGATGCGGCCGGTCTTTTTGCACCGCGCACGGAAGACCACTCCGTACTAAGGGAAGGAGGAAGGAAGGCGGCAGGAGGCGTGTCAAGCGAACGGAACATCTCAACACAACGGTATGTCCCACCTCTGGCTGTCGGTCCGTCTGACCACAGCCCAACCCATCCGCTGCCACCCCTCACCGTGCCCTCGCTGATGCGATTGAGTCGCTCGTACTCATCCACGGACCGGCACTCCGCCATGGCCGTGATCTGGCTGCGGGGAGGGGGAAACCCAGGGGGAAGCCGGCGGAACCAGGTCAACAGAGAAGGCGGAGGGGGTCTTGGCAGGTCGCCCTAGAGCAGCGCAGCCTGCACCCCACCTCTCACCCCGCCAGCCTCATGCCCCTCACATGGACCGTCAAGCGAAGCCCACATCGCCCCCGCGCCCGGTCCCCCCCACACACACTCACGCGCTGACCAGCGGCTCCTCGCCCTCGCCGCCCTCCTCCCCGCCCCGCCCCTCGGCCTCGGGGGAGCGGGAGCTGCTGCCGCCCCGCGCCCCACCGCCGCCGGGAGCCGCGGAGTTACCGCGCCGGGGGCTGGGCGAGGCGCCGCCTGCGGCCAAGGCAAGCGGGAGGAAGCGGGTCACGTATAGACGCGTGGGATGCTAAGGTTGATGCTAAGCTGCCGGGGATGATCTCGAGAGAAAAGCAGCAGCGTATAAAGCCACAGGCATTGACAGCCGCCCTCTGCCCGCACCACCTAGGCCAGTTTGGGCCCCGGTTGTGGCTGCACCCCCCTCCGCTGAACGCGCACCTCCGCCCCGCTCCCGCGCTCCCCCGTCATCGCTGCCTCCGTCCGCGGCGCCGCCTGCGTCCGCAAGCCAGCGGTTGCCCCCTGCGGGCAGGGAGGGAGGGCGGCAGGCAGGGTTGCAGCACAGCTCGAGGATCACGGGCACCGAGAGGCAAGCGGCGCCCTAGTATCCTGACCACTCTTGGCCAGGCCACATGCTGCAACTCCTGCCATGGCTCAGGCCCGGCCTCAGCAGGGCACCCAGATCCCTCGGCGCCCACTTCTATCTGAGCATCCACTTGGCTCTTCGTCCCCCCCCTCCAATGAGTACGCCCTGACCACCCCCTGCCTCCGCAGTCCCGCTGCTTGCGCCACCCACCTGCCGGCCTCGCTGCCGCTCCCTCGCTGCCCTCCGACTCCGCATCCGAGTCAAGCGGGCCCCGCCCGCCGCCGCTGCGGGCCCCCTGCTCCGCGCCCCGCCCCGCTCCAGCGCTGACGCTGCGGTGTCGGCCGCCGTCGTCTGCAGCGGGTTGACACACACGTGGGGATGATGGGATCTAGCGCATCACCCAACGCGGCAACGCGCCCGACACACAAGCCCAAAGTGTCCAGCAGGGCCAAGATAAGAGAACGGGAAACCACTTAGTCTGAAGCATTGTGTGAGCAGCTACAACCACACCCTCGATTGGCCCCGGACCCACCGCTGTCCGAGCCCCCCATCGAGTTGCTGGGCGTCCCCTTGACGGCGGGGGGGCCCTCAGGGTCATAGTCCAGGTCCGCCTGCGCCTGCGCCCGCCGGAAAGCCGCCAGCTCCTCCGCGGCCCGGTCCACGGCGGAGACGGCAGCGGGGCGCTTGGCGGGGCGACCGCCAGCGTCGCCGTCGCCTGCGATAGGAATAAGACGGAAAGGAAGAGAGGGCAGTGAGTGCGAGATCCCCAACGGTACAGCCCGCTCCCCTCCCGCTTCACGCAGCAACTCTCCGGCTTCGCTCCCACGCACCTTTGCCCCCGTCCGGGTTCCACACAATGGGGGAGTGATAGCGCCGCTTCTTGCCGCCATCAGCACCCGGAGCGACAATCTCCCCTGCGGGCGGTACAATGGCGTCAGGGAAGGTGAGAGGAAGTGGTTATTGTCCGGTGTGCCCGCCCCGCTCTTCCTCAAACCTGTACCTCGCCGCAAGACCCAGGGCAGGACTGGGGACCAACATTCATGCACACAAGCCCCGCCCCTGCACGCGCACCCTTGCCCTTCCCCCGAACGCTTGAACAGCGTGTGCTGCAACCTACCGGTCTGCACAGATCTCTCTGCACCCCCAACACCCCCCTCCACCCCCGTCCCCCAGCCGCTCCCCCTCACCCGCCTCCGGACCATCCCCGTCGCTGCCGGAAGCCGAGGCGGGCGCTGAGCCCTGCCCCGGCCCGCGCTCGCCCTCCCCCTGCTTGGCCTTAGCGTGGCGGAGCAGCTCCACAAGCAGGGTGTTGGGCTTGGGCCTGCGGGAGGGTTTGCAAGGTGGGTGTGAAGGGGCGAGGTCATCCGTAGAGACGGAGGCGTAGGTGCTGAGGAAGGCGGTTTCATAGGCCCCGCTCACCCCGGGGTGCTGCCCTTGGCGCCAGGGGTGCCGCCCGAGGGGTAGCGGTCCTGCATTCAGGGTCGCGGAGGTGGGAGTTCAGGGGTCAGGGGCCACCAAGTCATGGCCAGAGATTAGGCCGCCCTACTTGCGCCACAGCCCCGGCGCTGCAACCCGCCCCAGCCCCCCTCCCCTCCCCCCCTCCAGGCCTCAGCTCCCGCTCACCCGCTGGTCACGGCCCGCACGCGCCGGAGACCGAGAGCCAGCGCCGCGGGAGTGACCCCGGGAGGTCTGGCCCCGGTCGCCATCCCGGTCTCCGCCCCGGTCGCGGTCGCGGTCCCGAGCCCGGTCGCTCTGGTGTGCGGGTGCTGACTTTGGCCTCACACCCCGCTCCTGCTCCTTGCCCCGGTCGCCGTCGCTGCGAAGCAGGGGGACACGGCAAATTGCCATCCGGTCGTCCCTGATGTCTATGGGTTTCGGCCACAGCAGCTGCGGTCATCTACAGAGCTAAGAATAGGCTCACTCGCGGGAGCGGGGGTCGCTGCGCGGAGGCCGGTCGCGATCCTCGCGCTTGTCGCGGTCTCGCCCCCGGTCAGAGTCCTGTCGACGGTCATAGTCACGGTCTCTATCCCGGTCGCGGCCGGAGCCCTGTCCTTGCGAGTGCTTGGAGGACATCCGGCCCGGTGGTCGAGCGCCTAGCCGTGTCGGCGCTCTATTGCGGCTAGGAGTTGACCTATGAGTTGAATGAGAAGGGGATGGGAAGAGGTTACAGCTCAAGCAGTCGTCGACGGTCAAGGTCGCACGGCGGCCAGTTTGCAGTACAGCACGCACACCCATGGCGGGCTGCCTGGAAGAGACGTCGGGGCACGCACGTCGCGGTCCTGAGGCGCTTACACCTTCTGGGCACCGGCTAGGCCTAGTCCCTTCTTGCAGGCGCTCCCTCTGCTGCCCTTGCTTCGGCCGCCAGAACCCCCACCGCCGCGTCCGGGTCGTCCCCCAAGGCCGCAGCAGCGCCGCCACCGCACACGAGTACACAGGCCGATTCAGGCGTCGCACTGGATGACCCTTTCTAGTCCCTTTCCCTGTAAACTCTGGTTGCCCTGCCCACTCTCCGCGAGTCCCATCTCCACAGGAGCACAGGACCCCGCCTGCCCGCCAGCTCCTGGGCAGCGCGGCCGCCACCTCCGAGCCGTGTCATGTGTGCGTACAGCACCCCGGGGCTCACACCAGGCTAAATCAGGACCAATACAGACCCGGAGGCCAGCCGATAGCCCCCTTCCGCTCTGCCAGCGCGCGCCCTTACCGGAGGACACCCGCCACCCCAGCCCTCGCGCCGGTTGTTGCAAGAACTCCGCGGCCTCTGCAATTCTCATCAGCCGAAAGCGTGGTGCCGCCCCACCCTTCGGCCGTCGCCCCACCCTGCCTCATCCCGCTAGCGATTGAGGATACTGGTAGTCCCTTCAGGAGCTGCACACCGAAGGTGTTGGCTTGCCCCATCCTCCACCTATGTGACCAGTTGGAAGTCCTAGCGTCCTTAACGCCCTCGGACGCCCCCGCCGCAAGGCCGTGCCCCAACGTAGAATCAGAGTGCCGTCTGGTCCATAGTGCAGACTGCAGGGGCTGGTCGGGGCTGCGGGAGCCCTGGCCGGGGACGCGGGCAAGGCGGGGGATGGGGCAAGCCAACCCCTGTCAGCATGGACGCTCCTCCCTCCCTTCTCGCACAGGCAGCAGGGGAGGCGGGCATAGCCCCCGCGTAGCACACAAGCAACGGGGCTTTTTAGCACTACACGGAGCGGTACGTGCAGACGATGTAGTCGGGGATGCAGCTGAGAGCGGCTAGCATGCATGGGCATGCTATGGGAAGCGCGCGACGGCCCTTATTGGAGCAGGCAGCAGGGGAGAGGGGAGGGCCGCTCGGGGTAGGGTATCGGGGCGCGCCGTACCCCACCGTGTTGCTAGTCCAGGGCTACGCCAACCCTCGCCAACTCGCCGGATAGGGCGATGGGGAATGACCGGACGAGTCTTGCCTCTCCTCGCGTGGGACGCACCACCCCTCCACGGCGCAGCCACCCGCTGTTGCGTTGGATGGCACTGCTAGTCGATGCGGGGTGAGGTGCAGTCAACTGGTATTCAGGGGCGTGCACTTGCTTGAGGGCGCGTGCGGGAGGGGTGAGCACCCCTGCGCCGGCCCCGACCGCGTGGGACCGCGTCTAGGGTTACGCCAACCCTCGCCGACATGCCGACCAACGCAGACCCAAGCGACCCAGATGCCCCATACACGCCCTGTAGCCTCCCTTACACAGCATGAATTGATAACGGCAGCTCGACTGCGCGTCTGGCGGCGTCCGCGTCCGCATCGCTCGTCATGCACTCTGCAAGCGGCCCGGCTTTGCTAGCGCGGAACGACTGTCGAGTGCACGATAGAATCAGAAATGCTAACACGTAGCTTCAGGCGCGGCGTATCTGCTGTCGGCGAGGCGCGTGCGCTGCGCCTCTGCGCGAGGGTCGCGCGCCCCAAACGAGCGGCCGCGTGCCCCAGCAAAGGTTAGCAAAGGTCGGTGTGCATCGGTATGCAACGACGGGTATGGATGAGACGTGCTCTCCACCGCTCGCTGCGGTACCTCATCGCCTCATCGCGGACCGCTCTGCGGCTAAAGCAGCCCCTCCCCACCTTTCGCCGCGCTCTCCCCTGCGACCACTTTCACGTCGCGTGTAGCCGTCAAACCTCCACCATGCAGGCAGGTGTCACCTGCAAACGTCAGCCTCTAGCCCACTCGCCAGCCCACTTGGAAATGGCTGACCTTTATCGCTTCCGCTTGCGTCCTTGTTCGCGCAGACCCTGCGTGCTCCCGCCGTTCAGGGCGCCGTAAGTTCACTAGCTTTGCACGATCAGCCGCTGCTCTGGAGGAAAGGGCGCCTGCGTTGCGACCGGTGCGGGGCTTGCAGCCGAGCCGTCTCCCCCCTTATCCGCGCAGGCCACCCGCGTGGCTGGCCGCCGCGTCGTGCGCCCGGTGGCTGCCACCAAGGCCTCGACGGCCGTGACCACCGATATGTCCAAGCGGTGAGATAAATGTTCGAGGTTCGCGATGATCGGCGTCCGCTCGCCCCGGACTAACAGCGAAGCTTTGACTCTTCGCTCTTGCAGCACCATCCCCGCCAAGCTGGAGGAGGGCGAGGTGAGGGGGCAGAACTTGGGGTCGCTCGGCTTGGGCGACGGCGCTCGGCGCGGGGCCATCGCGACGACCTTCCCCTGCGAGCAAAGCACGCGCTGACCCAGTCTTTCAAATTGTGCGGTGTTCGTAGATGCCCCTGAACACCTACTCTAACAAGGCCCCCTTCAAGGGCAAGATTAAGTCGGTGGAGACCATCACTGGCGCCAAGGCCACTGGTGAGACTTGCCACATCATCATCGAGACCGATGGCAAGATTCCCTTCTGGGAGGGCCAGTCCTACGGTGTCATCCCCCCGGTGAGCGCCCCGCACGAGCTTATGGCTCGGACCATCCACCGCACCTTCCCCCCCGGCTCCGACTTCAGACCAATATCAAGCTTTTGAGTGTTTAAAGAGTCGTTTCCGTAACCTGGAGACCACAAAACCCTGGTCTGTCGCCGCGAAACCGTCCCTCTCGTCCACTTCCAACCCTGGCACCGTCGGCTCACCCCCCGCCCCCTCCACTCTTGTCCTCCGCCTCCGCAGGGCACCAAGATCAACTCCAAGGGTAAGGAGGTGCCCCACGGCACCCGCCTCTACTCGATCGCCTCGTCCCGCTACGGCGACCAGTTCGACGGCCAGACCGCCTCGCTGTGCGTGCGCCGCGCCGTGTACGTGGACCCCGAGACCGGCAAGGAGGACCCCGCCAAGAAGGGCCTGTGCTCCAACTTCCTGTGCGACGCCAAGGTCGGCCAGGAGATCATGATGACCGGTAAGAGTCGGACCCCGCGCGGGCGCCTCAGCATGGCCCGACCCACATGGGAAAGAAAGAGGAGGGGAGGGCTCCGACATGGCGGAGGCGGCGTGCACGAGCTGCCTGGTGTCGTTTTGGCGGCGGAGCCGGCTGGAGCATGTGGAGCGATGCAGCGGCGCTGGAGCCGGCATACTGCGGATTGGCGAGGCGGCGGCGGCTTGGCGGAGTCGGCGAGGCGACCAGCACAGCGGCCAGGGGTTCACGCGTGGATAGTACAGCATTAACCCGGCTCCATGATCCTCTGCTCAGCTTTCATGTCTGCCGCACCCCCCTGCCCCCTCGTCTCTCCCCCCAGGCCCCACCGGCAAGGTCCTGCTGCTGCCCGCTGACCAGAACGCGCCCCTCATCTGCGTGGCCACCGGCACCGGCATTGCCCCCTTCCGCTCCTTCTGGCGCCGCTGCTTCCTGGAGGTGAGGCCGGGCGGCTGGCTGCGTGTGCCGGACGAACACCGGAAGACTGGCGTGAGCCAGCCAACATTCGGATTATGGGGCCAGGCGGAGGCCGGCGCTTGCGACACTACCCACGCTCTCGATATGGACGGGTTCCGGATGGGCATGCCGCTGACCGTGGTTCCGTCCCGCGTTCACTCCTCTCAGAACGTGCCCGGCTACAAGTTCACCGGCCTGTTCTGGCTCTTCATGGGTGTGGCCAACTCTGACGCCAAGCTCTACGACGAGGAGCTGCAGGTGCGTGTGTGGGGCGGGGGGGGGGGGGGGCTGCTTGCGGGGGGCGTGCGGCTTCCAAGGCTGACTGAGAGTGGGATGCCAGGGATGTGAAGGCACGGTCCGTGCCCGCACTATCGCGGAGCTTGGTGCTATCGGCTGGGTAGCGCAGGTACTTGCCTAGAGCGCATGTGCTCACGCGGTTCCGTGGTTGCTGCCCCTCGTCGTCGTCACCCTCGCAGGCCATCCAGAAGGCCTTCCCCGGCAACTTCCGCCTGGACTACGCCCTGTCCCGCGAGGGTGCCAAGAACAAGCGCGGTGGCAAGATGTACATCCAGGACAAGGTGGGCCGAGGGCGGGGCAAAGGGACAGAACACGGTACCTGGTGGTGAATGGGGGACGTCAACACCGGTAACATCTGTCTGTCTGTCTGTATTGGCTGAGCGCTGCCCCCTCCCCCCCACTCCATTCTTGCCGTCCAGGTGGAGGAGTACGCCGACGAGATCTTCGACCTGCTGGACAACGGCGCCCACATGTACTTCTGCGGCCTGAAGGGCATGATGCCCGGCATCCAGGTGCGGCGCATTGTACAAGAGGGCCGCGGACAAAGCGGCACGGTTTCGGGCGTGGATGTACGTGTAGGTGTCGATTCGCGACTTGTTCTGAGTCTTACCCCTCCCGATATGGCACCTGCTCTCCATCCCCCCAGGACATGCTGGAGCGCGTGGCCAAGGAGAAGGGCCTCAACTACGAGGAGTGGGTCGAGGGCCTCAAGCACAAGAACCAGTGGCACGTTGAGGTCTACTAAGCGGGGTCTACTTAACCCCCGCAAGACCCTTGGAAAGGGGCAGGAGGACCGCTGGGCCTATGCCTGGGTTGGGGTTCGCGGCGGCCGGGCCCTGCCAAGCGAGCCGGGAGACGGTCGTCGGCGCTCGAGCTGGCGGCTTGGCGTGGGTGGCGTGGCGTGGCGCGTTCGGCGCAGCTGTGTGACCCAATGCCCCCGGCTGGGCTGGCTTAAATGCGTGTGACGGGCCGGCGCGGGCGTGGTCAAGGGCCGAGGACGCTTGGTCTGGAGGCCGCGCCAATCGCAGCCGCCCTGCTGTTGTTCTGGCGCGCACGTGGACTTGAATCGGAGGATGGAGAGACTTGTGCTAGCTCGCGTGGAGCGGTGGCGTGTGGTTGTGGTGGTGTACTCGAGAGGCATGTTAGTGGGGGGACGTCTGGAAGGGCGGTGCAGGCGCGCCCACGATGGAACCACACCGGACCCCGGGCCACGTTTCGCCGCGGTGCGTGTCCGGCTGGGTTTTTGTGCCGGGCCCCCGGCAATTTTGAAGGTAGCCGAGGAGGCCTGTGGAGGGCGTGGGGAGGTGCGGACGCAGGGGCGGGGCGGCAGGGGCTCCTGAGTGAAGGAGATTAGGAGGCTAGCTTGGGCGCTCTGTAACGCCCCGCAAAAGAGCTTCAGTGCTGGTTCATGCCCGCGGGAATGGAGCAGTGAAGGCCAGCCCAGCAGTGTCTGAAGTCATCTGAGTCGAGCAGGTCGACTTGTCCATACACGCCCCAGATCGTCACCCCTCTAGCCCGGTTCCACCTCCAGCTCAGGGTTCTGGTCCAGAATGACTCCCTGGTCTCAACCTGCCCTTCCTCTCGCGGCTGTGTTCATTCCAAGGACTTCCTCGCAACCGCCATCGTCCCCGCCTCACCCCCACCGCCACGGGCAGCTTGACGGGCTGGGGGGAATGCGCTAGTGCTCGACGCGAGCGCCCCCTCAGGTCAACCACCGCGTGAGTCATGCGGCCGTGCTGGGTCCTGCCAGCTGCCGCCAGCTACCGACCACAGCCGGGAGCCGGCTGCCCATCCAGCCGCTACCGGGCCTTGAGCGCCGCTGAGATGAAGTTGAGCACCGGCGAGGCCGCCCCCACCGCCGCCTGGCGCACGGGCCCCACCCCGTCCTTGTTGGAGCGGAAGGTGGGCATCAGCTCCCGCCGCTGGGGGAAGGGCGTCTCCTGGAACCACCTGCAGGGCGGGAGGGGGGATAAGAGGGAGCGGGCTTCGGTGAAGCGACGTTGGGGATGGACACGATGAGGAGCAATTGTAGGCGGTTCCCAAACTACCTATTACCAACTAGCCCGCGCCGGGACCATTCTGCAACCTTCCTTTCCAGCCTACTGAGCCTCATTCCCCCCAGTTGTCGGGCCTCATCACGCACCTGTGCTTCAGTGCGTCTGCGCACGAGATCCGCTGCTCCGGGTCGTACGCCAGCAGGCGGGACAGCAGATCCATGCCGGCCTCTGGTGGGTGGAGGGGGGGTTGGTGGCAAGCGGGGGTGAGGAGGGGTGAGAAAGGGTGCTACCCTACAGAGTGCTAAACGTGCTAGGCACAGAGGTCACGGCAGCCCCCTTGCGCACCTGTGAGCGTGGCCCCCGACCCGAAGGAGGACGTGAAGCGTGCGCGCAGCTGGCTGGGCTGGGGCCGCAGCAGGATCTGGGGTGGGCAAGTGCGGAAGACGGGGAGGGAGATGGGGATGAAAGGAAGGAAGAGCTAGTGACAGCAGGCAGCGGACAAGCCACCATCGCCTCCTGGCCCGCCCGCCTGCCCGCCCCCGGCCGCACCTTGCCCCAGTTGGGCAGCTGCCGCAGCCCCGGCCACACGTCCTCGTTGGGCGTCCCCAGCACGGAGCAGATCTTGTCGAGCTGCTCGATCTCGCCCTGCCCGTCGAATAGCGGCTTGCCTGGGGCGTGGGAGGGAGGGCGCAGAAGGCGAAGAGTAAATGTTCACCCCGAACATAGCCCCCGCCACGTGTGGAAACTGGACGTAACAGGAGGGAAGCAGGCGAAGGAAGCTCTAAGCCCCCGATTGCAGGTCCAGCCTCCTTTTCTACCCCTCCTCGTGTCCCCACCCATGAGCAGCTCCGCCATGATGCAGCCCAGGCTCCACACGTCCACGGCCGTGGAGTAGTGCGTGGCGCCCAGGAGCAGCTCGGGGGGGCGGTACCAGAGCGTCACCACGGGCTGCGTGTAGGGGCGCAGGGGCGAGCCGTACTGCCGGGCAAGACCAAAGTCGCAGATCTGTCGGGGGGCGGTGGGGTGAGGGTGGGGGGGAAAGGAGGAGTCGAGGTCAGGTATGGTGAAGGAAAGGGTCAGCAAGATACGTGGAGCAGGAGGTTGGTAAATGGTATGGGATGATGCTAAGCCCTCGTCCACGCACCTTGAGCTCGCCCCGGTTGTTGTACAGGATGTTGCTGGTCTTGAGATCTCTGGGGAAGGCAGAAAGGGGGGGCAGGGAGGAGCAGCTGAAGGCCCAAGCTGCATGGGACTAGTTGAGGCAGCAACCACCATGCCCCCAGCCCCACCTGTGGATGACCCAGTTCTCGTGCAGGTACTCCATGCCGCTGAGGATCTGCAGCATCAGGCACTTGACCTCGGCCACCTGGGGCGCAGGAGTGGGGAGAGGGAAGAGGGAAGAATACAGGTGTTGCCAGTCATGGGCCTGTGTTGGCCTGCCTGGGCCCCGAACGGGCCTCACCGAGAACGATCTCGTCATCTGGCTCTTGTCGTTCATGAGGGACTTGAGATCGTGATCCATGAACTCCATGACCATGTGAATGTCATTGAGGCGGCTGCATGAGGGGCAAAGGACGCCGAACACATGTAGCCAAGGCAAGGCAGGGCAAAGGCAAGGCAGGGCAAAGGGCGGTTGACGGAAAGCAAGCAGGCTCCAGTGCCCATCACCTATGTTTGCACGCTTCAGGGTACAGGGCCCCAGGCCGGTCGCTCACCTGCCCATGACCACCTCTGACACGTTGACGATGTTGGGGTGGTGCAGGTTGAGCAGGATGTTTATCTCGCGGATCGAGGTGACGGGGAAGCCGTCGCGCTCCTTCTCCATCTTGATCTGGGGGGGGAGGCAAGATCCAAAGCTGAGTGGGGCTCGATCCACGGGTCCCAATGCGGGGAAGGGGGGGGAGGGAGGGGGGGACAGTGGGAAGACAAGGGGCATAAGCTCCCCCGGCGCGCCCACATTGCCGGTACCCCGAAGTGCTTGCCTTCTTAAGGGCGCAGATGCGGCCAGTCTTCTTGCAGCGATAGCGGGACACTACGCCGTACTGCGGTGAGGGTGAACCAGGGCAAGCAATGAGCAGCAAGGACTCTGCTACCCAGGGCTACCCAAGACCCCCCAGTGTGCACCCCAGTCCTCCTCACCGTGCCCTCGTTGATGTGATTTAGGCGCTCAAACTCATCCACCGACCGACATTCGGCCATGGCTAAAATCTGACTGGGAAGGGCATGAGGGGTACTGGTTAGGCGCTGACGCGGGCACCGCAGGCCATCCCGCCAAAGCATGACGACTCAGCAGGTCCTTGCAGGCATTTCACTGCTCACGTCTCAGCTGACCTCATATCCCCTCCCAACCCTCGACCTACAGAGCCCCGGCTCCCTCCCGGTCCCCCCCTCCCACTCACGCGCTGACCAGCGGCTCCTCGCCCTCGCCGCCCTCGTCCCCGCCCCGCCCCTCGGCCTCGGGGGAGCGAGAGCTGCTGCCGCCCCGCGCCCCGCCGCCGCCGGGAGCCGCGGAGTTACCGCGCCGGGGGCTGGGCGAGGCGGCGCCTGAGGTCAAAAGCATACGGGCGGATGCAGTAGGTGCGTCAAGTGCAGTGCAATGCGGCGCCGGCGTTGGAGGATGGGGGCAGACGCGAGGTCACGCAGGCGCCTTTCCTCAGTCCCTTACCCTGCCCAACCCTTTCCCAAGCCCTCCCTGAAGCTAGGGCACACCGCAGGGTCACCCCAGGACCCCAGCGCCCTCACCTCCGCGGCAGTCCAGCGCCCCACCCCCACCCATGTCATCGTCATCGCGCCACCGGCTAGCGCCTGTTTGGAAGGGCAGGGGAGGGGGATGGGCAGGATGAGTGGAGGCACCTTGCATTTGCATTGGCCACAGCCCTGAGGGCCCAGTGCTATCTGGCCTCCTAGCCATCCGGTAGCTTCCGGTTGCGTCTCCACGCCCTGAACAGCCCCTGCCTCCCTCCAACCCATCCACCCACCTACTGGCCTCGCAGCTACTCCCTCGCTCCCCTCCGACTCCGCATCCGACTCCATAGGACCCCGCCCGCCGCCGCCGCTGCCCCCAGCCCGATCGCTCCCTCCGCGGCCACTGTGCTCCGCGCCCCCCCGCTGGACAGCGTTGACGCTGTGGGGTCGGCCGCCTTCGTCTGAGGCCCCGCCCGAGCTCCCCATCGAGTTGCTGGGCGTCCCCTTGACGGCGGGGGGGCCCTCAGGGTCATAGACCCGGTCCGCCTGCGCCTGCGCCCGCCGGAAAGCCGCCAGCTCCTCCGCGGCCCGGTCCACGGCGGAGACGGCAGCGGGGCGCTTGGCGGGGCGACCGCCAGCGTCGCCGTTGCCTGCAATAGGAATAAGACGGAAAGGAAGAGAGGGCAGTGAGTGCGAGGTCCCCAACGGTACAGCCCGCTCCCCACCCGCTTCACGCGGCAACTCTCCGGCCCTGGCCCCACGCACCTTTGCCCCCGTCCGGGTTCCACACAATGGGGGAGTGGTGCCGTCGTCGTTTCCCATCGCTAGCACCCCGAGCCACAATCTCTCCTGCGGCAGATCGGGACATGAGTCGAGGGCAGACGGCGGGCAGGGGGGAGTAGCGGCGTGATCCGGGATCGTCCCCGCTTCAGTATCTGCTGGCCTCGTTCTGGCCCCACTCTAACCCTCCCCGCCGCCCGACGATGAATCCACTCAGCCCTTGCCCTCCTACACCCTCCCCCGCCCCTCCCTGCTCACCCGCCTCCGGACCATCCCCATCGCTGCCGGAAGCCGAGGCGGGCGCTGAGCCCTGCCCCGGCCCGCGACCGCCCTCCCCCTGTCTGGCCTTAGCGTGGCGGAGCAGCTCCACAAGCAGGGTGTTGGGCTTGGGCCTGGAGGAGGGTTTGAAAGGTGGGTGTGACGGGGCGAGGGCAATGGCATAGACAGAGGCGTAGGCGTAGGTGCTGAGGAAGGCGGTTTCATAGGCCCCGCTCACCCCGGGGTGCTGCCCTTGGCGCCAGGGGTGCCGCCCGAGGGGTAGCGGTCCTGCGTTCAGGGTCGCGGAGGTGGGAGTTCAGGGGTCAGGGGCCACCAAGTCATGGCCCGAGATTAGGAATGACGCATTACAGGGTTGCGGCCAGCGGGCAGCAAGCTGCCGGCCCCGCACAAGGGGGAGAGAGTCAACTTCCCCCGACCCCAGGCGTACCCTAAGGGAATGTCCAACACCGAGGCAGCCACCTACTCCAACCCATACAGCGACAGTCTCAGCCCGAGAGGGCTAGCCACATGAGATCATCGAGATTAGGCCGCCCTACTTGCGCCACAGCCCCGGCGCTGCAACCCGCCCCATCCCCCCTCCCCTTCCCCCCTCCAGGCCTCAGCTCCCGCTCACCCGCTGGTCACGGCCCGCACGCGCCGGAGACCGAGAGCCAGCGCCGCGGGAGTGACCCCGGGAGGTCTGGCCCCGGTCGCCATCCCGGTCTCCGCCGCGGTCGCGGTCGGGGTCCCGAGCCCGGTCACTCTGGTGTGCGGGTGCTGACTTTGGCCTCACACCCCGCTCCTGCTCCTTGCCCCGGTCGGCGTCGCTGCGAAGCAGGGGGACACGGCAAATTGTCATCCAGTCGTCCCCGATGTCTACGGGTTTCGGTCACAGCAGCTGCAGTCATGCACAAATATAAGACTACGTAGACTCACTCGCAGGAGCGGGGGTCGCTGCGCGGAGGCCGGTCGCGATCCTCGCGCTTGTCGCGGTCTCGCCCCCGGTCGGAGTCCTGTCGACGGTCATAGTCACGGTCTCTATCCCGGTCGCGGCCGGAGCCCTGTCCTTGCGAGTGCTTGGAGGACATCCGGCCCGGTGGTCGAGCGCTTAGCCGTGTCGGCGCTCTATTGCGGCTAGGGCTGAGACCTACGAGTTGAGTGAGAAGGGGATGGGAAGAGGCAAGGGGCAGAACGAACTTGGTCCGAACTGAGTACGATTGGGCCTGAGATGGGCCTGCGTGCCGCCTGCGCTCTGGCACCCCCGGCCGACTCCCCTTGGCGGTCTGCCACATGCCGACTTGTCACCACTGAGCGCCCGTCCTGCCCCATAAACGGTAAACGAACCCGCTCTGTCCTCCCTACGTCCGCCCAGAACCGACGACATCTTTCCTGCATGCGCTGAAAGCCGCGCATGCTGGAGCAAACACCTACACTATCCCCTTGGCAATACACGTGCTGTGCAACACAGCGCCAGACCCACAAGCACAAGCAGCTTGCTGGCACGGAAGGGCGCCTGACCCTGAAGGAGATCCTTTGCCCACTACACGCAGCCTGGGCCTGTTGCCCAAGACCGCGCACCAAGCCAAGGCCTGACCGCGCACGATACGTCAGGCAGCCAATAATGGTTGACATGGTATGCACCCTGGCCCAAAGCACCGGTCTCGAGGCATGCCAGGCCACCTTGCCACGCAGTGGGGACGCCCATGGGCACGTGCCAAGCCCATGGGCTGCCCCTGCCTCACACCGCCGAGCATCCCAGGAACGGCGCCGCAAGCGTGACGGGTGGCTTGCCCCCTTTCTTGCGCACATGTCAATAGTCGTCCCCGGTCCAAGCCATCATCGCCTCCAGCTCGGCCCGCTCCTCCTGCCGCTCCTCCTCGCTGCCGTCGTAGGCCGAGCGCGCCAAGTCCAGCAGCACAGAGCGGGGGCCGTCCCCTCCACCACCACCCCCTCCGCCCGCCGCCTCCCCTGCCCCCTCCCCGCCGGCCCCCTCCGCGCCAGCCGCCTCCCCGCCCGCAGTTCCCTCCGGTGCGACCCACATGAAGTTGGACAGACGCACGTCTGCATGCAGGAAGCCCGGCTCCGCGTCGTGCACCGCACGCAGCGCCGCCAGTGCCGCCGCCTGGACCACGGGCGCCAGGGGCCGCGGCAGGCGGGACAGCGCCTGTCCGCGCAGGGGCTGCAGGGCGATGAAGCGAAAGTCGCACGGCAGCCGCCCGGCCGCCAGCACGCGCGGCAGGACGGAGCCCTGCAGCGCCCGCAGCCGCTGGTACGCCCGCGCCTCCCGCTGGTGGGCGCCCTGGCGGCCCCACGGGAACACCTTGATGACGGCCGGGCAGCCCCCGCACTGGCCCCGGAACAGGACCCCGTCGCCGCCCGAGTCCAGCGCCTCCCCCAGCTCCACGTCCACCGTTGCCGCCGAAGGGTGCGCGGCCTCCGGGATTGGGGCTGAGGCCGGGTCCTCGGAGGGCGATTCGGAGGCCATGGATGTGTCTGTGTCTGTATCTGTGTCTGTGGCGGCAGCGGAGCCCAGGCAGTACGCGTACGGCACGTCTAGCCCGGAGGCCGCCAGCTCGAGGGCCTCGTGCTGCAGCCAGGACAGGGCACCCAGCAGGGTGGCGCAGGGGAGCAGGCCCGAGCCCGCTTCCGGTGTGAAGGGAGCGGACACGAACATACGGGTCCGGTCCGCCGGGGGCACGTGGACCGGCCAGGTGGCGTTCCAGCACGAGATGAAGCCGTGGCAGGCGCGCAGGCCGCGGAGGTAGGTGAAGACCTGCAGCGGGGAGGGTGTAAGCAGCGAGTTACATCAGCGCGTGGTCATGGGTGTTTCAGAGCTGCCGGCCAGTGAAAAACCGGCTTGCAGCCATTGTACCCCCGCCTCCTGCTCAAGCCATTGCAGTCCCGTACCTGCCCGATCACCTCCCGGGCCTGACGGTGGCGGGGGTGCTCTCTGTCGTCGTACGCCCCCTGCAGGTCCACCGGCAGCCCCGAATCCAGCGTTAGCCGTGAGGGGTGCACGATCTCCCCCACGCACACGACTCTCCATCCGCTGATGGCGGCAGGCGGCAGAGCCGCGGCGGCGGCGGCTGCCCCTGACGCCGCCGCCTTATGGTCCTCGCCGCCGCTGCCTGCCTGCCGCTGCCGTTGCTCCCGGACCAGTAACACCAGGTCGGGTTTGAGCCGCTCGCAGTCGGAGGCACTGCTGCTGGTGACCCGACCAGCCGAAGCCGCGCCGCCGTCCGCCGGAGCCTCCATGTAGCCCACCGACTGCCAGAAGCCGAGCACGTCCTTAAGGACGAGGGTCGACGGCTCTTGCTTCCACCTGGCGGTTTCACATTGCAACCCTCCCTGCCCTTTTCCGCATCAAGCCAGCACCTCCAGGAGGGAAACGGCGGACACCAGCTGCACCACCACCTCCTGCTTTGATTCGAGCTCCCTGAGCTCAACGTCAAGCCGGACCGTCCTTCTGCGAGGTCAAGGGGGCAACGCAACCACGCCATTCAAGTTTCAGCCAGCGGTACGGACTGCCCATGCCGTGCACTGCTACATACGGTGCTGCCAAGAGGCAGGGTTTTGGGCCCGCCCCACGGACGCCACACTTGAGGCGACTTCCCCCCCGCAGCGCTCGGCACGACTCTAGCCGAAAGGGCAGTACCGTGCATTGTACCGCAGAGGGGCAGAACCGGAGGCGTACCCCGGGCCCTGGGCCCTGTGACGGCCAAGGCCAGAGGACCATCCAACAGGCCCGCAGGATTCCTCTCTCCCAGCGGAACAGCTGCTGGCCAGGGCATCCACGACCGCTGCGACAGAGGCCCCCCCCCCCAACCGCCTGATACCCACCCGGCTTACCGAGGTATCGGCTCGAAGGGGCACTCGCGCTGGTGCTCCAGTATGGCCCCATGCAGGGGCTTGCCGCGCACTTCCTCCCAGAGGTCCAGGCTCCGTGGCTGGTCGAGGTCCTCCCCCCGAGCGCTGCTCGGCGACGGTCCGTATTCCCACGTGCACGCGGGAAGCGGTGAGTGGAGGAGCTGCTGCAGCGCCACCGAGCCGAAACCCTCATGCCACGTCAGCCTGTCAACCGCCAGGTGCACCACGCCCTGCTCCGTCGGCGGCAGGCGTCCTCCTGCGTTGCCCCAGCCCGTGCCAGAAGCCAGGAGGCCGCCATCAAACAACAGCCGCAGCGTCATGCCGTTGCCCAGCAGCACAGCGCTCAGGAGCCCACCCGCCCTGATCAGCACCAGGGTGCGGGAGGGGTGGAGCCGTTGCGCAGGGCTGGGGCCGGCGAGGGAGGCCGCCACGGCCGCGCCGTCCGCAGCGCTGTAGCACAAGGTAACGGCCAGCTGCAGGCCTGTCTCGTCGGGAGTGAGGCAGACGACGTTCCAGTCGGTGCCCGTCACGTCTTCCAGAAAGGCCTAGATGACGCTGAGGCTGGTGCAGCCATCCTCTTGGGCGGCTGGCGTGCTGGGGTGCTGCTGAGGTCCTGCCCCCGCCGCCGCCGCTCCGTCTGCGTGGCCCACACCCAGCCGCGCCTGTGGGAGTCCAACACGCAAGTAGACTCAAGAGGGCGTGGAGCTTGGCGAAGAGATAAGTAGGTGTGTTGGTGTTGGCGTTTACTAACGATATCGCGACTCTACCATGGCGGCTCAACATGCCGTGATGACACGTACCCACTTTTGCCTTGGGTTTCCTCCCCCCATCTACCCCCTCCCCAGTCTCCGCAACTTCCCGCATCCGTGTTCAACGGCTCTGCTTTCGCCCTTCCGCACATGCCCCCCAAGCATCCCTCGGCGCGCTCTAAGCGCCCTAAAGTGTCCCCACCTTCACGTCGGCCGGCACCGCACGGCCCGGGTCGCGAGCGGCGGCCTCGAGGGCAGGCACGTGCTCGGTCAGCGGCGATGGGGCGCCACGCAGGGTGTCAGAAATTGTGGCTCCTGAAGTCAGCTCCAGCAGCCTCCAGAGCGGCTGGCTCGCTTGTCCGGGCGGCGCCAGGTGCTGTCCCGGCCAGATGCCATCCCCATCGCTCGCGGTGCAAAACCCACACACAGAACTGGCACAGGGTCATCCGCATCGCCCGAGCGTGCTGTCGCTAGTTGTCTTACATGGCATAGCACCAGCTCGACGAACACGCTTCCGAAGGCGGAGAAGAGCCAATCCATCGTTCCTTGCCGACTAAAACCGATGTCGCAGCGTAATGCAAACAAAAGAGGCGCGGTTCCTGTTACGTATCCAAGCCTGGTCCAGCATCTATGTGCAATGAAAGGAAGCGCGGGCCCAGCAGGGCTCGGGCACGTCGTCGACGACCAACGTGCATGGCGGCCAAGCATGCAGTACAGCACGCACACAGGCTGGAAGAGACTTGGGGGCCGTTCTTCGGTTCTGAGCGCTGACATCTTCTGGGAGCCGGGCTAGGCCCAATCCCCCTTGCAGACACTCCCTTTCCTACCCTGGCTTCGGGTGCTCGCCCCGTCACACCTCAACGTCCGCACCCTCGGCCTCGGCCTCACCCGGCCCCGCCGCCGCCGCCGCGTCCCCCGGGTACCAGAACCCCCGCACGGCTGCCACCGGGTCGCCCCCCGCCCGCAGCAGAGCCGCCACCGCACCCGAACGTTCAAACTGGGAGGGAGGAGGGGGGCCAGGGGGAGGGCAGGAGGGAGGGCAGAAGGCTGGTGGGCGGAGAGAAGCGACAAGGTGGGGCGGGTAGGTGGGGGGAGGCGGGGAATGAAGGTATGGAGCCAAGGAGCTGAGGAGAGCTTCCGTTTTTGAGCCGGGAAGCCTCGCGTTGGGCCCACCCATGGACCGGCGTCCGCCGAGAGCGCCTAATGCCAAGCCCCCATCGCCACACGCGTAATCTCCCCCTCCCCCTCCCAGCCCCCGTCCGCCTCCCTACCCCTCACCTGCAGTTGCTGCATCACCGCCAGGACTGCTAGTGGGTCGCACCCCTGCAGCTCCTCGGCCGCGTCCTCGGGGCCCAGGACCGCGCCGCCCTCCTCCGCCAGGCCCAGGCCCAGGGCCACCAGGTCCAGGCCCCCCGGGCCCACGCCGGGCCCCTGGCCCCATGCGGAAACGCCGTGTGCGGCGTCGGTAGAGCCGGGGGCTGCGAAGATGGACCCCCGGCCGGAGAGCAAGCCGGCCAGGAAGCGGGAGGGGGCCTGGGGGCATGGGACAAACGAGCGGATCGAGAAATGCAGTCAGGCCATTGGTGAATGAGGGGGGAGCTCGGCAGAGTATTCAGCGCCAGCAGAGTCATGCGGCAGGCCCGATCGGGCCCAGCTCGGGCCCAAACCCCTTGCACACCCTCGGGCGCCCCCTTGTGTCCTCCGCCAAGCCCCCACCAGCTCAGCACCCCAGCGCCCACACACGCCCTCACCCGAGGCCGCAAGCTCCCCGCGCTGCGGCCGCCTCCCGCGGCCCCCTGCGCCTGCGGTGGCGCCTGGGGGGAGTCCGCATCCATGGGGGCCACGTGCCCGTGCCCGTGCGCCTGCGCCTGCCCGTGCGCCTGCCCGTACAGCCCATGCGCAAACCCGCCGGCACCCCCCGCCGCCCCGGCCCCGCCCTGCGTCCCCTGCGCCCCCTGCGGCCCCGGTCCGTGTGCCCTCCCGAACTGCTGCAGCGCTCGGACCTCCCTCGCCAGGGCCTTGGCCCGCTCCTTGGCGGGTCCTCCCGCGTCCATGAGTCGGGCGCACAGCGCCTCGGCCTCGTCCAGGCGGCCCGTGTCCTGGGGGGTGGGGGGTGGGGGGTGGGGGTGGGGGTGGGGGTGGCGTGGGGGGTAGAGGTGGGGGATTGGGCGTGGGGGATTGGGCGTGGGGGATTGGGGTGGGGGATGGGGTGGGGCAGTGGGGGTGGGGGGCTGGGGGGTTGGGAGACTCTCTGTGATGACTTGGGGCTCGGGGTGCAGGGGACAGCAGGGGTGATACGGCATGTCGTGTGCGGAGTGCGGTTGCAGAGAAGGCTAGCGCGGGCGCGCAGGGGGCTGCTGGGAGCGGCAACGTTGCACCCCCTCCCCCACCAAGGCCCCCCTCCCACCTCCCATGACCCGCTCCCGCCCCCCCTCCCCCGGACCTATCATGGACGAAGTGGCGGTATGTACCCTTTCCGGCAATCCCACTAACAACGAGGCGCTCTCCCGCTCAGCTATTCAAACAGCCCCCCTCCCCCCTCCCCCCCACCTTGCAGTGCACAGCCAGGAAGGACAGCGCCTCCAGTGCGTCCAGGGAGGACAGCGCGGCGGGGCCCTGGGCCTGGGGGCGTGTGGTTTGGGAGAGTGTGTTTGGGGGGAAGGGGTTCAGTGCGGTTCGTCTCTGGGGAGGAGGGCAGGTCAGCACGCTCCAATGGCATGCTGATGCCCCCTCTCGTCCACGATCAGACCCTTCTCCCCCATTCCCCCCATCATCTTCCCCCCCACACACACACCTCCAGCCGCTGCAGGGACATGCGGAACAGGCGCTCCGCCGCATCCAGCTCCCCACGGCTCTCGTACAGCTTGGCCTGTGGGAGGTGGAAGGGGTGATCTTTGCCGAGTTAGAGTTTGGGAAGCCAAGACGGTATGGAGGTGGAAGGGGTCGAAGGGGCCGGAGAGCTGACTGCAGGCGACACGCAAGCGCCGCCGCACCCCACCCCGCCCATCCTCCCGCTTCCTCTGCCCCCCTGCCATGCTCACACCCACCAGCGCATTACCAGTTCCTCCTCCTGCCCCGCTCCCTCCCCCCTGCCACTCGTCACCACGCTGTGCTAACTCCACCCTCCCCCCGACCCCCCTATCTCCTTCCGCCGCCGCTGCTTCTCTACATACAAACTCCAATCCGCCAAAGGCGATCACCCCTCCCACCCCCCTCCTCCCCACCCCACCAGCTTGTGCCCCGCGATGCCGTCCGGGTCGTTGTGCGCCACCGCCCGCTGGTAGGCCCGGATGGCGGCGTCCTGCAGCCCCACCTGCTCGTGGGCGTAGCACTGGGGGGGGCGAGGGGGTGGACGGGAGGGAGGGGGCGAGGGAGGGGGGGAGGGAGGGGGGGAGGGAGGGAGGGATGAGATGGGGAAGGGGCAGAGGGGCTGAGCGGGTGACAAAGTGCAGGGCGCGTCTGGAGGCAGAACGGTTGTGCGCTTGGCGCGGCCCGCGCTTGCCCTCGCCGGAGGCCCCGCCTCCGCATGTCGCCCCTGTTCCAGAGCCCCCGCTCACGGATCTCTCGAGCTCTCGAGCTTTCGGCCAAGCTGATGTTTCCCTGGCTCACGCGAGCAGACCTTCACGCACCTGCGCCAGGGCGCACCACATGCGGGCGTCCGTGGGCCGCAGCTGCGCGGCCCTGCGGTAGTAGTAGAGCGCGTAGAAGGGCATCTTGAGCAGCTCGTAGGCCTGGCCCTGAGGGGGAGGGGGTGGGTGGGCGGGTGGGTGGGTGTTTGTTGATGAGCCAGGGAAGCCCTGCGTGTAGACCTACATACGCGGGTGGGTGGGTGGGGGGCTTGAGACACCCCAAGCAAGTGGGTTGGGTTGCGGAAGCGTTGGCGACGTTGCAACAACAAGGGGGCATGGGGAGCGCTGCTCCCGTGCGCAGCTTTGCGCAGCTCGTGCGGCGCTACAGCGCGTGTGCGTGTCGTACACGCGTACGGCTCACCAGGCCGTACCACGCGCGGAAGTCCAGGGGGCTGACGTCGATGGCGCGGCGGTAGGCGTCTGGGGGTGGGGGGTGGCCGGGGGCAAGGGGGCGAGTGGGGTCACGGCGACACAGACGACCCACGCACCCCCCCTCCAGGGCATGGCACACCCAGCCACACGCTTCAACGGGGACGCCCCCCGCCCCACCTATGGCCGCGGGCGTGTTCTTGACCTCCATGTACTCATGCCCCATGAGCGTCCACGCCGCCAGGTATCGGGGGTCCAGGCGGAGGGCGCGGCGGAAGCACTCGACCGCCTTCTCGTGGGAGCCCTGGGGGGGGGGGTCAGAGGGGGGCGGAGCGGGGGCAGAGTGGGTTCAGTGGGGGCCGCTAAGGCCGGCACCTGGGGTGGCGAGCAAGGGTCGCTGTGCCCCCCTACCCGCCCACCTGCAGCGATCCACACACCCCCAGCGCTACCCACCTTGGTGCCCAAGCACCCCCCCCCCCCGCCCCCCCACCTGCAGTGAGTAGTAGTTCCCCAGCACGCAGCAGCTCTCGGGCCGGTAGCGGTCCGTGGCGGCCACCCGGTGCGCCAGCACGGACAGGGGCGCGGCGGCCTCCGTGACAAACAGGATGTTGGAGAAGGTGTCGGTGCCCTGGTGGGGGGAGGCGGGGGAGGGGTCGGGGAAGGGAGGAGTGCGGGGGGAGGTCGGGCTGCGGCAGGGCTGGGGCGGAGTGTGCACCCCCTGCAGCGTGGGGGTGGAGCTTTGTACGCTTGCACCTGGCGCCCCGTTGCGTAATCCTTCCGGCTTTCTCCGCCCCGCCCTCAATCGACTGGAGCCGCAAGCATGGTCCCGCATCACCTCTATCCGGTAGGGGTCGCGTGCTAGGAGATCCTCGTACAGAGCCTGCGAGGGGGGGGGGGTACGCAAGGACGCGGGCAGCAGAGGAGTGGGCGCGGAAGCGCTCAAGCTTGGAGTTCAATGCGCTGGCCTGCCTTCACCTCCCGCGCAAGTGAAACTACACACTGAGCGTCAGTGCCCACTAGACGTTCTGCCCTCCGCCAATGCCATGTAGCTACGTGGCTACGGTCTTTCGTTCCTTTGTGTTTTCAGAGCAGGGCTAGCACACAC
Organism: Edaphochlamys debaryana; assembly: GCA_016858145.1. NCBI lineage: Eukaryota > Viridiplantae > Chlorophyta > Chlorophyceae > Chlamydomonadales > Edaphochlamys > Edaphochlamys debaryana. Next base: position 205,060 of record JAEHOE010000031.1, on the reverse strand, counting down.
ACATGCACCTTTACAGAAAGGCCGACCTTGAATTTCCCTGGCTCACACGAACAGACCGTCACACACCTGGGCCTCCTCGAAGTTCTGCAGGTTGTAGTGCGCCTGCGCCACCGCCGCCTCCACAGCCAGGGAGCCGCGGAATACCTGGGGGCGGGGGTGGGGATGGGGGTGGGGGCGTGGAGGGATGTGTACGGCGGCAGGCGGGCAGGCAGGCGAGGGCACAGTCGGCGCGGGGGCGGGCCGGGGGAGGTCAGGGCGATAGAGGAGGGCGATGAGGAGGGGGCTGATGATAGGAGGAGGGTGGGGCTCTGCGGCTCGCTCCTTCACCCTCGCCTTCCCTGACTGGGCCCAGCTGACGGGGCCCAATGTCCCGACCTAAGACGCCTAAACTCCCACAAAGGGCCAGCGCCGGTCCATCCCCCACCCACCCGCCCACCCACCCACCCCACCCACCCGAGAAGGGTTCCCCGTCCATAGGCGGCTACGCTTCACAGGCGTTCTGTGTCGGCCAACGAAATGCGAAGCCAACACACCGCGGCACTACGCCCCGCTGTCTATCATAACCCCACCCACCCACCCACCCCCACTCCCCACCTGCGCCAGGCCCTGCAGGCGGGACAGCGCCTCCTGGTTGTGCTGCAGCGCCAGCGACACAGCCGCCTGGAAGCACTCGCGGGACCAGTGGGCGGGCAGGCCGGGGGGGAGCGGCAGGGGGCCGCAGCCGGAGCCGGGGCCGGGCAGGGGCGGGGGGAGGGGGAGGTCGGGGGGAGCGGGGCCCAGGGGCGAGCCGGGCGGGGCCGAGGCGGGGGCGGAGGCGGGGTCCGGGGTGGAGCAAATGGACTGGACTGCCTGGGGCGGGGCAGGGGAGGGGGGCAGATCGGGAGAAGGGGGTAGTCGCGGGAAGGGTTCGAGGGGCTATTTCCGGCACAAGCCCCTGGGGCGAGCGCGTTGCAAAGCAAGATGAGGGAGGGCAGCGGACAGCCTCCTTTGTCCACCCCTGCCCCCCATTCTCCAAGCCCCGCCCCTTCCCCCTTCTCCCGCCCCCCCCCACCATCCATGCGCTCCAGTTGCAGGGGTAGCCCCGCAGCGAGGAGGCCAGCGCCGCCAGCGCCGCCTGCGGCCGCCCGCGCGCCGCCAGCACCACGCCGTACAGGTACTGCAGGAACGGGTCCTCACGTGTCGCCGCCGACGCCGACGCCGCCCCCAGCCCCGCCCCGTTCCCCGCTGCTGCCCCCGCCCCGGCCCCCGCTGCTCCCGGCGGTGGCTCCTGGCCGAGCCCCGCCCCCGGCCCCAGCCCCAGTGCGGCCGTGAGGGCGGCCTCCAGCCCCTCCAGCTCGGGGTTGACAACGTCAGCGGAGCGGCCCAGCAGGCCGCCCCGCTCAATGCGTTCCTCCCTGGATCAAGGGGAGCGGGTTTTGCGGGGGAGGGCGCGTGGTGAGGGCGGCGGGTTCGGGCGAGGCCGGGCTTGGCGAATGGCATGCACGCCGGCGGGGCCGCCGGGCCCTGCTGTGCTCCCCCGGGCTCGGGCTCGGGCTCACTCCTTGCGCTTCTCTCCCGCTAGTAAGGTGGCGTGAAGGCGCAGGAAGGTGGGCAGGGGGCCGTGCAACCCGGTGAGAGCGTGTGCAGCGCGGCGGAATTCCTGCGGGGATGTTGGGACGGGGCATGGGCTACTGTTCGTGGGGTGCAGGGGCAGGCTGCAGGATGCCGACCGAGGCAGCTAGACGGGAGCAGCTGTGATACTAACTGAGGAGGCAGGTGGAAGGGCTGGTGGGGGGGAGCGAGGCGGTCCGCACCTTGTTTTGGAAGTAGCATCGTGCCAGGAGGTACTGGGGATGCCACTCGTCGGGGTCGGGGCTCGGTCCCGCGGTCGGCCAGGAGCGCGACCCCGGGCCTCCGGCATCGCCGAAGCCTGCAACGCCGTGCCGCTGGTGCCAGGCACCGGAGCTGCTCGCCGCGTGGGAGTCGTGAAGTTCCAATCCGACAAGCTGCTCGGCCGCCCACTGCGCAGCCTGGAAGAGGCCTCGCGCGTTTAGGTCATGCACGGCTTGCGTCAGCTCCGCGGCGATATCGGACGGCGTGGCGGGTGAAGGCACGCTCGCCCCGCCATGCCGCTCGGCAAACATGGTTCCCCAGAACCCTCGTTCGCGCGGCACCCTGGCCCACTGCTAATGCTTAATCAGATGCAATCACAAGCCAGGCTAGTTAGCGTCGTAACGTGGTATGCTCGTTTGGGCTGGATTATGGCTCCTATTCCACTGCAGATCGCGATGTGAGCGTCTTCAGCTTATCTTTGATTACATATCTAGGCAGAGGGGCTAGGAGTCGCAGCGGGCTGCGCCCTGGGCCGCGCTCCCGCGTTTGGCGCGCATTCTTCTTGCGCGAGGAGCGCACAGACCTGTGGAAGCAAACTTGTGTAAGCGCAAGCTGTGACTTATGGAGAGGTGTAGAAGGGCACGAGTAGGGGGCGATGGCGTATGAATGGGCGGGGGGCGACGGGCGAGGAGGTGGCACGCACATGGGGCCGCACTGCCCTCCCTGGGCCTCTCAGGGTGAAGGGGCCCGAGGCGCAGGCGTTCTCAGGAGGAATTTCAGGGGGTGGCAGTCAGGGCAGAGCCCATACTCCGAGCTTTGCCGCCCTGGGGTCGACTTGGGTAAAGCAATGTGCAGCTACCCGGGAACCACCCTGGTGTACGCTTGGCCTCATATGCTGGCGACACTCCGACAGACCCTAGCATGGGCAGCCCTCATGTCGCCAATGCGAGCATCCGTCCCGACACCTCGACCAAGATCATCCCCCACCTGCGCCCCCCCACTGCCTTCGCCCCATTCCACCACCACCTTCCACCTCCGTCTCCACCAGCTCCACCTGCACCTCCGCCCCCTCCACCTCCGCCCCCTCCTCCGCCACCTCCCCCCCCTCCCCCCCATCTCACCCCCACCGCCTCCTCCTCCCTACTTGCCGATGCAGAAGCGCGAGAACACGTTGTCCAGTACCTCCTCCGCCACCTCGTCGCCGCTCACCTCGCCCAGCGCCAGCAGCGCCGAACGCAGGTCGATGGTCCAGAAGTCCAGGGGCAGCCCCGCAGCCACCGACTCACCCAGGCGCATCAGGGCCTGAGAGGAGAGGGGGAGAGGGGGGGAGAGGGGAGTAAGCGTCGGCAGAGGACATGCGGAGGAGGATGTTAGAGCCTCGCTGACGTCGTGATGAGGGATCCCCGTTTACCCCGAAGACCGACATGGTGTACGACACGTACGGCACGCACCTCGTGGCTCCGCACCAGCGCCTCCGCCTGCCGCTCGTTGACCGCCCAGGACACACCGCCCGCGGCCAGCTGCGGAGGCGGGGGGGGGGCGGCGAGGGAGCAGTGAGGTGGGGTGGACCACAGAGGCGCACCCCGGCGGGCACCACCAGCCCCAGGGGCGTGCCCAGGGGGTGGACCGCAGTGCGGTCAGCTCTTCGAGGGCCCGCGTGGCTCCGTGCACTCGCGAACCCCCCCCCTCCCCCCGGCTTCACCCACCTGAGGCGCCCCCGCCAGCCGCAACAGAGCCGCGTCCAGCTCCTGCGGGAGAAAGGCGGCCGTTGGCGGTTGACGGTTGGCAGTTGGGAAGGAGCGGTTGACTGTACCAGCGTGCCCGGCACAGCACGATGGCTGAAAGCTGGGGTTCCGGATTCCAGCACTAGCCCAGACTCCCCACCCTCTCCCCTGTCCACGAGCCCTCTGCCCCCCCGGCCGCCAGCTGCCCCTGACCCCAACCAGCCCCGCACCCCTGCCCCCCTTCGGCCCCCCCCCATACACACCTCGAGGCCCCTCCGCTGCGCCGCCGAGGTCCGCACCACTGCACTGAAGGCCTCCCGCGCCGGCAGCGGCAGCAGCAGCTCAGAGGGCGAGCTGGGCGAAGCTGCGGGGGAGAGGGGGCGCGCGAGAGGTGGACGAGTGCGCCGTGGGTTGCAGCTCTGCGGATGGGTCTGAGGACATTCCAAGCGCATGCGCTCCCCGCCGCCCAAAACCCCTGCCTCGTGCTTCCCGACCTCACCCTTGTCCCCTGCCGGCTGCGCCCCCTCCCGCAGGTCCTCCTTGTTGGCCACAAGCAGGGACAGACCCTGCACCTGGCAGCCCGAGCTCCCCGGCCCGTCGCCCCACAGGCTGCGGAAGATCTCCCCGTCCGCGTCCGTCCACCCCTGCGAATGCGGTGGGGTGGGGTGCGGGGGGCGTTGGCTCGTGGATTAGCGGCTGAGTGCTCAGTCGCTTTGGCCCGCCCCTTGCCCCTCGCATTTGACTGTACCCCTGCCCCCACGGGACCCCTCCCTCCCACACAGACACATGCAAGCAGCCCTTCACACACACCTGCGCTCCGTCCACCACCATGATGACCACGTCGGCGGCGCGGGCCGCGGCCTGGGAGCGCTCCACCTGCAACACAGGAGTGTGTGAGGGGGTGAGGGTGAGGGGTGAGCGCGAGGGGGGGTGAGGGCTCCCCTGTCGGGCTTGGAGACAAGGAGGGGGGGCAGGAGGGGAGGTGCGGAGCACACACGTCCCCAGGCCCCAGCCACCCCAGACTCCCAACCCCTTCTTGCACCATCCCCCTCCACCCCAACCCACACCCCACCCCACCCCGCCGCCCCCCCCCCCGCCCCCGCCTCACCCCGATCTTCTCTACCACGTCCTCGCTCTCCCGGATGCCCGCCGTGTCCAGCAGCGTCACCGGCACCCCCCCCACCGCCAGCTCCGCGTGCAGCACGTCACGAGTGGTGCCGGGGACAGAGGTCACGATGGCGCGGTCGCTGTGGGGGAGGGCGGGGGGGGCCGGGGGAGCAGGAGGGGGGAGGGGAGTAACGGGCGAGGCAGGCGACAGGGGATGAAGGGCGGATCGGGAGGTCCGGCGTCTAGTGGTGTGGTGGGCGGAGAGGAGGTCCAGGCTCTGGTGGCACCGGCCAAAGGCCCCCGGGCGCCCCCTCCCCCGGCTCCCTCACCTGTTTGTCCAGGCGTTGAGGAGGGAGCTCTTGCCAACGTTGGGTCGCCCCACGATGGCCACCTGTGGGGGAGGGGGTGTACCGCAAGGGAGAGAGTGAGAAGGGGGTGGGGATGGAGGGGTGTTGAGCTGTGCAGAATGGCGCAATGGACGCAACACGCACACAGCAGCACTGGCCCTACCCCTGCTCCGTCACGCGGTCCCATCTACGGCCCGCCCCGGCCCCCGAACTGGTCCCCACCTGCAGCCCCCTCCGCAGCAGGTTGCCGGTGCGGGCGGTGCGCAGGGCCTGCTCGATGCCGGCCTGAGCGCGGGCGCGCGGGTGGGTGGGTGTGGCAGGGTTTCATGGGTCAAGGCGCAGGCGAGGACCAACCGGGGCGGGGCCGCCCCAGTCCTGGCGGCCCCTCAGCCCACACCCCGCCTCCCTTCCCGTCCCTTCACCCATGCCCCAACCCCCCAGTCCGCGGTCCGCCGCATCCTCCCCCACCTGGATGCGCTCGATCTCTGCCTTGATGCCGCTCTCCTCCATGGGGGGGAGGTCCTCATCAAAGTCGAGCCTGGGGGGAAGGGCGGGAGGGGTTGGCTCCCAGCACTGCCTGCTCTGGCCTGCCCCGCCCCTGCCCTGTGTACCACACACGACAGGCCCCCAGGAGTGGAGGCGGCTCGCGGGGCGGCCGGTGGGCTAGCGCGGTGCGATAGGCAGCTGCCGCGGGCCACGGGCTTGCGTGCGACACAGCCCGGGCCTTCGACGCTCCAGCCGTCCCCGCATCAGCCGTCCCCCGTCTCCCGCCCCCCGCCCCACCTCGCCTCCAGCTCCGCCAGTAGGTCCAGGCAGCGCCGCCGCAGTCCCGCCACGGCCGCGCCCACGCCCCCCCTCAGCCCCGCCAGGGCGCTGTCAGCCGCCGCCACGGTGCGGGCCGACAGCAGCTCCGAAACAGCCTCCGCCTGCAGGCGACCGCCGCACGCAGCGCACACAGTACGCATGTCAGCACGGGGAAGAGCGTGAGGTGCGTGCGCCGTGGCCACGGGGTCTGCACCCGTGCACCGCCCCGTGGGCGTACGGACATCGACGGGAGCCCCACCCGTGCCCCACCGGCCCTTCCTCCCCGCACCCGTGCAACCCCCTTCAAACGCGTGTTCCCACCCGCCCCCGCCACTGCCTTCTGACCCCTTGAAGCCCACAAACCCAGCCCCTCACCCCCTTCAAACCCCTTCCCCGCCCGCCTTCCCCGGCCCCCTCTGCCCGCCCCCACCTGGGCCAGGTCCAGGCGGCCGTTGAGGAAGGCCCGCAGCGTGAACTCCCCCGCGCGGGCCGGCCGCGCCCCCGCCTCTATGAGCGCCCGCTGCACGCGGCCCGCGCACACGCCCCCGCCGTGGCAGTGCAGCTCCACCACGTCCTCAGCCGTGTAGGAGCGGGGCGAGCGCATGCACAGCAGCAGAACCTGGGGGGGCGGGGGGGGGGCAAGGGGGAAACAGGGGTGTGGGGGATGCGTGGGGTGGAGCGTGGAGGTTGGGTGGGGGTTGAGCCGGGTTGGGAACGGCGGGGAATGGAGCTACGGGAGCCATGCTAAACGAAAACGTGTGCCGTGTGTTAAAGTGTACTGCGGTGTGCTGTACGGCCGTACGGCAGCATGGACAGACTGCCGTACCTCGTCCAGCAGGTTCTCGTCGCCGTCCACTGCGGTGCCGTAGTAGACGCGGTGGGTCTCCGGCTCCCAGCCGAGGCGGAACCGGCCGCCCGGGCGGAAGACCTTGGCCGCCATGGCCAGGGCCTCGCTGCCGCTCACTCGGATCACCGCCACCGTTCCCTGCTCCGACATGCCTGAGGTACAGGCACGCGGGATGGGAGGAAGGGCAGGGAGAGGCAGGGAGAGGACAAGGAGCGGGGGTGGGGTGTTGGCGGCTGCGGGAATGGCTGGCGTGAGAGGCGCGTGGCGAAGTGGGGGATCTGGAGCCGTGGGGTCTCCGGGGGCGCTGGGTAGGGGGCTGGGCCGGGCATCGGGCGCGGCCGCCGAGGGCCCCGCCCGTGGCGAACGGACGCTCGGACAGCAGGGCGGGCCGCACACTGTCACACTTGGCCCCAACCCCACCCCACCCCCCGCCCTCCCCCGGCCCACCCGTCACGATGGCGGCGATGGTGTCCTCATCCCGGGTGGTCAGCACGAAGGCCTCGTCCCGGCTGCTGCTGGGCGACACAGCCAGAGAGTCGCCGCTGCCCGCAGAGCCGTTGCCGCCACCACCACCGCCACCGCTGCCGCCTGCGCCCAGGTCGAGGCCCTGGGCCGCAGCCGAGCGGGCCACGTGGCTACTGCGGGCGCCGCCGGGCAGGTGGGCACGTGACGAGGGCGAGGAGGTGGGGTAGGAGGAGCTGAGAGAAGGGCCGGAGTGGCAGTGTCGGGGCGCGGGCGTGGAGGGGGAGGGGCAGGGGCAGGGGGCGGTTACGGCTGGCGGCCGCTGCGGCATGGGCGCCGGGCAGGGGGTGCCGCGGACGGGGGCGGCTGAGCGGCCATGGTGTAGTGCGGGGGGGCAGCTCACGGCGGTGCCACCGAGTCCCAGCAGCGAGGCAGCTGTGGGGTGGACGGGTGGGGATGGGCGCGGGGGCAGGAGGGCAAGGGATGGGGTGAGGCCATTTGCTACGTACTAAGTGGGGGCTTGTTGGTGCATGCATTCCTTTTACAAGGGCTCACGGCTTGGTGCAGGCGCCGGGAGCTCAGAGGGAAGCGGGCCGGGGAGGTACGGGCAGGTGGAGGCAGGGGTGCGGAGTTCGGCTGCGGGGCTGGCGTCTAAAACTGCGGTTACTGGCCGTGGTAGGCCACCACCGCCCCATGCCCTGTGCCCTCATGCACTCACCCATGTCGAATGCTGAGCGGGAAGCCTGGGCCGCAGGAGTGGAGGGGGCTCGCCGGGCGGCTGGTGGGAGTGGTCGAGGCAGCGGGACCACGAAGCTGGCGTGGTGCGGCAGGCAGCTGCCGCGTGCTACGGGGTGGAGTGCGATACAGCCGAAGCTTACGCGCTTCAGTCGATTTGCACAACGCTGCAGCATGCACGGTCGCGGGCCCTTAAGCTCTATGTGCACTCCGAATGGTGTCGGGGCTGTCGGCGGCCAGGTTACCAAAACACCAGCGAGAGTTAGCGAGCGAGTAGGTTATTGCAGAGGCAGGCTTGTACATGGCAGCGAGTGCAGCGGGTCTTCTCGCACCGTACCGCGATGTTGTTTTCCGCCGCACCGCACGCCCGAGAAGACCCGACGCCCCGCCGGCCCCGCTTTCATACACATAACCCGCGGGGGATACTGACTATACCTGACACACGACAGGCCCCCTGGGGCCTGATATGCAAGCTCTTTTGTGCAATTTCGCCAACTGGACGGCCAGTCATGGCGTCCAACTACGTGCAGCTGAATTGGTTGGAGCCCACCTGGGATGATGCCCCCGAGGCCCTCACGAGCCTCGAGCGGAGGACGCGGAAAGCCCAGGAACGCTCCGATGTCCACGGTGAGCAGCCGGAGCCGACGACGGCAGAGGCACTCGAGGCGGGCGTGCCGTATGTTTCTGTCACGAGTTGCAGCCAGCGCAGTCGGGTGCACTGGTTATAGCGCTTTCGCTCACGCGTGTTTCGCCCATCGTCGCTTCCCCTCTCCAGCCTTCTACAGCTCTCTGGGCTTCCTGTTCTTCCTGGTGACGGGACTGCTTCTGTGGAGCGAGCTCTACGCCTTTGCCACGCAGCCCAGCCGCGCTCTGACGGGCGCATTTCTGCTAGAGGTGCTGAAGGCCGGGGCCATCGCGTCCGCACAGCTGCGCAATCTTTATGGCAGCCTGGGACACATCGCTTGGACCTGCCTTGCCGTGGTGTATGGGCCTGACTTTGCGCAGCAAGGTGGGTCTGTGTGGCCGGCCTGGCACGGTGTAGAGCCGTCATCCGTTGCCTTCGGCAGCCGACGGCAGGCTTGACCGGAAGTAAGGCGCCAATGCGGCTGTCAGCTGGCGAGTGCACGCTCGGGGCCGCGGTCCCGCCACGGAGACCTGAAGGGCTTCTGGGCTCCCCGAGAGTTCGTTCGCGTTACCTACCGTTTATACTAGAGCAGGACGGCTGGCCGGGCGGCCGCGGCCACGGTCGCTGCGACAGCTTGCAGTCCACATTTGTGCTTAACCTACCCCTGTCGCCTTTCCTCTGCGCTGCTTCCTCCGCTCTCCGCAGGCGTTAGTGTGGCCCACGGAGCTACTAAGCTGCTAGCTAGCGGCCTTTACTATCTTGCCGTGGCGCTCTCGGGTGAGCGACATCGCCGCTTCGTTTCCGGGCCGCGGAATCCGCTCACTACGGGTCGCATTAGGTCTTGCGTGACGCTTGGCGTGCCATCGAAGCGCTTCCGTGGGGGTAGATGGCTGGCCTTTGGACTCCCGGCCTGCATGCGCGTACGCGGCAACGCATGCACGCGGCGGGCCCCGGTCGGACGCAGGGTCGTGCCGTAGATGTTATGTGGACGAGGTCACGCGCCTGCCACTGGCTCGGGTCGTCGGGACACGTTGCGGGCGCGTCCATACGGGCCTTACAACCCTAAACCGTTTCCGTCGGCCCCAACCCAACCCAAAGTGTTTAGCCGGCCTCTCGCAGCTGGGCCAGGCATCGTCCACAGCCACACTGCCCCACTCATCAAGTCCCTCCGCCCCGTCCCTCGCTCTCGCCCGCCGCAGGGGCGCTTATATACTCTGCCTACCCGCACGTGATGGCCACGCCGGTCCGCACGGCCGTGTACAGCACCGCCGCCGCGGCCGTGCTGTTTGGCGGCCCCCCGCTGTACGCCGCGTCCATCACGCACCTCTGTCGCTCCTGCGGGCCGGAGCCGGTGGTCCTGCTGGCGCTGCTCTTCGCAGCCGCCATGTGCTGGGCGTCCTGGCGCCTGGTGCGGGCCATCAGCGGCCGGCGGAGCGACGGCAGCGCGTCGGCGAGGCAGCGCAGCCGCACCGCAGCCGCCGCAGCCGCGCGTCGACCGGCGCCAGGTGCCGCAACGGGGCCCAACGGCACCGCCGGCGGAGGCGCCAGCGGCGCCGCCTCCGGCGCGGGCGCGGCTGGGGGCCCCGGGGGCGGGGGCGGGGGCTCGGGGAAGCGAGGCGCCCGCAGCTCGGCGGCCGGGAAGGGAGGCGGGGGCCAAGCCGCCGGGGGCGGGACAGCTGCCGCCGATCCCGTCACCTTGCCAGCCGGGAGATCTGGCTCATCCAGCTTCTCTGGACCCTCTAGCAGCTTCTCGGCAGGCGGCGCCGGTAGTGGCCCCGGCGGTGGCGTCATCAACCCCACCGCCGCGGGCTCCTTCCGCTCCTTGAGCGGCGGTAGCACGACCGGCCCCACCCTGTCGCAATCCTCGGCTTCCGGGGGCTCTGGGTCAAAGCCCGGGGCTCAGTCGGCAGCCAGCTCTTCTAGCCAGCCCTCCGGCGCAGCGCCGTTGAACCCGACGGCCCTCGGCCAGCGGCCCGGCGGCGGAGGGGGGACGGGGAGCGGCAAGGGAGCGGCAGGCAACGGCGGCAACGCCAACAGTCACTCCACCTCTAGCAACAAGCCAGTGCAGCAGTCTGGGGCGCCGGGCGACGGCTCTTCGGGGACGGGCGGCGGCGGGAGCGGGGGCGGCAAAGCCTCCAAACACGCCTCGTCGTCCACCTCATCCTCCGTAGACACCAAACGCGACCCCACAGCCCCCGCGGCCGCGGCCGGCAAGCAGCAGCAGGGCTCCTCGGCGCAGGCGGCACAGCGGGCGTCCACATCAGCGAGCAAGCCCGCTGACCCCGTTGCGCCGGCACCCGCCGCCGCCAGCGCTGCCGCCAGCTCCTCGAAAAAGCGGGGCGGGGCCGCGGCCGCGGCCAGCCCCGCCAACCCCGTAGCGCCCTCCGCGTCCTCCCGACCCGCCGCCGGCTCCACCGCCGCTGGCGCCGCCAAGGCCCGGGCCGACGCCGGCGGGGGGCCCAAACCCAGCGGCACCGCCAGCAACCCGGCGGCGGCGCCCGGCAAGGCCGCCACAGGCTCCGCCGCCGCCGCCACCGGCGGCGCCGCCAGCGGGGGCTTGTTCGCGCGCATAACGGCCACCGTCACCTCCGCCGCCAACCTCACCGCCGCCGCGGCAGCGCCGGTCCTGACGGGCCGCGGTGCGAAGAAGGCCGCGGCGTCGGCGCGTGGCAAGCAGCCGGCGGCGCCGTCGCAGGCGACGTCGGGCGGGCCGCCGCCGGCAGGCCAGGCGGGGCCCCAGCCGCACTACTACATAGTCCCTCCGCCGCCCCCGCCGCCGCCGCGCAACCGGCCGGCCGCACCGCCGCCGGAGCCCCCCGCGCCGCCCCAGCCGCCGGCAGTGAAGAACGCATGGCTGAACCCCAACCCGGTAATCAAAGTCGCGTCGGGAGCGGCCAAGGCGCCCAAAGGCGCTGCCGCCGCCGCTGCCGCAGCGACCGCCGCCAGCAACGCCGCCCCCGCTGCCACTGCCGCCGCCGCTTCCAAGGGCGCGGCGACGCAGCCGCCGCCGCCGCCCGCTCGGTCCGGAAGCGGCGCCGTGTCTGCTGCCACCTCCGCCGCCGCGGACCCTGTGGCGACGCCGCCGGGCGGTGCCGCTGCCGCCGCCGTGGGTGACCCGGTCTCCGCGGCCCCGCCCGCGCCCCCGACCCCGCCCAGCACCACCCTCTCGCCCCTTGCACCGCACTTCCACCCCCGCCAGCACCAGCAGCGGCACCACCAGCAGCAGCAGCACGCGGCGGCCGCCGCCGCCGCGGCTGCCACCGCCGCCGCCACCGCCGACAGCCTGATCGCCGCCACGATCGTCACCTCCGCTGACTCGTCCATGGGTCCGTTGGTCGCGCACAAGCACGCCTCGGGCGATCTGGACATCTCAGCCGTCGCCGCCAACTACCGGCCGTACCCGTCGTCGTCGTACAGCCCGCAGGCGCCAACCGTCACGGCGGTGAGCTCAACCGCTGCCAACGGCGGCGACGGCCTGGACGACGGCTTCTCCTTCTTCTCCATCCCGCCGCCCGCCATCTCGCCCGACGCCGCCGCCGCCGCCGAGGCGGAGGCCGCCGTCGCCGCCAGCCCCGGCCTGTACGGCACCGCGTACGGCGTCTCGAGCTTCGCCGTGCCAGGCCTGCCGCCTTTCGGCTCTGACCCCGTCTGGAGCCCGAACCCGCCCGACGCCGCCGCCATCTTCGGTAGCGGCGGCGGCACCACGCTGGTGCCTCCGCCGGGCTTCCCCGCCCACGCCTACGGCGGCGCCTTCGCCGCCGGCCCCATCCCCGGCGCCGGCACGTGGTCCCACGCCCCCAACACCACCGCCGCCGCCACCACCACCGCCGCCGCGCCGCCCTCGAAGGCCGACTCCCTGCCGCTGCCGCCCGCGGGCGACAACGGGGTGCTGGCGGCGCTGGGGTTCGTGGACGGCGGCGCCGACAGCGCCGCCGGCGGCGCCGACGAGGCCGGCGGCTCGTGCTCCATCTGCTGGTCCGCCCCGCGCCAGGTCGGGCTGCTGCACGGCTCCACCAGCCACCTGTGCGTGTGCCGCCGCTGCGCCGCTCAGATGCGCGAGCGCGTGCACCGCTGCCCCATGTGGTGAGCGCCGGCTGGGTGGGGCTGGGTTGGGGCGTGGCCGCATGGCTGGGGCTCTGGAGGCGTGTGCCTGGGTGCGCGAGCGGTGTCCCCGCCTCGCACCCCCTTGCCATGCCCGGCAACCTGCCACGCCCCTCGCTGGCTGGCTGACCCGCTGCCCCCATTCCCGCCTGCTCCACTCCCCACCCCCACCCCCCACTCCCCACCCCCGCAGCCGCCAGCTCATCGAGCGCTTCATCGACATCTACTAGGCCGCCCCGCCCTGGCGCGGCCTAGGGGTGGCGGGGCCGCTCGGGGGGCCCCGCGGGAGGATGCGCGCGCGCCCAAGCGCCCCCACCAGCGCTTGGCGCGGTGAATCCACGAAGGGGCCCGGATCCGAGCCGCCCGGATTCAGACGATCCAGACGGTCCAGGTTACGGGTGCCTGCGCTTCCGCGATGAAGAGCAGGCGGTACTGCAGAGCTCGCAGCGACAGGCGGGGGCGTGGCACGGTGCGGCGTGGCATGGCGTAGCGACGCGGTGCGCCGGCTGAGGCGGGCTGGGCGGTTCCGAGCCCGCCCCGGCCAAAGCACGCGAGGCGGGGTCCGACCAACGCTGCTGGCGCGTCCGTAGCATGCGGGGCGGCTACACGTCAGGCGCTTCCCATGCGCCTGTCGTGTGCTGGCTACGCCTGTGGGGGCGGAGGCAGCAGCGGAGGCGGAGGGCCCAGCCGGCGGCCGGCTACGTGGGGCATCGACGCGTGGGGGCGACGACGGGGCGACGGCCAGGCTGTGTGTGTGTGTGTGCGGGCCTCGCCCGGTTGAGTGCGTTCGAAGTTCAACGAAGACGGCGTGTGTGGGGCCCTGGCGGCACGGGGCGGCGCTTGAAACGAGACGCGACAGGACTGGGCGGTTGGGCGGCTCTGGGCCGCCGACCGCTGGTGCAGACGTGGGGTGGGGTGGGTAGGGTGGGCGGCAGTTGCGGGGGGCGGTTGGGACGTGGCCTCACAGGGCTTTGTGGCCCCGGCGTTTGGCCGAGCGCGCGAGGATTTGGGTCCATGCTAGGCGTGCGAGCGATCCGGGCGGTGGGGTGCTCGCAGCTTGAGGGGGGGATGGGGCTGGGAGGGCCAGCCATATTGCGGGCGCCAACGCGCTCACCCCGGCTCTCAAACCATGCGTTGTCCTAAACCGATTTGGTGGGAAGTGTGGCCGCGAGCGGCGCAAGAACAGGCAAGAAACACGCCGCTTGCTCCGCCCGGCTCAACACCATGTGTTATGTGTTTCGGCCTGTTGTACCTGAATGATGACCTCCAAACGGTCGATATGTCGTTGGCCACATACGACGAGTTGTGGGCCGACAATGCGGGCGCGGAGGAGCGCGGGCTGCTGCGGCGACCGCCTCCTCGGCTGCGACCCGCCGCCGGCAAGCGTTTGCACGCAAAGACGTGCAGCGCCTTTGCCTTTTGTTGAAGTGTTCTGGTCTTTGCGCCCCACTTGCCCCACGCCCTCTCCAGCGGCCAGCTTGCAAGCGCTGACGATGCGGTCTCAGCGCTCTGCTTCTGCCGAGGAGGCCGGCCTCAGCCTGACAGCTGCGGCGCCCACGCACCGCCGCGCTGCTGGGCCGCCCCTGAGGCTAGGTGCGCGGGACTGGGAGTCGCGGCTCTGGCTCGGCATGCCACCCTGCGCCAGGCCAGCTGCGCAAGGGCTTTCGGCTTCCACCCCAACCTTGGAACCCCGCTGCGCCCCGCCCTGTGCAGCGCTGCTCCTGTCCCTGTCCCTCGCTCTGGCGCTGGCTGCGGCCTACCTGGGCGCACAGCGGGCGTTGCTGCAGACGCGCCGCCCCCGCAGCCCCTCTCCCTCTCTCTGGGGTGCGGCATGGCGCAGCGCCACCCCGCCACGCGCCACGCAGGCAGCGGCACCTCTCGGGCCCCAAGCCGCCCAGGACCTGCCTCGGGCCTTGGCCTCGCCGCTGCTGGCCCCCACCCCCACCCCCGCGGCCATCCCCCGGCTGCTGCACACCAACTACCTGGCGGGGGCGCGGCAGCTGGAGGCCGACTCCAGGGGCGACCGGACGCACTTCAGGCGAGGCAGGCAGGGCAGGGTCAGGGCCTCAGGGGAGCGGATGTGAGCTGGGACAACCAGGGGGGGTCGCAGGCAAGGGTGGTCGGGCCGGGGGGAAGCTGGTACTAAGCCGCAGCACACCGAGCCGGCTGCATGCAGGCCCTTACTCTGCGTGCCCTACCTCTGCTCCGATGGCAGGCGCGAGTGGTGGCTGTCGTGCCGGGTGGGTCCCCGCTGCCGGGCCACTGACCCACGGACGTCACGTCCCTTGAGGTTGCTGCTAGTCTGCATGGTGCAGCGGCTGGGCTCCTCTGGGGCTCCATCCTCCATGGGAAGATTGTCCAGCTAGACCAGCAACTGTCCCTTACCCTCGCAGACCCACAACCCCGACTGGCAGCACGTGCTGTGGGACCGCCACGCAGCCATCGAGCTCCTAGAGACGCGGTGGGGTCGGGGCCCCCTGGGAGCACGTTACGCCTGGATCGGCCAGTAGATAAATATCTAAATCTGCATGCCCGCAGCTACCGCTTCCAGCCAGGACATCCAGGCGTGGGCCGCTGGCATCCGCTGCCCCTTCCCCAATGCCCATGCAGCTACCCCTGGTTCCTGCCCACGTGGCTGGCCTACCCGACCCTGGTCATGCAGTCCGATGCCCTGCGGCCATTCGTGCTGCACGCACATGGTACGGCACGCAGTACAGGCCCGCGCCACGGGGGCATGCACTGTGACAGGCCGTGCCTCCACCAGCCCCACCCCAACCCCCAGGCGGTGTCTACCTGGACCTGGACACCGAGTGCTTCCGCCCCCTGGGCCCCAGCCTCCAAGGTCGGCGCCGAGGCGGCACCGCCTGCAAGGGCGGCAGGGACCAGGCGCTGGCCAGGTGCCGAGGCGGCCCTGATGCGGCTCAGGCCTCTCAGTAGCGCTCTCCTCATTATGCCCTCGTTGCTTTCCGCGTGCCCTACATGTTTCGCTGCCTGCAGGCGTGTCCCTGGCCCTAATGGCCGAGGAGCCCGGGCTGGTCAACAACGCGCAGATGGGCTCGGCGCCCGGGCACCCGCTGTGGGGCCTGGTGGCGGGGCGCATGCAGGCGAGCCGCGGTGCGGGGGCCTCAAGCCTGCCGGGACCCGGGAGGGCAAGAAGCACGGCAGTAGAACGCCGCAGAGCGCAGAGAAATGCGCAAGTGTTGGAGCCTTTGCCGGTCACAGCGCCGGGAGCCGGCGGGATGTAGGCTGTCGTAGGCTGATTGGCCTGGTCCCCTCAGTCGTCCCCCTCGTTGCTTGCAGGCGGCGGCCGCACAGGGCGTGTCCGACCCGCTGTACGCCACGGGGCCCCGCGTGGTCACCGCAGCACTGCGCGTAAGGGCAGGGCCTCGTGGTGTGTGCGGAGGTGGATGCCTTGCCCCACGTGTTCCGCCCCTCGAGCCGCGTGCCCTTCGCCCGCAGGAGCTGGCATCCAAGCCCGACGGCCCCCTGCCGGGGCGATACGACCTGCCCTGCGGCGGCTCCGACCCCATGCCCCACCAGCCCGGCGCCGCCACCGCCACACGCAAAGGCGACCTGCTTGGCGGCTCCGTCAGCAGCGGCAGCCATGCGGATGGCGGCGGCCCTGGCGGTACGGCACAGCACTTTTGTACGGCGCCCGCTGTGGTGTACGGACCGCGCGAGTGGTTCAGCCCCTGCGCCTGGAACGACGGAGCCTGCCACACCGCAGTCAGCCGCATTGCCCCGCTGCTGCGCCAGCCACCCGCGGAGGCGGCCCGGGGGGCGGCGCTCCTTGCAGCAACCGCGGCCGCCGCCCCGTCCGCACCCCTCGGCAGCCGCTGCGGCCTTGGTCTTGGCTCATTAGGAAACAGCAGCGGCGGTGGAGCCGAGGGTCGAGGTGTCGATCTCTCACAACTGCAGGAGCGGCAGGCCTCGACCCTGGAGGAGCCAAGGGCCGAGCCTGGGGCTGCCGCTGGGCAGGGCAGCGGTGGCCGGGGCTGGGACTCAGGCGCGGGGCTGCTGGGGTGGCCCGGCGCCCCCCTGGTGGGAGTGCACCACTTCTCGGGGAGCTGGCTAGGGTACGACGGGAGCAAGGCGGAGCGGTCGAGGGCGGCGGTGAGGCGGTGGGGCCAGGACCTAGGGCTCATCAGGCTCTCGGGCCGAGGGGCCTAAGGCAGGCCTCGGCAGCGACCCGCACCCCGGCTGCCACTGCTCGCATGTGCCCGAGCTGGTTGCTCTTGGCGCTGGCCTCGCATGTTTCGGCCTTTACCCCCCACGCCAGGGCTTAGCAAGCCCCCTTCCATTACCCTTCCATGTACATGTCTCCTGTCCTCCAAGCCGGTTTGGCCCCACACCCCCCGCCTCGATCCCTCTCCGCAGGTGGCTGAGGGCCTCACCGCCTTCTTCACAGATCCCCGGGTCTTCGTCGAGGCGGATCTGGATCGAGATCTGCCGTACGGGGCGTCAGCACCGCCATCGCCTGCTGCTGGGGATTCAGCAGGCGCAGGGTTGGCGGCTGCGGGACGGGGGCAGCACGTGCCCGCCGAGGCCGAGACGCAGACACCACATGCGCCTTACGCGGTGGCCCGCTTCGCCGCCGCATGGCTTTCGGCTGGAGCTGGAGCCGCCGCCGCCGAGCGCATGCAGGGGAGACAAAGAGAGAGTGGCGCCGGCTTCGGCAAAGGTCTTCCCCTCAACGCCCACAGGGTCGCACCAGCAGCGAGGGCGGCGGAGCGCGCTGCGGGCGCCGAGCACGGCGAGCGGTGCCGGGTCCTGTCGGTCCAAGGCCGGGGCGGTGGCGGCGGAGCAGCAGGGCCCGGCGGCGCACTGGAGGCCGCACTGGCGGAGGCCCTGGGCTGCCATGCCCGGGTCGTAGAACTGGCAGGCGGGCAGGAGGGGCAGGTGGGGAGCTCCAGTGCGGAGGTTCAGGCGGAGGCGAGGGTCCCAGCGGGGGCGGCCGCGGCGGAGCAGACCACGTCAGTAGCAGCTGCAGCTGCAGCTTCGGAGTCGGAGGTTACGGCTATAGGGCTCGCTGCCGGGGGCTCGACGGACGTACTTGCCTCAGCGAGCGGCGGCGGGTCAGGGCAGCACGGGCCTGTCGAGGCGCACCGCCGCCTGCTGCCGCCAGCGCCGCCGGGCTCGTGGCCCTCACTCACCACAGGGCAGCCACATCCCGCTAATGCCGCCGGACCGGCGGTGACGGAAGGGGTGCCGGCGGGGGCGGCGGCGGCGGCAGGGGTGGCAGTAGCATGGCCACTGGCGGCGCTACTACGGGAGGAGCTGGCGGCGGCGCTGGGCGAAGACCCCAGCGGCGCAGGGGATCACGGACAAGTTGGCGGGTCGCCTGGGGAGCGCGGGGAAGAAGTTCCCTGGGTGGACCTGCTCTTGCTGCGCTGCGGCGACTGCGCGTGGCGGCTGGCGCGGGAGGTCTACGCCAGTGGGTGGGACGTGCACCTGAGCCGCGTCCGCTCCATCATCGTCGCTGATACGGCGCCGCTGCGGTACGGCAGCAGCACAAGTTCTGCACGTGATGCAGCACAGGACGACGCGAGTGTCGTACTGTACGAGCTGTATGCGGTGCTGTATCAGATGCAGGGCTTCGTGGGCTTCCTGCACCTTGGGAGCGGAGGGCCTGGTGGCCGGGCCGGGGGCGGGGGCGATGGAGGGGCCGGTGCGTGTGAGGCGCTGCCGGGGGGCTTGACGCTGGGGTGGCTGCGGCCGCCGCATGGTGGAGGGTAGTGGCAGAGCGGATAAGTGAGCCGCGCTGCCGCCAAGTCTCCCCACGAGGAAGGGGAAAAGTTTCAAGCCAAGCAGTTACCTCCCGTGCCATCGAGAGATGCGCGACCGACCGATGTCCCGCGGGACGCCATCGTTCCTGTTCCCTAAGGCGCTGCAAAAGGGCCGTCGTTGGTTCGTCCCATCCAGCACGACCGGGCATTTGCTTCACCCGCCTTTGATGATGATGATGATGATGATGATTGTTACACAGCTTCATGGCTGTGAGGTCCAAACGAGCCAAAAGGCTTCATAGACCTCAGCAACAGCAGCTATCATTTGCAGCTATCATCAATAATGTTCTTGGTCCAACCATTTACGCTAAGTCTGCTAGCCTCAAAAAGCGCGCGTGTCTCATCTCGGCAATTACCCGCGCCAAACCCCTCTGGTCCGGTCCTGCCATAACCTCCATCATAGTGCTTCCTGGCGTGACTCCTAAGGCCCACAAGCCTTGTCTAGCTTCAGCTAAAGCAGGGCACTCCAGCAAGAAATGCCGCTCATCTTCTACTGCCCCGTGGTCTCCGCAGGCTCTGCACCACCGCTCATGCCTCGGCCGTCCCCCTGGCCGATTCACCTCCAACGCAAACGTGCATAGGCGAAACCTTATAAGCAGCCGATGCTGCCAACGCGGGATATAACACTTCCTGTGCTTAGCTGGCCCCATCCAATGCATCCACATCTTCACCCCTGGGGGAGTGCCATCCGCCTGAAACAACTCAGGGCGTGTCTGTAACCTGTCGCTGCACCAATCGTCATCAAATCTCAGCCTCAGTTGCTCAAGAATCCTGTCTGCGGGAACCATGGATCGGGTGATCCGTTCAACCCGTTCTTCAATGCCTAGCGCGCTGGGCTCCCCTTCAAGTGGGTCAAAGCGCATCAGGCGCAAGAAACGAAGCATTTGGGCCCCCCATCCCCCCGCCCTACCCCTGAGTGCCAGTCGAATCTCCTCCCTGAACACACAGACGTAAACCTCCGGCGCCTTAACCAAGCGGTTCCAAAATCCCAAGACCAGATGTGCCCAGAATACATGCAAGGGCCACTGTCCCATCTCCCTATACAAAACCCGGTCAGGCGACAGAGTAATACCTGCTACCCGACGTAGGAAAGTGCGTTGTACCTGCACCGCTGGGTCCTTCACCCGCCTTTTTTCCAAGCATCGAGGCTCTCAAGATGGGCACTGCATGCGGCAGGGGGCACGGGGCTGGGCAGGGCAGGGCTCGATGCAGCGGTAGCAGGGCTCGGGGCAGTAGCCGCTCCCGCTGCCCTAGCTGCTCTTCTTCACATAGAGGTTGACATTCAACTCGCCATATATCGCCAGGGATAGTCACAGCAATTACGCGCGGCGCACGCTGTAGGCGCGAGTTTCCCGCTTTGCAGCTTACCCGGTTCCTCTCCTCACGAGATTCGCAACGAACTCTGCCTGACTCTTCTTCACCTTACTGATTACTTTATTGGCCCTGGCTCGCCGGGCTGAGCCACATTGACGCGAGGCCATCGCCGCTTGCGCAACCGGCTCTGCAGAAGTGGGAGCGAAGTCGCTCTAGAGAGCACCAGGCTCTCAGCTAATGATGGAGACCGGGCGGAGCGACGGGGCGTGCTGCAGCTCTCGGTCAGAAGGAGCTGTCCGGCATCAGTGCCTCCGGAGCCGCGGCCGGCGACGAATTGGTGATGCCGAGGGCACGGCAGGCGGCGCCAGGGAGTCACTGATTGCGGAGGTCAACGCCGGCAGGCCCGCAGCATCGTGCCAAACCCTCCACCCGCCAAACCCGGCAGCGAAGGCGCCCGGCCGGCGCGCCCGGCCAGCGCTGTGGCTGCTCGTGCTTGCAGCGCACGCAGCGTCCTGCTCGGCCCAAGCCAGCACCTCTTTTTCGGGGGAACGCGACTACTACAGCAAGCTTGTCACGCTGCCCAGCAACGTCTATGGCGAGGTCAAAAAGACCGGTCCCATGCCCGCGCACCGCTACGACGACAAGCTCTTCAACCACACCACCTTCCGTGACTGGCTCATGCGGGGTGTCGTACTCCACGAGGACGTGGGGCCAGGGGAAGCGCCTATGTCGTACAAGTGCGGCGTGTTTGTTAACCACAACTACAAACTTATCTTCATCCGCAACCGCAAAGCCGCCTCCACCACCGTGCTGGATACCTTCAAAGTGGCCTGCAAGTCGCAGTCGAAGCTGCTGTGCATGCGGCCCTTTGACAGCGAGGAGATGACTAAGCGGGGGCTGACGCACGACGAAATGTGGAAGAGCTATTACGTGATCAGCTCAACGCGCAACCCCTGGGCGCGAGCGGCCAGTGGGTACGACTACACACAGGACAGGTGGGGGGCTGCCTGGCACGTGGTGGCTGGCGAGTCCAGCATGGAGCAGTGGGGGGGAAGTGGGGAGGCACGGCACAGCAGCTAAGGGTGGCGGCACAGCGACGGGTACAGAAGCGCATGGAGCCGAGGCAGGAGGTGTGGGGACCGGGTCGGTAGCATCGGGAGGTGAGGGCAGGGTAAAGCAAGAGCAGCCCATGGAGACTTGGCGAGCGGCGCCTACCCCATGCTGACAGGCGTCCACCGGTGGACGTCTGCCCAATGCGCTCCCGCTGACCGCTCAGCCCCGCCCCTGCTCCAGGTGGCCCGTCAAGACGGGCGTGTGCGCCAACATCCCCTTCCGCCAGTTCTGCGAGGACCCCTACCTCATGGGCAAGATGGCCAACCTGTTCCGATGCGGCACGCAGGTGGGCCGCAGCACGCACCGCACGGGGCTGCGCTGGCGGGGCCTGGGCCCATGTAGAGGCGGCGGTTAGGTGCATGTGCAGTGGCGTGCCAGGGCTGCTGCCTGTCAGGGCGGGGTGCACGCCGGGGGCTGGGGGCGGTGTGGTGTGCCTCTGGGTGACGCGTGCACGCCCTCCCGTGCGGGCTGCAGAGCTCCTTCCGGGGCGATGACGCGTGGGCGTACGACTTCTACCACGTGGAGCCCGCGCACCACTGCATGACGGACGCAAGCGGCAGCGGGCTGTCGGTGGACTTCCTCATCCGGTGGGCGGGGGCGGGGGCGAAGGGGGAGTATGGGCCAGGGCTTGGGCCTCGAGCTTTAGACAGGAGGGTAGGCAGGTTGGGGGTGGCCAGCATCTTGCCCGCACCCTGACGCTTGACCCGCCCGCCCTGCCCCTGCCCCTCGCCCCCGGCCGCAGCTACGAGCACCTGCACCAGGACTTTGCCAAGCTGCTGGAGATCCTGAACCGGCGCCGCGACCCGGAGCTGCCCGAGATCCGCAACACTCGCATGCGCTGGATGAAGCAGGGCGTGCACGTGCAGCAGGCCAAGAGCGGCGCCTCAGCGGGGTCCGCGACCGCCGGGGCGGCGGACGGCGAGGGCCCGGGCGCAGCTGCTGCCGGTGGCGGGGCCGGGGGTGCGGCCATGTGGCGGGAGGATGCGGCGGCCCTCGTGTCCGCCGACCGCCATGCGGTGCGGTACCGGGACTGCGGTATGGAGTGCGTGCGGCACGTGGCCAAGTTCTTCTCCAAGGACATGGAGGTCATGAAGCTGGCCCTGCCCGAGGGCGCGGCGAGCTAGTTAGCTCCTCGTGTGGGCGCGTGCGTGTGGGGAGGGCGGAGCGAGGGGTGGTAAGTGGGTGGTGTGGGACTGGATATGCCGGGGGCGTGGGACACGGCCCTGATTGGGGTGACTGGCGGGGCAATGTTGACTGGGGGCTTTGGCCCGGCCTCGGGGAGCTCATAGACACACTCACGGGAACACGCCATAGAGAGGAGGTGTGAGGAAATGATGGAATGGTGGGCGGAGGCTAGGTCATTCAGCGGCGTTGCCCTGCCAGCGTACAGCGAGGGAGAACTCGAGAGCGTTTGAGCGAGGACAGGCGGAGGTCACCAACACGAGGGGCTCCAGGCGGGCTTACGGGAAGACGTGGCGGCCGTGAGGAAGGCCCACTCTTAAGGCTTGCAACGACACCGTGCATATGTCGCCCTCAAGGCTGGCCCCACGGACGGGAGCCCACGGGACAGAGCTGTAGGAGGGCAGCCTGACCCGTATTGTTTTGGCTGCCGTGTGATACCGGTACCACTGCTGGATCGGTGCGACCTCAGCATTGCAAGGCAGTGACGGAGGAGGAGGGCACGCGGGTCATGTGCAAGGCTCGGTGGACTGCAGGAGGCTCACGGAGGCTGCCCACTGGGCCTGGGCTCGGCGACTGGAGTAGTGAGGGACTTCGGGGTGGCGGGGTGCCGAGTTTGGAGAAGTCAGCCTGCCCCTGGGGATAAAGGGCGGGTAGTCGCCCCTTAAAGCGCAGGGCCCTTTGAAGGCTCATGTGCACTAACAGCAGTGGGGTTGGTCCTCCTCGCCGGCGTCTGCGCATCGGAGCATCCCGCGATGGCGCACGCCCAAACTACGCCGACTAGACGGGCGTCGCGGGCGCCCGAGTAAACCTGCCAACCTTGCCGACTTCGGCGGCAGGTCAGCGGGCACCTGCTCGTGCAAAGAGCTGCGCCAAGGACCTTGCGCCCTCCAATATGTGCGGGTGCTCAGTAGCGCACCGTACGGCAGTCCCGAGGCGCAGTCCGCGCGCCTCGCGAGTCGCGGCGAGGACTATGCTCTAGAGCGCATAGTGCACTAGCACGTAACAAGGGGACACACGCAAGACTCCACCCTACTAGTCTTGCGAGTCTGCCGCGTTGACCATCGCCAACCCGTGCCCACATCCCTTGGCAACGCGACCTCACTCCACCTCCAGCTAGTGAGCGGTATTGATATAGAACGCTTTGGTCTAGCAGTCGCGGCATCCCGACACCCGAGGGGCGACACATAGCGGCAGCCCTCCGTCTTGCCAGTAGCACTTCACTCAGTGGCCTCCAACCCAAGGCCCAATTGCAGGTGAGTCCCCGGGCCCTCAACCTACAGACTATGCTTGTCACGTTCTCTGTTGGGTGCAACGGTCTTGCCCGGTTTCGTGAGGGGCATCGCGGGTGCACATGCGTTGTGACGACAAGTCCGCGTCTCTGCTTGACGTCATAACGGTAAACACAATTGTTTGGTGTGCGCCTTGCAGACGACAACGGCTCACACCTGTCGCGCGTTGTTAACTATCCAGCGCACAGCTCGTCGTCGCGACGAACCTGTGGCGAGCCCATAGCACCCGACCCAGCTGTTCCAACCATCCAGCAGCTTGTTAAACATAGCAGGCTTCAGAGAAGCAGTGCAGCCTGAGCACACGGCGACTAGCTCTTCGTCTGCCCCGGGACGCCGGCATGGGGCAGCCGGCTGCGTAACCACGGCCAGGCCGGTCCTTGAAGCAGCGGCGCAGTGCGCCGCTGCTAACGTGACCCAACACATGACGACACGACGACCACTAGACTTTGCGTCCGCGACGTGCCCAGGACGGCCTGGGGAATCGTCGCAGCGCAACAGATGGCGCCAAACTCGGACGCCGCGCCTTCTCGTCGCCGCGCTCTTAGCGCTGGCGACCGCGCTATTATCCAGCACGGCGTCGGCGCAGGGCTCGGCGGCCCTGCCGCCGAGCTTCTACTGCAGCACGTACAACAAAGCCGGGGAACCCTCTGCGGTGTGCCCAACCTGTGCAGGAGGGACAGCCTGCGCAACGGTGGGTCACGGCTCTGGCCGCCAGGGTTGGGGAGCGGGGCCGGGCCCTAGGATGGTCGAGCGGCAGGGCAGTGGCGCCTGTGAAGGGCCGGGAGGGTATGGGCTCTGGGCGGGTGGGATGAGCCGTGGCAGGCGGGGCACGGGGTGACCTGTCGGGAAGCGACGTGGGAAGCGCACAGGTGGCACCCGTGGCAACCCGGTGTCGCGCGGAAGAGCGTCCAGCACGCAAGCCAGCAAGCGGCAGTGTGAAGGACGCGTTCTGATGCAGATTCGCTTGCGCCTAGCCAGCTACCTTAGGCTAGGTGCTGACAAGGAGCCCTCCACGGCGAAGCACCCGCCATGCGCCCCGGCAACCCCACCCCCAACCCCACACCGCTCCCCCTCCATCACCCCCCGCCCGGCCACTCTCAGCTGAACCTTGTCGCTGAACTCCCCTCCA
Organism: Edaphochlamys debaryana; assembly: GCA_016858145.1. Classification (NCBI taxonomy): domain Eukaryota; kingdom Viridiplantae; phylum Chlorophyta; class Chlorophyceae; order Chlamydomonadales; genus Edaphochlamys; species Edaphochlamys debaryana. The sequence goes on along the minus strand of JAEHOE010000031.1, from coordinate 180,683 downwards.
TTCCCCTCCCTTCCCATGCGCAGAGTGTCCGGCCCGCAGACAACTTCTGGCGAGAGGCATCCCTGTGCTCACTGCCCCAGGTGCCCGCGCTAGCCAATGTCACCGGCGCCACCTTCTTCCCCGTCACCGGCATCTGCGACGCGACGGATGGCGTACGAACGTACAGCATTAAGGGCGCCTCAAACTCGCCCCAGGCCAACACCACCGTCGGTACGGCATACATCTTCCTGTCGTACAACGGGCGGCTGTACATCACGCTGGTGTTCAACTGCAACTACATGATGAGCACCGACCCCACCACCAAGCAGGTGGTGCAGGTGGCGGTGTGGGACTCGCAAGCGGGCCTCTCGAGACCGCAGTACGTGGACGTGGTGTACCAGTCGGGCTTCTACACCTGCTACACGCTGTCGATCGACCTGCAGCAGGTCTGCAACCCTCTCGAGGGAGCGACCTTCAACCCCAGCCCCAACGTCAACCAGCCCTGCCTGTGCCTCAACAGCACGGCCCTGCCGAACTGCACGGGCGTGCCCCGCAACCTAGCGGCGCCCGACATACCGCTGTTCATCAAGGTCCAGGTCAAGCTCGGCCCGTACGACAACGTTGACTCGACCACGTGCGGCCTCAACACCCCGCTCGCCACCTTCGTGCCACGTGGCACATCCTCCGACCCCAACGACGCCCCCGACATCAACGCCATCACCACCCCCGACTGCATCGCGCCGCCCTCCCCCCCGCCCTCGCCGCCCCACCCTCCCCCCACCATGCCGCCAAAACCGCCCTCGCCCCCGCCGGCACCGCCAAAGCCGCCGCGCCCGCCGCCGCCCCAGCCGCCGTCGCCGCCCATGCCGCCCTTCCCCCCAACCACCTCGGTCGGGATGGTTATCGCCACCGATGCCGCCTTGCCCCTGGACACCACTTGCTCCAACATCAACAGCACTCTGGTATCTTGGCTCTCGGTCACGCCTCGGCCGCACTCCCAGCCGGCCTGTAGCGTGGGCTTCTCAAACAGGATCACGACGATCTTTGTCAACTGGGATCTCACCCCGGATTCGGCCACCATCTTCATCAACACCATCTTCCCGGTCTACCCCAACGTCAGCTTCCAGCTGCAACAGCTCCTGATCTGGCAGCTGGCGCTGCCGTGCAACTCAAACTCCTCCATGCAGGGCGTGGGCCTGTTTAGGACCGTGCCGGATCGGAACCTGCCCGGCACCAATGGCTTCGATTCGCGCTGGCCCATGTTCTACTGCACGCCGCCGCCGTCCCGTCCACCGTCGCCCCCCAAGCCCCCCGCCCCCAAGGCCCCCTTGTCGCCGCCGCCCAGCCCCTCGCCACCGCCGCCGCCCTTCCCCTCGCCGCCACCCTCACCCTCACCGCCACCACCGAGACCACCGCCGCCACCGCCCCAGCCGCCACCGCCGCCGGGCATCTTTTTCAAGTGGCAGCTCTTCTACCCGGGGCCCGTGAGCCGCCCGACGGATTGCGATAATGTCGGATTCATCATCCGCTACTCGTACAAGATTGCGGGTCTGGATCCAGCGACCAATGATCCGTTCTGCTCGCTGCCGTCTCGGACGCAGCTGGTGTCGACCCTGATGTTCTTCTCAGCAGATCGGGGCGCTCGGGCCATGGTTGGCGTGTTCAATGAGGCCGGCATCGGCGAGTTTTCGACGCAGTACAACATCCCGTGCAACTCGATCATCTACCTGTCGTACGACGACGGCACGGGATCTACGGTTGGCTTCAAGACCTTCTCTGGCGCTAACGTCCCGGCCCTCAAGTGCCGACCCCCGCCGTCACCGCCACGGCCGCCGTCGCCCGACCCGCCGCCGCCGGACTTCCCTCTAGACCCGGCCGCGCCGCCGCCGCCGGACATGCCGCCGCCGGGCTTCCCGCAGCAGCCGCAGGCACTGCGCCCCCGGCCGCCACGGCCCTCACCCCGGCCGCCACGGCCGCGGCCGCCGTTCCCGCCCGGCGGCGCGCCCATCCCGGCCCCCGTGCCTCCGATGCCTTGGCCTCCGGGCCTCGCACCGCAGGCCCCGCCCAAGCCGCCCTCGCCCCCGCGCCCCCCGCGGCCGCCCTTCAACCCTGGCGAGCTTGCCACGCCTCCGCCAGGCTATGACTATGAGCCCCCGGACGCGCCGCCGCCGGAGCCGATCTCGACCGTCCCTCGGCCGCCGCCCCGCAGGACCAAGAAGCGCCCGCCGCCGTCGCCGATACCTGCGGGGCTCGCCCGGCCACCGCCGCCGCGCCCGTCGCCCTCCATTGCCCGTACGCCGCCGCCGCCGCCCCGGAAGACCAAGAAGTCCCCGCCGCCGCCTTCCCCCGGCGGCTTGCCGCCGCCGCCGCCCCGCAAGACGAAAAGGTCACCGCCGCCGCCCTCTCCCTCCACCACGCTCACCCCCCCGCCGCCCCCTCGCAAGACCAAGAAGTCGCCGCCGCCGCCTTCCCCCTCCGGCACGCTGCGCCCGCCGCCGCCGCGGCCGCCTCCCATTGTGTCGCAGACTCCTCCTCCCCCTCCACGAAAGACCAAGAAGTCACCGCCGCCGCCCTCCCCCACGGGCACACTACGCCCGCCCCCTCCCGTCAGCACGCTCAGCCCGCCGCCTCCTCGCAAGACCAAGAAGTCCCCCCCCCCCGCCGTCTCCCACCGGCACGCTGCGCCCGCCCCCTCCGGTCGGCTTGGACAGCCCCCCCCCTCGGAAACAGAAGAGGTCTCCTCCCCCGCCGTCCCCCGGCGGCAGCCGCCCGCCGCCGCCCGACATCCCTCCGTCCTCCCCCCGCAAGAAGCGTTCTCCGCCGCCGCCGCCGCCGCCAGGCCTCCGCAACCCGCCGCCGTCGCCGCCGCCCTCGCCGCCGCCGCCGTTTGGCAACATCACGGTCAACAACCGCACGGTGGTTATGTCTGTGGACTCGATCCTGACGCGGCCGTTGACCAACGCCCACTGTACGGCACTTACGGTGATTACGGTACAGGCCGTACCGCCTTCGGTGAACGTGACCAACGGCCCGACCTGCCAGCTGAACGACCCCGCCACCACTGGCGCCAAAATCATTGTCGTGCTCGCGACCACGGATCAGGCCCTCGTCTTCTACAACGCTTACGCAACGCCGACGCGAGCCGACACGATTGTCCGCGTGCTGAGCCTGCCTTGCAACCGCTCTTCGGTTATCTTCGCCGCGCCCGGCCTCGCTGAGCCACGCGTGTTCGATCAGCGCAACGTCCCGGCCCTCGTCTGCCCGACTCGAGGCGCCAACACATCGGCGCCTCCGCCCGCGGTTCGACGAGCGATGCGGGAGTTGGCGTCACGGGGCGTGGACGACCCACACGAACCCGGCCGCTGGGCGCACCCAGGGGACGACGACGAGGAGGAGGAGGACGAGGCGGGTGGCACAGCTGGGTTCGACGACCCGCAGGGGCTGCACGACGGTATCCCGCTCGTGTTGCTCGGCCGCTCTGCGAATGACCCCGAGACGCCAGGCGCTGGCGTGGACTCTGCCGCGGGCGCCGTGAACGGCCAACTTGCGGAGCAGGATTTTGCTGTGGGCGGGAGAGAAGGCGGCGTTGTGCGGAAGGCCGTCCTCCGAGACGAGCTGGCGGGGTTACTGGAGTTGGAGGATGGGGCAACAGCCGGGGAAGGCTTGAGAGGAAGCCTCGGCAGTTAAGCGAAGAAAAGGAGGGGGGAGGAGGTTTGTTTGACGTGTTGGGACGGGATGGGGTGGGAAAGGATGGGAGGAGCAGGGACGGATGGTAGCCCTGAGAGATGGGCGGCGAAAGGACATGATGAGTTATTTGGCTTGTGGCTCGTGTGAGGGGTTGACGGTGAAGGACCGACGCGCACTGCGTTTTGGGGCGGTAAGCCCGCGGTGCGTGCAGGACGTGCTGCAGTCTGGGCGGTGGGCACGCGTCTTCTCATGACGCTTGGTCTAGGATGCCCCCGGCTGTCAGGAGGCCCCAGCTGCGCGCGGAACAGGCTTACGTGTTTCCGGCAACGTTTCTTGCTCGTGCAGTGCATTCCTCTCTCAGTACCCATTCTCTTCCGCTTCGTTCCTTTGACTGCCTGGATGGTTGCGGGGATTGCTGACTCAAACGCCCATCACGGGGCGTGCCGTAAGGCAGGCTTTGAGGGGGGGCTTAGATACGACTGCAGGCTTGGCGCCCCTTGAGCGAAGGGGCCGTGACTGACAGGCCCCTAGTGGCCTTTTGACGGGTTCCTCGAACGGAAAAGGTGGTGACTTGATTGGGCAGGGCAAACCAAACCCTCTTGGTGCGTCGTGAGGCGGCTTGGCCCTGCGTGTATCTCTCTGATTGACTCTATTAGATGTCTAGGCACTGGCAGCGCGGGGCACGTGACTCGATACCCAAGAACAACGTAGCAAGCAAGCAACCGGTGGAGTTGTGGAGGCGGTGAGGTGTCACCAGGATTGCGGTTGGATTGCGTTGTGGAGGTGGATGAGGCATGGTGAAGGGTGGCGATGGCCGCGTTGGCTTGGACCATGAAGTTGACTGACGCGCTTTGACCGCTCTTAGTGAGTGCCCCGCGCTGCCGTGCAAATAGCATGATTCAATGAACTGCATTGCGGCTGCCATGATTCGGGCGCCGACGACGGATGGAAGGTATTGAGATGGAGTGCCAGGTTGAGGAGGAAGATCCAAGCGAGCGAGATCCGAGTATCACGATTCTCAGGCTCTTGCTCAGCGCATGAGTTTTGTAAAAGCTGGCTGAGCTGATCCCTTCAGTCCCCTGATCATGATGCATGCGCACGGATACGGCATCAAGATTGCCGTAGCCGCCTCTGCGTTGCCAAGCCGGAACCAGGCAGCAACCTAGCGCTTGCGCTCCCGGCTGATCTCGGCAATGACATAGCCCTTACATCGCTGGGAGCATGCAGCAGGCGGTGCAAATGGCAAGGGGCTTGTGCCGCCGTCAGGCGGTGCCAACATGAGCTGGCAATTAGGAACTGCCTCGAGGTGCCTTGCGGGTGCACGAGGGCACGCGGGGCATACCGGTGATCACGCCGGGCTATACGCAACGTCATTGTTGGTGCCACAACACGTAGCACAGCTGAGTCGTGCTCGATGCCGGTAGGGTTTTGTGGCTCCTTGCGCCAGGGGGCACACCACACTGTGGCGGCGGCTGCAGGGTCAGACGGGACTGGACCGATCGGTAGGGGATGCGCCTTCAGCTTCGAGTCCGTAAGCTTGACAGTTCCCGGGCCGGTCACTCTGTCAGGCCTCGTTCCGTAAGGCGGGCCCTCCCCCCGGCAGCTGTTGGTCAAGGAGCCGTCAGGGAGGGAGGAGGACGTGCGGGAGTTTTATAGGGAATTCCTTCGCGGGGACGCCGGGGGCTTCCAGGCACCGACACACGCGGCCGGCGAAAGGTGTCGGGGCTGGTGGGCGGGATCAGCAGCCCGCGACTGAGTCCCGAAACGCGCCGCCCCTCTTGACGCGTGCATACAAATTCAAGAGACGCTGCACGCTATTCTTTGCGCGTTAAATAGTATCCTATCGCCTGCCAGCAATTCTGCCGAACGAAGAGGCCTCAGGGATACACGCGCCGAGAGTGAAGCCAATGCGATATGTAATACGTGACGCTCCTTGACAGCGTGCTGCGCCAAGGTGGAGACCGGCATGGCAAGGACCTTTGTCGCCAGCCGACGAGCGGGCTGCTGCATCACCGCGGCGCTGACGTTCAATATCCTATTACTATGGACTGGCCGCGTCGCGGGTGAGTGATGTTCACGGTCGCATGGTTCGGCTTCGGCGATGTCGCCACGAAGGCGCGGTGACAGGCTCGCTCACCAATATGGGTGGATAGCTTTAGAGTGCTCAGTGCCCCTCTTGACTGGAGGTCACACCAGCACACTCGTTGGGGGTCACCCGAAGCAGCGCATGTCGACCCAAACTGTCGGCCTGTGGCTCCACACGCGCTGCGCGCGACAGCAACGGCCGATGCTTCAGATGGATTGATTAGGAGAACAAGGTGGTGCTCAGCGGCTGACTTCCCTCCTCGGCTAGCCCCGGCCCGCCGGTCTGCCCGTGCGGTCTGCCCCGTCGAGCAAGCACTAGCTCTCCCTGTTCCGCCTTCCCCCTTCCGCCCTCGTCTGATCCTGTCTGCCCATGTCCGCCCCTCCTGAGCACCCAATCCTTTCATTGATCCCGACTTGCGGTGGGCTCCCGACCTGTAGGCTCTGTCGAGTGCCCATTCCAGGGCGTGGGCGTCTTCACTGCGCTCCTGCCCCAGCGGCCGGATGGTAGCGGGCCCGTGTGCTCGGGCTGCCGACTCAACCGAGAGAAGTGCAGCGTCAAATGCAACGGCGGCTGTGACCTCCCGGGCGGCGGCCAGGGCCCCGTCGCTCAGCTGGTGAGGCCGTGCGAGGCCTTGAGGGCAGGGACCGGTTGGGAGGCTGGCTTGGAGCGGGCGGGCGGAGTCCGAGGAGCAGGCGCCAGGACCCCCAACTCCCGGAAATGCACTGCGGGCAGAAGGACATGAGTCTGGGTCATGAGGAGGGCTGTAAGACTGGGGGCGGAGCAGGCGCCAGGGCGCACATCTAGACATAAGTCTGGGTTTGCTGGGAGCCTGAACACTTGCACGGTCCCCCTCTGCCACACACCCCTTCCCTCCAGTATTTATGGGACTGCGAGATTAGCACCAACAGCATTGGCGTCACCGCTCAGGGAGGCCTGTTCTGCCACCGCTTTAATGGTACGGGCGTTCGGCTTTACGGTACCGAGGGGCCGTGGGGGGGTTCTTGGCTATTGTGACACACGGGACCTGAGGGCGGACTGGTGCGTTCCCCGCAGATGACGTGCCGCCGAGCCCGAGACCGCGCCAAAGGCGCCGGCCCCGGCCGCCTCCCAGCCCCGTGGCACGCCCCAGCCCCCCCATGGCTCCCAGCCCCAAGCGTAAAAAGCGCTCGCCGCCTCCTCCACCCCCTCCGTGCCTCCATCCCCCGGCCCCTCCCCCACCGCCTCGCCCGCCCAAGCACCGGAGGCCACGGCCCCCGCCGGTGCCAATGGCCGAGCCCAGCCCCAGTCCCCACCCCAATCCCCACCCCAGTCCCCTAGCAGTGCCCAGCCCCAAGCGCAGGAGACCACGCCCGGCGCCGCCAAGCCCCAAGCGGCACAGGCCACGTCCCAAAGCGCAGCCTCCGCCGCCCCCGCTCCTCGTCCCCAGCCCCATCCCAAGCCCTGGGCGGAGCCCCAGCCCCGGTGCTGCCATTCCGCCCGGGGCATCGCCGTCGCCCCACCCCGCCCCAAAGCCCAAGGCCAAGCGCAGCCCGCCGCCGGGGCCATGGCCACCCAAGTGGGTCGTGATGGTTGGGATTGACTGATGTTGCCGGAGGCCCGGCTTTAATAAGTCTCGCTGGTTGCTGAACTCGCCGGGGCGTCCCTCCCTGTGCCCTGGACCCTGCAGGCGGCCGAAGCAGGGCCGGCCCAAGCCCCCGCCCCCTACAACCGCTCCCGTCTACCCACCGCCACCTGCTCCCTCCCATCCGCCCTCTCCGCCCTCCCCGCTGCCTCCACCGCCTGGCCCGCCTTCGCCGTCTCCTCCGCCCTCCCCACCGTCGCCGCGGCCTTCCCCGCCTTCGCCACCCTCGACGCCGCCCTCCCCACCTTCCCCGCCCGCGCCGCCCTCGCCTGCCCCAAACCCACCCGCACCCCCTTCGCCGCCTGCGCCACCTCTGCCGATGCCGTCGCCCGCTCCATCCCCACGCCCGCCTAATGCTTCGCCTCCATTCTCCAACGCCTCATCCCCCACTCCCCCGGTTCCGGCGCCCCGCCCCGTCAGCCCGCCTAGCCCGCCCCGGGTGGCCTCGCCCCCTACCCGCTTTCCACAGCCCGCGCCGCCCGGCGTGTCACCGCCGCCCGTGAAACGCTCCAATGACACCTCTGGCGGTGGGGGCGTGCCGCCAGGAGGGAGCCGCCCGCCCAAGCCGCTGGCGGAAGAGGATACCTGGGAGCCGCCCTACGAGTGGGCCTACCCTCCACCCACGGAGGAGCTCCAGCCCGCCACCACGGTCGTAACCCTGTCGGTGCGACGGGCTACACCGTCTTTGGGGACCTATTCCTTAGTCACTCGTCGCACTTGCAAGCCGGCGCAAAGCTTGCGTTAAAGGCACGCACGTTCACAAGCCAAGCGGCTGTGCTGGCAGGCTGACGCGGGGTAGTGCTCGGTGCAGGGCCTTGAATTGATGGGCCCGGCGCGTCCGCCTGCGCTGCTGCCCCGCAGGGCACCATTGCGATGAGGCTGTACCATGACATCGGAGTCTCCCGGACACCCCCCAACGCGTCCTGGGTGCTGGAGGTGCGTGGGTGCGGGTGCTGCGTGCCGGCGTGAGGCCTGGGGGCGGGGGCTTCAAGCAAGCCTCAAGGTTTCGAGCGCCCTGTATTAGGCATGACCTTGTGTGCCTCCCCCCTTTCCACCCGCAGGAGAAGCCTACGGGCACGGTGGGGCACGGGACTGGGTTGGGGACTGTCGTGCTTATGAGCAGCTGGAGAAGGGACTGAGTGCAGAGGGGCCTCCTTGGTCATAGTCACCGCCTGCCTACCAGCCTGATCACGACGCCTTCCGTGTCCGGCCCGTGCCGATGTCGGGTCCGCAGGAGCCCGGGCTGGGTCTGCCCCTGGAGCTCGCCTATGACCCCCAGGCACCGGAGGTGGGGCATGGGCGGCACGAGGCCAGCTGCGCGGGCCTTGCCGCCGTGATAATTGCGGCGTGTCATGTGAGAAGAGTCCATTTCAACACTGTACCTTTGCCCGCAGCTGCCGGTGACGGGTGATGAGGTGGAGCTACAGGTGGAGGTGCTCACGAGCGCACTGGCGGGTGGGTTGGGGTGTGGATGTGCGGGGTGGAGAAGTGCAGGTTGTAGCGTGCGGGATGCGGGATGCAAGGGCTGAGCCTGCGGGCAGAAGGGCTGAGTGGGCTGACGCAGCTCAATGGCTGCGCGCGGGTGGGCTGGGGTGCTTCAAAAGGCAGCCGGCAACAGGGCGTGTTCGCGGTGGGGGCCACCCTGCACGGCTCACGCAGGCCGGACTTTGCCTTGGCTAACGTTGCTGGCTGCCCGCCGCAGACGGTGGGGCGTCGACCCGGAGGCGCCGGCGGCTGAGCGAGCTCCGGCTCATCCCCGGTACGCCCCTCACGGTCCTGGCGACCAACGTCACCAAGAAGGGCGACGCCAAGGTGGGCACCAGGGAGCCGCATCACTAGGCCCCGCCTCGGAAATGGCAGAGGCTCATGCGGTCAGGGAAGGACAGGACAGGAGTGGCGGCTGAGGCCGGCGGCGGGCCGGACCCCGGCACCGACCGGCGGGGTATGTATGAGTCTGGCCGTGCGTGTCAGCCCCGCCCGCGTGCATCGCGGCCCCCTTGCATCCTGCGACCGCAGGACTTTATCGTGGGTGGGAAGCCCGTCAACCTCACCACGGCCGTGTTCAGCTTCAGCTTCTGCGGCGCTGCGCCCACGGTGACCCCCGAGGTAGGCCCCCGTGACGCCACCGAGAAGGGGACGCCCAGGTCCAATGCGTGCGAGGGCCCGCGACATAGTCAGCATTCTCAGCGGGAGTGTACAGAGGCTGGCTGGAGCGGGGCCGCAGGGCGTGGGCAGGTGTTGCGGTTGCTTTGCCCATTGGGCCTAGATGCAGCTCAAACGCATGTCCTGAAGCGCAGGAGCTGAGGAAGCGCTTCATCAGCGCCCGGGCAGCCAACCCACGGACGAGTCCAACTATTGGTAAGCTCCCCGCCAGTCCGCTGGTGCCCCTTCGGCTGTTCTCCCGACGCCTGCTCTCATCGACAATAGCGCAATGCGTCCCTTATCGTGCAGTACACCTGCAAAACCCGTGATCTAGGCCTCCTTTCAACCTGACCACGCCTCCCGCCCTTTTCCCCCCTCTTGCCCCTCAACACCCCCATCCCCCCAGAGCGCATGTTCTCCACCTGCTCCTTCAACAAGCTGCTCATGCCCGGGAGTCGGGTGGTGGTGCTGCCCGTGGAGAGCATCGCCTGCAGCGGTGGGCGCAGGGGGCCTGAGTGCCGGGACAGGGCGACGGGGTCCGCCCTGTGCGTACGGGGCGCGTTGCCCGTACACCGCCGTAGCACAGCACCTGGAGGGCACCTGGTCAGCAAGGCCAGGCAAAGATGCGGGCCCTGGTGGGCCCTGGTAGGCCCTGGTGGGCCCAGGTCACACTGGCCTCAATCCTCATGCGCCCCCATGCACGCCCCCCCAGGCACGCGACCCGACCTTAACCGCAACACCACTCTTGTGTCGTACGACCTCAGCAGCCAGTGAGCGCGGGGGTCCGCGGTCAAGGATGTCATGGAGCTAAGCAGCCGTTACCTGGACGAAGCTGGTTCTGGACACGGCTCTGTATGCGCTTTTGAGTCCACGACTCTCCTACTGGTTCCCCGATGTACCCCCACCTGGACCCGTACAGGTGCCGGAGCAATGAGCTGGACACTCTGTACTGGAACGCACGCAACCTTGCCCTCAACAAGGTGCGGTGCGGTGCGGTGGGGCAGCTTGAGCGGAATGCAGGAGTGCGTGCCTTATCCTCCCCTCGCGCACTTTTAGCGGGCCTTGCGCGCAAGGCAATCATGACTGACAACACGCTGAATCTCTGGCATACTGACGGTTCGGTTGCCGTACGGCCCTGTACGACGCGCAGTACAAGGCTAACGTCACGTGGAGCAGCGTCAACCGCGTGGTCCTCGTTACGGCGCCTATGGTCGCGGTGAGGACGCGGCCGGGGCTGATTGGCTCTGTGCTGGGGCCCTGACTCGGGGGCCTGACTGGGCCCTACAGGGGTTCAAAGCGCGTGTGTGAGCATTACTGTACCGCCTGAACCACGCGCCTGATGAGTTCTGCCGCTTGGTATCGCTCCCGCAGTGCGCCTGGTCGGGCCTGGGCTCGTCGGGTTGCTCGCCCGGCACGCAGTGTGCGTCTTGGATCCAGGTGTGGGCAGGGGCAAAAGGGTGCGGGCAGAGGGGTAGGCATCCTCGGTTACACCGGGTGGTGACGCCATACCTGTATACTTGCATGACAGCTGCCTGTCTGCTGCTTGGTCTAACGGGCTTTGCGGTGGGTGTGGCTTGGTAAGGGTGGGCACCTGGCGCTAATGTTGGGAAGGGAAAGTGCCATGAGGCCGTAGGGGCTAGCGGTGACTAAGACCATTACCGCTGCCTTACTGCAGGACGAGCTGGACATTCCCACTGTATTCCAGGTGGGGCCTGCAAGCCAAGGGCCGCACCGGGGGAGCAGGGTTGAAAGCAGAGGCGGCTGAGTGCCGCAATGTAGGGTTACGTCGACTCGCACGCTTCTAACCACGCCCTCGGTATGCCTCCGGGTCCCTGCTACCGGTCTCCCACAGGAGTTGATGCACAACACAGGTGCGTCGTATTTGGGCTGCGAGAATATTCCGCGCTTACAGAAACAATCCATGCCTCACTCCTGCCCGGCGAGTAATCCTTCCAGACCACGACTTTCAAGTCTGCCCTCATCAGTGCTTATCGCCTCCCTCCCCCTCCACGCACGCAACGCACCCCGCAGGCCTGTACCACAGCAACCGCTTGGTTCTGGACTCCACCAAGAGCATCGCGTACGGCGAGGAATCGGATCCCATGGGCTACCTTGATCCAGCGATGGGATCGGACTCGTGGGAGGTGCCCGGCGGCCTCGTGTGCACCAACGCACCTCAGGTGATTGTGTGCTGTACGGCATGGCATCGCACATGGCAAGGTATCGCCGTACGGCGCACCGTGTAGTTTATGCAGCCGTGTGGGAGCGACTAACAAGAGGCACGTGTCATGTGCAAATGCAATCCCTTGGGCTCCTCTCCTCAGGCCTGGAAGGCAGGCTGGGCCGCTCTCAAGGACACCCTCGTGTTTGAGAACATGGGCTTTGGTGAGGCAGGGAAGGGAAAGGCGGGCCCGGATAGGGGTGCTGACACTGCAGAGGCATAGTAAGGGCTCCCTCTCATGACATGCGGACTACTGCCGCGGACTCGACCTCGGAACACCGCCACCGCTGTCTGTTCTGTGGGAAGTAGTATGGGCCAGGCTTTGTAGCGCCTTGACAGCTCTCGCCCGCCTCGCCCAAACTGCGACGCCCCTGAAGGCCAATCCGTCGAGTACAAGCTCCCAGCGCTCGCCTTTAGTAATGGCACCGACGTTGCCGTGCGGGTGCAACTCTTCGACTACCCAATCTACAACGCCACCGGCGCGCGCTGGGCCTTCCCCACCAGCTCGAGCACAGTAGCCCGATCGGTGGGTGCGCAGCCGTGACCCAACCGACCACCATGCCAGCCATGTACCGAGGCACCAGCTAAGCACAGTACTTGCACGTTCCTGCATGCATGTTATGATGACAGGTGTCCTCTTTTGCCACGCTCCCGGTTCCCTCAGCGCGGCGTGTTCGTGTCGTACCGCGCTCGGGGCGTCGTACCCGGCTTCGACAGCGGCCTCCAGAGCGACTATAACATGCGAGGGGCCGTGCACCAGGTGCGCAATTCACACGCGCATGGACAGCTGCAAGCAGTCAGGCGCTGCGGTTGGTGGACGGGGGCCGTACGGGCCACTCAGACCCGGGGGACTACCTGGTTTTAACGTCACCGAGTCTAGCATTCCCTCCATGACGTCACACGCCGCATCTGCCTCCTGCATGGGGCGTGTCCTCCGCAGTACGACGGCGTGGCGGCCAACCACCGGATCGATCCGTACGACACGCCCACCAACCTGCTTAGCCTGCTCGACACGACTGAAGAGTGAGTGCAGGGCCTGCGACGCACCAGAGATCCGTGCCCCGCTCTGTAATTGTATCCATGGCTCTGGCACCCGCTTCACCAGCCGTTGCTGCTAGCTGCAGCTCCCTCCAGCCGCCCCAGGCCTGCATTCCAAGCTCTCACGCAACCCCAACCGTGCACCCCTCGGCTCCACCCTCGCTCCCTCCTCTCCATTCCCTTCCCGTCCGCAGCTCGGAGCTGGACCTGTTTGACGCCTCGCTGCCCGTGCGCCGGCTGCTCACCTACAACCCCCTCAACTACGCCCTGCTCCAGCTCCGCAACGCCCCCGCCACCGCCTGGGCGGGGGCGGCCCAGATGGTGACGGACGTGCGTGCGGGCCGGGGCGGGGTGTGGAGCGGGCTGCTGCGTGTGGCCGTGAGGGCGCGGCGGGCGAGGGGCCGAGGCTGGGGCACAAGCTCGGGGGAGGGCCGATGGCGAAGCCGGGTCACTAGTTGAGCCGGGCGGACGGAAGCTTGAGAGGCTGCGTTTTTGCCTTTCGAACCTGGCGGCCCTGCAGAGGCTGAAGAATGCGGGCCTGCTCCGCATCGTCATTGTGAGCAAGGACGCACAGAGCGCCACGTTCCGGCTGTGCAGGTGAGGGGCAGCGCGCGTCGTCCTGTCCCTTGTGGGCCCGTGGGCCCGACGGGGCCTGGCTTGGATTGTCCGCGGCGTGGGCCGAACTACTCCAAGCGGGGCTCTGGGGCTGCATACCCAACCTCCAACCTCCAGCCTCCAGCTGGGTGGCATCATATAACTCTTTCTGCCCCCGTCCTCGCCAGATGGGACGGGACGACCACCAAGGAGGACACGGAGGAGCTATGCAACAATGATGCCGACGACGGTGAGTCGCCTCTGGCTGGGGGGCCACACCCGGAGAGCTGCACCTTGCATCAACCCCTGGCCTTCGACAAATGCAACCCGGGCGGACGGAAGTGCGGCCATGTAACACCCTCGCATCATCGCTCTTTGCATGTTACCTCGCACCACAACTCGCTCCCGCTCCTTCCCTGGCATCCCGCCGCAGACTGTGATGGTGTGCAGGACTCGGAGGACCCAGACTGCACCGGTGAAAGCGACGGCACGGCCAGCCCTCCGCCACCGCCGCCTCCCCCGCCGCCGCCGCCCAGCCCCAAGCCGCCGTCACCACGGCCACCACCTCGGCCCCCGCCCAGGCGGCGGCCCCGCCGGAACAACACCCGGGGGTTTCTGTAGGCCTTTCTCTATGCAAATAAAGCTTAGCCCGACCGTGCAGCACAATGCATAAGGCATTGGAATCAGGTGCAGCGTTCGGGCGACGCGGTGCAATGGTGCTAGGAGCTGGGTCCGGCTTGCTGAAAGAGGCAAGGGTGCTGTTGGGCACGCAAGCAGGATGCGGTGGGGATGGGGGGAATGCATTTGAAGGCGCTGAGGGCTGTAGCTACTGCTGCTGGTTAAAGCCGTCAGTTGCTGTCGGTTGTTCCGGACAAAGCGAGGTGACGGCGCGCAGCATGCATGGCCGGCCGGCCTACCTGTCGGGGACGAAGTGACGTACCAGGGTGTGCGTTGACGTGACAATTATACCTCATTGCGCAGTGCACTCGTGTGCACGGATCTGTGACAACAGAGGCATGAGTTGGCCCCGTGCCCCGTGGCAGGCATACGTCCGCGGGCTCGCAGCGAAGTGACGGGTGCCCCCTGCGAACTGCCGCCAGCAGGGGCCTGATCCTCTAGCAACAGCAACGCCAGCATCGCCGGTAACTCTGGCACAGCGGTGGTCAGCCGTATTGCCCGTGTACTGCGGGCCATGCGCTTTCCCCCCATCCCGCATCTGCCGAAATTGGGAGACCTCTTTGAGCCCGGAAAGTGGCCGCGCTGGTAGATTCATAGCCCAGGACGTGCCGCGAGGCGCAGCTCACCACGCCAGCAGGCGCGGCTGCCTGTGGTCCGCCGTCCACGGGCATCTAGGATGGCCACGCATGCCCCCCCCCGACACTACCGAACCTGGGATGGCCCTTTGCTGGCCTTGCTTTTCGCGTCACCTCGTCCCCGTTTCCCATTTCCCCGACACTACACAAGGCTATTACCCCAGGCCCCATCCGAGCGACGAGGCGATGAATTAGTCACTGCGAGTCCTACGCCCCGGCTCCTCGAGAAGCTTGAGGCCCCGTCCACTACTAGACAAAGCGGCCCTGAGCAAAGCCAAGCAGGCCATCCGAGGTCCGGGCCCCCCACACTGGTCTCGCACACCGCACACCCCATTCAATTCGCACGGACATGACTTATAAGGACCCCGCGTCGCCTCCTGCTCCATGCCTTCTCCGGCCTCCACAGTGCGGCAGCCCCAGCAGCCCCTACGACTGCGCCCGCAAAGCAACGTAACACCGACCCTCGAGCCTGCCGGTCCACCGCAGCACAGCTGCCCCCCCTTCAACAAGTCCACCCGACAAAAAAACACGACAGTTGTATCAAGCTGGACACCTGCCCGCCCCCGTTTGCGCTTCATAAGGCCCAAGGTGGACCCTGAAAAGGGGCTTGCGTTTGCGAGGTCTCTAAGAAACCAAGCGACGCTTGCAACAACCGAACGCCCAGACAGTGTGAAACAGCGCACGACGCCCGCCAAGGGCACTCCAACAAGAGCCCTTGTACAACACACTACGCAAACAACACAGTGTCCCCCGCTCGCCACCAGGCCCGCACCCCAACAAGCCGACCACAGCCCGCCTGCGCCGCAGGCCCTGAGGATGCTTCACACCAGGGAATATCGCTTCGACGAGGACTGTCCTAGCCAGGCCCTGCCCGGGCGAAACGTTTTTGGTCCTAGTGTGCCTGCGTCCTGCCTGAGGAGGGACAGACACCCTTGTTGGTCCGCATACCCACGTAGCCATGGCACGAAGCAGCCTTCAAGCACTGCCCGCAAATCCGCATCGTACGGCGCAGCAGTGCGGGCGCAGCCTGGCGAGCCGCCAAATCAGACACAGCTTAGTTAGTTACTATTTGCAAAGCCGCCAATAGCACAAGGCCCCACACATGGGGCGAACACAAAACGGGCCCTAGTACGACCGCGGAACTGCGGCCCAAGGACAACACCCCCTGAATCCCAAGCTACTCATGAACTCAGCGCGCAGCCGGGGCCCCTTTCGGAGTACAACGGCTTGCCCCGAACCGAGCTCTGGGGGGACGGAGCCCTGACTGAGCAATTCCAGTACCTTCATCTCAAACGCGCCTTTGCAGCAAGCAGGTTCAGCCAAAGAGCTGTCGTGTATAAGCACAGCCCAACTCAATGCCGACGCGCCAACAGAAACAGGCACCAAGGCGTACCTCCGTAACCCGACGGCGTACCCCCGTACCCGCACAACCCCATTCAGTACCGCCATCTCAACCTTCTTAATCAGCAACCGCCGACGGCGCCCCCGCCCGTTCTCCCCCCCTTCTTCCCCCCCTGCGTCCGTAGCTCCTTACATCCAAGCATCGGGAGAATGCAGGCATGCGTTCTTCAAGTTCTGCAGAACCGTGTGTGAACGAATTGCAAAACGCAGCCGCAGTGCTGAAAGCAGGCACAGCGACAAACATTTTAAGGGCCGGTCCGGCCCGGGAAGCCAGGGCACATCATGCGCTGAAGGGCCATGTGCATGGACCCGTGCTAACTACTGAACCTCATGCGTTCAATTGCTGGGGCTGGCACCGGCGCGCAGCTCCCCCGCAGCCCGCACGCAAGGCCCACACAGGATGGCCGGGGCAGGCCGGGACAAGCCGGGCAGTTCAAGCAAGTCTCTAGCCGCGGCCCCTGCTCAGTGCTCTATCACGTAGGTCACTCCCCTCCCGCTGCTCAGCCCTCTGCGCTATGGGCAGATGCATACAAGTGCGCCGTGGCGTGATGCCTGTGGTACGAGCTGCTACTCGCAGCATACATTAGCGTCACCCTCAGATGACGCCCCGGCAACGGGGTTCCTTGGCCCAGCCTGCGCCAGCCTTCATTGAGCCGTCAACGGTCGCCGCAATTACGGCAACCGCGATATTCTGAAGCGGCCTGCCTTGCGCAGGGCACGCCGGCTTGGCGAGAAGAGCTGATGTATGGGGCTGCCGGGGCGTCATACAGCAGGGGAGGGCGGCCATGGTGACCGGTAATGGGCCCCAAACGTCTGTTTAAAGCTGGTGATGAATGCGCGTGAAGCCTGGGCCGCTGTGCGTCCCTACAGCTGCTTGTCCGGCTGCTGCGAGCGCTGCTGCCGCGCCATAGCCAGCGCCTGCGGGGAACGGAAAGAGGGCGTAGGCGCTCAGCAATAAGCAACTTAGCAAGCCAACAGGAAGCCAATAACTGAAATGCCGTGCGTCCTGCCGCGCCTGGCCTGCCCACCCTCCACCATCCCACACTTGCGTCTACTCTCCTAACACATAACCCTTTCACGCAGGCCCGCCCGCAGTGCCCCTCCCTGCACGCCTGCAGCCCGGGCCCCACCTCCTGCAGGCCAAAGCCCACGAGGCTGGTGACGGCCGAGTACTCCCGCGTCACCGACGGCTGGCGGCGGCGCTTGCCCAGCGACGCCACGGCGGCGCCGTCAGCGTCGCCGTACAGGGCGTCCGCCTCCGCCATCGCCAGCCGCGCGCCGCTGCTGTCGCTGCTGTTGGACGTCGAGACGAGGCCACCGGTGCCCGGCATCGTGAGCAGAGCGCTGCGCGCCGCCGCGGCGGCGCCGTACGTGGGCATGGACGTGCTCCGTACGGACGACGTCAGCGGCGCGGCGCCGTCGGCGCCGGACGACGTGCCGCGGGCGCCGCCGCCGCCGCCACTGCTGCCGCCCCCGCCGCCGCGCGGAAGGCCGTAGAACATGCCAGCCGGCGGCGGCGGGCCCATGCTGCGCGTGCTGGGGTCGAGGCCGGAGCCGGGCGGCGGCGCGAGGCGGCCCAGGCCGGGGCCGTCAATGAGGTGGTCTGGCTGGTTCGGGTAGGGGTAGAGGCCGTGGGCGAGCGGGCTGTGCTGCCGGCCATGCGGCGGTGGCCGTGCGGGGAAGCCGCCGCTGTGCATGGGGAAGCCCAGGTCGCTGAGACCCATGCCCGGCAGCGGCATCGGCGGCGGCGGCGCGCCGGGCCGGCCGCGCGGCGCGCCCCCGCGGGCGGCGTACGGCAGTCCGTACGGCAGCCCCGCGCGGTGCCGACCTGCGGCGGCGGCGGCGCCGTACAGGGCCTCCTCGCGGGCCGCGGCGGCGCGCTCGAGCAGGTCCGCCTGAAGCTGGGCGAGGCGGGCGGCGCTGCCGGCGGCGGCGGCGCTGTCGTCGTCGAGCCACTGCGGCGGCAGCATCGGCCGCCGCGGCGGCGGCATGTCTTGCGGCTGCCAGACGTCCTCAGCCAGAAGGGCGCCTTCCGCCGCCGCCGCCGCCGCCGCCGCACCCTGCAGCTGGCGCTGGATCAGCCGCTCCTCGATCTGCCGCTGCAGCTGGCTGTGGATCCTGTCCTGGATCTGGTTCTGGATCATCCGGTCCTGGATCTGACTCTGCAGCCGGTCCTGGATCTGGTTCTGGATCTGGTTCTGGATCGAGCTGAGCAGCTGCTGCTGCTGCTCCGGCGCGAGCATGAGCATGTGCCCCGCCGCCGCGCCCAAGTCCGCATCGTCGCCGTCACCGGCAGCGGCCGCCACGTCCTCCCGGTCCAACCCCAAGCGGATGACCCTGCCCGAGCCGGCCCTGGCCATGTCATGACGGCCCTCAAGACCGGCCTCAGCGTCTTCGGCGACGGCGGCAGCCTTCGCCAGCGCCGCGCCGCCGCCCAGATCCAGATCCAGCCGGCGCTTGGGCGGCGGCAGCGACCGCGTGGCCGGCGGCCGCGCCTTCACCGCCGCCGGCGCCCTGCTCGACCCGTCCTCCTCCTCCATCCCCGCACCCCCCAAGCCCGCGCCCCCGCCCGAACCCAACGGCTGCACCTGCACCTGCACTGGCGCGGGCGCGGGCGGCGCCGGCGGGCCCCCCGACGACGCGTCCAGCACCTCCTGCGCCTCCGCCGCCAACCGCTGGACCAGGGCCATGGCCGCCTCGGCCTCAGCCTCGGCGCCCGGGGGCACGTGCTGTCGGATGCATGCCAGCAGGGCGGGGGAGCCCACGTGGGAGCGCAGGGAGGCCAGGGGGGCCAGGTCGGCGGCCTCCAGTCGGGCGTCGCCCGTGAGCAGGCGCTGGAGCAGGAGCTGGGCCTCGGGGCTCAGCTGCGGGGGCCGGGTGGGGCGGGGGTGGGCAGGTGAGGAGTGAAATGGGGGATATGGGAGGTGGCGGGGGCTGCGGACTGTGTGCGGCTGGGGTGAGCCGGGACCAAGACCCGACCACGTCCACCTCAAATAGCCCACCCCTAGCGCAAGCCCGGATGCCCAGATAACATGGCACGCCCATCCCCACGTCCGCAAGGGCTCACCGCTCCATCTCCTTCGCCAGGTGAAGACAGCTTCTTGGCCGCACCTCGGAGCGCCGGCTCTGCGGATGCAAAAAGAGGAGGTGCGCTCAGCCCAGTACGCTCCAAGAGCTACGACCGAAGCCAGGCATGCACCTACCCAACCAAGCAAGAACACCTCCCACACCCAAGCTTCCCGCAACAACGGTACCGCCGCACGCTCTGGACCCCACGCCCACCTCCGTTGCCGGACACCACCAGAGGCTCCTCCGCCAGGGCCGCTCCGTCCCACACAGGCAGGGGATCGACCAGGCCCAAGTCCGACACCGCGGCTGCGGCGGGGACCCTGGCTCCCAGTGGGAGGGCCACTCCAGCCGGCGGTGGCAGTGGCAGCGGCAGCGGCGACACCTCAACGGCAACCTCCCGAGACAGCGGGGACCGCCGGGCGCCGGAGGCGGGGCCGGGGGCGCCAGGCTGGGCGCGGGGCACGGGCGGCGGCGGCGGCATGGCCGCCGGCGGCCGACCCAGCCGCATCACCTGCGCCGGCGGCATGGCCATCGGCCCCTTGGCCGCCGCCGTCTTCTCCTGCTTGGTCGGCTGCGCCTGGCCCTGCGCCTGCGCCTGCTGCTGCCGCTGGTGGCGCTCCCGGATCTCCTGCTGCTGCAGCTGTAGCAGCGCCTGGATCTGTCGCCGCTGCGCGGCGCTGGCGGTGCCGCCAGACGGCGGCAGGCCACCGGTGTCGACAAGCGCGGGGTCGACCGCCAGGAGGCCCGCCGGCAGCGGCGGCGGCACCCCGTCGGCCCCGAGCGGCACCACCAAGCCTGCGCCCGCAGCGGCGCCGCGGGTAGGTCCCTCTGGCGGAGGCGTCTGGCGCCGCTGCCGCCGCGTCGGCGGCTGGGCGCCGTCGGCGGCGGCACCAGCTGCCGTCGACTTCCGCGGAGACCCCGACGGCGGGTTGCTGCCCTCCCGTCGCAGCAGCAGCAGCTGCTCTGCAGCCTCCACCACGTCCGAAGGATCCGGATCCGCCGTCGCCGCCGCCGCGACCGCGCCCCTGCCCGCCGCGGCAGCGTTGGCGGCGGCCGTTGCGGCCGCCGACACCGGCGGCGGCTTGGGCCGCGGCAGCAGCGGGACGCGGCCGGCGGCGGCGGCGGCGGCGGCGGTGGCGGGGCCGTCGGCAGCCTCGGCGGCGGCCTGCGCCGCCGCCAGCAGGTTGATCGATACGCGCACGCTCTGCTTTGCATCCGACAGTGAGCTGTAGGGGCCCAGGTCCCGGAAGAGCGCGCCATCCCAGATGCCCGCTCCCACCTGCCGGGCAGCAGCGAAAGCAAAACAAACCATGTCGATAAGCGAGCAATGCAACGTGGGAGTGTGGGAATGGCCCCTGGCTATGCACTGACTAGCAACAAGGGACTCCAGAGCCCGTCTTGCGCGGTCTCACATCCTTGCTGCCCTGCGTGGAGTAGAGCACGCCCGAGAAGCCGTGCGCCGGCGGAAGCACGCAGTCCAGCTCCGTGCCTGAGGGAGGAACCAAGAGAGCAACGATGTCAGGCATAATGTATGGACGATGCCGCAATTGCTGTGGCAGATTCCAAACCAGCTTGCGCCAAAGATCACTTGGCAGCAAGTATGCCTTGAACGCCAACGCCAGCGCGACCGGCCTCTGTGCACTGCAGGACGTGAAGCGCCACGCGGCGGCCAGCGCTTACTAATGGGCAGTTGGTCGGCGATGGCGTTGAAGAGCCGCCGGCCCAGGCCCAGCCGCTGCTGCGCCCGGCCCGAGCCGCGCCCCATCCAAGAGCCCTCGCCGCCGAGCGTTGTGGTCGTCATCAGCGACCCAGCCGGCCCCAAAGACGCAGCCGTACGTAGCGGACCCGAGCCGCCGGCAGCAGGAGCCGTGGTGGCGGCAGCGGCGGCGGCAGCAGGACCGGCCAGCGCCGGTGCGGCCTTGACGCTCGGGGCAGCGCCCGGGCCCGAGCCCTGCAGGGCCACCTGCCCGCAGCGGGTCGCGAATGGGGACGGAATGCCCGCGGCCGCCAGCGGGAGGGCATCCGGGACTGCGACCGCCTTGGCGCCGCCGGCCACCAGGGTGGCCTCCGCGCGGTCGTCCGTGGCTGGGGCAGGGGCCGGGAGCGCGTCGGCTGCCGCCTCCGGGGCAAGCGCGGCGCTTGCGCCCAGCTCAGCCTGCAAGGCGGCGGGCACGAGAAAGATTCTTAAGTTATGTTCTTCTTGCACCGCTGTGGACACAGAACGGCTCGCAAACCACGTAAGGCTCGACGCACGTGCAGCATTTCAGTGCGTCGACGGTTTCTGTGTGCCATGAGCGCAGCGTGCGGTGGTCGGTGCCCTTACCTGTATGGCCATGTAGTGGTTGGGCGGCATGGCCCCCACCACCATGAGGTGCGCCGCCGCCTGCAGCAGCAGCGGGGCGGACATGCCGAACACCTGCAGCCCAGGAGGAGGCAGCGGAGGAGGCAGCGGAAGAGAAGCGGAGGAGAAGACGGTCAGCAAGCAACCCACGCAGAGAGCTGAGCTGCTCATCTGCACCAGATCGAGCGATCAACAGGAACACAAAAGGCTAGCAGCACCCCGCCTACTGCTGCGTTGAACCTGATTCATGCTGCAACCCCTGGACCCGACGTCCCTGCGCCGCACCTGCATCTGCTTGGCCGCCGTCAGCGCGGGCGGCTCGAGCGCGGCGGCCGCCTTGGCGCCCTTCTCCGCCGCCAGCGTCGCCGCCACCAGCTGCGCGCGCTGCATGTGCATGAGCATCATCTGGCACAGCGCCGGCATGAAGATGGGCGGCAGCGCGGGGGCCGCCGCGTCGGGCTGCGGCGCCGGTGCCGGCTCCACGTCGGACGCCGCCGGAGCTGGCGCCGCCTCCGCTGTGGCAGGCGCTGGTGCTGCGCCCTCAGCTGGGCCTGGCTCCTGCTCCTGAACTTGGGCCTGGGCCTGGGCCTGAGCCTGGGCCTGGGCCTGGGCTTGCTCCTGGGCGGTCTCATTGGCCGCGGGCGTTGTGAGCTGAGCTACCAGCGCCGATGTGGTGCTCGCGGGAACCGCCAACGGCGCGCCGTCGGCGGCCGCGGCGGACGGCTCAGCGGCAGGGTTTCCAGCTGCGGCGGATTCCGTGAGCGGGGCGGCAGCCTCGGAGTCCGGGCCTGCCGTGACGGCAGCGGCCGTCTGTGGTTCCTTGGTGCAGGGCGGCTGCAGGCCGGGAGCTGGTTGCTCGCATGCAGGCGCTTCCGGGTCGGAGGGCAGGCGCTGTGTGGCCTGTTCGCCCGGGTCTGCTGCGATGGCCCCGGAGTGCGGCCGGCCAGGCTCGGGGCCTGGCCGCGGGTTGGGTTCCTCTACTGGCGATGTGTGCGCCTGCGCCGTTGGCTCCTGCACCACGGCAGCTGCGTGCGCCCGACCCGTTGGCGAGTTGTTCTCCCCGTTAACTGAGGCAAGCCATCCGTTGTCGATCCTCTGCCGCTTGTGGTTGCTGTCGGCGTGGGCGTCCGCGCGCTGGCGAGTGCACGCGCGTGCACTCTTGTCGGTGAGACAATGCACTGGCGCCGTCCCGCTTTCACCGACCTCTCCTTCCTGAGGCCCGTCCACGGATTCCACTGCTTCTGCCGGTGTAACGACACCTCGTGATGCTCCGGATCCGCTGTGCTGGCCGCTGCCGCCCGCGCGGGCTGGCAGGTTGCTCAAACATTCCTGCGCGCTATCGCGCAGGAGTGCTAACTCCCCAGAGCTGTCGTCCTCCATGAACTTCCGGAGCACTGTATCTCGCCTTGTCCCGTCTGCTCCCGTCTGCTCGACCTCCTGTTTGTCACAGGACTTCCGCTCACGCCGTTCTATTGCCCCGCTGAAGCAAGTATGCACATCGAGCTACGCGCGCGAGCTGGACGCCTTGCGCGGTCGGGGCTCACGCCGTGAGCTGAGCGTATCGCACGGAGACAGAGCGGCTCGGCGCCCGTGCGAGGCCGCCGCTACAGAGATGTTGCCAGTGGCAGAAACTGAGGCTGCAGTTCCTGTTTGGTGGCGGAAGTATGTCTTCTCAAGAGTTGAGCAGGACCGGTCGACTCGCGCTCAGTGGACATCAGGTGCTGCTATGAAGCATGATGATGGTGGAGTACATTCTTTTGGCAACACTAGGGTAAAGAGACGACGAAAGCAGTGATCAGCCCTCTTACGTCTTAGGATGCTATTCGCACGGCGGCAGGCCGCGTTGCGAGCTAAGCCAAGGCGCTCTCGCAAGCCTTCTTCGCTTCTCAGGTCCTTGCGCAGTACGCCTGTGCGCAGCCGTGGCTCTGTCGCCCACCCTTCAGACAATGCAGGCCAAGGACGACCGCGGTGGTTTCCGAGCGTCGACAGCAACGCTCGTCATACAAGCAAACAGCACAAGTAGCCGTCTGGGCGAGATCTGGCGGAACGCGGCGGAGTTTAGCGGTTTCGACGCACGGGAGCGACGGGCTCCGGCGTGTCGAAGGGAGGGACCGCTTGAGCCCCCACCTGTCCCTCACGCTGGAAGGCACGCGCATTGCCCTCACCCGTGCGCGTTCGCGCCTCACACCCCGCGGCCAAGAACCTTCTCGACCTCTCTCAAAGTCAATGTGGACTGAGACGGTGGCTCCACACCAACCTACGTGGGGTTACCTCGCTCAACCCGTCGCAACCTATGCAAGGCGGCTCATGGCCTGGATGTGCATTCTCAACAGCTGCACGTTGCCTGGACCCGGTCCAAGGATCTTGCCCCTCTTGACTCACCGAAGAGGCAAGGGACAGGTTGCCCTGGGACTCAACTCCCAGAACTACAATGACAGCTGGTTGCACATGGGTTGTGGGCCAATGCGTGATCCAGGAAACCGCCCTCGCCAACCCTTCGAACTCAGCGCCGCCAGTTGACTTGCATAACTGCTGATTTACAGTTCCTAGGACTTGGCTGATCCATGACAACAGCTTGCTGTCCCCCACACATCGGCGCACGCCCGAAAGCTGGCAGACAGCGGATTGCTACGGGACCATCAAGTCAAGTTTGCGGTGGCTCCGAGGTCTCCCCCCTGAACAGGCTACACATGCTGCATTGGACCCCCCAAACAATCCTCCGCCCAGAAGAGCTGCACGTTCCATGGACCCTCCGCCCCCCACACGCCCCCATGCAGCCCCGTACAACTTTACCGACGTACCGGGCACACACGCGAGACCTCCTACGACTGACTCCATTCTTGACCTCCCGCTCGCCGACCCAGATCGAACGCGCTTTGCTCCACATCCCAAGGCATCTAGCTAGCTACCCACATGCCTGGATGCAACCCCTTGACGTCAGCAACATGGCAGAGTTCCCCCACGCTGCTGACGTCCATGGCATTTGGGTGCAAGCGCCAGCATACTTTAGGCTGCAATGTTCAGCCTTGACCCTTCCATGTCGTCTATCTCTTGCGGAGCGACGGGCACCTGCCATGCCCCGCCCCATCCCCTCCGGATGATCTCGCCCGCCCTTCGCACAGCTGCCGTGTCTCAGGCGCAATCTAGCCATCTATCAACCCTCCACGAACGCCCGCACAAGCCTTCTACCACACCTCTAATTACAATTGTTGTCAGCAGCTCGTAGATTGACCCTTGGTTTCTTCTCATGTCAACCACCCTCGATTGCTCCCTCCCGGAGGCCGCGTTCCCGACGCTTCCCTCACATGGGACTCCCATCCTCTTGCTTGACGTTGAGCACGCCCAAACCTCCTGCCGCGGCATTGCCGGCCTCCTCCTGCGCGGCGGAGAGCACCTCCCACGGCGCAGCTATGGCCTCCCACCACTCCGCCCCGTAGTCCCGCAGCAGCTGCTCCCCGGGGGCGATGTCACGGAGGGCCACCAGCACGGGGAGCACCAGGCCGCGGACTGACACGGGGAGGACCTGGGACAGGAAGGTAGAAGAGGGTGAAGCAGTAAGGGTCAGGTTGCCAACACGTCATAGAGCCCAGCAGCAGTGAGGCCGCCGCTACAGAGATGTTGCCAGTGGCAGAAACTGAGGCTGCAGTTCCTGTTTGGTGGCGGAAGTATGTCTTCTCAAGAGTTGAGCAGGACCGGTCGACTCGCGCTCAGTGGACATCAGGTGCTGCTATGAAGCATGATGATGGTGGAGTACATTGTTTTGGCAACACTAGGGTAAAGAGACGACGAAAGCAGTGATCAGCCCTCTTACGTCTTAGGATGCTATTCGCACGGCGGCAGGCCGCGTTGCGAGCTAAGCCAAGGCGCTCTCGCAAGCCTTCTTCGCTTCTCAGGTCCTTGCGCAGTACGCCTGTGCGCAGCCGTGGCTCTGTCGCCCACCCTTCAGACAATGCAGGCCAAGGACGACCGCGGTGGTTTCCGAGCGTCGACAGCAACGCTCGTCATACAAGCAAACAGCACAAGTAGCCGTCTGGGCGAGATCTGGCGGAACGCGGCGGAGTTAAGCTGTTTCGACGCACGGGAGCGACGGGCTCCGGCGTGTCGAAGGGAGGGACCGCTTGAGCCCCCACCTGTCCCTCACGCTGGAAGGCACGCGCATTGCCCTCACCCGTGCGCGTTCGCGCCTCACACCCCGCGGCCAAGAACCTTCTCGACCTTTCCCTAGATCAAATGCGACTGAGACGGTGGCTCCACACCAACCTTCGAAGTTACACCCCTCATGCGAAGGAGATGGTGCAGGTTGGGCGCAGGAGAGCTGGCGCGGCACGCAGGCGCCCAGAAGCAAAGCGGCACCAACTCGCCCCACTCCAGCCCCCCGCTCCTCCCTCCTCTCCCCGCTCACCGTGCAGTTGGCCTGCGCTGCTGCGCCGTCCTCGTCGCCCACGTCATTGCCGGGAGCCCAGGATCGCGGGTTGGAGCGAGGGTCGTTCACTAGCGCCGCCATGTTACCGTAGCCCAGCATGCTGACCTCCAGGGCGCTCGGAGCTGAGGGGCCATGGAAACGGGCCGCGGGGTTTCAGTAACCGAGTTCACACGCATGCGGGAGACGGCAACAGCAACACCTCAGGCGGTTCAGACGTGGCCAGACTGAACCCCCTGGACCCCGCCCTACGTCTGCCTACGCCCAGCCCCGCCCCTCCCACTCACCGGTGGAGCCCTCGGCAACCAGTTTGAGCTGAGGGAAGGGCAGCCGGAAGGAGCCCGCCAGCACCTGCCACGTCTCCGTGACGCCACGCAGCCCCACCGCCGACGCCTCCCGCTCCAGCTCCGCTAGCACCGCCGCGCCGCAGTGCCGGAAGCCGTACGACACGTACCGCTGCGCCGCGGCGCGCGTCAGCACGTAGCCGCCCAGCACGCCCAGCACGGTGCTGCGCGGTACGCGCCGCGCGGCCGCCAGGCCCGCGCCGCCGCGCGCCGCGTCCTCGCACGGCTCCACCATCCCTGCGCCCAACTCCAGAGCGCCCGTGGGTAGCGGCGCGTCCCAGCCGCTGCCGCCGCCGCTGCTGCTGCCCGCGCCGTCGCCTGTGAGTCCCAGGTGCGCGGCGAGTTGGGCGCAGATGAGGGCCCGGCTGAGGCCCAGGCGTGCGAGGGTGGCCGGGTCTGGGATGGAGATCTGGGCTGTGGCGGGGTCTGCGTCGGCTAGGCCGTCGCCGAGCCCCTCCTCTAGGAGGCGCGACACCAGCACGGTCTCCCACTCCTGCATGGCCCGCCGCACGGAGGGCGCGAGGTCGGGGTGGAAGGTCATCCCGCACAGCCGCAGCTCGCCAGGCTGCAGCGGGGGCAGCGGCACGCCGGGCGGGAGGTAGCCGTGCAGGTGCCTCAACGAGGCCGAGGGCAGGTGGTGCGGGGGCGGCGCGGCGGGCCGCGAAGGCGCCTTCATGATGAGTGGGTCCTCGCTCACGGCGCTATCCTCGTCCTGCTTGGATGGCGGTGCCGGCTGCGCCTGCGGCCCCACAGCCGACCCCGTCGTCCCGCCCGCGCCCGCTGCGCCCGCCGGCGGCCTCCCTGCAGCCCAGCCCGCCGTCCCGGCTGCTCCGCCGCCGCTGACGGGCGCCCCTCCTGAGCTGGAGCCTGCGGCGCCGCCTGCGCCAAGCGACACCACGCACCGGCCGTCCGGCATGCGGGAGAGGAGCAGCTCGTCGCCGCTGCGGAGGCTGCGGGAGCCGGTGACCAGCTGCCCGAGCGTGCCAGCGCCAAAAAGCAAGGCCGTGCCGCCGCGCCCCAGCAATATCGAGGCCGAGTCGTACGGCATGAGCTGCAGCGCGGAAGGCGAATCGGCGGGGCGGTACCACAGCACGAGCGGCACGTGCTGCCCGCCACGTGCGGCGGCGAGGATGGCGGGGGGCAGTACGCGTACGGTCTCGGGCGGCAGGCT
Organism: Edaphochlamys debaryana; assembly: GCA_016858145.1. Lineage (NCBI taxonomy): Eukaryota > Viridiplantae > Chlorophyta > Chlorophyceae > Chlamydomonadales > Edaphochlamys > Edaphochlamys debaryana. Next base: position 153,256 of record JAEHOE010000031.1, on the reverse strand, counting down.
CAGGGCGTCTCCGTCCCACCACATACGGGAGGGCCCCGCCGCACGCTCGTCCACCAGGCGGGGCGCGGGCGCGGCGGCCGAAGCCACGCGAGCCTGCCGGCCGACCGAGGGGTCCCGCTCCACGCGCCGTGGCATGACCTCCTGAACCGGGCCAGGCCCCACGGCGCCCTGGCTGCCTTCCCGGCCTGAAGATGACGCCTTGCGGGGCCGGTGGCGCAGCATGTTGAGCGCCGCGGTGGCGGCAGCCGCGACGGAGGGCGAGGGCGGCGAGGCCGCGGCGTGCCGCTGGTGTGCGGACGCCGGCGGCGGGCGACGGCCCCGGGGCGGGGGCGTGCCGCCACCACCGCCTGCGCTGGGCTCCTCGCCCTCAGCCTCCTCGCCCTCGGTGGCACCAATCACGAGGCGGCCGTCGGGCAGACGGCTGAGGCTCAGGGTGCTGCCGGCGCCGTGGTTGCTGACGCCAGCGATGTGGCCAAACAGGGCGGTCATGCGGCCCAGCTGCGCCCGCCGCCGGGCGCTGCCGTCGATGCCGTACACCCGGAGCGCGCCGCCGCTGCAAGACGAGCGAGGGAGGAAGGGGCCAGAAAGGTTGATTCTCCGGCACGCAAACAAACGTTGAGCTCCGGCGCCGTAGGGCGATGGCTAGAGGACTCTCCCCATACCACAACGACAACGACGGCTGCACTCACCGCTGGCCCACCAACACCCGCGTCCAAGCGCGCACTGCACCCAACTGAGTCAAGCCTTCCTTCCCTCGCAAGCCCTGCCCCCCGGCACAGACCCCTAGCACGACCGACCTGTAGAGACGCAGCGGCGCCCCTGGCGGCTCCGCGGCTGGCTGGTACCACAGCTCCACGGGCGTGGAGGCCTTGGCGGCGGCGGCCCGGACCGCGTTAGGGAACAGATTCAATGCCCCCACCAGCACGGCGTACGTGCCGCCCCCGACGGAGCGCAGCTGGTGGTGCCGCATGGCGGGATGCAATGCACGCGGGAGGTGCACGCGCCGCCGCGCGCCGCCCCGGCCAGCCTCCGCCTCGTCCTCCTCCTCCTGCGCCAAACGGTCAACCTCGTCGCCCCACGCGAGCTCCGCGCCGCGGCGGGGTGCCCGCCGCCGGCGCGCGCCCCTGCCGAGGGCCTCCTCGCCGCCCTCGCCGCCGCTGTTGGCGTCGCCCTCGCCGTCGCTGCTGCTATTGCTGCCGCTTGGGGCGTCGCCGGACAAGCCGCCACCGCCACGGCCGCTGCCGTCTATGAGCCCGTCGCCAATGTCGTGGTCAGGCTGTGCGAAGTCCAGCTCCCAGCCGCCCATGCCGCCCTCCTCGTGATCCCCTCGGCCGAAGCCCGGCTCATCCTCAAGCCCCTCCTCGTCGCTGCCGTCTCCCGCCGCGTCCTCCTCGCCGCTGCCAGACCGCCGTCGCCGCCGCCGCCGCGCCGCTGCCGTCTGTCGGCGGCCGCCGCCACGGCGCGCCGCGCCGCCGCCGCCGCCTGCCCCTTCGCCCGGTTCCCGAGCACGGCTTGGCCCCGCGTCCTCGTCGTCTGCGCCCAGCACGAGCCGCCCGTCCGGCAGGCGCCGCACGCTCAGCACGCTGCCGGGCCCGAACGCGCTGACTCCCGCAATCATGCCGGACAGTGCCGTCATGCGGGAGAGGTGCACGCACTTGTAGCCGTCATAGCGGTATATGCGGAGGGCAGCGCCCCGGAACGGCTTCAAGGGTGCATTGGGCCCGGCGTTGGCGGGCTGGTACCACAGCTCCACGACGGTTGGTTCGCGCTCGGCGGCGGTGCGGATGGCGGGCGGAAAGAGTGACATGGCGCCCACCAGGACCGAGTAGATGCCGCCCCGCAGGTAGCGGAGGCGGGAGGGTGCCGAGGCCGCGCCGAGGGCGCTGGCGGAGAGCGTGGCGCCGCCGCCAGCCTCGGTGGCGGCGGCGGCGGCAGCGGCTTTAGTCATGGCCAGGGAGGGCTTCTTCGTGCGGACCGGGCGGCCGCTGTGGCCCGCGGCTCCCCCGCCCGCACCCTCCTCCTCCGCCTCCTCCTCGCCAGCCCCGTCCTCGCCGCCGTCGGTTTCCATGCCGTCATGGTCGGCGGCCCCGTCCGCGCCAATCAACGCATCGTCAGGGTCCGCATGGCGCAGCCCGGCTGCTCCCCGCCTCCGCCCCGGCCTCGGCCCCTCGCCGTCCTCCTCGGCCTCCGCCTCCGCAGCGCCGCTGAGCCCCAGCATCGCTGCCTCCGCCTCCTCCTCCGCATCGGGCCCCTCGGCCTCCGCCTCCCGCCGCCGCTTCTGCGCTCGCTGGGCCTGAGGGCGGCCCGCACCTCCCGCCGCTCCGGGGCCCCTGATCGGCGCGGCTGCGGCCAGGTCGTCGGGGGGTGCGACGAAGAGGCGTCCGTCGGAGAGCTTTGACAGGGACAGCACGTTGCCTGGGGCGCGCACGTTGGACCCCACGATCTGTGTGGCCAGGTTGGTCATGCGGGACAGGTGCGCGCACGCCTTGCCGCCCTGCAGGGGTGAAGAGGTGTGGTGGAAAGGGCATTGCAGGTGAAGACTGGGATGGGACAAGGGTTGAAGAGCAGGCATTAGATCCCCGGAGGTCTTTACTGAGCTGCTAGTGCTCTGAGTCGGAAGAGCGCGCTCATGACTACAGCTTCAAGCGACCCGCCCCTAACCAGGCCCCACAGCCCCGCACCTCGTAGCGGTAGAGGCGGAGCGCAGCACCGGCGTACAGCTGCGGGGGGGCAAGAAACGGGCATGACAGGTCAGGGCTGGCCACGGTACGCCGGCATGGCCCCAGGGTCCAACGCTAGGCCCATCGTAGTGAGGCTGCGCCCAGAGCGACCGAACATGAGGCCCCCGGAGCCAGCATCACCTGCAGCGGCGAGCCCGGGGCCGCGTCCCGGGGCCGGAACCACAGCTCCACGGGGGTGGGCGCCATCAGGGCGGCAGAGCGCACGGCCGAGGGGAAGAGCTGCAGCGCCCCCACGAGCACCGAGTACACCCCACCGCCCACGGCCCGGAGCATGCGGCGAGCGACGGGGCCGTTGCCGCTGGCGGGTGCGGGCTCCGGGACGGGCTCCGGCTCAGGAGTGGACCGCTGATAGACCTTCTTGCGCTGGCGTCGGCGCTGTGGCGGAGGCAGGTCAGGCCTGCGCGGTGCGCCGACTAGGGGGTCGGCGTCGGCGTCGGGTTCCGTAGCGCCAGCGCCGGGGTCATCCTGCTCGCCTGCCAGCAGCGCGGGGGAGCGGTCGCCGGCGCCGTCCGCCGAGGTGTTGCTGAGCTGCTGGTGCTCTCCGCCGCTGCCGCCGCTCACCACCGGAGCTTCTTCGCTCGCAGGTGCGTGCGCCTCTGCCTCTGCTCCTGGCTCCGCGCCAGCGTCAGCAGGTTCAAGCGCATCGCCTGCATGTCCCCCATCCGCAGGGTCCTGGCCCCAGTCGATACCCTCCGCCGGGCCCAGGTCATTCATGAACTCTTCATAGCGAGAGTCGTGAGCTGCGTGCTCCTCGTGCTGTGGAGGGCGGGTGGGATGTGGGGAGGGGCCGGGTTTGTTGGGCTGGGCGGGATAGTGTTGCACGGCTACGGCTGGTGAGAAGAGGACCAAGCGGCAACGCCCAGGAGCATCCTCCCCCCACTGCCCCCTTTCCCACCGGGTGCATGGGCGGCAGAACTGCCCGCGGGCCCTCAAGCAGATGTGACAGCGGGCCAAGGCCGTCAACCTCAGGCGAGAGGCCAGAAGCGCCTCCGGCGAATTCATGCCCTGCTTCGTGGCCGATGTCGCCTGAAATCGTGCCCAGCTGCTGCTCAAGAATGGCGCGCGACGATGGAGGAATGTGCGTCGAGTCGCCCAGCCCAGCCTTGGCAGGGCTTGGATTGAGCCCGTGAAGCTCTACGCGCCCCAGGGCGTCAACCGGCCAGTCGGCCATGGCAGCGGCGGTCTACGCACCCTCAACAGGCCAGCATCATCATCGGGTCCGCCCGTGCCGGCTGAGCGGGAATGAGCTCCAACACCCAAGGAGCTGCAAGTTCTGAGGGCTCGGCGGCTGGAATGACAGAACGTCCAGGCGGCGGAAACAGAGGGCAATGGCTTCCCAAGGTTCAAAGTGGGCGTGCTGCAGCCTGTGTGTCTCGGGATTATGTTGCGTTTAGTCCATGTCTATCTGTGCCGACACTTGACGACACCAGGAGAGCAACGCGGGGCAATCTGCTGCGGCAGCTCAATGCCGGCGACCCGCGTAAACAGCCCGCTACAAAATAACTAGAAGCAGCATTCTACAAATTACTGTACTCAACAGTCCCTAAGCCTAGGCGTTGACGACAAAGGTTGACCGTGTCAAAGTTCAGAATGGCGGGCTTGCCCTGGCTTGCGGAACTTGAAAAACGGGAGCCGTCGCAACAGACCCGTGCGTCAAGTTACAAAGCAGGCCGCCCTCGGTCCCTGGAGGTCAGTCCCCTGGCCCTGGCAAGGCCGCAGCACAGAGCCCACAAGGGCATCGGCTCACTCGCCCCTGCGAGCATGGAACTCCCCTTGAACAACTCGAACCCGCCTCTCCTCCCGCGGCCTCTCCCGCCCCAACCGTTGCCGTCCCACGAGCCGTCCCACGAGCGCCACACACTCGTAGCGATTTCCCCCCTTCAACAACTACAAACCCTCCTGGTGCTGCGGGCATCCCATGGCGCTCACTCGCGTTGACGCCAAGGAGGGGGCAGCCACCGGTCGGCGACGTGGGGCCGACCTCGTGTGTTCATAGGAGGCGTAGCTGCAGCAGCTCCAGCATCCCCACCCCCCTGATCCAGAGGAATCCCGCCGGGCTCCTTGTGTAACGTTGCCACCAGCAAGCCCCGTGGTCCCTCAGCAGCTGCTCCCCGGGGGCGATGTCGCGGAGGGCCACCAGCACGGGGAGCACCAGGCCGCGGACGGACACGGGGAGGACCTGGGGAGGGGAGGCAATTGGGTGCAGCACAGCCCAAGTATGGAGTGGGGAGGGCGCGGTCGGAGACAATGGGCAAGTCGGCAACCGACAACGTTGCTCTAACGACCCTGACCGTGGCTGCAGTCTTAAAGCTGCTGACAGACCCGCTATGCAGTTGAACACATCACCCATCCATACCGCGTCCCGTCATCCATGCCTCTCACCGCACAGTTGGCCGCTGCTGCCGCCCCGCCGCACGTGTCCGACGCGGACCCCGGCAGGGCCCGCGGGTCCTGAACCAGGTTCAGGAAATTGCCGTACGCGAGGCCCACCAGGTCCCAGTCACCGTACGAGGCAGACCCTGCTGAGGTGGCAATCAAGGCAGGGTGTTGCGGAGGTGGCGGTCAAGAAAGGGCATGTGTTGCGTTGCCATGGGTTAACAAGGCAGGACGAACCCATATCTTCTGATTGCGGCGGCGAAAGCGAGGGTCGGGACTCCCGACTCATGAGCCCGACCGACCCAGCTAACAAGCTGCGCGTCCCTACCGCACCGTCACCTTCCCTCTGACTAACTTCAGCCTCCTAACATCCCACATGCCCACCTGCCGCTGATCGCCCCGCCGCGGGCAGATACGGCGCGCGGTACGCTGACACGCACAGCTCCCACGCCGGTGCGAACAGGCCCTCATCCCCGCGCGCCCGTGCGAGCAGCGCCTGGCGCGCCTCCGCCCCGAGGTCCTCGTGCCCCCACTCCTGCATCTCCTCAGCCGCAGCACGCGGCAGCACGTAGCCGCCCAGCACGCCCAGCACGCTCCATGCCGCCAGCGGCTCAGTCGCCTGCAGGCGTGCGGGGGCCGACGCCTCTTCTCCCCGGGCGGCCGTCACGCTTCCAGCCGCCAGCACCGGACCTTCCGGCAGCTCCGCCATGGGCTGGGCGGTAAGCCCAAGCAGGTAGGCGACGCCGTGGGCGACAGTGGCGGCATCCAGACCGGGCAGGGCCGCTGGTAACGTCGCCGGCGTCAGCAGTGCGCTGGCGGAGGCGGAGGCAGACCTCTCGGCGCCGCCGGAGCTCGTGGGGGCGGCGCCGCCGCCGGCCGAGGCCAGGTCCAGGGCCGCAAAGGCATCGTCGGTGATGACGTGGACCTGGCGGCTGTGGTGGCTGCGGCGGCCTTGTCGTGAAGCTGCCTCCCGGCTTGCCTCCCACTCCTGCATGGCCTGCCGCACGGAGGGCGCGAGGTCGGGGTGGACGGTCAGCCCACACAGCCGCAGCTCGCCAGGCTGCAGAGGGGGAAGGTCGGAGGGGTCCTCGTCCGCAGCGACGTCGCCCGTTGCGGGCAGGCGGCACAGCCGCAGGTGGCGGGCCGCAAGGGCGGCAGCGATGGGCCTGAGTTCCCGAGGGGCGCCAGGCGGCGGCTGGCTGGCAGCTCTGCCTCGGTGGCAGGCGTGGCCAGTTCCGCAGGCTCCGCGGCTACAGGCTGCAGGGCCGCCTGCGCTCCAGGTGCAGACGCGTCCGTCTCGACGTTCTCCCCGGGTCCCGCAGACGCAGTACACCGCGCTCGCTTGCCCAGGCCCCGCGGCTGCGGCTGCGTGCCCTCCTGCGGCTCGGGCGCGCGCTTCGGCCGCCCAGCCTGCTTGTGTGGCGAATGCGGTGCTCCGGTGGCAGCTGCAGAGGAGCGGGATCCTCCGACCCCGCCCTGAACGCCGGGGGCTGCTACCGAAGGCCTGGCCCCGGCGGCGGCCGCCTCGCCAGCCCCGGAGCCAGCCGCCCCGTGGCCGCTTGAGCTGCAGCTGCCGGTGGCGCGTGCGCCCACACTGGGCCCAGAGGCGCTGGCGGGCGGGCAGTGCTGGGCCCTGGGCATGAGTGGCGGCTGCTCGTCCGGGGCCGCCGCACTGTCGCCAACCAGCGGAGCTGCCTCCTCGGCAGGCAGAGATCCGCTGTACGGCACGCCGACGCTGGGCTGCTGCGCCGGCCCTAACGACGCAGCTGCGCCGCCGCCGCCGCCCCCGCCGATGCCCCTGCCGTTGCCCCCGCCGCCGCTGCCTCCGCCCCCGCCGCCGCCACCTCCAAGGTCGTAGCTGGCGCTGTCAACCCCGTCCAAGTCCATGCCGCCGCCGCCGCCGCCGCTGCTGCTGCTCTCGCGGGTACTGCCGGATGCAATCTTGTTGACCAGCGCCGCCACCGCAGCCGCAGCCGTGGCCTGCAGAACGCCGGCGGGAGCGGCAAGCATGCTGGCTGCCTGCGCAGCGCCAGCGGCAGTGATGGTGGTGCCAGCGCCGGCGATGGTGGCGGCGGCGGAGGTGGCGGCCGCCGTTCCAGCGGCGGCGGCGGCCGCGCCCGCAGCGCCCACCCTGGCATTGCAGCCATTGGCGTCGTGAGGCAGGCCGTACAAGGGGACCGGTGCTGCGACGGAGTCGGGGATAACGGTTGTGGGGTGAGGGCCAACGGCCGGGCCCAGAAGGAGGTGTAGGTTCGCGGCGGGGTCAGCGGCGGGTACGGCCCCGCCGGCAGCAGCTGTCGCCACGCCAGCGCCTCCGCCCGCATCTGGTTCAGAGCGCTTCATGGCTGGGGCGGCGGTGCTCACGGCCCGCTGGGCAGGCGTCCCGGGTGCTGCAGCCGCGGCCAGCACGCCGCTAGAGCGCGTCGAAGCGTGGGCGGCCGACGGCAACGCGCCATCCAGCTCTGGCCGCTCCACGAAGTTTAGGGCCAGGCTCTTGGCGATAGAGGCGTAGGCGCTGCCGTCTCCCGATGGGTGTAGGCGCATCCGCACCCTGTACGGGTGGCCGACGGGGCTCCCGTCGGGGCTTGCGGCCTGGGGCCTGACCTCCCAGCTCGTGGGGCCGGCGGCGGGGTCGGCCTGAGGGAAGAGGGCCGCCACCGTTGGCGGCGGCAGGTGCAGGGAGGAGTTGTTGATGGTGCTCCTCAGCTCACAGGCGAAGGCCTGGCGGCACGCTCCGGCGGGTTGTGGCGTGGGGGGCGGGGGCGCAGGTAGCTGCGGCGCGGCGGAGTCGCCGTCGGCTGGGCCAGGCAGAATGGCGCCGAGGGGGACTTCCGGCAGCGGCTCGGCCTTCAGCTGCACTAGCCCTCTGCCGCTGCCGCCAGGGCCGCTGTGTGCAGGCGCATTGCCGCTCTCGGCGCTGCTGCCTGCCGCCGCGCCGGGGCCCGGCAGTCCCTGGACCTCCCCACAGAGCGCAATGAGCAGCACGCCGCCCTCGCCCTCGCCCTGCCCGTCACCCTCTTGCCGCCAGACTCTGACGCTGATGGGCTGGGACTCCGCGGGGTCCATTGCCTGGCCGGGGCCCTCGTCCGATAGCTGGCTGGCCTGGCTGGCGATGCGGTCGCAGGCCCGCGTCTTGGCGCCGCGAGGCAGTCGCTGCCGCAGGCCAGCCCCTTCGCACTTGACAGTGGCCTCCAGGCTCCCGCCGCTGCCGCTACAGCAGGGGCCGTCCAGAAGGAACCCTACGGGTGGGGAGGAGCGGGCTTGGTGATGCGTGGTGGAGGCGAGGCCGCAGACCGGGCCACTAAAACGCGTGCAGGACTGCTCCCCCGACCGCCAGAGCCTTAGCGGCTGTGCCACTGCTCACCTTGCTGTGGGGGCATCGTGGTGCGGAAAGGTAGGCGGCTGTTGGTGCAGGCCGGTTCAGGAGCTTCGAAAGCTTCAGCGCCGCATCAGGGCGCCCCCCCCGGCCAGCGCCCCGCGGGCCCCCTCCCCGCCATGACTCTTCCCCCTCCGTGGAGCGCTCAACTGCATTGAGGGAGCAAGCGATGTGCACAAGCAGCCGCGCTTGCAGGCGCCAGCACGCGCAGGCCAGAGCCTGCTGCGCCGTCGACCCGGACCCCGCTTGCGCCCTCGCTCTGCCGCTTGTGCCCGGTTTCTTGCAGGCTGCATTGCCCACAGCGACCTCCAGCAGGACGTGCTGGCAGACGCTCGCGGCACAGCGTTGGAATCAACCGGCGCGTGGCCGTTTGGAAAGGGCTTTTCCAACCTTGTGTTACTGCTAAAATTCAAGAATTGTGATGTTTATAGCGCGTCGCGGGGCAAGGCACTCGGGCAAGCGCATTGAGCTCAATCGCGCACGGGTCGTGCAAGCATGTCGACGCAAGTCGAACGGCCATTGCTGCGCTCCGCTCAAACGCGACACACATCTCAATCCATCGATACTGGGGACTATGCCCGAGCGCATTCTTGAGTTGGTACGCATATAGGGCGCTAACCTCGACGATGCACCCAGAACAGCGCTAACGCCGCTTCGTCACGAGTGGCGCTTAGCTCACCCAATATGCTGGACAGCTAGCATACTGCCTCGGAGCCCGGGAGTTGCAAGGGGCGTTGCACACGCTTTCTAGAAGACTGCCTCCTCCTTTTGCTTGCGGAAGCACGACATGTCTTCGTCGGTGCTGAGTCCGGCTCGGGACCGTCGTGTAACAGCCGACGACACAGAGGACGACAAGCTCCACTCGCACCCGAGCGGGCATCTCAGCCTCCGCCTCAGCCTCAGCCACGGGAAGGGACACGATAAGGCACACGATAAGGAGAAGAGGCTAGCAAGGTGCGATATGGGTTAAGGGCTGGACCTTGGGACCAGGGGACCCCGGGGTCATGTCCGCTCACACGGTGTGCCCACCACGGTGTGCTCCCTTGTGCTGGCGTGAACAACCCTGCGCCCCGCCTAAACCATGCGGCTCCTCCCCTCGCTATCCTCCGACCCCACAGAGCTACACACCGCCTCATCCAGCAGTGGTCGGAATGGGGCGACTGGCCCTTCCAGTGCATCCTTCTCCCCATCCTAGTGGCGTTTGCCTTCTGCCTGGTGCTCTTCCTCGGCGCAAAGAACGGCGCCCGCCTAGCGTCCGTCCACAACTGGCTGCCGGGGGGCTCGCGCTGCACCTCTCTGGACTGCGCACGGGCCGCTGCCTGGGCGGGCGGCGGCAACCTGGGGCCGGGGGGCATCGGAGGCACGGGGTCCGGCCAAGGCGTGTCTGGCGCCCTGACCGGGCTGTCAGGGGTGAGCCCACCTGGGAGGAGCGGTGGCGACCCTGGTAGTGTGTCGTTCTTGTACATATGGAAGCCAGTCTTCGCTCTTGTTGATGGGCTCTCCTTCCGCCTGCACCTGCATTGTCCCTGGCCGCTGGCCCCCTCCTGACCCCACTCCCCGGTCCGCCACCCCATTCCGCCCTCCTCAGCTTCTGGGCCTGAACTCGTACATGATGGGCGGGGGCCAGGCTGGGCCCGACCTGGACCCCCTGGGCTTGGATGATTATGACCGGCTCAAGGTGGGGCGTAGAAGGCAGAGGGTGGGGGAAGGGGGCGGGCGAGGCATTGAAGGTTGCCAAGCGAGGCAGATGGGGCTCGGTCTTACAGCGCAGCAAAGTGAGGTGCCCGCTGCTGTGCTTATCTCTGAGGAGTTGTCAGTTGCATGCCTTGCGCCGTGCACCTGGGCTGTGTTGGAGAGCATTGTGTGGGGCTGAAGCCAGCCGGTTCAAGGCCGCAGGGGTCACGCTCACTTCCGCATGCCGGCTCCCTCCCCAGCTGGACCTGCGGTACTGGCTGGCGGAGGCCATTCGCCAGGTCGGGCTGCAGACCAAGGACTGCGAGGAGGGCTACGGCATGTCGTACATCGACCGGTGGCGGAGATCCCGCGTGGCTTGGTGTTCCGCGCCGGGGGCCGGACAGGGCGGCGGCGCCGGGGGCCGCCGGCTCAAAGGCAGCGGCGGTGCTGCGACCACCGCTGGTGCGGGGTCGGGCTCGGGGCTCGCGAGCAGCACTGGATCCAGCTCCGGCTCTGGATCGGGATCTAGCAGCAGCGGCAAGGGGTCGGTCAACGCGAGCACGGCCTTCCGGCTGTCTGCGGCGGCCTCGGCGGCTTCCTTCACCGCCACGCTCAAGGGCGCGGCGGCGACCGCCAGCAAGTCCGCCATGACTGCCGCCGGCAAGGTCTCGCTAGTCACCAAGGCGGGCAGCAAGGGCTACAGCAGCAGCAGCAGTAGCAGCAGCAGCGGCGGAGGCAGTAGCAAGGGCGGGTCGAGCTCGTCATCCAGTGGCAGCTCGGCGGCCGCGGCTGCCGCCAAGGCCGCGGCGGCTGCCTCGGCGGCGGCGGCGGCGGGGCCCAAGTCCTCCATCGCGCTGTTCCCGTTCGAAGACAAGCAGGCGCAGCTCATGTTCGCAGTCTCCACCAATACGGTGCTCGACACCAAGTGGGTCGGGTCTGTCCGGGTCCATGGACGGCCGGGGATTGCAGCATACTGCAGCCTGGTGGTGTTGGGGGAGGGAGTGGGCTACTGGAGACGGGTTCTAGGCAAGAGTCCCCAGGGCCCTTGGCAGTGGGGACATGCGTCGTGCAGGACCTGAGCACGCGCCTTAATGTCCGAAGCGCTACCGCAGCCTGCTGGTGTTCGGGGAGGGTCTGGGCTACTGGGGCCCTCATGGGACGGGGTCCAGGCAGGAGTCCCTGGGGGGACATGCCGCATGCAGGTCCTGTTACTCGCACGCCCTTCAAGGCCCGCCTTCAAGCCCAGAAAGCAGCCGCCCCGCCTTGCGGCCTCACTTGGCCTCATCAGCACATGCCCCCCTCCCCTGCCGCCCCCCTGCCCCCCGCAGCTTCTTCCTGGGCACCTCGGCCGCGGCCATGCCCGCCGCCCCGCCCGGCTCCTTCCGCGCGGCCTGCAAGGTGGACAACCGCTCCACCCCCGCCGCGGGCTACATGGCGGCGGATGGGGTGAAGCGCTGGATGAAGGACGCGCTGAGGGACGAGGCGTACGACAATGTCCGTACAGCCTGCGCTGCGCCCCCCGCGCTGCCCGCCAACGCCACCAGCAGCGGCCGCACGCGGGGCCCCGTGGCGCACCCGGTGCTGCTGCTCAGCCGCCGGGACCCGCTGTCGGCGCAGGCTACCCTCGAGGTGCGAGGTGACGGAATGACACATCGCCTTGGTGCATGCGGCAACTGCCGGGACAGGATGGTATTGGTAGTCTGCTGCGTGTCACTTGCCCCATACTTTTCACCCCAGCGCTCCTGATCCCAGCACCCACACCCCCGTGCCACCCCCCCCCCCCCCACACACACACACGCCCCAGGACCTGGTGTCTACGTTCGTGTCGCTGCTGGTGCTGGACGACCCCGTCCTGCAGGAGCAGGGGCTGCAGGTGGGGGGAAGGGGGAGAGAGGGAAGGGGGGAAGGGGAGGGAGAGGAGGGGCCTGGCGTCTGGCCAGAGACGACGGGGGCAGCAGGCTGCGCAGGAATGGCACACAGGCACAGCTGGTGCGGCAGGGATAGAGCTCTGGGGCTTGTCTGAAGCAGACGTGGCCCCCGCGTGACCCCCCTTCCGTCCTGCCCTCCGCAGGTGGCGGTGGTGGACGGCAAGCCCGATGGCCCCTACCTGGACGTGTGGGCCGCGCTCTCCCGGCCCTACCCCCTGCGCATGCTCAGCCGCGCGCCCTGGTCCTCGGACACGTGCCTCACGTGGGTGGCAGGGAGGGCTCCAGGGGCAGGGGTCGCAGAGGGCCTGGGTGTTGCGCTGCATCTGGGGTCGCCGAGAGCGGTCCTAAGTCACATGTCCTTCCGATCTTTCGTCTGACCTGCACGTCAATCTTTCCGCTTTACTGTCAACCCCACACCGCAGGCGGGCGGTGCACAGCGCCTCCTCAGCCGTGTCCATCCTCACCTCCATGGGCCCCGGCAACCGGGTCACCTGCCGCTCCCCGCTGGTGACTGCCGCCTCGCTGTGGCTGCGCCACCTCATGGGCCCCGCTGTGGAGTCGCCCTTCCGCAGCGCCTTCAAGCCCGCCGCCGGCAAGGCCGTGCGCAAGGTGAGACCGGGGGCCGGGAGGCCCCATGACATCTGCGAGCTTTGCACATGTCCGTAATGCTTCTCAGTTGGGCATCCACGCTGACGCCTTGCCGGCCCTTGCGCAGACGGTGGTGTGGGTGAGCCGCCGCAGTGTGCAAGTGCGGGACCCGGCCGCGCCTGCAAACTCGCAGGAGCCGCCTCGGCTCAGGAACGAGGGTGAGCACTGAGCCGCCGCCCACATCCTCGGCCCTCCCCTTGCCCCCCAACCCGCCTGTCCACACCTCGGCCCACGCCTACCTAACCATCACAACACATCTTCTAGCCTCTCCTCAGCCTCTACTTCCGCTCCTGCCCCTTCTCCACAGGCGAGGTGGTGTTGGAGCTGCAGCGCGAGGTCTGGCGCTGGAACGATGAGTCCTGCCTGCGCACCGGCGGGGCGGCCAAGACCCTGGGCGCGGTGGGGTCGGGCCTGCGGCGGCTGCTGGGCCGCGGCTGGGGGCGGTCAGAGCGCCCGGTGCTCCTCACCCCCGGCGGCGAGGCGCAGGCTACGGCCGGGCCAGGCACGGAGGCGGACACGGAGGCAGGGGACGGCGGGGAGCGGCGGCGGCTGGCCTCGGGCGGTCGCTGCCGGCCCTCCAACACGGTGTTCGAGCTGCGGGTGGTGGAGCTGGGGGACATGGCCTTCTTCCCGGAGCAGCTCCAGGTGCGGTGGGGACTTGGCCTGCGCCGGGGGGTCTGTGGTGGCTTGGCCCGTCTTGGGACCCATGCCAGCCTGCTGCGACGGTGTGCTTGCCGTCGTGTTGCTCAGGGCCGCATACGTCATGCACTCGCCCTTGCCCCTTACCGCTCCGCCCCTGCTAACTGCGCTCGCCCGCCTCTCTCACCACCGCTCCGCCCCCGCGGCTGCCCCCATCCGTGCGGCCAGGTGCTGGGCGGCGCCTCCATCCTGGCGGGGGTGCACGGCCCGGGGCTGGCCAACATGGTGTGGATGGCGCCCGGCAAGGGGGCGGTGCTGGAGGTGCGCGTGGGGGGGAGGCTCGGGGGCACGGGCTGGGGGAGCGGAGCCGCTTGGCGAGCGGGGCGTACGGCGAGTATACGTGCGATAGAAAGGAGCAGGCCTTGACGCCATGCCTCCGCGCCTCGCCGCACGCAGGTGCAGCACAACTCCGACGGCGACGTGAACTTCCACAACCAGGTGGGCACTGGGCACGCAGGGACATAGTGCTTGAAGGGCACGTGAGACTGAGGTCTTGCTGGGGCACGCGGCGCAACACGCATAGCTACACCCCAACACACGGACACGGGATGCCGCTGGTCCACACGGGCCCCCACCCCCGCCGGCCCTGCACCCCGCAGGCCTACATGCTGGGCCACCGCTACATGGCTGTGTCCTCCGACGGCAGCACGGTCAGCCCGGTGATCATGGCGGCGGGCCTGAGGAAGCTTATGGACGCCCTGGCCTGAGCGGTGGACCGGGGGATAGCGCCCCCGCACCGCCCGTCCGCTGCTGGGCTGTCCTGGCAGCATTGCCAGTGGCTGGGGGCGTACGGTACTGGGTCGGGCGCATGAGGGCGTGCATGGAGCCGCAGCCGGCGTTGGGTAGGCTGAGGAGGCAGGGTGCAAGCCCTGGTCGGTGGAGCCTGGAGCGTATGGCGGGCAGCCGGCGGGAAGCTTCAGGCAGAACGGTCTGCAGGACAGAAGCGGACGTAAGCGCTCTTAAGAGAGAGGACCAGGGGAAAGCGACCTGTTCAAAGAGAGTAGATCCACGGGTTGTGCATGCTTGTGCAGCGGCAACCAGCAGGGATTGAGTGGGGCTCCAAGACTCTTGGAAACATGGGAAGGCCGTGTTGCTATGTACTTGTAGTCAGAATGATATGTAAAAGGTAGGCAGCGCTGTGGGGCGAGGACAACGTGTGACCAACACCATGTAAGGTTGTACACGCAGGGGGGTTCGTCAACTGCAGGAGGGGTTTGCAGACGTGGAAGGGTGCGAGGGTGCGAGGGGTGGACGACAAGGAGCCGGTGGACATGTGGGGCACTGTGGGGGCAGGTGGAGGGGTTCTGTGCTCGCAGGGGCCGTGCAGGTGGGGGCAGGTGGAGGGGACAGGGATGGAGCGGGTGACGTGGCCTGCGAGCATAGCATGATCCTCGTGGGTCCTCGGAGCTCGGACTGTAGGACCTCAGTACGTCGGACATAATGCTGGAAGGAGCTGGGCATCCGGTTTGGTTTCACACAAGAGATACGTCTCACTGCTCAGCGGCGGCAGGCCATCGGCCAGGTCAGTCCAGGCAGGTCCAGGGCCAGTCAGCGCCGTCAGCGGGCCGTGCTTGGCGTGGTCCGGGCCGCAGCCTCACAGGACCCGTGACAGCCCTGATACGACGTACTGGACGAGCACCGGGCATCTGGTCAGGTCCGGAGTGACAGCCGCCGGCGGCGGGCGGCAGCGGGAGGGCGGGTCAGAACCTGACAAAGTGCCCCCTAGTGCCCTATCCTGCCGTGCTGGACGAGCAGCCTGGTCACACCCGCGCGGCACAAGCACCCCACTGACATCAACACAACTTGAACCTTGCGTCACATCTCACCTAGCATACGGAAGGGGAAGTCGCCTCAAGACTCGACAAACCATACGCGGCATGTTGCAGCGGCGAACATGAGCGCCCGCATACACCCCCGTGAGGCTGCGTCTGTCGGCGACGGGACACATGAAGCCAAGCAGCACAAGGGAAAAGACGGAGAAGGCGCAAGCATCCTCGACCCGACATCGACTGAGAGAAAAGACGCAAACACCCTCGATAAGACTCATATTGAGGAGCTGCCGCTCGAAGACCAGCTCCTGCTCGAGAGGACCTGGCCTCGATGGCACGGGATGAGCATACTGGAGGACACAATGAAGGAAATTCTCAAGATTGACACTCGTCTGTATCACAGCTGGGCGATTCTCGCGCTGGACCGCGGAATCATACAGACGACAGAGCAGCTCACGTCGGTCATGGACACGCTGTCCATCATCAGCGGTGAGGGCCATGGGCCGAGGGAGGATACCTCCGCTGCCCGCACGCCGTCACAACCCACCCCGTCACCCACCCCGCGCCTTCTGGTTTCTGCCCAGTCGAAAGCCCCGTATCACGAGCCCACGGGATCCCGGCCACAACCAAGGGGGGAAGGAACATGGGCACCAAGGACACGGGGGACCGACCGTTCTCCATCTCTTTACAGGCCTGTTCGTCATCCTGTGCTTCCAGTTCCTGTACTCGCCCCCCGGGGGCCTGCTGGAGGAGGGGCGGGACGAGGCGTCGTGGATGGTCGTCCTCTTCAACGTGTCCAACGTGAGTCCTGGAGATCGACAAAGCACGTCACAGAGTCCCAGGCAGAAGGCAGAGCCTGACCCGCGGCGCGGCTCACCCCGCCCCCTCCCGTGACCTCCACCCCCAGATCTTGGCTGTCACCTTCTACTTCCTGTGCATCATGTTCGGCAGCCTGTCGGGCACGGCCTTTCGCTTCTCCCTGCGGGACGTAGACAAGCTGTGAGACGACACACGGTCCGAGCCTGGGCTACGGCGCACGCGCTAGGATGCGTTGACCTGTCGCAACACAGCCCTGCAACCGTAAGCACCACGCCCATCCCTTCCCCTTCCCTTGCCCCCGTGCCCCGGCCCCGCCCAGGCGCGTGCTCATGCTCACCAACGGCGCCTCCCCTTCCAGCCAGTTGTTCGCGATGGGGTACGCCTGCGCGTCGGTGGCGGCGGGTGCAGCGGCGTGCGGAGCGGTGAGGCGGCCGAGGCTCTCGCCAAGGAGGGCTTGGGCCAAGGGTTGAGGACAGTATGCAGTCCAAGGGGCCCGAGTCTAAATGAAAATGCACTCGTCGTGCCCCCTGAAACGATGGTTACCCATGCGTCTGAGCCGCTGCTGGGGAGCTCCTACTCCTGCCCGACTCATCATGCGTGTGTCGCTCTTACGGCCGCAGGTGGGATTAGGCACGGGTGCCGCCATCGCCGTCACGGCGGGCGCCATCGGGCTCATGGCCTACATCTTCTCCGTCAAAGTGGGTGGAAGGCCTGCCCATCCCGCTCCTTGCGCCCCTCGCCTGCAGGCTCACACCCTCGCTCCCTGCCGCTGCCGCCCCCTTCCCCACAGCTCCTCCACACGGGCCACGTGCGCTACGCGTGGAAGGAAGGCCGCATGGGCCCCAACGACCCGGCCGACTTCCGCCTCATCCTCTCCCGCACCATGCGCCTGTGCGCCATCGACAGGGAGTACCGCGCGGGCCGCTATGCGCAGGCGCTGGACTTGCTGAGGGCGGTGGTGGCTGCGGAGCAGTAGGGGGTAGGTGGAGCGCCGGCCGTGAGCGCTTGTGGGGCGGTTGTGCTGCGGTGATCGTTGTGCCATCGTAGGCGAAGTGGTATGCGCGGGGCACGCTGCACGTCCGCTTGGGTGAGCGCGTAGCAGACTTGTGCGGACTATGAGGGTGTGCATTGCGTGAATGAACAGACGGAGTGGGGAGGACCAGTCCAAAGGCCAGCGACGGATGCGCAATGTCTAAACTTTATTTATCCTTGTGGCGGTCGACGAGAATTTGCAAGATTCTTCTCAAGTGAAACGGGGTATTCTGGTGAATAGTATTGCTGGAAACAGTGGCAATGCGCGGGGCCGGGGGTGCTGGGGAAGGTCGGTGTGTATGTGCCGCGTCCTGTTCACGGCAGGTCGGCTGCTGGGCGTGCACCGCGCGGCAAGCGGCCCGTCGTTCGCAGCTTCAGCAACGGTGCTTGCACTCGTGCTTGCCAACACGCTCTCTGTTTAGTTCGTGTCTGCCAAGACAAGTTCAGCTGCCATCGCTTGCAGCCCTGGAAATGCAGCGCTGAGCGCTCCGCTGCGCACAATGAGATAAAGTAGAGCGAAGGAGATATATGCTAGTTGTGGCAGACGTGCCTCGCGGATTCGCGGTCCGGCGCCCAAGGAGACGACGAGCCGCTGAGGCGCGCAGTCAGCAAGGATACATATGACCTAGCAGGTAAAAAAGGGTGCTCTAGATGGTCTCAAGGCTCGCGGGAAGCCTGGCGCCACGGCCATGGACAACCATGGTCCCCGGCCATACCCCCCCCCCCCCCCACCCCTCCAGGAGGTGTCTGCCCCCGGCCGCCAAGAGGGGCGCCGTGCATATCACCTTCAGCAACTATGGAGAGCCCTAGCAGCCGGCGCGGTGCCGCCATACCGGCATTCGTGCGCAAAATGACGGACAAGGCAGTAACGACGGGGACGCTGAGTTTTGCCCTCCACAGCACCGATGGCAAGGCCCAGCAAGCATTGGTCTCGGCCATGCTTCGCCCCCACGGCCAAGAGGCGCTGGCGGAGCTGACGCGCGTCTGTGACCGGGCCGTGGACGTGACCTATGGGGTGAAGCTGTATGACAGGTATGAGTCGGGAGGAGGGTGGGCAGCACCACCCCAGCGTGTCAGAGCCACTCAAACCTCTCTCCCAGACCCTGGCACCTGCTGGGACCGACCTGATCCTTTGCAACCCTCCGCCCACCCTAGCTTGCTGCCCTTTTCCCCCTCTTGCCGCGTGCTGACCAGCCGCGGTAGCCTGGTGGCCAGCATCCTCCGCGGCACCGCCGCCAAGAACCGCCGGCGCACCTGGCAGCTCATGGGCCTGGCGGAGTGGGCGGTGAGCCGCGAGCCGGCGGGGCCCTGCGGCTGCCCTGGGGCTGAGCGTGGGGCTGGGGGCACCTGTACTGGGGCCAGCACGCACGTGTGGGCCGGGTCGGCTCCGGGTCGGGTCCCAACCGTGGGCTTCAGCTCGGAGGTTGGTGGGCCTGGGTGTTGTGGTTTGTGACGCGCTGCTTCCGCCCCATCGCCGTTTCCCCAGCGCCGGTACGGAGTGCGTGGCGGCACCCCTGTGGAGCTGCGGCTGCAGCCTGACGGCCGCCTCACGCTGAGCGTGGCGGACCCTGCGGCCTTGGCCGCCGCCGGCAGTGACAGCGGCGCGGCGGGCGGCAGCGAGGAGGAGGAGGAGGAGGAGGACAGCGGTAGCGAGGTCGAGGCGGAGGAGGCGTTGGACGATGAGGACGCGGCCAACGGCAGGGACGCAACGGCCCCAACGGGGCAGGCGCAGGCGCAGGCTCAGCTGGTGAACCTCACCAAGGACTCGTTTGTCAGCAAGAAGCTCGGCTTCGGCGCCCCCGCCGCCAACGCGCTCCTCGCGGGCGAGCCCATGGACCTGGATCTGCCGTACCGCGTACGGCTGGATCCAGACGGCCAGTGGTACGACGCCGTACTGAGGTGCTATGACTATACCGGCCGGGGGAACGGCTCATGCACGTGGTATCTCAAGCGGGCGGGGCCGCTCCTCCGTGACACGGGGCTCGGGCCCGGCGATGGCCTCAAGGTGTGGCGTCTCGGCGACCGAGAGCTGGGGGTCAGCCGCGTGCAGACCAACCAGCCGCTTGAACCCTTGCAGCAGAGCGGGCGGCAGGCGACTCAGGAGTTGCGAGGGAAGGCTGGGAACGGGGGCAAGCAGTCCGGGCGGACGAAGCCAGGCAAGGGGCCTGCCGGCGGCGGAGGTGGGGGCAAGCGCGGCCGCCCGCGGGGGGCTGCTGCAGGCGGCTCAGACGGCGGCGGTGGTGGCGACGGCAGCAGCAGCGGCGGCGACTCCAGCGAAGGGGGAGGCAGCGATGAGGACGATGAGTATGAGGCGGAGCCCGCCGACTCAGAGGACGAGGAGGAGGAGTCGGACGAGGAGGAGGAGGACGGGGTGCAGCCGCGGCCCAAGCGGCGCGCCGTTGCCCGCGCCGCTGCGCACGACTCCTCGTCCGGATCCGAACACGAGGCTTCCGCCTCTGAGGATGCCGGCGACGAGGAGGACGATGACGCCGCCTACAACCAGCGGCCGGCCGTGGGCAGCAGCGACGAGGACGATAACGGGGACGACGGCGACGACGGCGAAGGCGACTCCGACCAAGCCAGCGGCAGCGAGGATCAGTCTGGCCTTAGGTCGGCCAGCGTCAGCGCTCGGTCGGGTTCGGGGCCGGGGCCGGGGCCGAGCCAGGCGCAGGCGCCTGCTGCGACGGCCCAGCTGGACTCGCGGTGCGGCAAGGCGCTGTCAGCGACGGACATCAAGGGCCCCGTCGTGCTGACCGTGGGCATGGTCAAGGAGGGCGGCGTCTTCCAGGCCGTGCGCCAGGGCCTGCGGGACAGCCTGCCGCTGTCGCTGCACTACCTGCAGGGGCATCAGCCCGTGCAGGTCAGGCGCGTGGGCTGGGGCCGGGTGGCGGAGGGGGCGCAGGGACGGGCCGTGTGGGCTGTCGTGGGCCGCTGCCGACGATTCACCTGATTATGGTTGCACTGGCAGCGCGTAGCTGTCTACCGTGGCATAACGAAGTGACCTTCTGAACTCGCGCCCCTCCACCCCCTCCCACAGGCGGAGCTCAAGGCCATCGGGACCGACCCGCACCACACCAAGCTCGCCCGCACCAAGGACCTGGTCAAGGCCCTGGGCCTGCGCGCGGGCGACTGGGTCCACTTCCGGCCCCGCGGCGCCGGCCACCCGACCCACTTCGATGTGGAGGGCTGGCGCATGGGGGCCGCAAGCCGGTGGGAGCGCCTGCACGCCCACCCGGTCGCCCTGGTCTCTTCCAAGCGGGGCAGGCCGGCCAAGGCGAAGCCGCCGCCGGCTGCTGCTGGCGGCGGCGGTGCCACCGGTGGTGGCGGCGGCAGCGGGCGTGGGGCGAGCGGCAAGGGGGGCAAGGCGAAGACCACCCAGGACCCAGAGGACTTGCCCCTGTCCAAGCGGCTCAAGGCGCTGAACCAGCGGCTGAGCGGTGGCGGAGCCGCGCCTGCGGCGGCCGCAGCCCCCGGGCAGCCCCAACCGACAAAGCCGTCGCCGCCAAAGCCACCGCCAGTGCAGCAGGAGTACTACCGGCCCCCATCTCCGCCGCCCCGCGTGCAACCGCAGCCCGAGCCGGGCGTTCAGGCGGTGCGGATCAAGCAGGAGCCAGTGGCCGGCGGCGGCAGCGGTGGCGGCACGGTGCCTGGGAGTGCTGGCGCTTCCAGGCCCGTGCCAGACGGGGGCACGGGCTGGCGGCCCGTACACGCCACGTCGCCTGCAATTGGTGCCCCCTCTGCCAGCGCTTTCGCCGCTGGCCCCGCCGGCGGAGCCATCCGTGCGGATCCCGCTGCCGCGGAGGCAGCGGCGGCGGCTGCAGCGGCCGCAGCCGCCGGCGCGGCACCAGCCATGAAGCGGCCCGCTGCCTCCGTGTCGTACCTGCACGGCTACGTGCCCCCCGGCGTGTCGTACCCGCCGGCGTACCCAGACGAGATCCGCATCTGCGGGATCACGTTCCATCCCGATCTGGCGCCGCACGTTCGGCGAATCATGGCGCGATGGCAGTCCGAGCTGCCCCTGTCCCTGGAGCTCGCTGACCCCGCCAAACGTCAGGTGGCCGTCCTTGGCATCAACACGCCCGCCTACACCCCAGCCATCGCCGCCGCCGCCGCCGTCTTCCGCAACGCGTCATGCTCCGACAACCTCGTCCGCCGCCGTATGGTTACCCTGCTCGAGCTCTCCTCAGGCGCGGAGCCGCTGCCCGAGTCCGCGCGCTGGGCAAACGCGGATGTGGTGCGCGGGCCTGACGCGGCGCGCGGTGGTTGCGGGCTCTTTGTGTCCGCCACCGGGAAGGTCCTGAAGAAGAGCTCAGTGGTTGGGATCATGGCCGGCTATGCGGTGCCCGCCAACCTCCCCAGCCACCGGTTCCAGGGCCTGGGCCCTGCCGCCAGGGCGGAGCTGCGCACGCGGAATCAGGGCGCCGATGGGCACGCGGTGGATTTCCTGATGAAGGTGTGCGATGGGGGCGGCCCGTTGCGTTGCAGGTTGACGAAGGGGAGGCGGCGGCGCAGGGAAGCCGGGTTGGCGTGCTGCGGGTTGCTGCGGTCGCATGCGCTTAGCGCTTAGCTTAGCGCTGACGGCTCGTGTTTGTGTGAAGCAGCTAGTGTGCCCATGCTCTGAACTTCATGATGTGCACGCATACTCCCCCGCCTTCAGTCCTTCGTGACGCCGTACGAGATGCCGTACGTGTCGCCTACGGAGACTGTCACGGAGCGGGAGGCGGCACCACCCTCAATTTGTGAGTGATACGGTCGGGACAGTACGGATCAGGATGGCAGCACGGCCCACTGCGCTGGAGGCACTGACATCCAGAGCATCGTATGCCTGCGTTGTATACGTGATCCTTGCGTGCCTGCCCGCAATCTGTGCGCTTCTTGTGGTCTCCGGTCACCGCATCATTCCTCGCCATAACCTATCCTGCAGCCAGCAGCGGCGATGGGGGCCTGCCACCTGTGGAGCTGAGCATGCTGGGCTACGGCAACGAGGCGGCGCTGGTGAACGACCCCCGCCGCAACCCCCGCGCATGGGCCCCCGGCAACGACGTGGGCGACGAGGAGGGCGCAGCCGCGCAGGCCAACTGCATGGTGAGAGGGTGGGAGGGAGGCGGCAGGTGAGGGGCAGGGCTGAAGTGGGGCGGGTTTGTGCCGCTTTGCTGCTAGGCGCCTTTGGGCCGTGCCGGCTGTCCTGCGCTCAACCTGCACCATCTTTGTCGCATAAGACGGGCATGCAACCCCTGGCCTTGATTGGAGCCACGTGTTCATCACTCGTGTGGTGTGGGCTGCTGGGCTCTTTGACATGTTGGCAACCTGATCCTTACTGCTTCACCCTCCACTGCCTTCTGTCCCCAGGTCCTCCCCGTGTCCGTCCGCGGCCTGGTGCTCCCCGTGCTGGTGGCCCTCCGCGACATCGCCCCCGGGGAGCAGCTGCTGAGGGACTACGGGGCGGAGTGGTGGCGGGGCCTGGCGGACTACTGGGAGGTGGCGGAGGACGACGGACTGGAGCCGGCCAAGCTATTCTGGCCCCACGAAGACCCCCCCGCCGCCGCCGCCGGCACCTCTCCTCCCTCCGCCGCCATCAACACCGCTGCCGACACCGCCGCGGCGGCGGCGGTACCGGACCCCGGCCTGGAGCCCAAACCCAGCGTCGCTCCCTCAGCCAGCGTGGCGGACTCTGTGCCTCCGCCGCCCGTGCCGTCGGCCGCGGCGCCCTCAGCCGTCGCCGCCGGCTCGCAGCGCTCCCCGGAGGAGCGGGACCCGGAGCAGCGCCGCGGCGGGCTGGAGCGCAACTCCAGCAGGACGCTCGACAGCGGCAAGCGCCGGGAGCGGGACAGGGAGCGGGACAGGGAGCGGGACAGGGAGCGGGACAGGGAGCGGGACAGGGAGCGGGACAGGGATAGGGAGAAAGATAGGGACCGGGACCGCAGCCGGGAGAGGGAGCGGGAGCGCGAGCGCGACAGGGACCGCACTCGGGAACGCGAGCGGGACCGGGATCGGGAGGGGGATAGGCGGGGCGGAGGGTCCAGTCGGGACCGGGAACGGGAGGGGGACAGGGAGCGCGAACGGGGCAGGGAGCGGGAGCGGGAGAAGGAGAAGGAGCGCGACCGGGACAAGGACAGGGACCGGGATCGGAAGCGGGACCGGGAGCGGGAGCGAGAAAAAGAGAAGGAGAAGGAGCCCCGGCGAGGGGAGGAGCCCAAGCTGGAGAAGAAGGGGGAGCGTAGCGCCTCGAGGGACCGGGAGGGCGACGGCGGCCGCAGGAGCTCGTCTGGGCTCAAGGCGGAGCGGGGCGATGCCGGCGCGCTGCCACCGCCGCCAGGCTATGCCGCCAAGGCGGAGCCGCTTGAAGACCACCCGCCAGGCCCCAACACAGGCTTGGGGCCGACGGCATCGGGCCTGGTCGACGTCAAGCTGGCGCCTGAGGCGGAGAGCCCCGCCGTCCAGCACGACGATGGGGCCGATGGAGATGACGCGGATTTGCGGGGCCAGGATGCTGAGTTTGCTGCGGTGCTGGCCCAGGCGGAGCGCCTCGCCCAGGCCCGCCCTGCCTCGTGGGCAGAGGTGCAGCCGGAGCCCCTGCCCCCCTTCCCCGAGGCGGTGCACTCGCAGGCGCTGGCGGAGGCGGCCGTGGCGGGGCAGCCGCCGCGCAGGCCCTACCTCACCTGGCGCTCGCTGGTGCCCATTCCGCCGCAGGCGCGGCTGCCCTGAGGGCCGGGAGAGGCGAGGCCGGGCAAGGACGCTTGGTGGTGGCCGAGGAGTGCAGGCGTGGGGTGATGGGGACGCGCGCTGGGCTCCGGGGCCGGGGGCTGGGGATGCGTGGGCAGGATGCAGCTGAGATTTGGACGGTGGCGCGTTTGAGTGATGGGCACTTGGGCGGGAGGCCAAGCTTGACCATCTGGTAACTTGGGGACGCTGGCTGGAGTCGTCGTCTGGAGGAGTACGGACTGCGTGATGGTCAGGGAGCAGTTGTCTGCCACTGCTCCTTGGTGTGTCTTGCTTTGTGGCGTCCCCTTGACTTATCTGCCGCTTGACGAATCCTTACAAGTCAGCGGTATGTTGGTGCGTGGGGGGCGTAGGCATAGCCCCCGTGGAGCACAGCAGCAAGGCTAACTAGCACAACGGACGCTGGTGGCGCTTCATGGTGCCCTTGCACGTATGCTGCTGGACTCTGGTACCGGGCATGTGTAAGTGTTGCAAAGCGGCGCCCCTCCTGGAGTGTAGTAAGCAGGATGGTTGTGTGATGCATGCCTTCAGCATGATAGTAACTGGAATGCCAACGGAGGTCGGCGCTCCCTGACAGTGGGCCCCTGCGGTCCGATGACACGGGCTCGGCACTGTCGGCAGCCCACTGAGCCCCGAGATGTGCTTGTCTATTTGCACCACCCAGCGAGAGTCGCGTTGGATGCCTTAAGACTCATTAAAAGGCCACCGCCATGGGTTGTGATGGAGCCGCAGGCCTGCCGGGACCTGGCCGGGGGCCCTGTGGGCCGTGCAGGGCGACACTGGGGCGATAGCGGTTGGTGCCGCACGTGCGGTCACACTTCAGCGGCCGGCCCCTGGGACAGCAGGTCGTCCCTAAAGTTCCGAGCTACAGCCCAGGAATAGGTTTGCGATTGACTTGCATCTCCGCGATTCGATAGGGACAAAAAGCCGAGGATGTGCAGTCGCATGTCGGCGCTCCGAAACAGCTTCCGACGCGACAACCTGCGGCACGCCTCAGCAAGGTACATAACAGAGTCCTTGAGTGTCGACGGAGATCTGCGAGGCCCGAGGAGGGTCGTGGACCTGCCCAGTTGGCGAATCGCAATCCGGGCCGCCGGACATGCCATACAAAAGCCCTTGAGCTCCCGTGAACACATTAAGAGTCACAGACAATTTGTGCAACAGCCTCCCGACACAAGCAATTGCGTCCGCGTCAGCATACATCGAGTCGAGACTTGCTGCCTGGCAAGAACCCCGAGCCGCTCCCAGGTGAGTCTTATCCGCGTTCCGTCACACACTCAGAGCTTTCTTACTGCAAAAATCAATTAGCAAGTCCCAGAGATGGCCACCAGGGTGCGCTTGGCGGGGGAAGCTCGTGTTCCGAAAGCGTTTGGGCCTGCGCTTACCCGCGGGTCTCGGGACCAACCTTCATAGAGCATGTATAGCTTTCCGGGACGTCTGAGTGGGCTTCCTTGCTTGTTCCGGAGTCGGAGTCACAGCCACTTCTGCGCATCCGGCAGTTGCGACCCTCCGCGGCTTTCTCGCGCACAGGCCCCGCCTGTGCATCGCTTACTAGCAGCACCAGAGGTTTTGAATGCCACTGACGAACCTGACGTGCTCGGCTTCCCCGTCCTGTCGACGCCTTGCCGCAGAGAATGGCCTCCGCAGCTCCCCGTGTTGCCGTAGCCGCAGCCGGCGCAGGCGGCGTCGGTATGCTCTTCTCTAGCTGGATTAAGGCAAGAACCTGCTGGGTGCCTGCTGGGTTCTTGCCCGTGGCGTAACTTTCGGGTTCGAAACACGACCGGCGTCATGGCGAACGCGGCCTGTTCCACGCAAGCCGGCGCTAGGCGCAGCGTAGGCCTCGTTCCGTGGACGCGCCTTGACACACAGATTAGGCGCGCACTGCACGAGCCACGTCTTCTCCACGTAATTCCTGCCTGAAACTATCTCCTCAAGGTTCCCCCCCTCTCGGCCCCCTTGTCTCTCTGCACAGGGAGATACTCAGCCCGCCAACCTGCCCAGCCACCCGCACAACCACCACGGGTAAGCTACGCGGGCGCTGACAAGGCCAAACGGGAGCGGAGCCTGGGTTGTGGCCACCCAGCTGACAGGAGCCACTAGCCCATCCGCCTGTATCACGGCTCTCTCGCCACTGGCCCGTGAGTCACTTGACCCTCGCTCCTTGTGCGGTCCCTTTCGCCCCTCAGATATGCCGATGCCGTTGGCATCAAGAACCTGAAGGAGGGCGACATTGCCCATGAGGCCCCCACCAACGTGGCCAACTCAGGTAGGAATGTTGCTCGAAGCGTGCACGAAGTGCCAGGCCTTGCCCCCGCCGCCCCCGCTGTACCTTTTAGCCTTGGACACGTGCTCATCCTTAAATACCCCCGCCCTACCCTCACCCCTGCAGGCTACGCCCTCGCCGAGTCCTATGTGGGACCCGCTGACCCCGTCAACAGCAAGAAGAGCTTCGAGCCCCCCCACCAGAACTTGGCCCTGGCCAACAAGCTCGAGATTGGCGTCGAGACCCGCGCCAACAACTCTGTGTTCGGCCTGCTCAACTCCTGGTTCGGCTCCTCCGAGGCCAAGCGCTGAAAGGGCCTCCACTGAGGTTTGAGGATGAGGGGGGCCCGCGTGTAGGGCCCCGCGGGCGGGCGAGACTGGGGCTGGGGCCGGCATGTTCTGAGTGGGAGTGAAGCCCATGTTTGGCTTTATCGAGCGAAACTTACCGCGCAGCCCTTCCATGTGGCGTTCAGAGGGAGGGAGAAGCCGCTATCAGTGATCTGCTGTGGAGTTTCAGATGAAGTTCAACCGTAGCGGGGGGCCCTCGCATAGGCCTGCGTGCGGCCCTAGCCCTGAGTCGCATGTTGGATTCAGCGAGGTCGTACGCACGGGCACTGCCGTATATGCGGCGGATTCCTCGAAACCGGACAACAGGCGGCCGCGTGTGGACCCGGAATCAAACATAGCTGGAGCGGCGCGCATGACACGAATCTACGGGGAAGCGGCCACGAATTGGGCTGCAAACCAATGGTTCGCCCGGGCTGGGTTGGATTGGGGCTTACTGGCATGGTGATCAGCACAAAATAATTGGGTTTCGAGAGATCCCTTCCACTGTTTAGCGGGGAGATGGGGCCCGGGTTTAGTGTGTGTGCGAAGCACCTCTTGGTTGTTCAGTCATTGTTTGGGCTAGCGCTGAGCGTCCCTCTCGGGAGACCACGCAGGAGCGCGCGTGGCCAGGCCTGGTTCCCGCCGCCCTCGTGTCACCCGTGTGGTGGGTGAGGCGCGGCTTGTGGAGGGCCCTGGAGCGCAGGGCTGCTAGCGGGGGTGCACGGCGTTTGGGCGCCCCACGCGGCAGCACCTCTGGGATAGGTTGCAGATATGTTGTGCCAGTTGTGCGCACGAGCTGAGTTTACTGGTCATTTGGCCGACCTGGGTCCTTCACCCGGTCGGGTATGCATAACCGTACCTTGATCATCACACGCAGTGGAAGCAAGGGAACATCAACAGTACAATAGATGTTCCAACCCCCACGTTTTGGTGGCGTCGTTGTTGGTGTTGGGTTGGGCGGGCCGGGCATTGTGGTAGGTGAGAGAGTCGTCGGGACTTGGGGTTGGTAGTCAGGAGACAACGGCCTGTAACCGACGAGGGGCACTGGTGGCGCCATTCCCTGGTGAAGGCACGGCAGCAGGGTACAAGTTGGCTATCGGAGGCCGCCGTCAGATATCTCCGCTCATAGATCAGCCGATAGCAGTCTCGAAGATGGAGGACTTGAACGCAGCCCTCCCCCGCCGCCACCAGCGCCGCACTCCTCAGCAAGGCAGCGGCACTAGCACTAGCAGGCGCAGCGCAGGTCAGCCTCGTCACGTCGTCAGCGGTAAGCTACAAAGCTAGACGTGCTGTGCACGGGTCTCGTGGAGAGGGTGGCGGGGTGGCACTCCTGGGCAAGGCAGCGTGTGCACTTCCAGCTGCCCTTGGAAGGCCTGGATTACGGCAGGGATTACGGCACCCCTGAATGACGGCGCCGTGCACCTTGAGATGTAGGGTACGCAGGAACGCAACCCCGCCTGTAATAACCCCGTCAGCCTTCGGGCCCCGCCGTTCCGAGTTACCCGCCGTGAGGGGAAAGCTTGCAAGTAGGAGGGTTGGTGCTGTGTGCGGGTACGATAAGGCTACACGGTTGCGGGATGGGGCGTGGGGTTTGACGAGAACAACGTGGCAAGAAGCCGCATCGTATAGGTGAAGCAGCCGCGCACGAGACGTGGGGCGTGTGGCGCGGGACCGGGGGGCGATGGGGTGGGGGAAGCGTGCGTGCGCTGCCAAGCAACATCCGCTTGCAGGCTGATCATACTGTTATCTTTCTCTTACAGGTACACTGTCGACCGCTTCAGGTGTCCTGGGCGCTAGCTGCCGCGAACTGCAGTAGTGATGCAAGTTAGTGTATAGCAAGACCAGCGAAAGTGGCATAAATGAGACTCAAGAGTAGAGGACCTGGCGAATGCTGCTGGAGTTGATGGACCTGACGCGAGGTTTGCGAGAGAGGTGCGCTGACCAGGCGAAACATGCGGGCAGCGAACCGTGTTAGCTCTCGTCTGCAGACGTCTTGAACATTGTGCGCTTAGCCTCCCCGGTCGGCAAGTGCTGGCACAACCCCAAGCATTGCTAGTTTGGTCGCCGACGACGACGCCCTTGCACCCGCAGTCTCGTATGTCGCGGCCAACTACTGATGCTCAGGAGGAGGGGCGGCCGCGGGCGTCTGGTGGCGCGCGCTTGGCCGAAGCCCCAACGAAGGGCCAACGGCGCGCAGCACGTCCCCGACCCGCCGCGTGTCAGGTGCACGTCTCGGGCAAAATGCTGCGCGGTGGCTACCTGCGCCTTCCGCACACGCTAGCAGCTGCCGTGGGTCTCAGCCACGCGGGCGCTGGGTCCTCCACTCCCAAGCCAACGAACATGCAGCTGCGGCTTAAGTGCGACGGCGCCGGGTTTGTCGATGCGACGCTCTCGGCCACCCCGGGCGACGCAGTGGGAGGCCTGGTGTGCAAGCTGCAGGGGCTGGGCGGCTGGATGGCGGCCCACGGCGTTGCGGAGGGCGACCAGATGCGCCTCAGCTTCAAGCCGCCCGGGGACTTCACGCTCACGCACGCGGCGGCGTCGGGCCAGCCGCATGCCCAGGGGCAGGAGCCGGGTCAGCAGGAGAGCCGCCAGGAGGCAGCTGCTACAGCCGAGGCACGCAAGGCGGAGGCAGCAGCAGGGCCACAAGCTAAGGCGTCAGAGGCCAGGCCCGTGGCGCAGCCGCCTCAACCGAGAGCCAGTCCGGAGGAGGAGGAAGGGAGGGGGTCCGAGCGGGAAGACGACGATGAGCTGGTGACGGAGGACGACGAGGAAGAGGAAGAGGAAGAGGAGCGGCGGCCTGGGAGCCTGGGGACGGGCCGGATGGCGAGGTCCGCGGCCGCACCAGCCGTCCCTCGGCCTGCGCCCGCAGCTCCCCGGCCGGGGCAGCGGCTGTCGGTGGTCCTGCCGCGGTACGTGCCGCCCCCGACACCTAAGGCGCGCACGCAGCGGCCGCCACCCGAGGACGCCAGCGCCTCTCGCGCCCTGACGGAGCGGCAGCAGGTCACGAAGCTGCTGAAGCTCAGCCTGCAGCGGGCACGGGGTGCGGGCAGCGCTGGCGCTGCGCCTGTCCTGCCCGGGGCCGCTGGCCCGGGGGGCAGCGCCAGTGCGCGAGGCGTCAAGCGCCGCAGCCCCGTAGGAGCGGCTGGCGGCGGCGCCGATGCGGCGGGGCAGCTGCGTAAGAAGGCGCGGCCGGCTGCTGCGGCCGACGCGGTAGAGTCGACAGCAGGGCCCGCCTGCTCGGGGCCACACTTCGACCGAGTCCTGCAGCCCTCTGAGGTTCAGGACACGGGGGCCGTCTACCGCGTGCACCTGCCCAACAGCCTGTTCCGGGACGGGGGCATGTTTGCGTCCGTGTTCCCGGAGGGTGACATGCGGTTGGCGCTGCGGGACGTCGACAGCGGCCGGACCTGGGAGGTAAGCGTGGGGATCGAGGCTGGTTGACTGAGGGAAAGGGCGGCGAGCGTGTTGGCAGGATTGTCACATTGGACGCGGGGCATGAGACGGACGACTTCCAGAGGTGAATGGCTGCAGAGCTGAAGGAAAGTATCCTTACCATGAATGCCCTTCCTCTTGCCACGTAGGCACGATTCGTCCAGGCGCGTAGTGCCTGGCGCCTTGGGCCATTTCCAGGCCTTCGCGTCACGGCCGGCGATGTACTACGCTTCACTCCAGGCGCCGCCGTGTGCCCGGGCGCAGGCGAGGCCCAGGACCCCCCGCAGCTGTCCTGCCAGGTGCAGGTCCTGCGCAACAGCCCCGCCCCCGCCGCGCCCGCGCCCGCGCCCTCCCAGCCGCCGCCAGCTTTGGCCCCGGCTCCGTCCCGCTCCGCCCCACGACCAGCACGGCCAGCAGGCCCCAAGGCGCCACAAGCATCGTCTGCGCCCGGCCCGGGCTCCGGCGCTGCCGAGCAGGCCGCGTCGGTGGCGATCACGGTCGGCAAGGCGAGCGTGTCCACTGGTCGGCTGAGCATGACAGTGCCAGTCCTCCGCTTTCTGGGCCTCACAAAGGCGGACCTGCCGGCCGACAAGCGGCGCATCCCGCTGGCGGTTCGGGACGGCACGGCCGCCGGGCGTCCGGCGATGCTGGAGGCGAGTGTGGCGTGCTACGACCCGAACTGGTGGCTCTGCGGCCTCGGGGCGTGGCTGCGAGGCCTCAAAGCGGTGAGGCGCTGGCTGGGCTGATGCAAGCACGTGCATGAGGGTATGTGCAGCGCGTAAGGGCTGGAGCGTTGGACGCCAGAGTCTTTGGTGCGCCACCCTTGCGAGTGACAAGAAATTTGCGGCATGACCAACCTGTCCCCTGAAAAGACTCCGTCGGTACAGAAGCGCACGCACCTTGTCTGTAGTACGCAAGCCCTTGCATGCCCCCACCTTGCAGGAGCAAGGAGACGCCGTCATCCTGAACCGTCTGCCCAAGGCGGCGGGTGGCGGCTACCAGCTCACCTTGCGGAGGGGCGGGGGCGCACCGACGGCAAGCGGAGCTGAGGGTCCGGCGACTGCGGCAGCGCCGGGCGGCTCTAAGCTGCCCCCAACTCCCTCCAAGAGTCCCAGCCTAGCGGAAGCCTTGCTGGCCACCGCTCGGGCCATCGCTGCAGGTCCCGGGCCCAGCAAGGCCGCCAAGCCCTCCCGCCCGGCCGCTGCTCCTGCTCCCGCTGCCTCGCCCTCCGGCCAACGCAATGCACGCGGCACGGGCTCTCATGCGCCTGCACCAACAGAGGTGAGGGCGGCAGCGGAGGCGGCGGACGCGGAGGCGGGTGGGGAGGATGCCGACGAGCCTGGCACGCAGCGCCTCCGGATCGGCAAGTCCGCCTTCAACAAGTTCCACAGCGTGGGCTGCGCCCGCCCGGTCCGGGCCTTCCTCCTCGGGGACAGCTCAGGGACTGCTGATGCACCAAAAGAGCCCGGCGAGCAGAAGAGCATCCAGTTTCCTCTGGAGCTGAGGTCCGAGGACGGCAAGGTGCACCGCGTACGGCTGGTGAGCTACGGGCCGTACGCCTGGAGCATCCTGGGCCTGCGCACATGGATGGATGACACCGAGGCCCGGGCCGGCGACTACCTGGTCTTCAGGCGGCCAGAGCGGGACGGGGAATCGGCCTACGTGTTTGACATTCAGCTAAAACGAGGGCCGCCCGAGGCCGACGTCAGCGAGGGCGGCGCGAGCCAGGGAGCGGGGGTGCGGCCTGAGAGCGCCGCCGGCCCGCGTGCCAAGAAGCGGCCCGCTGCCGGCGGGCCGGGGTCCGCATCGGCCGGTGGTGGTTCGGGGGGCGGCGCTGCTGGTAGCCCAAGCAAGCGTGGCTCTTCTGCCGGGCCGCTATCGCCCAAGTCTTCCAAGGCCGCAAAGCCGGCAGCCTCGGCTGGCGCCAATGCCGCTGCCGCAGAGGCCGCGCCCGCGCCCGCTGCTGTGGTGTCCCCGCCGTACGACCCGCGATTCGGCAAGCCGGTCTCTGCGAGCGAGGTCATGTCCCTGATCCTGGGCACCTCGGCGGCCATGCTGCGCCCCGGGGGCGTGTTTGCCGACTTCGCCCAAGACGTCAAGACCGAGGGCATCACCCTCATCGAGGCGGGGTCGAGCCGGCGTTGGACGCAGGTGCGGCGGGCCTTGTGGGAATGCCCAGGGCCTTGAGTAGCTGCCCACACGGCAGCGGATACCGGTACGGGACATATCCTCACGGTGCAGCTGTTGAGCGGGGCCTGAGCCCTGGAACTGCCAAGCACCACACATCGACTCCCCATGCACCCCTTGCTTTTGGCGCGATCTGACTCGTGCTGTGCGCCTGCGTACCGCCGCTTGCAGGTGGCGCTCACGCCCAAGGGCTCCTTGTTGCGCTTCAGCCGCCTCAGGGGCCTGCAGCTGGCCGTCGGAGATGTGGTGGAGTACGCGCCGCTGCCCGACGCGGGGCCCCGCACGTTCCAGATCCGTATCCTCTCAGCGGACCGCGCCGGAGCGAACGGCGCAGGTGCTGACGTGGATGCAGCCCAACAGCCCGCGGCCACCACCGGTGGCCCCACCGGCGCCGCCTTGGCTGCTGGCGGACCGTCGCCGTCGCCTGTGCGGCCCGGGAGCGCTGGAGGAAATGCGGGGGCAGCCGCTTCGGAGCCGAGCGCTGCGCTGCCCAGCAGAGCAAGCGGGGGCGCAGGCAGCGGCCCCCCGAGCGCGGAGGCCCCACCGGTGCTCAAGCAGGAGAGGCGGTGCGCGCCGCCGCCTGGCCCGGTGCAGGCGGACACGGCACGCCTGCCCCAGGACAGGCGGCTCGCTGTACTGGCGCAGGCCTCCTCGCCGGAGGACCCAACAACGGACACCATCGCCACCGCAACAGCCAGTGGGGCGCCGTGGTGGGAGGCAGGTGCTGCTACCGAGAGCGGGGCCCACCCGGGCTCCAGCCACGAGGCGGACGTTGGGAAGAGAGAGGGGCCAGCCGGCAACACCGAGCACCTCCCCGCGTCCTCCGTCTCCCACCTGCACGGCTACCTCCCGCCCGGCGTGCCGCTGCCCCCTCTGCAGCCTGGCGAGCTGCGGCTGTGTGGGCTGACCTTCCACCCCGACCTCGCGCCCTCCGTGCGGCGGGTCATGCAGGAATGGGAGGCAAGCAGCTCAGGGGGTGGATGCGGGCTGGCCCGCTGTGACCCCAGCACAAGGCAAATCTCCATCCCTGGAGTCGACGGTGATGCAGGCGGCAGTGAGGCGGCAGCCTCCACCGCCTCCGCGGCCTTTTCCCGCCACGGCCTCCGTCGGCCCATCCTGGCCACCCGCCTCGCCCGGCACCTGGGCATCTACACCCACTGGGACGCCCCGCTTCCCTCGGGCCCCCTGCCCCTGAGCCCAGACCTGGTGGCCCCCGGACCTGAACCGGAGCGGGGCGGCGCGGGTCTGTTCGCCCGAGCGGGCATCAAGCCGAGCTGGGTGCTGGGCGTGGTGGGGGGATACGTGATGCCCGGGGCAGCTGCGGAGGCCTTTGCGGCGCGGGGGCTGCGGCAGGGGCAGCACCTCCAAGCGGCCATGACAGGCCGAGCGGGCGGCAGTGCTGAGGATGCCGATACGGCGTGGGGCTTCCTGGCCAGCTCCTTCCGCCTCCGCCTGCCCGGCCTGGGCCCCTCCCCGTGTGGCGCTGACGGCTGTGAGCTGAGCATGCTGGGCTACGGCAACGAGGCGGCGCTGGTGAACGACCCCCGCCGCAACCCCCGCGCGTGGGCCCCCGGCAACGACGTGGGCGACGAGGAGGGCGCAGCCGCACAGGCCAACTGCATGGTGAGAAGAGGAGGGAGAAGGGGCAGGGAGGGCAGGGAGCATGCTGACTGATGAGCCTGTTAGCCCAGGTACCGTGAAGCCCTGGCCCATACTGCTGCCATACCTAACCTTCCCCGTCCCCTCCCCAGGTCCTCCCCGTGTCCGTCCGCGGCCTGGTGCTCCCCGTGCTGGTGGCCCTCCGCGACATCGCCCCCGGGGAGCAGCTGCTGCGGGACTACGGGGCGGAGTGGTGGCGGCAGTTGGGCGACCTCTGGGAGGTGGCAGAGGATGCTGAGCTGGGCCCCGCACGCCTCCTCCACGGCCCAAGCGAGGAACCCGCCTTCCTGTCCGCGCCCGCCCAGCCGCCCAGCCAGCGCTCGCAGGATGCGGGCGCCACCGCTGCGGAGCCTCCGCGCGCCGAGCAAGGGGCGCGCGAACGGGCCCCGCCGTCTGGAGGTTGGCGGACGGGACAGCTTCCCGGGTCGGGTGGCGGCGCGCACAGCACGGGGGACGTGCGGAGCGTGCGGAGCGCGGAGCGGAGCGAGCGGGATCTGGAAGCCCTGGGGAGTAGGGGCGCTGGCCGTGGGCGGGGCAGCCGCAGCCCGAGCGGGGGCAGGAGCAGGAGCCGGGGCCGCAGCGGCTGGGAGCTCGACACGGGCGGCGGCAGGAGGCCCTCCAGCAGGGGGCCTGGCGATAGCCAGGGGCGCAGCGGACAAGGGCCTGCCGGCAGCAGGCAGTACCGCAGCCGCAGCCCACCACGCCTCCGCAGCAGGAGCCGCAGCAGGAGCAGGAGCGGAGAGGGTGACCGGCGCGGCTCTCGGGCGCCGGACCGCAGCCGGGCCGAGCGCAGCCGGGGCCGGAGCCGGAGCCCCCAAGGCCATGAGGCTGGGCCCAGCGGCCGCCGAGATGGCTCGAGCGACTGGGGACCAGGCCGGGACCGCAACCCTCAACCCCGGGACCGCAGCCCTCAACCCCGGGACCGCAGCCCTCATCGCCAGGACCGCAGCGCAGGCGTTGGTGCCCAGCCGCCTCACCCTGCGCCTCGGGACCGTCGGGGGCGCAGCCCTCAGGGACGAGGCCCGAACCCGGACGAGCGGGCACGCAGCGCCTCGCCAGGCCGGCGGCGGAGCCCCCAAGGCCGTGCCTGGGGCCCGCCGCCGGGCGGCTGGGCCCCTCCTGCACGCGGCTATGGCAGCAGCTACCGTGAGGGCCAGGCGCCGCCCTACCATGCGGCCCCACACCCTGCTCCGCCCCAACCCCGGCCGCCCGGTCCGCCTGGCCCGCCCTACCCTGGCCCGCCCGGTCCCCGTTATCCGGGTCCACCCGGTGCGTCCTACCCCGGCCCGCCCGGTCCGCCCTACCCAGCTCCAACCCGCGGCCCACCCCAGGCCCGACGGCCTCCCGATCGGGCCTGGGGCCCAGAGCCCCGGGAAGAGCGCTCCGTAGATCCTAGGGGAGCTGATGGCAGGCAGGAGGGCCGTTCCGTGGGCCGGGGCCGGAGCCCTCCCCGTGCCGCGATCCCCGCCCGCCGCTCAGAGGTCGTGTGGGAGGTGAGGAGCGAGGTGCGAGACCGACAGGACCGGGCTCCGAGGGACAGAAGTGGGGACGGGTCGGAGCCGTCCCGCCGACCCCGGAGCCCTGTTAGAGGCCCACCTTAGCCTGCCTTAAGATCATAGACTTAACGCCTCAGCCCGCCCTAGGGCATAGACACTGGAGGCCTGGGCTGTCTGGCTAGCGTAGCATTAGCGCGCGAGTGAACCCAGATACTGAGTGTACTGCACAGCGTGCTTGTGAACGCTTCTCTACGTCCAGCCGCTGAACGCGAAGCGGCTAGGCAGGCGGTAGCCTCCATGACCATACTCACGCGATTGGACAGGTAAAAGCATTGTAATGTGTGGCGTGCCAGCAATGCAAGAAGCGCGGATGCTGTTGGGGGCGGTCGTGACCAACTGGACTGTGTGCTTGACCACTGACGAGACGCCGAGAGACGCTAGCTAGGCGATTGCCTCATTCTTGTCCAAGCCCTGTGATGAGCGTGCGAGGCCTTATTGGGATGCTTCATGCCGGGGGAGCCGGAAAGCAAATTAACAGCGGTGTAGCCTGTTGCAGCTCTGCAGGGTAGAGGGCGAAGGCGGAAGGGGTGAATGGTGAGCGTGCTGAGGCCCGGCGAGGTGGATGAGCCGGGTGAGTGCATAAGAATGGACGTGAAAGTTGATGGGAACGAAGTGCGGCGGGGGGTAAGGTGCTGTGGCGTCGGGGTGAGTGCCCGAGCGTGGGGGCGGGGGGGCATCGGATTAGGGTTCGTGGCGCGTGCCCCAGCTGCGAATCGCGTCCGCTTCAGCTTCGCCCGCGCTTCGCCTTAACCTGCCGCGCGGGGCTGCGCAGGCTGTCCTTGCTTTCGCTGAAATGCTTGTGGTGAGCGCTTTTTCGCGCGGGCGGGCTTTCGGCGGGGTCGGTCCGAGACGCCGTCCTCGCGGCAGCCCGTAAATGACCCCCGGGTCAGCCTCCTCGCGGGTCTTCGCAAGCCGCTGTTCGCCTCGCCCGCCCCCGCGCAGCGATACAGCAGCCCACAACACCGAACTGCCTACAAGACTACACCATACGCGCGCGCTCAAGCACAACGAAAGAGAGCCGAACCAACACGTTGCACGCCTCGGCCTTCGAGCCCTGCCTCCCCCGAGCCCTTCCGACGCTTACTGCGCTCCCTAGTCGCGCCCGCCGAGCTTCAACGCACGCACAACACTCGATAGCACCTCAGCGCCAGCCCCCAGCAGCCATGCTGCCCGGAGGCGGCTCCGCCTTTCAGGCGTCCCCCATATCGCTGCCCAAGGGGACGCTGCTCAACCACGGGCGCTACAGGATAGAGCGCGAGCTGAACCGTGAGCGACTGCCGCTGGAGTGGGGTCGGGGCGGCCAGACTCGAGGCGAACACCGTCGGGGCGTTGGGTGCGGCACGGGCCGTAGCTGCTCCCTCGGCGCTCACTGCCACAGCCGCAGCGCTCTCACTGCCACAGCCGCAGCGCTCAGAGCTGTTGCTGCCTCCCCCTGATGGAGGCGCGTGCACGCATCCCCTCGATGCTGAACCCTTGCCGAGTTCTTACCCCCGCAACGTTTCCGCCCCCTTCCTCAGGCGGCGGCACGGCAGTGGTGTATGCCGCCGAGGACAGAGCCACCAACAACTATGTGGCCCTCAAGGTGGGGAAGCGGGGGGCCTGCGGGGGCCAGGCCGGGCGGGCAGCCGTGGTATCGACTACCAACGGAAGAGCAGGAGGAGCTGCAGCCGCAGCTTCAAGCTTTAACACGGCCCTTCCCACGCCTGCCCCCCAGGTGATGCACGGACCCGACCAGGTCCCACTCAAGGTGGTCCGACGGGAGGTAAGCCGTGGCCCACCAACGGAGCCGGGGGGCGTTTCTCTTCACCCCAGGGCACCCCATGGCTTGCACCAGCTGTGTCTGCACCTGCACCCACCTTGCCTCGCACTCAACCCCGCATTCTCCCCCACTCACCCCCAGATCACCTTCTCCTCCTCCGTGTCGCACGACAACATCGTGCGGCTGCTGGACGTGTTCGCGGAGCGGCAGCAGCTGGTCATCGTGGTGCGTGGGGGGTGGAGGGGGGTGGAGAGGCGGACGGGACACGGAGTTGGGTGGCGGGAGGGCAGGGGCGAAGGGCGCCCTTGGGGGGCTCCCGGGGTGCTACGCCTGGCCCCTGCCTTCGCCTATCCACTCCCTCTTCTCCCCCCTGCAGTGGGAGCTCATCTCGGGCCCCGACCTGCTGGACCTGCTCAACGAGTGCGGGGGCCGCATGCCGGAGGACATGGCCGCATTCTACTTCACACAGGCGGTGAGCGCGGCGGAGCGGAGCAGGGCGGGACGGGGCCGGTGGGGGCGGCACAGGCCCGCTCCCGCTTGTGTGCGCAAGGCCACGCAGGCCGGTTGCTGACGGGGCCAGCACGTACCGGACGCGTGGGTCAGCTTCCATGTCCCGCCCTTCACCGGCCATCTCTCACCTTGTCTGCCCTGCATCCCTCCCTGCATCCCTCCCAACGGCCGCAGCTCCGCGGGCTGGTGTTCATGCACGCCAACGGCTTCTGCCACCGCGACATCAAGCCCGAGAACTGCATGGTGCAGCGGGCCAACCACCAGCTCAAGGTCAGCCGGGGGAGTTGCGGACTTCCGGGTCTTAGCAGGGGTAGCAAGCGGCAGCGGCTGGATTGCCAGTGCTTGTAGTTGGCCAAGGTGTTGGTGCTGCGTCTGAAAGCCCTCGCCCACCCGCTCCCGCCATGGTCCACGACCTCCTCCTCCAGCTGATCGACTTTGGTCTGTCCAAGCACCTCGCCTCCGCGCGGACGCTGGGCGTGGGCACGCCAGGTGAGCACCAGGGGGGTCATCCAGTGATGGCTGGGAGGAAGAGGGCTTGCCCATCCTGGCAAATCCGCATCTCTCTTACCGTTCTTCTCGTACTTGTCAACCCCCAGACTACATGAGCCCCGAGATGCTCGTCCACCAGCAGCAATCCGTGTACGGCGATGCATCCGGACAGCCGCCGTACGACGCACGCCGGGTTGACGCCTGGGCCATGGGCGTACTCATGTACCTGCTGGTGACGGGCCGGTGAGGGGGGCAGGGGCCACGGGCCACGGGCACAAACGGACCATACTGCATATCTATGGATTCTGCACACCTTACCGGTACGGAATTTACCTTGCTGCGAGGGCTAGCTCCTCTTGAGCGTGCCCCCTGTGCCAGCATCCTGCCGGCATCCCGCCGCTCCAACTCCCCTCCCTTGTCCCTCCCCTCCTCCCCACACCCAGCTATCCGTTCGAGGACGAGGCCCACCCCAACAACCTGGCCGCCACTGTGGCCAACGTGCTGAGCGGCCGCATGCGCCCGCTGCCGGCCGGGGTCAGCCCGGGGCTGCAGGGGCTGCTGGCGGGGCTGCTGCAGCCGCGGCCGGACCGCCGGAGCACGCTGCTGGTGAGAAGCAGGGGCCAGCGGGGGCTGTGTGGGGGGCCACAGCAGGGAGCATTGCTACCGCATCCATGCCAAGCGCCCGTCCTGGCCCTTGCGCTGGCTGCTCTTCGCTGGTCTGGGCCTAGTGCCACCTACCGTCTAGTGCCTGCTATCCCTTCATAGCCGATGCCCAACACTCACCCTC
This sequence comes from Edaphochlamys debaryana, assembly GCA_016858145.1. NCBI lineage: Eukaryota > Viridiplantae > Chlorophyta > Chlorophyceae > Chlamydomonadales > Edaphochlamys > Edaphochlamys debaryana. The sequence continues at coordinate 114,503 of JAEHOE010000031.1, read as the reverse complement.
CCTTTCTTCAACCCTCTTCCTCCCCCCCTCTCCCCAGGACCTGGTGGACAACCCCTGGCTGGCCTCCGCCGCCGCCGCCTACGCCCGCCGCGCGGCCGCCCAGCAGCCCCCGCCGCCCGGCAGCGGCAGCCCCGAGCAGTGGATCGACCTGCGGGAGTACCGCCAGCTCGCACACGCCACCGCCGGCGGCCGGGCCGCCGGCGGCAGCATCGTCACCGCCGGCCGCGCTGGCAGCGGCGGCGGCGGCCCTGCGGCTCCCGGCGCCGCCGCCCCTGGCGCCTCCGCCGCGAGCCGCCACGCCGCCGCTGCGGTCGGCGCGACCGCCGGTCGCGGCGTGGCGGCACCCGCCGGGCCTCTGCCAGGCAGCGGCAGCAGCAGCGACATCCACGGCAGCAGCAACGTGATCGTTCCGCTGATGCGCCGCAGCGGCGGGCTGACGCCGGCGGGGGCGTCGGAGGATGTGACTCAGGCGGCGGGGGCCATGAGGCACGTGGCGGGGGTGCACACGACGCCGACGGGGCCGGACGTCGCCTCCGCCATCGACACCGCCACCTCCCCGCAACCCCCCAGCCACCACCACCACCACCACCACCACCAGGGCCCAGGGCACCACCACCACCACCACCACCACCAGCAAAACGGCGGTGGCCAAAGTACCGACGCGGGGTACAGCTCCTCCGGGCCGGACGTGCCCTCGCGGCGCAGCCCCGGCGGCGGCGGCGGCCGCCGCAGCCAGGGCGGCGGCGCCTCCGACATGCACCGCGGCGCGTCCGACGCTTCAACTTCCACGCTCGAGGCCGGGGACGCCTCGCTCAGGGCGGGGCGCGCCGGCAGCGGCGGCGGCGGCGAGGTGTCGGCGGCGGAGGCGGCTGCGGGCGGTCCCAAGGGCGCGTTCGCAAAGATGCGCGCCTTCCTGCGCCGTAAGCTGGAGAGCTAGCGGAGAGAGGCACGCAAAGAGTCTGGAGCTAGGGGATAGGTTCATGGAGGCGTGGACATGACCATCCGGAAGGGCAGCTGTGGTAGTGGTTGTTGCTTGGGAAGACGGGAGGAATGACGACAAGGGATGTGTGGTGCTGATAAGGGCAGATGAGTTGTGTGGTGAGGCGTGCTCTTATCATACTTGGGCACAGACGGTCTTGCAAGTTGGAGCGCGCTCCGCTGCTCTTGTTGGGGCGAGTATTGGGCTGTTGGCAGGCCTGTTGCCCAGGCCAGGCCCTTGCTTGGAGGCACACATTCCCAACCTTTTGTTGCCCTCGCTCTTGTGACGTATGCTTGTTGTGCGGACCTGGTGAAGAGACTAGGAGCCCTGGGAGCGCTCGTGGCGGGGGTGGGAGGCGGATACTTCTGATGCAGGCACAAGACGACGATCAGCCCAGCCGCCCTGCACTGATTAACATCGAGGATAGTGACGCAGAACACCGAGGGTAGTGACGCAGGAGACCAATCACGATCCGCCCTGCATCAATCTACGCTTTGACAATGGCTGATAGACTATGGCTGACGAGTCGCCGGGGGCGGGCGTGCAGCAGGTTGACCCGGGGTGCGTGGGAGTATCGGAGCCCTGTGGGTTGTTTCCGCCGACGCTCGGAAAGTCGGAACTGCCTCTCCAGTCAGACCCTGGAGTGTGGGGCTGCGCGGGTGGATTGTTGTTGAGATGGGTCTTTCGGCCCGATGAGTTACCAGTGCGCGTGGTAGCCGTGGGGCACCGTGCCTGCGGTTTGGACTGTGCAATTGCACTTTGCAAAGCTTCACCCATGATTTTGCACTGGTACTCCAGAGTTGTTGCCCTGCCGCTATCAACGCTGCCAAGTAAAGCCCACACACAGCCACGGCTGTCCACGATGTTTTTGGTCGCCAGCCAGCGCTTGTGATTGAGAGCAGGGAAAGTTATCGACCCTGCGCTGGCTGTATGTGATCGACGAGACCAGTGTCGGCGCAGTCTAGGGCCCAGTCTAGGCACAGTACCAGGCCCTCTACTGCTCCGCTGACTTTTGTTCACCAACAAGGGTGTCTGTCCCTCCTCAGGACAGGGAAAAGGGCTGAGCCCCAAACCCCGCGAGGCCGGGCAGCACTGGGGCCGCGCAATCAAGCACTACGCCCCACAGCGCACGGACTAAACCCACGCCGCCATAAGTTGGGGGCCTTCGCAACCCCGCAATGCCGGACTTTGCCGGTTGGGTTGGGCGCACATGCACCCTCCAAAAGATAGAAAGAGTAGATGTCCGTCTCCAATCCGCTACTGCCCACACGCCACCCGCTACATCTCTCCCTCCGCCGCCGCCGCTGCTTTTGGGCGCTCAGCCCGGGTCCACGGCCGGCGGCCGCTCCAGCGCGGCCGGCCGGCTGAAGCCCAGCAGCTTCAGCAGGAGGAGGATGCGGATCACGTTGGCAGCGGAGACGTCGCGGTTCTGAGGGGGCGTGGGAAGGGGTGCGGGTTAGTCTAGCCAAGTCCACCCAAGCAGCCCTCCGCACACCAACCCCGCCAAGCCCCAACGGACCGTCCCCAATCCACCCACCCACCCCCACCTACCCAGGTTGTGAAGCAACTGTTGCAGTCTTTCACCGACCAGGCCCGCTGGCCCATCCGCAGGCCCACCAGTCCGTTCCTCAGCACCATGTCCTGGTGCCCGCAGTTGTAGCACGTCTGCGGTGTGGGTGTGCGCATGTAGGAGGGGGTCGAAGAAGGAAGGTGGCGGCAATGTGGCGACAATGTCAAGCTGACCCGTTTAGCTGATGCGCCCGTCTCACCTTGCTAATCCTGTACTCGCTCGTCGATGATCAGGACGTGCTTCACGTATCGCTCGCGGAGAAGCTTAATCAGTCGCCCCGTGGGGGCGCCCCCGCCCCTGGTCGAGATGGGCGAGCCCCCCTTTCCCCCGCCGAAAGCCCACGACCCCCAGCCCACCACCACCTCCTCCTGCCGCCGCCCGTGCGTCAGCTGTTGGGCCACGCGGTGCAGCGCGCGGTCGCGCTGGATGAAGGCGGCCCAGCGCTTGCGGCGGAACGCGGAGGTGTGGTAGTGCCACAGCACGTCCACGACGCCAAGCCCTGGTAGGCCTGACCGGAAGCGCCCCCGCAGGTCACATCTAGGGACCATAAGCTATCGCTAGGCCGGCGGGCAGGCGGCGGGGGCACTCGGGTGGGTGGGATTGAGCCTGTTGTGGGATTCGGTGCACCCCGAGGTCACGAATCCCACGTCACGATGCCTAGCTCCGCCGGCGCAGGCCTGACCGGAGGGCTTGCCGCCGCAGACGGCCCCGCGCCCGCCGCCGCTGCCGTCTGGCCGAAGAGATAGCGCAGGTGCGCCTCATACTGTGCTGAGGAGGCGGTTGCTGCCGTGGGGATGCGCGCAATGTAGTCCTGGAGCTCCGGTACAGCCCGGAGGTCACCCGTTCGCAGCCGCTCGAGGCCAGCCATCTGCCGCCAATGTCCCATGGACATGTGATAGCAGCCGCGCCTCTGGCGCCTGCGCTTGGCTGTGGCCCCTCGCGGCTGCCAATGCTTCGACTGCTTGCGCCGCTTGCCCCCCCTGCGCTGCCTGCGTCTGGCTGTTGACCCCGCGCGCACGGGGCGGCGGGGCTGAGGTGACAGCGTCGCAGCAGCGCCGTCTCCCTCGTCCTCGTTCAGCTGCCTGTCATGCAAGTGCAGCAGGCAGGACCTTGCCCCGCTGCCGCCCTCGCTGCCGCTGTCCACGCTGCCACCCTCGCTGTCGCCGTCGCTGCCCTCGCTGGCCCCCTCGCTGCCGCTGCCCTCGCTGTCGCCGTCGTGTGTGCATCCTTGCCACGCCCATTCCGTGGGCGCATACAGAGGGTTGGAGGCCGCCGTGAACCAGCTGCGCCCTGCGCCCGGGTCGACGCCCACCACACACATGCGGGCCAGCTCCTCCGGCGTGTACTGCTTGGGCGGCGCCGCGTCAGCTGGCTGCAGGGCCGCAGAGCCAAGCGTTGTTCACCAAAAACGTGCCAGTCTCTGTCCCGCTGGTCCCAGCGCTCGCGGCTAGTGCCCCAGGGGGGCCCCAGCTCAGGGGGGCCCCAGCTCAAACCAACCGCCTCAACATACAGCTGCAGCAACCCTATACTCGCAGCTGGCATGCACAGTATCTAACTGCACACCAACCTGTCTGCGTCATGCTCGTCCGCAACATCCAACAGCCCCGCGACCGACCGCGCCCCTGTCGAAACCGGCTCAAAACCCGCAGCCGGGCGCTACGGTAGCTGTGAACAGACGATCAGTCCGGATCAACCCTCCAGGGTCTGTCCCTGCGGAGCGGCCACTAGTGGCCCTGATCGCGTGCCGTGCTCGAAACAGCGCCCCCCTGCCATCACTGCGCAAGCCGGGGGTCGCGTGGCGCCGACCACGACGCCGTCGCTCCCCCCGCAGGGCCATGTGCTTGCGTCCAGCTCGCAAAGCCCCACCCCCAGGAGCTAGGGGCCACCCCACCACCACCGCTGGCTGTGTGCCAGCCCTCCGAACCCGATCCCGAACTGCCTCCTCCCGGCAGCAGCCCGAAGCCTGCGGACCCCAGCGCGGCAGCGGCCGGCGGAAGATGCCCAGACCGCGAGGCACCGCCCAGCAGGGCGTCAAAAAGGGCCCGGTCCGAGCCCCGAGCCGGCAGCGGCGGCGGCGGCGGCGGCAGCCTCTCCATATCCTTGCCCTCCGCTGCCACGCTTGCGCCGCCCGCGCCGCTGCTACCTCCGGCCTCGTCGCTGGCAGCGGTGGCACCAAGCGCTTGCGTTCCCCACAGCTGGGGCTGGGGCTGCACATCAGCGTCGCTCTGCGATGAAGGCATGCTGGGTACCGCTGACATCGGCGTGCAGGGCGTCGTCACCACCACTGGCGTACTCGTCTGCAGCATGTCTTCAACGGCGCCGGACATCGGTCCGGGCAGGAGCGAGAAGCCCCGCCCAGCGCCGCCAGCGCCGCGGCCGCGGCCGCAGCCGAAGCGCCCCGCCACGCCGCCACCGCCAAAGCGGCCCGGGCCGCTCCCGCCGGCGGTGGTCAGGCCGTCTGACGGGCTGGGGTGCTGAGCCGACGGCGACCAGGAATAGCTTTGCGGCAGAGCCGCAAACGGATTCGGCGGCTGCTGCTGCTGTTGACGGGGCATATCGAGGCCGGCAGCCGGACGGCCGTCACCGGACCGACGTGCCTCTGCGCTCTGGTGTTGCTGCCCCTGCTCCTGGCTCCGCCCCTGCGCCACCGCTGGAGCGGCCTCCGCCTGGTGCCCGGCCGGCCCACCCCGGCCCTGCTGGTGTGCGCTGCGGTCACGGAGCTGCCGGTCCTCCGCACCCGGGCTGTGCCACCGCCGCGGGCGGGGGCTGGGGCTGCGGTTCGGGTGCCTGCCCGAGTGGGGCTCGCGCGAGGCTGGGGCTCCCGCCGGGGCTCGGCGCTCCCGGTTGACACCTGGACGCCCGGCATCGGACCTGGTGGGACGCGGCGGGCTGGGCGAGCGGTGCCGCTGCCGCGCTGATCCCCATACCCCGGCTGGCCGGGGGCTGCCGCCCCTCTCCCCGCGCCACCGCTGAGGGCTTGGGCTGCGGCGCCGCTCGTCTCGCCGCTCGTCCGGCCGCCCGGGTCGGGGGCTGCGGTCTCGGGCGGGAGAGCGCCGCCGCTCACGCTCCCGGTCGCGCCCGGGGCTGCGGCTGCGGGAGCGGCGGCGGCGCTTGGGGCTGCGGCTGCGCTCCTTACGCCGCGCTTTCTTCTCCTCCCGCTTGCTGCCCTCCGCACCGCTGCCCGGCCGCTGCTGCTGCTGCGCCTCTGAGCGGCCTCTGTCGCGGCCGATGCGGACCGCGCTGGGGCCGGGGCTCGGCTGCGGCTCCTCCGCTGGTCTGCTTGTGTGCGCTAGCGGCTGGGAGGAGGTGGCGGGCCGCGGCGGCAGCCTCAGCTGCTCGCCCTCCGCCACTGCCCTCGAGGCCGCCAGCACGGGCAGCAGCAGCCCGCGCACGAGCACGGGCAGGACCTGCGTGGGAGGTCCAGACCAGGCAGCGCGGGTTATCAGAGAAACCTCGCAGGAAAGCAGAAAAACCTCACGGGTAAGCAGAGACCCTTAGAAGAGTGGGATTGGTAAGTGCTTTGGGGTTTGGGCCGTGATGTCACAGGGCGCGTCATGAGCTTGCATGCCTGCTCAGCCCCAGCTCCCATGTCCCATCGCCCGCAGCACCCACCAGGCAAGACGGCTCCGCGGTAGCGCCTTCTTGGCTCTCGGCCTGCGGACCAGCAGCCGGCGGGGCCGGCAGCTGGTTAGCCTCCACCGGAAGGTGAGCGGCCCTCGCCACCAGCACGGCATCCGGGCCGTACGACAGCATGACTAAGGCCTCCTGCTCGTCCACGCCGGCGTCGGGCAAGCGCCGGCGGAAGGGCCCGCACAGCACCGCGCCCCAGCCCGGGTCGGCACCGCTCCTCAGCGCAGACAGCGCCGCCGTCAGCTTGGGCGCGTCCGTCCATGCACTGCTGGCCACAACCGCCTCGGCCGCCCGCCTGGGCATCACGTATCCCCCCACCACGCCCAGCACCCAGCTCGGCTTGATGGCCGCTCGGGCGAACAGACCCGCGCCGCCCCGCTCCGGGTCAGGGCCTGGGCCCACCAGGCTCCGCGCCAGGGGCTCCGGGCCCTTGCCGGGGAGCGTGGCCGCCCAATCCACGTCGATGCCCAGGTGCCGTGTGACACGTGACGCCAGAATGGGCCGCCGGAGCCCGTGCCGCTCGAACGCTGCCAGGGCTGCCGCCGCCGCATCGGCCGCCGGCATGCCGCCGTCCGCGGTATCATCCACGCCGGGGACGCGGACCTGGCGGGAGGCGGGGCTGCAGGCCGCCAGACCGCCGCTCTCCTCCACCCGCGCGCGCCACTCGGCCACAGCCTGCCGAGCGCTGGGGCCGAGGCCGGGGTGGAAGGTCAGGCCGCAGATGAGCAGCGGCTTGGGCCCCGGCTCGGCAGCCGCCACCGGAGCGGCATTAGCGGCTGCGGCAGGCTTCGCGGCAGCGGGAGCCTCAGCCGCTGCAGCCCGAGCCTGGGCTGGCAGGGGCGAGGGTGGCTGCAGCGGCGGCTCAGAGGGCGGTGGCGCCGTGGGTGGCTCAGGTGGCGGCGGCGGCGGCTTGGCTGGCGGCTCGGGCGGCGGCGGCGGCGGCCGCTTGGCCGGCGCTGGCGGCAGGACCTCCGAGACCGGCATGCGTAGCTTGGCGGAGGCCTTGGGCGACTTGGGGCTGACTGGCTCTGCCTGCACCCGTGCCGCCTGCCGCAGCTGCGGCGGCGGGCCGCCCGGCTTGACGAGGTGCAGGAGGAAGGCGTGGCCGCCCTTGGCCCTGCTTGGATCGGGCTCGAAGACCAGCACGTCTCCCTCCTCAGCGCCCAGGCCTCGCATGCAGGAGATGCGCAGCATCCTGCCGGAATTGCGCAGCGGCGTAACCGTGACCTGCGCGAGGTAGGGACGCCGGGACAGCCCCGTTGACCTATCAAGTCAGGAGTTCATCAAGGTCTCAGCACGCTCATGCCAAGACTGCTCGAGACTTCACTAGGGCCTCCGCTTGCTTCCGTGGTTTGGGTAAATTGTGTTAGGGCGTTGCCTGACCCCGACCTCAAGTCATCCGCCCACGCACCGTCCACTGCTGCTTGCTGCCAGGTCGCGTGATCGTGATCTCCAACGGCGCCCCGTCCGTCGCCACCAGCTCCCGCAGCAGCCCCTCAAACACGCCGCCCGGCCCCGACATAAGGACGGTGGCGATGCAATAGGAGTTGCTGGCCTCCGTCGCAGGCAGGACCTTGCCGCTATGCGGATCGAACCACGGCGGCTCAGCAAGTCGCGCCGGCTTGGGCTGGGCGGCAGCGGCAGGTGCACCAGGCTCAGCAGCGGCAGCGAGCTTCCGCCGCTTGAGCAGCGGGTTGAACGCCGGGCGCGCTTTGGGCGAGAGGGGGCGAGGCATGGGCGTGCCTACCGGGCCGCTTCCTGGGCCCTTGCCGCCGCCATTGCCTGCCTGGCGCCGCTCGGCCGGCCTCGGCTGCTTGGAGCCCGACTTGGGCACCGGTGCGGCCGGCTTTCCAGCGCCCGATCCGGCCCCTGCGGCGGCGGCGGCTGCGCTGCCGCCGCCGGCCTCCTGCTTCTCCAGCCTAGCACCGAACGCCCAGCCACCGCGCTCCTCCGGCAGGCGCTTCAGGACCAGCCCGTCCTCCAGCTCCGCCCTGCAGGGCTCAAACCACCGCCTGGGGAGCGTCAGCCGCCAGGCGGGATGCGGCCTCTTCTTTGTGTGGTAGGCCACCAGCTTGGCACCCTCGAGCCTCACGGCGGGCTTGAGCTCGTCGTCCTCGGGCCCCGTCCACGCGGATGCCGTGGCGGCTAAGGGTACGTAGTGGCCGTGTTCGACGTGCTTGACGTTGCGGATGCCGAAGAAGGAGGAGGCGGTTGCCCGGCTCACGCTGAGGTGGGGCGGGAAGGCCGTGGCCAGCGCCGACTTGGAGACCCGCAGGCGGAGCTCTATGGGGACGCCTGGCTCCTTGGCACAGCCCGCGCCCGTGCCCGTGCCAGCCAGCGTGCGGCGCAGAGCCACCCCAGGAGCTGGGACCGGCCGTGTGCCGCCAGGGCTCGGCCGTGGCAGCGGCGCCTGCTGGGGCCTCGGCAGTCGGTCCAGCAGGCTCAGCTCCTCGGCTGGGTCATCACTGCGCCCCTCGCTGCCCTCCTCGCCGCCCTCAGCCTCCACCTCCGCCTCCTCGTCCTCATCCCCGTCGTCCTCGTCCACCAGCTCATCATCATCGCCCTCGCCCCCGGGCTCGTTCCCGGCCTCCGCTCCCGACTCCCATGGGCCGCCCGCGTTGCCCTCGACCCCGGGCTCGCCGCCGCCCTCCTCCTCCTCAATCCCACCGTTGTCGCCCTCGTCGCCCCGTTGCAAGGGCGCAGGCGGCTCCTGCTGGTCGAACCGCTGACCGTGCTCCAGGAGCGGCGGCGGCCCTGGTTCCGGCTGCGAAAGGGCCGCCGCAGACTCCACGAGGGCGAGGGAGAAGTCCGCCAGTGGACGGAAGGCCACCCGGACCACGTCCCCTTCCGCCATCCCGCGTGCCGCCATCCACTCGCCCAGGCCCAGCAGCTGACACACGGCTTTTCCGCCGGGGCCGGCTGGGGTCACGGACAGGGCCGCCTCAACGAAGGACCCCTCGCTGTGGTCATCGCTTGCGTCCCGGAAGGGCAGCAGAGGCGGGGGGTCGACACCGTCGGCCAGTCCAGCGTCGGCTGCGAAGGCGCTGTGCACCCGCAGGTACCCGCCACGGAGCATCTTGGCGGTCACCGTGATGGGGATGCTGAAGCCTCGAGTCGGGGGCAAAGGCGGTGGTGGTGGTAGCGCGGGTTCCTCTTCGCCTTCGCCGTGCCCACGGCCTGCCAATGAGGGCCCGTCGGGTGCCGGGGGGTCGAATGGGTCGGGGCCGAGGCTCACGTACAGCTCCTTGCCGGGTGGCGGCTGGCGCCACACCCAGATGATCTTCTCTGGAGGAGGCCAGGCGTCAGGGCAGCAGAGAGGGCACATGCACGAGCATGAGCACCGAAGGGAAGGAGGAAGGAGATAGCTGGCAGGAGGATTGGAGGCTTGTTGAGTGCGGCCGACGCATGCATGCGAACCCCGTACCCAGCACAGCCATGCGCCTCACCGTCTGCGCGCTGCATCCCCAGAGCGCTGGGAAGGGCGAAGGGCGGCCGCAGGCGCCAGTTCTTGCCCTGTTCCGCCAGGCTGAGCTGCTGAGCTGGGCCCAGCGCGGTGCCAGCGCCAGTGCACGGGTGCACGGTGACGGTTGGCTGTTTGCCGGCCTTGGCAGCATTAATAACCCCGTTAGAGAAAGCCTGCATGGTCACGGAGCGGGGCACGTGGCTCGTGTCAAGGTGCATCTCGCCTCACCACGCCGACAGCCGCCCTGGCCCTGGCCAATGCGCGCCGCATGCTCTCACCTGCTGCACGCACGCACTCGTGAGGGTGGTCTGGCCGTAATGCCACCGTGCTTGTCCGCAGAAGGTTGCACTCGCAGGCAGCCCCGGCGGTCTCGGAGGCGGAAGCATTGAGGAGTCCATCTAGACTGCCCCTTGGCCTCCTGCACCACACGGCAAGGCAGGGCAGGGCGGAGGTTAAAGCTCACAACACGCATGGGTCCAGATAGAGCGGGGACACGGTGCAGGGGCGCGGACGGGGCCACGCGCTACCGCAGAGGGGCTCCTAGGGCTGCAAGGCGTGTGCACCCCGAGACCCACCAGCGGTCAGGTCCGCCTCGGTACCATCATGGACGCATACCTGCAGGAAGCGCAAGGGGCTGCGTGAGGCGGCGGTCCGCAGGGAGAGCACGCGGATGTGACCCTTCGACGCGACCGCCCGGCCGAGCTGCTGCGCCCGGCTGCCGCAAGCCCTCGAAGCATGCCCGACAAGCCCGGCAGCACACCTCTCACCTGCTGCTGCCGAGCTGTGGCTGTGCGGGAGTCGGGGGCGCGTCGGGGGAGCCCCAGCCGCGGCGAGTTCAAGCGCCCGCGTTCTCAGCCTCCGCGCCTCCGGCTCGTGCGAGGCGTTCACCGCTGCAGCTGTTGCAATGTAACTCGCTGTCGCTCAGTGGTTGGGCGCCAGGCTTTGGCGAGGACTGAAAGCGGGCGCGGGTCCGGTCGTGTCGGGAGGGAGGAGGCTGGAGGCGAAGGGGCCTGAAGGCGCAGCTAGTCGTTGAAGTCCTGAGCAGCTTGTGCAGGGAATGCCCGGGCTGATATTGGCGACGCGGGCAACGTGGGGTTACGGATGACCCACCGGCCCGCCTGGGTCATGTCGGCCCCCGCAGCGTGGTGGCGGCACTCCCCCCCGCCCCCAGCGCCAGCGGCGGGGGCCACATAGGGACGCAGCCGCGTCGTCTGGATCGCGGGTGCTGCAGCGTCCCCAGTCAGGTGGAGGCGGCGGGGTGTGGGGAGGTGGCGGGGCGGGGACACGCTGGCCGCCGTCACCCATACCGCAGTGCCCACGCCTGCCTCCGACGACCGACGGCGGTCATGTCGGACATGACCCAGACCCGAGCCCCGCCACAATTGTGTTCGGGGGCTGACCGGGCAGGCGCAGCAGGTAGACTCCTGTGACAAGGGCAGTCGGAGGCCATTGGGGCAACGATTGGCCTCACGGAGACCAGGTAGCGCATGCGTCCGCACCACATCCCCTGCTGGCAAGTCGCGCCTTGGCCTCCCCGGCGCCCCCCACGCATTTATTTGCACCCTCCTTTCAGCCCTCTTCCGCGCGATGGTCGCTGATCCCAAGCGCCGGGGATTAGATGCAGCGACAAGTTTGCAGGGACCACAAGCACGCGCACTCACTCTGACTGCGCCGGCGTATCTTCGGCATGTAAAGAGGGCTGCTTGGGCTGCATGCGCTGCGTGGTCATTCCGCGAGGTCGACAGCAGGCAACAGCCGGCCCACGCCGCTCGCCCCTGGTGAACAGCGCGACAGCCTATACTATGTTTACAGCAAGAGCTCCGTCCACAGGCTTCCACACCGCATGTTGGTGGCTCGTTTGGTGCGCTGATCAGCAAACACCAAGTGAATGCCGCGGGCCTGAAGCTCTGCTCAGCTACTTGCGCAACAAGTATACACTTGTCCTATGGAAAGGTGGAAAGCAACACGACCGAACCACGACACAACTAAGTTTAGGGCGGTCTGCCAGACTGCCACCCGTACCCGTTTTGTGAACGGCGAACTCCACGCCCCCTGAGGACTCAGCGGACTCTTGTCCTTCTTCCATGACTCTCAACTACAACTGCCTCCTAGACCCGCAACGACCACCCGCTACAGCGCCCTCCTCAGCTCCACCCGGAAGGTCCTGCCCGCCGCAACCCCCGCCGCCACGGGTGTCAGCATCAGCGTGTCTCCGGGCCCCACCCCCAGCGCTGCAAACAGCCCCCCCAGCCCACGCAGCCGCAGGCCGCCGTCGGTGCCCCAAGAGAGCTCGGCCTGGGGGAGGCAAGGTTCAGGTGAGCGGGTGATTTGGAGCTGATGCAAGGAGCCGGAGCATCAAGGCCTCATCGTCCGCCTCCTCACACTCCTGGTACGGCACTAGCTCGGACTTCCCGGCAGACATGCAATGGTATCGATACCGGTATACCGGCGTGCCCACTCTCCACAAGCCCCAGCCCCACTCACCGTCCACCCCCGCCGTTCCACTGCAGCTCCCGAGGACTCAGCGGCCGCATACGCCTCCAGCCGCACTTGCAGGCGTCGGCTGCCTGCACCGCCACTGCCATCGCCGCCAGACCCCTGTTGGTCAGCTCCATCGGCGCACCGCATGGGGGCCATGCCCTGCAGTGCGACCGCGAGCCTCACCAGAACGCCCCCCGGACCCGTCATGGCCGCAGTGGGTGCCAGGGACGCCGAGGCCAGGTCCGCCTCCCCCAGCCGCATGCCCCTCAGCTCCCAGCCCGCAGGCAGCGGCAGCGGTGGCGGCAGGGGCGGCGGCGGTGGCGGCGGGAGGTCGGGCGGCAGCGGCGGAGCCGCGGCGGTAGCTCCAGCGCGAGGTGGCTCCCGCCGGACCGCCGTGCGTGGCTCAGGCGGCCGGCTGGGCTCTGGAGTGCTGGGGCGCCTGACCCGGCCCTCGGCCCTCGGGGAGCGGTGGCGGACCCGCTCGTGCTGCATGCCGACGGAGTCCCCCTGCGGCCTGTCGCCGCCGGCACCTGACGCCGGAGGCTGCGGTGGACGGGGCCTGAACTGAGGGCTGCGGCTGCGGCTGCGGGGCCGCTGCATTCTCTGCTCACCGTACCGTGGGGCCGCCTGGCCAGTGCCCCAGCGGGGCCCGCCACCGCCGCCGCCACCTCGGGGCGGCGAGCGCCCTCGCAGCCGCTGGGGGGAGCGGCTACGGGGGCGCGCGCGAGAGCGGTCGCCCCACGCCGCGCCGGGCCCGGCGAAGGGCGGCTGGTGGAAAGGCGGTGCCCTGGTATTCCCTTGCTCGCTGCCACGGCCCCACTCGCGTCCTGCCAGGTAGCTTCTCTCAGGGCCATAGCCGCGGGGATCCGGAGGACGGTCCTCCCATCCCCCTGGTCCGCTTCTGGCATGCTGCTCCTCTCGGCCTGGACCTGCACCCCACCCGCTCCATCGCCGCTCCGGCCCCAGGCGGCAGGGCTCCTCTATGGGCCTCCTCGGGCCCCCGCCGCCGCCGCCAAAGCCACCGCGGCTGTCCCAGGCATCAGAGCGCCCAGGGCTGCGGCCGCGCTGCTGAGCAGGGCGAACAGAGAAGCCTCCGGGGCTGCGCACCTCCTGGCCTGGGGCCTGGCGCACGGGGCTGCGGCTGCGGCTGCGCCGCCACTCCCGACCGCTTCCCTGCTCCCTCGTTGCCGGATGCGCCCGCCTGGGGCTGAGGCTGCGCCGCAGCTCCCATAAGGGGCTCTGCCAACGGCCCACAGGGCCTGAGCGGTCCTTGCTCCGTCCGCGCTGGGTCTCCCCACTGCAGCGGCCCCGGCTCCTGCTCCGTGAGCGGTGCCGCTTGGCGCTGCGGCTGGAGCCCGGTGCTGCGCTCTGTTGAGCCAGCAGCGGGGTGTGGCGCCGCTCGGCAGCAGGCTTGGCGGCGTCCGGCTTCGCAGCTGAGCTTCCGTCGTGGTCATCAGCGGACCCGGGAGCGTCTGCGCGGGCTGCCTTGGGAAGGGCGACGGGCTTGGGAGCTGAGGTGCGGTCGCGGCCGTCGGAGGGCCCCTGGCGGGGAAGGCCTGCGCCGGTTGGCTTGGGGAGGCATGCGCCCGCCCCTTGCTCGCCGTGGAGCAGTGCCTCGGGGCTTAGGCCTGCATCCTCCGCCACCTCCCACAGGTCGCCCAGCTGCCGCCACCACTCCGCTCCGTAGTCCCTCAGCAGCTGCTCCCCGGGGGCGATGTCGCGGAGGGCCACCAGCACGGGGAGCACCAGGCCGCGGACGGACACGGGGAGGACCTGGGGACGGGGGAGAGAGAGGAGGTGGAGCAGGTTGGATGCAGGACCTCTGGAGAGGCACAAAGGCAGCAAGTAGGGTCAGGGCTTTCAAGCACCAGGGCTCACAGTGTTGGTCACAGGCTCAGCAGCTGGCCCATCAGAATGCTCCTTCCGCGTCCCTCCCATCCTCTCACCATGCAGTTGGCCGCTGAGCCCTCCTCGTCGCCCACGTCGTTGCCGGGAGCCCACGCGCGGGGGTTGCGGCGGGGGTCGTTCACCAGCGCCGCCTCGTTGCCGTAGCCCAGCATGCTCAGCTCACAGCCGTCAGCGCCACACGGGGAGGGGCCCAGGCCGGGCAGGCGGAGGCGGAACGAGCCGGCCAGGAAGCCCCACGCGCTGTCGGCGTCCTCGGTACTGCCTCCCGCTCGGTCTGTCATGGCCGCTTGCAGGTGCTGACCCTGCCGTAGGCCCCGCGCTGCGTAGGCCTCTGCCGCTGCCCTGGGCATGACGTATCCCCCCACCACGCCCAGCACCCAGCTCGGCTTGATGGCCGCTCGGGCGAACAGACCCGCCCCGCCCCGCTCCGGGTCAGGGCCGGGGGCCACCAGGTCTGGGCTCAGGGGCAGGGGGCCCGAGGGAAGCGGGGCGTCCCAGTGGGTGTAGATGCCTAGGTGCCGGGCGAGGCGGGTGGCCAGGATGGGCCGCCGGAGGCCGTGGCGGGAAAAGGCGGCAGAGGCGGCAAGGGCTCCCTCACTGCCTCCAGCATCACCGTCGACTCCAGGAATGGAGATCTGCTGTGTGCTGGGGTCAAGCGCCGCCAGCCTGCATCCACCCCCTGAGCTGCTTGCCTCCCATTCCTGCATGGTCCGCCGCACGGAGGGCGCGAGGTCGGGTTGGAAGGTCAGCCCACACAGCCGCAGCTCGCCAGGCTGCAGAGGGGGCAGCGGCACGCCGGGCGGGAGGCAGCCGTGCAGGTGGGAGACGGAGGCAGCAGGAAGGTGCGCTGCGGGTTGTGCCACAGGTGGCGGCGGCGGTAGGTTGACTGCCGGCACCGGTCCCACGGGAAGGGGTTCGGACGCCGGCTCGGCTTTAGGAGCTCTGGCCTGAACCCCCCCATTGAGGGCTGCAGTGAGCGCGGCCACGGCCCGTGGCTCCGGCCTTGCTACAGCGGCCGGCGGTGCCGTGACCTGTTTGGCGGCCGCAGCTGCAGCGGCATCCGACGGAGCCTCGGCCGGCAGCATTGGCACACCCGGTGGTGCGGTCAGCGCACCCGGCTGCGCCAAAGCGGCAGTCGGCGCCGCAACACGCGGGAGCTTTGCAGCCGCAGCTGCGTTCGAAGGAGCCTCCGCCGACTGCCGCTGCCGCTTGACGGACTGCCCGGGCGTGCCAGACCCCGCGGGCGGCCCCGCTGTCGCTCCGACCGCGGGCTTCCTTGCAGCCGCAGCCGCGACAGCAGCACACCCTTGGCTGCCTGCTGCCGGGTTGCTCGGCTCTTGGCGCTCAAGGCGCAAGCTGAAGCGCGCCGCGGCGCCAGCCTCAGGCTCCTCTCCAGGACCCGGCGGCAGGCGCTGCCACACCATGACGTCCCCAACCTGTGCACCACGCGCCTGCAGCCAGCTCCGCATGCCCATACCCTGTAGCCTCCAGGTCACGGTCTTCCGAGCGCAGTGGGCGTACCCGGCCAGCTTCATACCGCGCAGCACAGCCGCCCCCGCGGTGCCCGCACCTGCGGCACCGCTGCCCACATCCGACGGCTGTATCCTCAGCTCCAAGGGCTTGTCTGGGAGCTGTTTGGCAGGAGGGCGGGGCAGGAGGAGTGAGTGTCTGTGCTGTGTGAGTGCGGCACGCAACAGGCCCGGGCGGTTGCCGAAACGGACGGCTCCATGTCTTATGCTTGCCGCAGTGAGGTTACTATACTTGCCTTTCCGGGTTGGTCCACGAAGAATGATGCCAGCTCTGTGGTGAGGGAGGCGAAGCCGCTCGTGCTCATGGCGTTGGCGGTGACTGGGATGCGGACCTCCGTGGGGCGAGGCGCAACGCCAGGCTGCCCGGGTGCCCTCGGTCCCGCTGGAGGCCCCGCAGGGCGGCTCCGTGCAGTACCGGCAGGGGGTGGAGGCCCGGCAGTGCGCACCATTGGTGCAGCCGCGCTTGCAGCGCCAGGGGCCGTGGACTCCGGTACATTTAGGGCTGCAGATCTGGGTGACTTGCTTGCCGCAGCCCGTCCTGCGCCGCCACCAAGTGCGCGCCTTTTCACGGCTTGGGAGGCGGAGAGGGCAGCCCTGGACCCCGCTGGGACGCCCCGCTGCTGCTTAGCCCGATGCGCCACGGTAGCTGAGCGCTTTGCCAACGCTTGGGTAGGACCCGGGCCGACGGTCACTTTCCGCCGCTTTGGGGCGGGGCTGCTCGGTCCAGCCTCTCCTCCGCCGCCTCCAGCCCGCTGCAGCTGGCCCTCGGCGTCTGCCGCGCCCGCAGCGCGCGGGCGCTTCTGAGCCCCGCTGAGGTGTGGAGCTACCGTGGCCTCCGCCCCGAGTGCCGGGGCAATGGACGGGCTCCCATCCTGCTGCTCCTGCTCTTGTCGCTCGAGCTGAACGCGGTACTGCTGCACGCCACCTCCAGCGCCTCGTGGCAGGCGCCGCCAGAGCACCAGGTCCCCAACCCTTGCCCCGAGAGACAGGAGCCATGCTTTCAGACCCACCAGTCGCCAGATGGCGGATGCGAGGCGCTGGGGGTGGTAGGCTATCAGCCGGACGCCCTCCAGCGGCTGAGCGCTGCCGCCTCCACCCCCACCCGTGCCGCCCTCCGCCGGGCGCACCGACAGCGGCACCCGGGTCAGGTGCTCCGCCCTGCCGGGATCACTGACGCCAAAGAATCCCGCCACAGCCTGGCTGACGTTCAGGTAAGAGTTCTTCTGGCGCGGGTCTAGAATACTGGCGCAAACACGGATGCGAACGGCTGAGGCGGCCGCCGTGGTGGACCGCCCGGCCGGCGGTGGTGGCCCGGCCGTGCGCATGATACGTGCAACCGCGCTTGCAGCGCCAGGGGCAGCGGACTCTGCGACATTTGCGGGTACCGGGCCAAGAGCTCCGCCCCGTGCGCGCCTCTTGGCCGCTTGGGGGGCAGAGAGCGCCGCTCGTGATCCCGCTGCGCGCGTCGCCGTAGCGCGGCCAGCATGCGGGCCTACCGTTACTTTCCGCCGCTTTGGGGCGGGGCTGCTCGGTCCAGCCTCTCCTCCGCCGCCTGAAGCCCGCTGCAGCTGGCCCTCGGCGTCTTCCGCGCCCGCAGCGCGCGGGCGCTTCTGCGCCCCGCTGAGGTCCGGAGCGCCTGGGGCCGCCGCACCTGGAGCTGGGGCTGTCGGGGGGATGCCTCCCGGCAGCTGCCGCTCGAACTCAATGCTGTACTGCTGGACCTCGCCGCCAGCGTCTCGCCCTTGACGCAGCCGGCGCAAGACCACCGCGTCACCCACCACCGCCCCGAGAGACAGAAGCCAAGCTCTCAATCCGACCAGTCGCCATTGAGCAGAGGTCCGCTGCTGATGTTGGTAGGCCATCAGCCGTACGCCCTCCAGCGGCTGAGCGCTGCCGTCACCACCGGCACTGCCCTCCGCCGTCCGCACCGACAGCGGCACCCGGGTCCGGTGCTCTGCCTTGCCGGGATCACTGACGCCGAAGATGCCCGCCACAACAGATTGGGTCAACCCGGTGTAATTGTACGAGCCCAGGGTGCTGGTGGCGACGCGGATGCGGACGGCTGAGGCGGCAGCCGTGTTGGGCATGCCGGCAGCTGCAGGCGCGCGCGGCCGCGGGGTCGCAACAGCCGGCAACGCGGCGGGCTGCCGGGATGGCATTCCCCGCTCTGCGGCTGCGATGGTCGCACGCGCCACCTTGGCTGCCTGCCGCTGCGGCGGTGCTGTCAGCGCCACTTCCATTGCAGCGCCGAGGGCTGCAGCCTCACGCCGGCCGCGGCTTCGTGGCAGCCGTTGCGGTGACGTCGAGAGCGGCTGGCCCTGCACCTCCCCCGCCTCTTCGTTGTGCACTGATGGTGCCTCCTCCTGGTCCTCCGTCTCCTCCACATCACTACCCTCGCTGCCGCCGCTCGCCGGCTGGGCCCCATGGAACGCAATGGTGAAGGCCCCGGGCGGCTTGAAAGCCACCTGCACAGTAGCGCCTTCCGCCACAGCCCGCTCAGTCACCCCGCGGGCCGCCAGCCAGCCACCCAGGCCCAGCAGCTTGCACACCGCCTTGCGGCCGGGGCTGGCCGGAGTGACGGACAGAGTGGAGTCCACAAAGAGCCCGCCACCACCGCCGCTGCTTGGGCCCCTTGCCAACTCCCCCGAGCTGGCGTCTCGAAGCCGTAGGGGCAGGCTCAGCGGCGCTGGTGGCGGCGAGGCTGGCCCGGCTGTGCCGCCGCCCACAGGGGCCAGCCCGGCATCGGCGGCGAAGGCCGAGTGGACCCTCAGGTAGCCATCACGGAGCATGGCCGCCGTCACGGGGACCTCGAGGGTGAAGCTGCACAGCCGGGAGCCCGCGCCCTGCCCTGTTGGTCTCTGCGATGGCAGGACCGCCGCCGCCGCCGCCGCCGGGGCTGAAGTGCCACCTGCAATTGCAGCGCAGCTATCTGCCTGAGGCGGCATGCGCGCGTTGGCAGGCGTAGCTGGCCCCGCCTCAGCTGCGCCGTGCGCTGCAGGCTCGGGCGTGGAAGGCACTGTGTTGGCCGCCGGAGGCGGCTGCGATGGCGGGCAGTCTGGGTCGGGCTTGACGGCCGGCAGCATCGGAGGAGCAGAGGCCTGTGCGGCCCCGCCGACGGTCTCGGCAGCCTTGTCGCTCGATGCCGGCAGCACCTGGGGGGATGGTAGGCAAGCGGCCAGTGGCGGGCCATGCTGGATAGGGCTCTGCTGCTGCTAAGCCTACGTGTGGGCCCCCACGGGATTAAGCAGGACTGTGCCAGTAAGAACATGCTGCAGGTGTGGAGTTGCTCAGGCCCCCTGTAGACCTACTGTGCCTCGTCACGCACCGTGGTTGGCGGCAGATGCAGTTCCACGTGCCGCTGTGCCGGGGCTGGCAGCGGGGCTTGCGGCAGGGCTTGCGGCGGGGCTTGCGGCGAAACTTGCGGCGGGGCTTGCGGCGGAGCTGGCGGTGGGGCTTGCGGCGGGGCAGGCAGCTGCGGGAGTGGCCGCGGCGCGGTGACAGCGACGTCAGCGTCACTGCACGGCCGGGGGGCGGCCTCGTGTGAAGCTCCCTCTCTTGTCGGCCTCCGCTCTGGAGCGCTGGGGGCAGGCGCGACCGAGGGTAGCGTGTCATCTGCTGCCGGAGCGCTGACGGGCGATGGCGGCTGCACACGGGCACGTGCAGGCGCGGCTGGCTCCAGCTCAGCCGGGCCCTGTTTTGCAGCCGCAGACGTGGGATGAGGGTCGTCGGCCCGCAGGAGCAGGGTCGTAGCAGGGCAGATAGGTCTCGCCGCCTCCGCCGCCTCCGACGCGGCAGTCCGGTTAGGCGGGCCCCGCACGACGGAAGGCTCCTGTGGGAAGGTGGGCAATGGCCAGACGCTGTGAGCAGTGGAGTCCGCTGGCCACTGCACAGAGCATGTGCCCCGACTCCCGCTGTAAACCCCACCGCTGAGACCCCCACGCACCTTGTTCCTCAGCGACCCCAGCTCCGCAACGGAGAGAAAAGCCGGCGGAGACAGGGGGCCGGGAGCGGAGGCCGGGGAGAGCTGCAGCGCCGCCGAGGTGCCGCCCGGGGCAGCGCTCAGGGGCGAGGCCCCTGGCCTGTCGGCGCATGGCTCCCTGAAGGCACCGGACGGCAGACGCGCTGGGCGGCGCGGAGTGACCCGGCCCGCCTCCTCCGGCTGGCCCTCGCCCTCTGTGGTTGACGGGCCAGAGGAGCAGCCACCCTCTGCTTCAGAGCCATCTGCTACAGTCCCCCATGCCCCTGCGCCGCCGCCATGGGCATCGGTGCTGCGGGTCGCCGCGCCGGCCGCTCCCTCCGTCATGCGTAGCCGCTGGTGCAGCTCCCTGGCGGGGGCCGGCGCCAGCAACGAGAGCGCGTTGAGGCTCGCTGCGGCTGAGGGCTGACGCATGACCGGAGCACCAGCGCCAACAGCTGAAGGCGAGGCACCCGGGCCGTCAGAGGCCGGCGCGGGGCCTGCTGCAGCTGCGGCTGGTGGAGCAGCAGTGGCATCAGGCAGCCGGAGCGCCTCAGCCCGGTCCGCTGGCTCCTGCTGTGATCCCTGCGGCACCTGGCCCGGTGGCTCGCTCCCGCGCTCGCCAGGCTGCGCAGGGGCCTGCTGACCCGGGCTGGGCTCGAGGCCCTGCGTGGCTGCAGCCAGCACGGGTCCCGTGCCGCCTTCGCCCGTGCTTCGAGAAGGCTCGCGGCGCTCGAGGCTCCCGCGCTCCGGCGCCCGTATGGACAGAGGAGCGTCCTCGGGGCTCATGACGCTCGGGTTCTGCGCCGCCGGGCTGGAGCCCACTGCTTGGGTGCCCACTGCCCCTGCGCCGCCGCCATGGGCATCGGTGCTGCGGGTCGCCGCGCCAGCCGCTTCCTCCGCCATGCGTAGCAGCTGGTGCAGCTCCCTGGCCGGAATCAGAGCCAGCGACGAGGGCAGGCTGACGGCCGCTGCCGGTGAGGGCTGACGCATGACCGGAGCACCAGCGTCGGCAGCTGATGGCGAGGCACCCGCGCCGTCGGAGCCCGGTGCGGGGCCAACCGCTACCGTTGGTGGGGCAGCAGTGGCAGTAGGCAGCCGGAGCGTCTCAGCCCGGTCCGCTGGCTCCTGCTGTGATCCCTGCGGCACCTGCCCCGGTGACGCGCTCCTGCGCTCGCCAGGCTGCGCCGGGGCCTGCTGGCCCGGGCTGGGCTCGAGGCCCTGCGTGGCTGCAGCCAGCACGGGCCCCTCAGGACCCGGCACGGAGAAGCCTTCAGGTAAGGTAGAAGGGCACGAGGAGAAGCCCCCTGCAGTCCCGCCACCGGCTTGAATGGCGCTGGCCTGGAGGGGCTTTGTGGCGGGAGCCCCCGCCAGGCCGTCGTTGCCACCGCCCGCCAGATCGGCCGTCTCAGCCGCCAAGCTGACCCCGCCCGAGGCCCGCACGGGCTTCCGCCCCTCCAGCTTCCGACGCTCTGCCGCCAGTACGGAGAGAGGAGCGTCCTCGAGGCTCATGATGCTCGGGTTCTTCGCCGCCAGGCTGGAGCCAGCGCCGCCTGGGACCTCGCCAGCCCCTCCGTCGCCGCTCGGGCTGGAGCCGGCACTTCCCTCAGCCCTCCCCGCAGCACCGTCCGGGCTCACCCCGCCTGCCGAAAGCGGTGGGGGCTCAGGCGGCCGCGCTGCAGGGCTGGCGGCGGCGGCCGAGGCAAGGCTGGCGGCCGCAGGCTGCTTTGTGGTTGCCGCCACCAGCCTGGCTAGGGGCAGGTCGTCATCGCCGCTGCTGCCAGCGCTGCAGAGCGGGCCCCGGGGCGGCGTGAGCTCGCGTCGTGGGGCGGCGGCCGCCTCTGCACGGGGGCTCAGCCGCTGCCAGCCTCCTGCCTGCCCCATGCGCCAGCCCTCCACATCGAAGTGGGTCGGGTCGGCACCGCTGTGGGGCCGGAAGAGGACCGTGTCGCCCTCCTCCAGGCGGAGCGCGTGGGCCATCCGGGAGAAGGTGTAGAGCACCAGGTCTTTGCGCCCCTTCATGCCTAACTCGAGCTGGGGGCCAGAGGCGGGTGGCGCATGGTTAGAGCGTCGACCCGGGTTGCACTCCAGCAAGATTCATGCTAACCTAATGTAGGCTTGCAACTCATGGCTCTTCTTCCCTTGCCACCCTTGAGCCCTGGTGCCTGCACCGCCCGCTTGCCCCCGCCGGTGCTCACCTCCAGCCAGCGCTCGTTCTGGTCCTCGCCGCTGGGGCCCAGGCAGAACCTCAGGGTGCGCTTCCCCTGCAGCCCCTTGCGGGCCCACTCAAACACGCCCCCCACCGCTGTCATGGGCGAAGGCACCCTCATCTGCTTGGTAAGCTCCCAGCCAGACAGCTTTCTGCAGCAGAGTGGGTCGCCGATGGCCCCATCTGCTGCCGCCGGCACCGGCCGCACCTCCGCTCTGGCGCCCATCTGCTGCGTAGCTGCTGCCTCCCCCACCCCCTCATCCTCCTCATCCCCCTCCGCCTCCTCATCATCATCCTCCGTGCTGCCTGGCACCTCGTCCGTCACCAGGTCGTAGTCGCTGCCCGCCAGCTGCTCCGCCTCGCCCTCCTCCGCTCCCGCCGCCGCCGCCGCCGCAGCGGCAGCCACGCCAGCACCCGGCCCGCTGCTTACAGCTGCGCCTGCGTCCAGCTGTGGTCCCGGTGGCTGCAGCCGCTGCCAGGGCCCCCCCGGCCCCATGCGCCAGCCCTCCACATCGAAGTGGGTCGGGTGGCCGTCGCGGTGGGGCCGGAAGAGGACCGTGTCGCCCTCCTTCAAGCCGAGGGCGTGGGTCATCCGGGAGAAGGTGTAGAGCACCAGGTCCTTGCCGCCCTTCGTGCCCAACTCGAGCTGGGGGTTGAAAGGGGGCGGCGGGAGGTGGGTTCAGGCGTTGACTTGGAGCTCCAGTAGAGAGTGCAGGGGACGTGCCAGCACCTGCCTGTGTCCCCTGGTCGTATGTGTGCTCCCAACAGGCCCATGGCCCGCCCGCCTGCCCCACCTCACCTTCACCGTGTAGCTCTCCACATCCTCGCCCTCACCGCCAGGCCGAAAGTAAAAGCGCAGGGTCCGTTTGCCCTCCAGCCCCTTGATCAGCCCCTTCCGCACCCGCTGGAACACGCCGCCCTCCGCCGTCATGGGCGAAGTCACCCTCATCTGCTTAGTAAGCTCCCAGCCAGAAAGCTTTCTGCAGCAGCGGGAATCGCCGATGGCCCCAGCTGCTGCCGCTGGCGCCGGGGGTACCTCCCCTCTGGCGCCTGGCTGCCTCCAAGCTGCTGCTGCCTCCTCTACCGGCTCCTCGCTCTCCTCCTCCGCCTGCTCCTCAGAGCCATCGCCGCTGCTGAGGGAGCCATGTGACTCCTCCGTGCTCGTGTCCTCGTCGTCTCCATCGTCCGACGGCTCGTCCGAAGCAAGCTCGTCAGCGCCACCGCCGGGACCTGCCACAGGGCAGGAGAAGGCGGCAGCAGTTGAAGCCTGGGCCGTTCAACTGGTTGGCATGGTTTAAACTACGTGCGTTGCCGCTAGCACCAGCCCCACAGGGCCTCGGGGCACCTTATCTCTGATGCAGCGCCTTCCCCCGCTTCCCCTTACCGTACCTCTGGGCTGAGGTGCTTGCAGCGGAATGCACACGTGGACTACCGTGCCGTCCCGCCACAGCTCCACGGCCGTGGTCCCACGCGGCAGCTGCAGCTTGCCGATGCTGCTGACGTGCCACTTCCTGCCAGGCCAGGCGAGCCGAGCATCGGGGCAGGCGGCCCCGCCGGGCCACCCGGCTTGAAGGCTGACCGTGAGCGCCTTGACGGAGTCGCTGCCCATGAACTTGGCATGCTGCTCGGGGAAGGCCTGCGTAAGTAAGGGCAATCACGGGTAGTGTTGGGCAAGCCGGGTGCCTACGGGCGACAGACCACGTTAACAGCGTGATTGGCCGCCCCCAACCCACCGCCTTTGCCACCTCGACGGCCGGCCGCAGCTCGCTGTGGTGCACTCTCGACGCGCCACAGAACACTGCCTCCTCTGAGAGCCCAGGGGGCCTCGTGGAGGGCATAGGAGCGCCAGCCATTGTCGGCGCCGCTCTCACCTGCTGGCGTTGTGGCATGAGCCGGGGAGAACGTCGGCGTTGCACTTGAACAGCAGGACTTCTTCGGCCCTGCCCGGGACCTCAGCCCCTGACAACTATCAGCTCGTCAGAAGCTTCATGCCCAGCCAGGTGCACCCGTAGCCCGGCCCTACCGCACGGGAGAGGTCAGCAGGGTCTTGGGTAGGCAGGCCTGGTGGGCCCCCTCGGGCACGTGGTGGTCATGGACCCGGATGTGAGGCTCGTGCGCTGCACAGGAGACGGGGGGATCTCGTGCTGGGTCTGTGAGGTGGCGGGGGGGGGAGGGGCGGAACACGGAGTGAGGACGAGGAGGGGGGCGAACAGGGGACCACCTTCTCACGGGCTTTCAACGGCCAGGCGTTTGCTTTGGCGCCCAGCAGAGCGCCCTGCCAGAGCAACTGGGGCCTACAGCCGCGCTGCTGCCGAGAGCGCGGGGGAGCGCGAGGCCCGCGCAACGCGAGACGATCTGCCCTTGCCGCGACTCCGCCTCGAAGCCACCGCACCTCGGGCGCCTCTTTGAGGCTGTTGTTTGCGCGTTCTGTCGCTGGAGGGAGCTCTGCAGAGTCAGCGGGCTCAGAGCGGAGCCTAGCCGCAGCCGCGGCCACGGTGCAAGCGGGGGACGACTGCGTCCGCGCGTTCCCAGCCTTCCCAGGAGCTCGGATGTTTTAGCCGAGAGTTGCAGTACGTAGAGGAAGCTGTTGCGGGCGGCAATGCAGTGAGCTCTAGTTGCCGCCGCCCAGATCGGTCCATTGGCGGCACGGCACGCCGACACGCGGCCCCGCACCCCCCCCCCCGCTCCCGCCCGGCTGCGCAGCGGCCGGCAGCGGCAGCCAGTGGCATTCCGCTGCAACATGGGCACGTACAGGAACCGTGCGGCCATGCGCCACAGCCTTGGGCACCTCAAGCCTACCGGGGGTTGAGAGGGGACTGGCCGTGGGTCACAAAGGCAGGAGCGGCCAGTCTCTGTCCCCCTGGCCCGCCACAGACGGAGGGAGCGAGAAGCGCACCCGGCGAAAAGATATCTAGCTACCGACATCTCTATGTTTACGGACTGCAGAGCCTTTACCTTTGCCGACGGATGGGCAGGAGATTGGGGGAACGCTGGATGGTCGGGGGCATGCTTGCACGCTCCCGAGACTCGCACGGGCGAGGCGCCGAGCGGTGCCCTATCTCTTCCGCGGTCTGCGCTACATGCGGATTTGCCGGTGAGCTTGCTCCTTCGCGCCCGCCGAGGCTGAGGAAGCGCATGCACCCTGGTCGTTGACAAGCGCTTATCCCGCCTGCTCTTGCTGCAGCCGCAGCCTCGATATACAGGTGTACAAGGGATAGCAGCGAGTATTATGCTCGGGTGGGCAGGACCTGGGCGCATGCCGTCGCTGTTCATGATAGGAGCTGCCGCTTCCATAGCAAGCAATCGTCCATGATAGCCGTATGCTATGGCAAGATTTTGACTTTCTCGGGAGCTGTGCAGCGAGCTTCCACGCCGAGCTGTCGTTCGCACGGTCAAGCTGGGACGCACTGCCGGAGACACCCGAGGCCTCCCACCCAGCTTTACTCTCCAAACTTGACGTGGCGCCATCGCGAAAAGGTGTGCCGCAGCGATGCCGTGCAGCCGGCGTGTTCGTGCCGCGCACCTGGCAACCCCCTCGTTGTCCCCTGCTGTCATCGCGAAAGCCCGGCGACCCTAAACCACAGCCCTAACTGCAAAGGCTCACGCAACATGTAAAGTATAGCGCTGGCTCGAGTGCTGTGGCCTGATGTGTGGGAAGCACTGGCACACAGCACGCACCGGGCACCGGGCACCGGGCCTGGAGGGCGCCGGGTGCATACTATGCAGCACTACTACAGCTTGCATGCGCAACCGACAACCGATAACCGATAGCGGTCAGCCGAGTGCCAACACGTGCAGCGACTGCATAGACCATGCGCCGACCGCCTCTGAGCTCCGGCCCTGCTCCTCCTTGCGTGCCTCCATCGGCAGCCAGGCGGCGCACAGCCGGGCGGCCCACAGGGCCGGCGGCGCGGCAGTGCGCTGTCGCCACCACCTCACAGACCTGACGCACTGCGTCTCGTCAACGGCCCCCCACACGCCTCCTCCTTGACGCCTGCACCACACATCAGCTGGCCACCTCGGCATCGCTCTCCTCCTCCGTCACCTCCATGTCGCTGCCCTCACCGCTGAGGCCGCCGTCCGGCTGGGCCCCAACCAGCGCAATGGAGAAGTCGCCCCGCGGCTGGAAGGCGACGACCCCAACCACCGAGCCCTCAGCCACGCCGTGGGCCGCCATCCAGCTGCCCAGCCCTCGCAGCTCGCACACAGCCTTACGGCCGGGCCCGGCAGGCGTGACGGACAGAGTGACATCCGCGAAGGCCCCCGCAGCCGCGCCATCTTCACAGGCCCCAGCGGGCGCAGCAGGGCTCGCATCCCGCAGCCGTAGGGGCAGGCTGCGCGCTGACGCGGGGTCCACGCCAGTCTCTGCACCCGGCTGCGGCGCCAGCCCGAAGTCAGCGGCAAAGGTGGGGTGGACCTGCAGGTACCCCTTCCTCAGCATCCCGGCTGTCACGGTGACTTCCAGAATGATCTGGGAGGAGCGACCAACGCGGCCCCGCCGCGGCTGTGGCTCCAGCGCGGACGCTGTTGGAGCGGGCCGAGCGGCCGTAGGGACAGCACCGCCCGTTGGGGCCAGCAAAGTTGGTGGCTGCGGAGACCCCGCCTGCGCCTGGGCGGCTCCACGCGTGCCGCAGCGGGGCGACAGGCTTGGTGCTGGCGAGGCCTGTGCTAGCGAGGCCCGGAACCTGCCCATCTGCAGGGCGGATGGAAGGGCACAGGCGTATGGCCGTATGGGTCAGGCTGTGGTTGATGTGCAGGCGTAGCTATGCACACGGCAAGGTACGTCGTCCGCAACACACCCGCAGCAACCGAGCGATGAAGCGTCATGCCAGGGCCCAGGCCGCACGCTGTTCCTACCAGGAGCTGGGGTCCGATTTGGCCCTGTGGCGGTAGCGCAAGTCCGCGCGACCCGGGCGAAGCGTCCCCCGTAGCCGGCGGCTGCGGCGGGCTGGTGAAGGCCGGGAGGCAGGCGGCGGTTGTCGCGGAAAGCTCACCAAAGCCCGTGCTGCCGATTCGGCTCGGGCCTGAGCCTGGAGGAAAGTACGTGGGCGTGGCCCCGTAAGCTGGCTCCCCGCTGCTGCCCATGGTCTCGCCGCCGCCACAGCTGGGGTTCACAGGCTGCAGCGGAGGTCCGGGCCCGCGCACGAGCTCCCAGAGTTCGAGCCCTGTCAGAGAGGACACCAGCGAGACTCCCGACTCGTTGGGCGTTTGGCCCCCCGGCAGCAAAGCTGGTGCCGATGCTGGTGCCGTTTCGGGGCTCCGCTCCAGCTCCAGCCGGCTGCCATCAGGGACGAGGGATCTGCCAAGGCTGCAGGCGGACATGACGGTGCTAGAGCCTTGCCTAGCGCCCATGGCACCGCTGGCAGCTCCCATGTGCGCGGTCACGGGCGCTGCAGCGATAGCTGCCAGGGGCTCCGGACGCGAGACGCCGGCGGCGGACCGGCCCTCTGCGCCGCCGCCAGCGCCAGCCTCCAAGCCCTGCGCCAGGCGGGGTCCGCAGGTGGGGCCAGGGACCCCGGGGACCAGCGCCGTGGCAACGTCGAGCTGATGGGCGGGTGTGGCGGGCAGGGCGATGGGAATCGTACGACAGAGGATGGCGTGGGCGGTTTGGCGGATCGCTGCACGCGCCCAGGTGAGCTGTATGCTTATGACGGGTGCACGGCTGGATTGCCATCAAAGCGGCCAAGTCCCCTCCCTCTGATTCCGAAGCAGACCCATACCGTCGCCCGCCCCCTCACCTCCATCCCGCCCTCCTCCACCCCGACGTCTGGCACCACGGCCGAATGCCGCGGTCGCTTGACCTGCGGCCCCTGCCCCACTCTGGAGAAGGGCCCACCGTCTCCCAGCGCAGCCGCATGCCGCTCGGGCAGACCCCCACAAGACAGTGGGCTTCTGTAGCAGCGGCGGCTGACTCCTCCGGCAGCCGCTGATGCCGGCCCCAATCCGTAGAGGGCTCGGCCCAGCGCGCTGCCCTCCTCCTCCGTGCGGCCCGGCACCTCCGCCGTCACCCGGTCAGCAGCGCTGCTCGCCGGGTGCCCCACGTCGCCCTCCTCCGCTCCCGCCGCCGCCTCACCCGCAGCGGCAGCCACGCCAGCACCCGGCCCGCTAATCACAGTTGCGCATGCGTCCAGCTGTGGCCCCGAGCTTTGCAGCCGCTGCCAGCGCCCTCCTGGCCCCAAGCGCCAGCCCTCCACAACGAAGTGGGTCGGGTGGCCGTCGCGGTGGGGAGCGAACCGGACACAGTCACCGCCCCGCAGGCCCAGGGCCCGGGCCAGGCGGGGAAAGTTGGAGAGGCGAGCGGACCTGGCGCCCTTGCCCTCGCCGATGTCTACCTGGCGGACATCAAGGAGGGGGGAGTTTGTTGAGGACGTCTGTGCCTCCGCTGCAGGTGAACTTGCGGGCATATCCGGCCGCCCCCACCTTCATCCCACGCACATCCTGCCTCCCGCCGTCTTGCGTGCGCCCAAGCCTCCAGCCCTGCCCCACCGTCACTCACCTCCACGCCGCCCTCCTCCTCGCCCTCGTCGCCAGGCCGCAGGTAGAAGCGCAGGGTCCGTTTGTCCTCCAGCCCCTTGATCAGCCCCTTCCGCACCCGCTGGAACACACCGCCTTTCCCCGCCATGCTGGCAGGGACCTCCATCTGGCGAGACAGCTCCCAAGCAGCCACTATCTTGCAGCTGCGGGGATCGCCAACTTCAGTGCCTGCCGCTGGCCCGGACCCCTGCCCCGCCCTGGTGGCAGACTGCGGCCAGGATGCTCCCTCCCCCTCCTTGCCCTCCCCCTGCTCCTCGCCCTCCTCCTGCTCGCCCTCCAGCTCGCACTCCTCCTCCTCCGTGTCCCCCGGCATCTCGTCCGTCACCAGTTCGTCGTCGCTCCCCACCGGGGCGCCCTGCGGCTCTCCGTCGCGCGGGGCGATGCTGGGCCCAACCTCATCTGCGCAGCGTGTGTGAGCAAGAGCGCGCACGATGACTGCACAACCAAGGGGACCTGGCGGGCCACGGCCTCCTCAGGTCAAGCCAAGTAGCTAATGACCGCCGTCTTTGTCTATGCCAAGCACCCTCCAACGTACAGCTTTCCGCCCCACCTGTGCCCCTAGCCGCCACGCAGACACCCCCGCTGGCGCCGTCCCGCCACAGGACCACCTGCACGGCACCTCGCGGGAGCTGCAGGGACTGCAGCAGGACCGTGGCACCGCTGATGGACCAGTGATTGCCGTTGCGCGCTAGCTTGGGGCCGTGGAAGGGCACCGGCGGACTGCCCGGCACGCAGGCAGAGAGGGACACGGGCCGAGATTCTGCTTTCTCGGCTGTTGTAAATAGCTCGGGAAAGACCTGATGGACGCGCGGCCAGGGGACCGGTAGGGCAGTGACTGTAGGGCAGAGGCGGTAGGCCGTAGGAGTGAAGCCGGGGTCCCACTAGAAAGTACTGCCCATGTGGTCTCCCTTGCAGATAACCTCCCTGCTGACCTCCCCGGCGCCGTCACAGATTTCACCTCTTGCACTCCACTTGCTTTCAGCCGCAGGGTATAATGTTTGCGCCGCCACGTTGCCAAGCACCAGGCCGCTGCACCCTCTGGCACTGCCAGAGGCCGGGAAAGGCGGTGCCCCTCATCCATCACAGTCGCTGTACCTGCAGCAGTCAAGAGGTAGGTTAGCGCCGTACACAGTCCGTTAGGCGGAGGGGTTGGGGTGGAAGCAGGGGGAGAGGGCGAGGGCCGGGAGGGGGGAAAGCTGGGGGAGAACGTTGTCACGGGCGGGATGGAGGGCACTGCGACACTCCAGATTCAAACTGCAGACGAGACTTACACCGCTCACGGGGCGCCCAGCAGTTCAGCCCTCCCGCGCACCTGCGGCCTACAGCAGCGCTGCCAAGAGCGCGTGGGGGAGCGCGGAGGCCGCGCACCGCGAGAGGAGAGGTGCGCGCTGCGCCTCGCCTCGGCCTGCCTCGCCTCGCCTCCACCGCCAAGCCACTGCACACAAAGGCACCAGCTGCTTGCGCGTTCTGTCGCTGGACGGAGCTCTGCAGAGTCAGCGGGCTCAGAGCGGAGCCTAGCCGTGGCCGCGGCCGCGGTGCAAGCGGGGGCCGACTGCGTCCGCGCGTTCCCAGCCTTCCCAGGAGCTTTTAATGCTTTAGCCGAAAGAGGCAGTAGGTAGAGGCGGCGGTTGCGGGCGGCAATGCAGTGAGCTCTAGTTGCCGCCGCCCAGATCGGTCCATTGGCGGCACGGCACGCCGACACGCGGCCCCGCACCTCCCCCGCTCCCGCCCGGCTGCGCGGCGGCCGGCAGCGGCAGCCAATGGCATTCCGCTGCAACATTGGCACGTACAGGAACCGTGCGGCCATGCGCCACAGCCTTGGGCACCTCAAGCCTACCGGGGGTTGAGAGGGAGGGGACCGGCCGTGGGTCAGTAGGAACTAGGAAGGAGCGGCCATCCTCTGTCCCCCCCGGCCCGCCATAGACGGAGGGAGCGAGAAGCGCACCCAGCGAAAAGAAATCTAGCTACCGACATCTTTATGTTCACGTACTGCAGAGCCTTCACCTTTGCCGACGGAGGGGCGGGAGATTGGGGGAACGCTGGATGGTCGGGGGGATGCTTGCACGCTCCCGAAGCACGCACGGGCGAGGCGCCGAGGACTGCCCTACCTCCTCCCCGGTTTACGCTTCCTGTAGACTAGCCGGCGAGCTTGCTCCTTCGCGCCCGCCGAGGCTGAGGAAGCGCGTGCATGCTGACCGTTGACAAGCGCTTATCCCGCCTGCTCTTGCTGCAGCCACAGCCTCGATTACAAAGTGTACAAAGCAGCGAGAAGTGTGCACGGGTGAGCAGGACCTGGGCGCATGCCGCCGCTGTTCATGATAGGAGCTGCCGATCCCATTGCAAGCAGGCGTCTATGATAGCCGTATGATATGGCAAGGCTTCGGCTTGCTCGGGAGCTGCGAAACGAGCTTCCAAGGCGAGCTGTCGTTCGCACGGTCAAGCTGGGGCGCACTGCCGGAGACACCCAATTTTACTCTCCAAACTTGACGTGGCGCCATCGCGAAAGGGTCAGCTGCGGTGCCGTGCGACCGACGTGTTCGTGCCGCACACCTGGCAGCCCCCACGTCGTCCCCTGCTGTCATCGCGAGAGCCCGGCGACCCTAAAACCTGTAGGCCTGACTGCGAAGGCTTACGCAACGTGTAAAGCATAGCTTTGGCTTGCGTGCTGTGGCCTGGTGTGGGAAGCACCACTGGCACACAGCACGCAGCGCGCTTCATTGAGTGCGCATCGCAGGGTGTGATCCGTGTGAGCCATGGGTTGCTTTACCGTCGCTGCAAATACACATCCGCTACGAGGCTTGTTCTACCGTAGGAGCAACACAACTGTGAACTGGTGCACAACGCGGGATTCGGTCATCAACGCACTACCGCACATGTTTGCATGCGGTATCGCCATGAACCTGACGAGTACCTACCTTTAAGCTGCTGTGAGTGAGGTTATGGTTGGAGCCGCCGCTCTGTGCACTGCGCATGGCGCTGTGTAGCTCGCCCGCAGCATAGCACCCTCAACTCTCACGACCTTCTTGCTGAGGGAGGCTATCGCGACTCGCTTTCGGCGAGGGCGTGCCCACCACAACCACTGGCCGGCCGGTCGGGGCCCCTACTCACCCCAACGGCCGACCCGGGCCAACCCCGCTCGCCCCGCTCGGCCAGCTGGGCAGGTGTCCCACGGCGCCTGTGTCACGGCTTAAGCCTTTGATGGTAACACACGCTGGGTTGCCCCGTGATGCACATGCCGTCGCAGGCGCGGCCTGACCAGCCGGTCTGATGGCGTCTGTGCGCGGCGCAGTCGCCCGGCCGCCAGGCGTGCCAGAGGGCGCACAGTACATGGGACAGGTGTTTTGGTGCCAGAGCTTGCTGCGCCCCCTCATAAACCTGGTTGAGGCGGTAAGCGGGGACTCGGGAGGGAACAGCCGATGGTGGGGAGGGCGAGTGTACGAGAGAGGACATCAAGTCCCCAGACGTGTAAAGCTTCGAGGTAACTTGCGTGCCTGCTGGCCCGCTGGCCCGCCCCAGGCCTTCCCGGGCCTCCACAGGCCCAACGAGTGAAAGGTGGAGCCGCGCCCGCTGTCAGTCTCGGTCTGCCTGCCACGTGGCGGCACTGTGCCGTGCCCAAACGCGAAGCTGAGCAGGTCGGGTTCCAAGTGGTACATCAGCGGCGTGGGCCGCGCGGTCCGCGAGCTGCAGCTGCCCGCCGGCACAGATCGCCTGGCGGTGTGGTGGGATGGCGCGGCTCGGCGGTTCCACGTGGGCTTCACTGCCACCGAGGCTGGCGGCGGTGAGCACCGGGTGGGGGCAGGTGGGGGCACGGCTGGGGGCCGGTGGAGGGCTGGAGGTGGTCTGCAGTCGTGCTGGGCGGTTGGGGCCCTCGTGACTTGGTGCTTGCGTGTACTCCGTGCTCCCCTCTCCCGCGCTCCCGGTCGCAGCCAAGCTTCTCACCCTGACGTCAATGCGCACTCCGCACCCCGCAGGTACGGAGGAGAGCATGTCTGACGACGAAAGCTCTTCAGACAACGACGTTTCGTCGGATGACGGAGGCTCATCGAAAGACGAGGAGGAGGAACCTGGGGCTCTGGAAAGCCCGCCCAAGCTCCGCCGGGAGACGGCCGCAGCCCCGCCCTCAGCTCCCACGCAGCCTCCACGCGCCCTGGCGTCCGGGCCTCCGCATCAGGCGCCACAGCTCAGTCCCGAGGAGGAGGAGGAGGCGGTCGCTGCGGCGGCCGCCGGCGTCGGCGAGCCTCGGCGCTGCAAGGCCGTGACTCGCTCAGACTTGGTACAGTACCTGGTCGTGCCGGCGGCCATGTGCCGGGAGCACGGGGTCTTCCACTCGCTCCTGCAGCGGAATCCCTGTGGGGAGAGGCTGCACGTCTTCTATGGAGAGGGGAAGAGCATGGAGGTGCGTTGCGTTGTGGAGGGCGAGGGTGGGGGTGACTGTGCAGGGCGCGAGTGCTAGCAGGCACCCTGGGCAAGTGTTTTGCGCGGTGAGGGTGGCTCCTTTCTAACTGAGCTAAGGGCAACGCACGCACGACGGCCTTCATCTGAATGTTCCGAGCCTGCAACCCTGCATGCCTTTCACGTGCTACCCCTCGTTGACCATCAGGTGAACCTTTGTCCGCCCAGCGAGGGCCGTGCCTCCGTGCGCCTCACCAAGTTCCCTTGCCTGGCCCGGGCCCTGGGCGTGCGGGAGGGCGACTGGGTGGTGTTCCGGCCCCGTGGTGACGGCGACCCGACCCACTTTACCGTGGAGGGCTGGCGGCGGGGGCCCGACGGGCAACCGCAGCGCATGGGCTCATCGGCCGGCTTGCTCGCCAAGCGCTCAAGTCGCGCGGGCGCAGGGATCCAGGCGGTGGAGGGGCCCTACGAGGCGGCCCCCGGCGACACGCTGCTGCTGTCGCCTGTGGCAGCGGGCGTTGCGGCGGGGCGCAAGTTCAGGGTGGAGTTGGCGAGGGCACGCTTGCTCTCTGGAGGCGTCGGAGCGGCATGCGCCGTACATGGCAGCGGCCAGCCTCCCGAGCAGAAGAGCGGCCTCACAGAGCAGCCGGTACACAGTACAGATGCTCCGGGACCCGGAGACCTGGCACAGCACTCTGCAGGCCCGCCCTCGGCCGACCGGCAAGGGCAGGCCGCCGAGGGCGCGACAGCGGCTGGGTATCCCGCGCTGCCGCCGTCGGTACCGCCTCCTCCTCCACCTGCTGCACCACCACCCTCCACGCAGCCGCCCAAGCAGCTACCCCCAGCGCTGCCGGCGGACTGGGAGCTGCGCGGCAGGCAGCTCAGGGCCTCGGACCTCAGCTGGGGCCGGCTCGTGTTCCCGGCACCGGTGGTCGGGAGCAGCAGCCTGCTGGACGAGCTTCTGACCGCCCTGCAGAGTGGTGCCGGCCCGGCCGTCCACCTTGAGACGCGCGACATCCCGGCGGCAAAAGCCAAGGGGGATCGGCAGCTGTGGGAGGCAAGTGGGGAGGGGAGGGCAAGCTGATTTGTGTAAAAGGCTCCCGGGGACATGGGCCCTGCCCCAAGCCTTCTTGCGATCCTGCACAGGGAGTCTTGCCGTTTTGACCCGACTGGCCTCGTTGTCGCCGCTGCCCACAGGTGGAGGCATCTCTGTGCTCGGATGGCGGTCTGCGGCTGCGCGGGCTGGGGGAGCTGTTTGTGGCGCTGAAGGCGACCCCGGAGGACACGCTGCTGCTGTCGCCCGTGGCGGCGGGTGCAGTGTCCGGCTTTGTCTTCCGGGTGGAGCTCTTTAGGGCATTGTAGGGCGCTACTTAGAGCAGTACAGGCAGACAACTTTGGAAGAAGTGGAGGCTTGGCCACTAGGAAATTTTATGGAACCGTTTCCTCCGGTTGCTTGGGCTTTGCAACGCACATATTTGGACCTAAGGCCTTGGACCTGAGGCCTTGGGCACAGGCCAGGCTGCCATCCTGACTCAAAGCACCTGTTTGGACCTACTTGGAAATGTGAGTCCAGTGAGCATTGAGGCCTGAGAGTATAGGCTCGGGGACGGCGCCAATGCGTCAGGTGTCTGGTGTACAAGAATGGCTGAAAGTGGGCGGAGCACACGCGTGCGCCCCTAGGAAGGATCCAGCATGCGGGGTTGGGTTGGGTCTGTTGGGGGCGAAATAGGGATTGCTTTGTGGGCTTTAATCCGCTGTTGGCGTCTATGCACCGCTTGCGGGCGTGGACGGGAGCCGGCTTTGTTGAGGGAGGGGCGGGCGGGGGTCGAGAGCGGAATGATGGGCACGAACACAGGCGAACACACGATCCTTGCAAAGCCCACCGTTTGGCCCTGGGTGCTATTGATGTGATGGATGTAGCTTCTTGCTTTACGGTGCAGTCTTTGTTGACAGCTTCGGACAGCTCGGGATGTCTGTGCAAGTAGGCAGCTGGCGCAACATGCCCTTCGGTCTGAGGCCGCCTCGCACACCTTCGAGGTCGCTAGTAGTCCCTATTTTATGAAGGGCAACGCGAAGGCCTGAGGGTGCCCTGAGAGAGGGCGACGCGTGACATGTCAGCTCGCATCATCGCCCTTGTGCATCTTGTCTAAAAGGCTGCTATAGATGCCTTCTGCGGACACTTCGCCACCTGGCATGTCCATGGCTGGGTCACGCCGTTTCGGCGTTGCCTGCTGCTGAGGTGATGTGGGGGGAGAGGCGGTTCACCGTTGGGGGCTACGACGAGTGCGCGTGCTGAGCAGCGTGCGATGGGCACCAGCCGCCGCCCTGGTCCTAAATTTGCACTCACATGCCAATACATAAGCAAGCACATCACGTTTTTCTGAACTGGAGCGTCAAGCTCCAGAGTCCAAAGTCGTCGCGTCGTGTGAGCACTCAACGCCTGTCTGAAGGTTGCACAGCTCAGCCAGCTATCCTTTCAGCCTCCCTAACGACAAGCCACACGGTTCCGGGTGGAGTCACGTCTGCTCAGCTGCTTCCTTCAAATGCGCTGTCACAGCGCGACGGCGAACGCCCCAATGGGCTCGAGCTTCTGCGTTTCCTAGTTATGGGATGTCCAGTGCCGCGGGATCTGCGCGCCGAGCACGGCCTTGCCGCAAGCCCTAACCCACGAGAGGTTGTGTCCTGATACGTAAGGGGCACGGGTGTCGCCGGCTGCTTCCTCCGCACTGGCCTCCCCAGGCTTGCCAGCGCGTGTCCCTGCGATGGCCTCACCGGTTGGCGCCCCACCGGGGGTTCCGGAAGGCGCGCATTTCTGTGGCATGGTCCATTGGTACCTTGCGGAGCTGAGGCCCCGCGATGCGGCCGTGGAGAAGGTGCGCCGCAGGCCGCCGGTGTTCTAGGACTGGGAAGAAAGTCCCGGCAGGGCACGCCGTAATCAGGAGGCTGCGTGCGCTTGCCCGCTGAGCCCTGTCCCAACCACCCTTACCCCCCCCCCCCCCCTGTACTCGCGACCCTTCACCCTTACCACCACAGGCCTTCCCTCACCTCTTCACCAAGGCGCCCAGCGCCCGCTTCTGCGGCCTGAACCTGCACGCATGCCAGCCGGGCGGGCCCGCGCCCTGCCCCGACGCGCAGCTGAGCAAAGGCTGCCGGAGGTGGCGCCTCAACGGCATACATGCGCTGCTGCGGGGCATGCGACTGCCCCCCGGCACCACGCACGTGGCGCTGTGGCGGGACAACGCCAGCGGGCAGGCCTATGTCGCCGCTCCGCCGCCTGGGGCGGGTGAGTCGAAGCTGGTCAACTGCAAGCTTAGGCCGAGGGGTCAACGGCAGATGGGGCCGAGCAGGTCTGCCGGCTGTTGATGTCAGGAAGCGCAATCCGTTCCTTGCCAGGGCTGGCTACCGGACGCTGGCGGCCAGCAGGCGGCAGAGGCTGCGTGCTGGCCCCTGCTGAAGGCTCCTGCCCTGGCCATGTCCGGCCCTGCAGAGCGGGGAGCGGTTGGCGAGACGGAGCTTGAGACGGGCGGCAAGGTCGGCGATCTCCGCCGCAGCAAGGAGCTGACGCGCAGCGACGTGATGCTGCACCTGCATGTCCCGATGATTATGACAAGGGAGGGCGGCGTGTTCCAGCACGTCTGGCAAGGGCTGACGGACAAGCGCCAGCTGCGGTTGTACCTGGGGCCGGGCGAGCAGGCCGAGTGCATCAAGGTGGGTTCATGGTGCCCGGCTCAGCGCTTTGCAGCTTGCATCGCTGCTGCCGCCATAGCATAGAGCAAGCTGTGACCCAGATTTTTGCACCCCTGACTGCTTCCCGCAGCTGGAGCTCCTGCAGAAGGCGTGCGACCAGTCGGCGTGTCTCTCTGGCTTCCGCCAAGGGGCCCAGGCTCTGGACATGACGGAGGGCGACTGGGTTGCCTTCCGGGCCCGCAGCGATGGCGAACCGACCCACTTCAATGTGGAGGGGTGGCGGAAGGGCCCGAGGGGCCAGTGGGCGCAGCTGCAACCCAGGCAGCGGAGCTCACCCGAGGGTCAGCTTCAGGCCGCTGCCGGCTCTGGTACCGGCGCCGCCGGCTCTGGCGCCGGCGCCGCTGGCTCTGGCGCCGGCGCCGCCGGTCCTGGTGCCGGCCCTGCCGGCGTTGGTCCCGGTGCCGCCGGCTCCGGCACTGCCAGTGACGACCTGGTTAGCGGGAGCCTGCAACTGCCGCGGAGCTGCGGGGACGTGGAGGACGTGCCGCTGTCCAAGCGGCGCAGGGCCGTCGCTCAGCGGGGGCGAGATACCAACGGCTCGCACGGCGCCGGCAGCCGTGCGTCTGCTACCGCCAGCGCGGGCGGCTGCGGTGTGCAGGAGTCGCCCGGGCCCCTAGCTCCCAAGCCAGAGCCCGTGGCCGTTGTGGCGGGTGCCATGTCCCTCACGCCAGCGGGGACCGGCAGACCTTCCTCACCAGGCCTCGGCCGACCTGAGCCGCGCGGCCGGGTCCCCGCCGTTCCCCTTGAAGCACCTGGGGGCTTGCCACAGCCGACGTCAAGGCCGCCCACGCGAGCGTCGGACGTAGGTTCCGGGCCAGACGCTGCTGGGGCTGCTGGAGTCGCGTCATCCCAGCAGCAGACGTCACCCCAGCCGCTGCAAGGGCTGCTGCCCCAAGGAGCGGTCCCCTGTGGCACGGGGTCGTGGAGCCGGCGCCAGCTGCGCCTGAGATGCGCCTGCGTGAATGCGGTGAGGTTCGCAATCCTGGAGTCTTCCTGTTCGTAGCTGAGGGCAGGGAAACTTATCCAACCGGCGCGAATCCAGCTTGTTGGGCGATGGGCGTTCAGCGGCCTGGTGGCTAGTCCGTCAGACCTCCCAGTTTGGCCAACGCATGTGCTTACTCGTGCTTGACACCTCCTGACTTCGCCACTGCGTCGCAGGCGTTCCCAGCCGACGCCCTTGCTGCAGCAGCAGTAGGCCAGCCGTTTCCCGTGACTGTGCGGGCCCGCGCCCCGGGCGGCGGGGAGCTGTGTGACGCAGTGGAGGTGCACGTGGCCTGGACCTCCGGCGGTTGGCGCCTGCAGGGCGCCGGGGCTCTCTCCAAGCATCTGGGACTGGCGCAAGGCGCGGGTGGTGAGTTCTAATGCGTGACTTCTGGGTTGCTGCTTGGTGTTGGCAGCGGCGGCAGTCGAGCGCTCAACGCTTTCGTTTGGCACTAGTACTCGTAATAGGATGCCTCCTCCACTGTTCCTTGCAGCGAGACTGCTCGTGTGGCGCATGCCTTCACCTGACGGAGGACTGGTCATCTCGAAAGCTGGGTCTTCCGAGGGTGTCGCTGAGGGGGCGCCAGCGGGCCCACCCAACTGCCTCGAGGCGCCCGAAGGGGTCCCTGCCGCCGCCCTGGCTGCACCTGGGGGCTCGCTACAGCCGGTGGAGGGGCCCATCACGCGAGCGCCCGATGCGATCACTAGGCAGGAGGCTGCTGGCGCTGCTGGAGTCGCCTCATCCGCCCCGTCAGCCCCGCCGCTGCGAGGGCTGCCGCGTGGGGCGGTTACCTGCGGCGCGGGGCGGTGGCACCGGCGCCAACTGATCCTGAGCGCCGTCTGCGTGAATGCGGTGAGGCTTGCATTCCTTGGGGGTCCCCGGAAAGAGTGTCTGGCATGTTGGCTCTTCCCTCAGACCTCCCAACTTGGCCACCGCACTACAGGCATTCCCGGCTGAAGCCATCGCTGCCGCCGCACGAGGCGAGCTGGCTCCGGTTGCTGTGCGGGCCTGTGCACCAGGACGCGGGGAGCTCTGTGGCGCGGCTGAGCTGCGCCTGGCCAAGACCTCCACCGTCTGGCACCTGCGGGGCGCCGGGCCACTCGCCAAGCATCTGGGACTGGCGCACGACATGGCCAGTGAGTACCACCTTGTGGGTCCCTGGTGCCTGGAGGGCGCTGCACTTGCGGCGTTTGGCGCCTGTAGGCGCTTGGTACCAACGTAACAATACTTGACGTTCGCCATTCTTCCTATGTCCTCTTGCAGCAACGAAGCTGCTCATGTGGCGCATGCCCTCTCCTGACGGAGGACTCGTCATCTCAAGAGCCGGGTCTTCCGAGGGTTCTGGTGCGGGGCCCGACAAGCCCCTGGGGCGCGGCTTCACTGTCCCGATCACGGTCACCGCCGCCATGCTCCGCGGCGGTTTCCTGCGGGTGCACAGCGCCTTCGCAGCGGACGCGGGGCTGGAGGGCGCTGGCGCCCTGCCGCGGGTGCGGCTGAGGGACGCAGGGAGCGGGGGTGCGGCGGGCGTCGGGGCGATGAGCTTTGTGCAGGCCACCCTCTCGACCACCCCAGCACCCGGCGGCAAAGCCGTGTGCAAGCTGCTAGGCCTGGGCGGCTGGATGGCGTCCCGAGGGGTGGTGGTGGAAGGCACCGTCGTCCGCGTGGCCTTTCGCCCACCAGGGGACTTCACGCTTGCCGTCGGCGCACAGGACCCCGCTCCGCAGCCCCAGCCGCTCGGGGCGCAGTCCCCGCAGCTACCCCGCACAGCCAGCCCCTCTCGGGCCGCGCCCGGTCTGCGGCTGCGGCCTGCAGGGTCTGCGGCGCCTCCATCCGGCTCCACTGCCCCGGGTTATAACGAGGACCGCAAACCAGGCGCCGCCAGCGCCGCCGCGGAAGGAGCGGCAAGCCAGACGTTCGACCGAATTCCGCCTGCCAAGCGGCGGCGGATGGGTGGCGCCGCAGCCGTCTCCGCATCGACCAAGCACCTGTCGCCTCCCCCCAAGCCGACGACAGCAGAGCTCCTGGTTGCAGTGCCCTCCCTCGGCACTTCTCGCTGCTCGTCTCCTCGAGAGCGGCTGCCCGCCGCCTCATTTGCAGCCCCAGCTCGGACCAACGTGCCAACCGTCGCAGCTGCGCCACCTGACCCCAACGCCGTCGCCAAACCGCGCACCACACTTGGCGGCTCTGTATCCCGGATCGCATCACCTACAGCCCCAGCCCCAGGTGGTGTACGGCTGGGAAAAAGCGACATTGGCACGGCAGCAGCCCCGTCGCCTAACCCCCTTCCTAACCTGCATTCGGAGGCGGCGGGCGCAGGGTCAGGCTCTGGGCCCACGCTGCTCAAGCCCCTGGCGTGCAGCGTGCTCGTGACCGCCAAGATGCTGGCCGGGGGCTACCTCCGCCTGCACCCGGCCTTGGCGGACGTGGGACTGGCGCCGCCGTCCTCCGCGGCGGAAACCGCAGGGCCGCTGCCGCCGACGCTGCCCCTGACGCTGCGGGAAGCCGGTGGCACTGAGGGCTGCGGCACCGCTGGCGGCTTGATGGCTGCGACGCTATCAGCCGCTCGCGGCAAGAGCGGCAAGGCGGTCTGGAGCCTTGTGGGCCTATGCGGGTGGATGGCGGCCCGGGGCGTCACGGAGGGCGCTCTGGTCCGAGTGGCCTTCCAGCCGCCGGGCGACTTCAGCGTTGCCCTCGAGCCGGCTTCACCGCCGCAGCCGCAGCCTGACTTTCTGCTGCCCACGGAGCCGTCTATGGGTTCAGAGGCTGCAGTAGAGCTTCCACCAGAGCCCCAAGAAGCACCCACGCGCACTGGGCGGGGCCAACTGCGGCAGAGGGCGATAGAGAGCGTGCTGGCCTCCGGCTATGCAGCGCCGCCTGAGCGCCAGGCTGCCAAGCCGGCTCGGGCGGCCCTGGCGGGTGCCAAGTCCCGCTTAACAGCAATGCGTCCAGCTCAGCCTGCCCTTGACACTGCCCGCGCCCGCAAGGCCGCGCTCAAGCTACCCTCAGCCGCTGGCCAGGTTTGCAAGGCTGGCCAGGCCTCGGCGCCCAGCCTTCCGGTCATCCGAATCCCCGTCAGTCTCAGCACCCTCGGTTCCTACAACAGCACGACTCTTTCTCATGCCGTTATTGAACGCCTCTTCAACGTCGCGGAGCCTAAGCACGCGGCGCACGCACACACCGTGCCGCTGTCGGTGCAGCCTGAGGACGGCAAGGGCGCTGCTCTGCTGGAGGGTGTCCGCTTGGTCGTGTACCACCCCAAGGCCCGCGCCTATGCGCTGTGGAGGCTGCTGGGCCTCAAGCGTTGGCTCCAGGCGTGCGGCGCACTTGTGGGCGACGTCATGGTGTGGAGTCGGATGCCGCCCAGACCGAACGGAGCCCCGCACTTCACCGTGCGTGTCGAGCGGCAGGCACAAGAAGGCGGCAGAGAGGAGGTTGAGGACACGCCAGGGGCAGGCGTACCGGTCCTAGACAGCACGCAGAGGGAAGGTCAGGGTGGCGGCGCCGCAACCCGGTCACAAGGGCCTCCCGCCGCGATGTCGCCCAAGGTGGAGGTTGCTCTCACCCCAGGCCCTGCGTCTGGTTGCGACGGGCCGGAGCGGAGGACCTGGAGGCGGGTCAGCTCGTTCCCGGGCAGCGCCCAGGCTCTGGATGTGAAGGCAGCTCCGCCGGCCACCATCCAGCCCTGCGCAAGGGGCCCGGCGCAGCTCGACGACGCGTGTACCGTTGCGGCTTTCCGACAGCAACCTGGTACACATCTCAGTCTGGATGTTAATGGCCTACCCACACCCTCGTTGTCCTCTTCCCTCCTCCCCGCGTCCTCCGTCTCCCACCTGCACGGCTGCCTCCCTCCCGGCGT
Organism: Edaphochlamys debaryana; assembly: GCA_016858145.1. Classification (NCBI taxonomy): domain Eukaryota; kingdom Viridiplantae; phylum Chlorophyta; class Chlorophyceae; order Chlamydomonadales; genus Edaphochlamys; species Edaphochlamys debaryana. The sequence goes on along the minus strand of JAEHOE010000031.1, from coordinate 73,268 downwards.
GCCGCTGCCCCCTCTGCAGCCTGGCGAGCTGCGGCTGTGTGGGCTGACCTTCCACCCCGACCTCACGCCCTCCGTGCGGCGGGCAATGCGGGAATGGGAGGCGAGCAGCCTCGGCGGCAATGCAGTCCTGGCCCGCTGTGACCCCAGCACACGGCAGATCTCCATCCCTGGTGTAGATAGCAATGCAGGCGGCAGTGAGGCGGCAGCCCTTGCCGCCTCCACCGCCGTTTCCCGCCACGGCCTCCGCCGGCCCATCCTTGCCACCCGCCTCGCCCGGCACCTGGGCATCTACACCCACTGGGACGCCCCGCTTCCCTCGGGCCCCCTGCCCCTGAGCCCAGACCTGGTGGCCCCCGGCCCTGACCCGGAGCGGGGCGGCGCGGGTCTGTTCGCCCGAGCGGCCATCAAGCCGAGCTGGGTGCTGGGCGTGGTGGGGGGATACGCCATGCCCAGGGCAGTGGCAGAGACCTACGCAGCGCGGGGGCTACGGCAGAGCGAGCAGCTCCAAGCGGCCATGACAGACCGAGCGGGCGGCAATGCCGAGGACGCTGACAGTTCGTGGGGCTTTCTAGCCGGCTCTTTCCGCCTCCGCCTGCCCGGCCTGGGCCCCTCCCCGTGTGGCGCGGACGGCTGTGAGCTGAGCATGCTGGGCTACGGCAACGAGGCGGCGCTGGTGAACGACCCCCGCCGCAACCCCCGCGCGTGGGCTCCCGGCAACGACGTGGGCGACGAGGAGGGCGCAGCCGCCCAGGCCAACTGCATGGTGAGCGGGCCGGGAGGGGCCGGGAGCATGCTGATGGGCCAACTGCTGAGCCTGTGACTCAACTCCTTTCAGCTGTCGGGCACCGACGGCCTCACCTTCGCCCTCCCCTCCCCAGGTCCTCCCCGTGTCCATCCGCGGCCTGGTGCTCCCCGTGCTGGTGGCCCTCCGCGACATCGCCCCCGGGGAGCAGCTGCTGCGGGACTACGGGGCGGAGTGGTGGCGGGACCTGGCGGACGTATGGGAGGTGGTCGAGGACGCAGGGCTGAGCCCTGCGCGTCTTTTGCACGACCCTAACGCGCCTGCATCCGTTGTTCAGAGCATCAGCCGAGCCCACATGCCTGGACCCCTCGGCTCAGTGGCAACAGAGCCGGGGTTACCCGGGTGCGGCAGTGCTGGACCGCCGGTCAGCTTGCTGGCGGAGCCTGCCAGGGGGAATCCTTCCTCCCCACACTGTCTGGGCCCCACGCCAGGCAGTGTGGCCGCGTTTTCGGTGCAGGTGCCAGAATCCCCCCGCCCTCAGCCGCAGCCGGAGGCCCGTTGCACGCAGCGGAGCACGAGGAGCAGGAGCGGGAGCAGAAGTGCGAGCAGGAGCAAGGACAGGAGCAGGAGCAGGTGCCGCGGCACCTCCGGAGGGCGGAGGAGCCGCAGCCGAAGTCCGCCGGGCCCTCGCCGCGAGCAGGCGGCTTTTGCCCGGCGCAGCCCCCGCCCCCGCCCGCACGACCGCACCCGGCATGACAGCCAGGACCGGCGGCATGAGCACAGCAGGAGGGCTGGGACTCGCGGCCGATCCCGCAGCCAGTCCCGCAGCCCGCCCCCACGGGGCCCCTCGATGCGTGTATCGAGGGCTGGTGACAGCCAGCCGCGCCAGGACCCTGGTCGGGACCAGTCCAGGGAGAGCGGGCGTGTCCTGGGGTCTGAGCACCGGCAGGCGCAGTGCGCCCCAGTACCGCCCGGCCCGCCCTCGGCCGATCGGCAAGGGAAGGCCGCCAAGGGCGCGACAACGGCTGGGTTTCCCGCTCTGCCGCCGTCGGTACCGCCTCCTCCTCCACCTGCTGCACCACCAACCTCCACGCAGTCGCCCAAGCAGCTACCACCAGCGCTGCCGGCGGACTGGGAGCTCCGCGGCAGGCAGCTCAGGGCCTCGGACCTCAGCTGGGGCCGGCTCGTGTTCCCGGCACCGGTCGTCGGGAGCAGCAGCCTACTGGACGAGCTTCTGACCGCCCTGCAGAGTGGCGCCAGCCCGGCCGTCCACCTTGAGACGCGCGACATCCCGGCGGCAAAAGCCAAGGGGGTCCGGCAGCTATGGGCGGCAAGTGGGGAGGGGAGGGCAAGCTGATTTGTGTAGAAGGCTCCCGGGGACATGGGCCCTTCCCCGAGCCTGCCTTGTTCCTTCCATCCTGTACCTGAAGTCCATGGTAACCGTGTTGACCTGGATGACCTTGTTGTCGCCCCTTCCCACAGGTGGAGGCGTCTCTGTGCTCGGATGGCGGTCTGCGGCTGCGCGGGCTAGGGGAGCTGTTTGCAGCGCTCAAGGCGGTACCAGGAGATATGCTGCTGCTGTCGCCCGTGGCGGCGGTTGTGGCGGAAGGCCGCAAGTTTGGGGTGGAATTGGTGAGGGGTTGGTGAGGGGTTAGCATGACAGGACCGAAGTCCGGGCGAGGAGCATAGCAGGGCAGCATGCAGGATGGAGCTGTCAAGTGCGCAATAGACATAGCGGCAGATCCCGCCATCGACGATAGTGCATGCAAAGCATGTTAGCACTTAGCAGGGCCAAGGGTAATTTGCAGTGTTTCGAAAACCTTTAGAGCCCCTCCATTCCATAGTACATAGTACATAGTACATAGTACATAGTACATAGTACATAGTACATAGTACAAAATTTGCGCAATATGGGTATCAAATTGCACGATTTTCGCTGTAGATCTCTACGTAAGGAGGGCTGAGAGTTTCAACTAATGAGCTACGCAACAAGGCTGAAAGAAGGCTCAACAGTCCCGCCTGACCCAGTCTGGCCCACCAGCCCAGCAGGAAGCACAATAAAATCAGCGGCATCCGTTGTTCAGTGCGTTATTTGAGCTAGCCACCGGTTCAGTGCGTTTGGCATGCGTTGTTTGAGCTAGCTGGAACCACAGCTGCGGTCTGCCGGCCGCCCGGAAAGAACGACGTGGGCCTAGTGTTGCTCAGGACTTAAGGCTCAGGCTTTGGAGCCATAGCTATGACATGTGTCTAGGAGTGATCAAGCGGTGGCGAAGACGCGAAGGAAAAGAAACTGTGGAAAGTTGTGGCTGGTCGCGTGGTCGTGCCGTGCGGCCCTCCCCGCTTCCCCCGTCCGGAGCCCCGACACCCGGGCCCCGCCCCCGGCCCCGTTTCGCCCAAGCCGCCCGGGTACTAGCCGGGGGTAGCCAACAGTTTTATAGTACCCGTGCGGTTACTGGGGGCCTTCCGAGTTATATTTTGGTACCCGTGCAAAAAAGCCCGAATTATTTTCTCAGTACCCGATCGGGTACTAGTACCCGATTCTCGAAACACTGGTAATTTGATTACCCTTGGCAGGGCATGCCGTTCGGCGGGAACTTTGTGAGCGCCCTGTTTGTTTGGCGGGCAAGCGTAATTTTAGTTCCTTGAGTCCTCGCGGGTCGCAGAGAGGAACACGCGATAACGCGGAAAGGGTCGGCGGGGGTCGGCGGGGGCTGTGAGCAGCGCTGACGGGCACGCACTCACACCCGGGTACCGGTCAACGCCCGCTTCGCGACACGCCACCGCCACTACTGCATGCTGGACTGCGATGTCGCAACTGGTCGCGTATTGCACATATTACGTTACAACTCTCGAACGCTGCGCGTTGACAGCTGCGGCAGCATGCCCCTTGGTGTGAGGCTGCCTCGCACACCGTGTAGCCGACTTGCTTGCTTACCACAAGTACGCGAATCTTAATTTCAGCGCAAAGGCTAGTTATGTTGCCGTTGAAAGCGGAGGGACGCGATGATGATGGCAGCCCGAGCCCCTGTTGCTGCTCAGTATCGCGCCGGTGCATTTCGGAGCCGAGGCGGCCAGCTACACGCCTGCAGTCACGTGCACGTCGTTTGCGCGGGCCGCGCACGGCGCATGCCGCGCCGCACCTGCCCAATGCCCCAGGCGTGCCCAAGGCTGAACACCCAGGCAACTTGTGAGCTTCTGGGATCAAGGCGGCCGCTGAAGCTGCCTGTGGTTGCCGAAAGCACTCCTCTCGCAAGCCTCGACTTGACGCCAGCAGATCCCGCCCGCAGCCCTGTATGCCCACTGCAGTAGCGGCGGGGCGGTGGCGCTTCTTGGACCGGGCCGACGTGCCCGCGTTCACCCCACGGCTCCCCACGGCTCCCTTTGCCGTTGCAAGGACTGCCAGGCTGAAGAGCGGGTCAGTCGATCAGGTCAGTGTTGCCGCGGGTGCCGTGGGAGCCGATCAAGGGACCCCATGGGTCGCCTGTCATACGCAACGTGGCCACATCAGGATCGCGGCCTTTCCACTTTGCATACGGTCAAGGACGTCTGAAGCAAGAGCGCTAGGCACTGTCCACGCTCTGCAGGTCCTCCCTCTCAAGAGGTGACGCAACCGCAGCGCTCGTGGCCTGCTCGACGACCGCTCTCGCGGGGCCCTAGCCTGCTCCGCATCGCTTACGCCGCAGCTGCTGTGTCTCAGGTGCGAGGGTGCGAGGCTTGCACAGCTCCGCGGCCGTCGCCCCGCTGCCTACTGCCGTGGCTCACGGCTTCCTCCCCCGCGCCCGCAGCCAAGCGGAGCCACGCGAATGGCATCATCTGCGCTTCGGCGCGGAGCGCTGCTAAGCTAAGTTGCAAGCGGCGCAGCTCGTGGTCTGGGCACCGCGCCCGCCGCACAGGTGAGCCTGCCATCTGATGAGTCTGGGCCGGGTCCCTGCACCGTGTGAACTCTGTTGCCTGGGGGCCCTGCCTGTGGACTCTCTTGCCCCTTGGCTTCCCTGGGCAACAGACACTGCATCCTGCCCCGCCCGTGTCCAACCCGTGCAGTCAAGCCTCACCTGTAATGGAGGTGGTGGAGGCAGATGCTGCCATGGGTACGCCAGCTCAGGCCATGCAGGGCCTGGCGTCAGCGGCGGGCGGCAGCCTCGGCGGCCGCCGCTGCGGCAAGGTGCTGACCCGGTCAGACCTGGCTCGGATGGTCGTGTCAGCAGCCATGAAGGCGGAGGGCGGGGTCTTCCGCAGCCTAAGCTCGTGCCTGCAGGGCAAGCGACCCCTGCGGCTGCACTTTGGGCCTGAGGAGCAACACTCGGTGGAGGTGGGTCCGCGTCGTGGTGCTGGGGTCAGTAGTTGTGCCATGATGGTATGATGCATGCCTTGGCACAATAGTTGCGCTTACAGCTGCGGAACGCACGACCCACATGCCCGCCCTGCTTTCCCCCCTGGCGGCAGGTGGAGTTTGTGGTGATGCGGAGCAGCGAGCACACCATGCGCCTCAACGCCTTCTCCCGCCTGACCCGGGTGCTATGGCTGCACGAGGGCGACTGGGTCCTGTTCCGGCCCCACAGCAGTGGCGACCCGACCCATTTCGATGTGGAGGGCTGGCGGGAGGGGCCGGGCGGGCGCTGGCAGAGGCTCCAGCCCTGGGGCCAGAGAGGGCAGGGTGTCCAGGGCGGTACGGCTGGCCTAGGCCTGCCCTTCGAAGCTAGCGAGGACGGCACCGCCGCGGTTCTTGCCAGCGGCGGTGTACCATATCACTCCCCCTGGGACTTCGGGGCGGCGCCAGCGGCCCCTGCGCCGTTATGGGGGTTCAGCCCAGGGACACACGCACTCGGCACGCCCAGCCATCACGCAGGGCCACGTGCCATGTGGGCGCTCCCAGGGGCGCAGCGTGGCTCCCTGCCCGCTTCACCGGTGGTGTCCAGCCCCCGATGGCCGTCGGCGCCCGGCGCGGAGCCGCCGCCCTCGCCCGCTATGCAGTCCATGCTGGACGTCCTGTTCGGCGCGGACAGCTGCGACTCCATGCCGGCTGCCGGCCATGACGCCCCGGCTTCGTTCCCCAGGCCCCACTGTGACCCTAGGCAGGCAGCAGCGGCGGTCCGACCCTCGCTGCCGGCCGGGTACGGGCAGCTGCAGCGAGAGGATGCCTCCACGGAGCAGCAAGGGGACGCTGCGTGGGAGCTGCAGAGGGACGCGGCCGACCAGCCAGACCGCCGCGAGCTAGCCCTCGGCGCTCACCTGCTGCTCCTGCTTCGGGGCGGGTCGGAGGGCGCTGGTGCCGATAGCGAGGACGGCCCCGGTTCGCCTGCGGCCTCAACAGCGGCTCGCTTGAGCCGCACGCAGCCGTGGACCGCTGCTTCTGCGCCCCAAGCGGCAGTCACGGCCCCCTTCCGGCGTCTGTCGCGCCAGGGGGCCATCGGTGGGGCTGAGGCTGTGAACTGCAGCCCACATGCAGCGCCCTTCGCTATGGCCATGCTGCCGCCCCAGCTGGCGTTTCCTCAGCATCCGCTGCATGCGGAGGGCCTGGGCCTGCCGGAGCAAACATACCAGGCTCCAGGCATACTGGCGGGCTGGGGCGGCCCTGACGCTCCGCAAGTCTTCTCCGACGTGTCCCCCTCCGGCCCCGAAGAGGCGGACGCAGCGGTCCCTGACGCAGGGGCCGCTGGTGGGGGCGTGAAGAGGCGGCGTCGGCTGCGCGCGGGCAACCAACTCCCGAAGTACGGCTGGCCTTGGGGAGCGCGCGATGCCGGCGCTCAGCAGCTGTTCCGGGGCGCCTCTGCCATCCAGGGCGAGGCCGCCGGCTCGGGGCCTTCGCCGCCATGGGCGTTGCCCCTCTACGCTCACGAGTACCCACCACGTATTCAGGTGCGTGCAGTGGAGGGTAAGCGTTGTGGGACCTGGGCGCGCCCGCTTTCTTGCGCTGTAACCGTCTCTGCATCTGGCCATCCTGCACAATCCACTCTAACATGCCAGAACTTGAGCGCAGCCTAAACCCTCTCATACTTCCCCCCGCTCAGGCGTGTACCGCTATGCCTGGCGGGGCACTGGCGTCTGCGGCTGACGCCGGCACCGACATGGGCCGTATCGAGTGGCTGCCTTTGGGGCGCCCAGCCGATGCGCCGGTGGCTATGGGTCACTCCCCTGCCGTGTTCGCGTCAGCTGCACGTGCTCCGAGGGAGGGCATGCCCGGGGCTGAGCTGCGTCTGCCTTCACCGCAGCCGCAGCCGGCTGATCTGGGCGCCGAGCTCTGCTCCTCGTCTAGTGCACAGCTGCCAACGGCCGGGTCCGCAGCATCGACGAAGTCAGGCACAGCTATGGCCGCACAGCCCTCAGCTGCCCCGGCAGCACGGGCGTCGCCGGCTGCGGTTGCTGAGGCGGCGGCACCAGAGGGGGCCACGGGCCCGCGGCTGTGCCGCTTTACGCTGGAGGTCCCGGTGACGGCGAAGATGCTCCGCGGCGGCTACCTGGTCGCTCACTCGGCCTTCGCCGCTGACGCAGGGCTGGAGCTGCAGCCCGCCGCAGAGGCAGGCACCAGCCCCGCGGCGCCGCTGGGCCTGCCCCTGCGGCTGCGGGATGCCAGCTCCGGCGAGGGTGCGGAGGACCCAAGCGGCGGCGGTGACGGCGGCCTCCTGATAGACGCCACTCTCTCCGTCACCCCGGCCTGCCCCGGCCGCAAGGCCATCTGCAAGCTGCTGGGCCTGGGCGGCTGGATGGCGTACCGTGGCGTGGCGGAGGGCGACCAGGTGCACGTCAGCTTCAAGCCACCCAGAGACTTCACGCTCACTCTCCGGCCAGCGTCAGGGCAGCATGGTGGAGGGCAGCATGCAGACGAGGCGGTCAAGCAAGAGGACGGGCACGAGACGGACGGTATCGAGGCGGTTACAGAGGAGTCAACGGAAGGCGGGGGTGACGTAGATGGTGGCGAAGGGGCCGAGAGCCGGCGCAGCCCTGCAGCGCCGCCGCGGCCGCCGCCGCCGCAGCTCCAGCCAGTCCCCCGCCAACCCAAGGCCGCCAGACTGCCCGACCCTCTGGCCGGCAGCCTGCTGGCCATGGCCGCACCCCCGGAGCGCCGGGCTGCGAAGGCAGCGCGAGCCGCCATCGCCGGGGGCGAGGGTGCAGGCCTTCCTGTGGCGAAAGCCCGGCCTGCGGGGCGGGGCGCCAAGCTGGGCGCTGCTGAGCTCAAGGGCGCCGCTGCCTTGGGGGCTTCGGGCGCGAGCGCTGCGCCTTCACCAAGCAAGCGCTCTGCCCGCAGCAAGCAGCCGACGGCTGTCCTCTCTGCAGATGCAGACGCGGTCCGCGTTCGCGTCACCACCAGCACCCTCGGCCCCTACAACTCCACCGGGCTGCCCAAGGCTCTGGTGGAGGGCTTCTTCGGTGTCAGCGATCCCGGCAGGGCGGAGCACCTGACCCGTGTGCCGCTGTCGGTGCGGCCGGCGGAGGGCGGCACGGGTGCGGGCGGAGGCTGCAGCCCCGAGCCGCTGGAGGGCGTCCGGCTGATGGCCTACCACCCTCAGCGCCTGGCGTCTGCCACGTGGCGGGTGGTGGGCCTGAGGTCCTGGCTCAAGGCGCTGGGGGCGGAGCCAGGGGATGCGGTCCTCTGGCGACGTCTGCCCCAATCTGACCAAGCCGGCGGCGGGGATGGCCAGCGTTACAGCGTCCAGCTAGAGCGGCAGGAGCAGCAGGGCACCGCAATGGCAGCGAAGACTGAGGAGGCAGCAATTACAGCTCCTTCAGTCGGCGCTAGGACGCGTGCAAACGCTGAGAGCCCAGGAGCACCTCAGCCGGAGCCTGTTATGGACGGGGGTGCCGCCGCAGCGGCCTCGGTGCCCACGGCCGGGCGGCGGAAGAGGCGGGCGGTTGGCGCTGGCGAGAACCCGGCCGTTGTGACGCTTGTGGCCACGGAGACTGCGGATGCGGGTGTTGAGGCCCCCGCCTCATCCTGCGCGACAGAGGCCCGCATCCCCGTCACCAGCACTGCCGCGGAGGCGGTAATGGCGCAGGCAGACGACTCCGCGGCCCTGCGCCGCTCGCCTCCCGGGCCGGAGGTAGAGGAGGCTCCGTACAGCATCAGTTTGGAGCCCCAGCAGTGGCAGCGGCACGCAGCGAGCCCTGGGGACGCAGCTGCCTCCAGGTCACCAGACGCCGACGCACCTGGGGCCGGGCGTGCAAGTGACCGTAGCGTCAGCGCAGGCGCTGCTGGAGTAGGGGCTCCGCAGACCGCAGCCGCTGATGCACACATCTCCGGCAAGCCACTGGCCAAGCGGCGGCGGACGCGTGAGGACGCAGCAGACCAGACAGGTGCCGTGCCTCGCCTGCCATCACCGGCCGTGGAGACAGCTGAGGAGGCCCACCTCGCGCAACCCGCCAGCGACGCTCGCGCCGACGGGCTTGGGGTCGGTCCGGGGGAACGGGCGCTGACGGCTGGGGCTGGATCAGCCACAGAGCGCACGCCTGCGTCAATGGAGCCTGAACAGCCAGAGCAGGGCAGACACGGGGACAACGCCGCAACGCCTGCTGCCAATGCCACTGCGGCAGGCCACGTCCCTGCGTCCTCCGTCTCCCACCTGCACGGCTGCCTCCAACCCGGCGTGCCGCTGCCCCCTCTTCAGCCTGGCGAGCTGCAGCTGTGTGGGCTGACCTTTCACCCCGACCTCGCGCCCTCCGTGCGGCGGACCATGCAGGAATGGGAGGCGAGCAGCCTCGGCGACAGTGCAGGGCTGGCGGCCCTTGATCCCGCCACACAGCAGATCTCCATCCCTGGCGTCGACGAGGGTGCAGGCGGCAGTGAGGCGGCCGCCCTTGCCACCTCCACCGCCTTTGCCCGCCACGGCCTCCGTCGGCCCATCCTGGCCACCCGCCTCGCCCGGCACCTGGGCATCAACACCCACTGGGACGCCCCGCTTCCCTCAGGCCCCCTGCCCCTGAGCCCAGACCTGGTGGCCCCCGGCCCTGACCCGGAGCGGGGCGGCGCGGGTCTGTTCGCCCGAGCGGCCATCAAGCCGGGCGGGGTGCTGGGCGTGGTGGGGGGATACGTCATGCCGGGTTCAGAAGCTGAGGCCTACGCGGCTCGGGGGCTACGGCAGAGCGAGCAGCTCCAGCAGGCGGTGCTGGCGAGGACTGAGGGCAATGCTGGTGACGCCGACAGTGCGTGGGGCTTTCTGGCCGGCTCTTTCAGGCTCCGCCTGCCCGGCCTGGGCCCCGCCCCGTGTGGTGCTGACGGCTGTGAGCTGAGCATGCTGGGCTACGGCAACGAGGCGGCGCTGGTGAACGACCCCCGCCGCAACCCCCGCGCGTGGGCTCCCGGCAACGACGTGGGCGACAAGGAGGGCGCAGCCGCGCTGGCCAACTGCATGGTGAGAGGGTGGGAGGGAAAGCAGGGCAGGCCAGCCGCCAGCAGAGAGCGCTTTGGCTATGAGGAGTTCAGGGGGGTGCTAAAAGACCTTGGGTTTGACTTCTTCCACCTCCGCTCCCTTCCTGCCTCCAGGTCCTCCCCGTGTCCGTCCGCGGCCTGGTGCTCCCCGTGCTGGTGGCCCTCCGCGACATCGCCCCCGGGGAGCAGCTGCTGCGGGACTACGGGGCGGAGTGGTGGCGGCAGCTGGGCGACCTCTGGGAGGTGGCGGAGGATTCGGGGCTCTCACCGGTTACTCTTCTTCACGGAGAGGATGGCGCGCCATCCTTCTTTGAGACCCTTCAGCCGCCCTCGCCAACGCCTCCGTGTGCGCCTTCACGCACGGAGGACGTCCTGCCACCACCGCCGCCGCTACCACCGCCCACGGCATTAGCAAGCAGGGCCGCACCCCCAGTCCCAGTGCACGACGAGCCTTGGGCGGGCTCGCGTACCGCTGCCATCATCCCCGGCACGTCTCGGGGTCAAGGTCAACCTCGGCGGCCTTCGCCCGAGGCTTCGCATCGCAGCCGTGTGAGGCGCAGCCGCAGCCCCAGCCCAGGCCGAAGGCGGCACCGATCCAGGAGCAGAAGCAGGAGCCGCCACAGCGCCGGTCGCCGGCGCAACCGCAGCCCACGACACAGCCCTCACCGAGCGCAAGTCGCCTTTCCGGGCCGCAGCCGTGACGGTTGGGGCAGTGGCCCACGTGGCAATGACAGCTCCGGCTACCCTGACCGCGACCGGGGCCTGTTGCGGGGTGGCGGGAGCCGTGATGTCTGCGGCTTTGGCGTGGGAGGCAGCATGCCAGGGCACGACGGGCCAGGGCCTTCCAGCGGCGGCGTGATGCACCCACAGCGGGGCGCATGGAGGGGCCCCGGAGGGCCTGGCGGCGGCCATGGCGCGTGGGTGACAGACAGGGCGGGCCGCATGGCCGGCCCGCCGCACGGTGCGCCGGAGCCGCCTGGCGGCTGGCGTGGCCCGCGGTGGGCTCCTTCGCAGCAGGGTGTACAGGGCCGTGAGCGCTGCAGTAACCGTGGATGGGACGACAACCGCCGCCAGCACTCGAGCCCGCAGCAATGGCCGGCCGCTGAACGGGGCACCGGTGGGCTTCACGGCCCAGACAACGGGGCGTTCTGCGAGGGCGGCCGTGGCCCCGGGAGCCCAGAGCAGGGGCGCTACGGGCTTGGTGGGCCCAACAGCGGATTGGGCAGCCCAGGACGTGGGGCAAGCTGGCGTGAGCGCGCGGCTGATGGGCGGCCGGAGCGACCGCACTCACCCTGGGGCCGGAACGTCAGGACGAGCTCCGGCAGGGCCGAACGGGACCAGAAAGGCGCTGCCGGCAGGAGTGACTGGGCCGGAGAGCGGGCAGGTACGGCCGACTCTCCCAGCCGTCCGCCAGCCAGCATGGGGACCGAGGAAGGACGCAGGCGGGCTGCCGCAAGCCAGCGGGATATGGACATTAGGCACAAGCGTTCAAGGGACGTCCGTCCGTCCCGGTCCCGAAGCCGTTCCCCGCCACCCAGCCGCCGGCGCTCGCTCACAACGGACAGGGGCAGGAGCCCGCGAAGGATCGCCTGTACCGTAGAAACCTCCCGCAGCCAGCGCCCGTCGCCTGAGCCCCGGGAGCCGCGGGCAGGGTCGAAGGCGCCACGCAGGGTCAGCCCTTCTCGCGCTGCCGCTGAGCCTCAGCGGCCCCACAGCCGCTCCACCGCCTCTGCTGCAGGGCCCGATGCCCGCAGCCCCAACGGCTCAGCCGTCACGTCGGCACTCTCCGCGCTGCCGCCACCGCCGCCATCCCCTGGGTGGGAGCGGCGAGGCAAGCGCCTGGAGGCCTCAGACCTGCGCTCCGGCTGCCTGGTGCTCACTACGGCGATGACGGGCCCCGGCGGTGTGCTGGCCCAGCTGTCGGGGGCCCTGCTCAACATGGCGCCGCTGCAGCCGTCCGCCGCCGGAGCGGACGCTGAAGGCAGCAATGACGACAACGGCGGTACCGGGTCCAGCGCCAAGGCGGCTCCCGGGCCCCGCCTGATGGTGCGGCTGGAGCTGGCGAGTGCGCAAGGCTCCGGGGCCGCGGCCGGGCGGCAGTCGTTGCCGGTAAGCGGGCTCAGCCTGGGCTGCATGGGGACTGTCTACCGTACAGGCTTTGCAGTGCATGGCTACGCTGCTGACCGTCCAACAGCCCCCTAGTCGTATCACACTTCGACCACCCCTCCTTTCTTCCTCTTCTCCTTTCAGGTTGAGCTAAACTTGACGTCGGAGGGCGGTTTACGGCTGCGTGGGCTGGGAGCGCTGTTAATGGCCATGAAGGCGGCCCCCGGGGACACGCTTCTGCTGACACCCGTGGCCGCAGGCGTGGCGGCGGGCCGCGCGTTCCGGGTGGAGCTGCACAGGGCGCAGAGAGGATAGCGGGCAAGCATAGGTTGGCGGTTTATGATAGTGCGCCTTAGCCAGGGAGTTGTCTAAGAGCACGCCGAATAAGGGCAATCGCAGCTGGGGAAGGCGCAGCAAGGATAGCGTGGCGATGGTGATACGTTGAACGCCCAGTGTGAACCCAGACGCCCAGTGTGAACCCAGAAGACCTGTCGCCTGACCTGGTTGTCCTGGGGATCTCTGGCCACACGTGTTGCGTTGACAGGATCCGACCTCAGGCAGCCAGTTGGGCACTATACCCTGGGGCTGACGGTGTGTGTTGCTCTGAACCTGACTTTGGGCGGTCCAACGAGAGCCGGCTTTGCGAAGGGGCGGCGGGGCAGCGGCAGGATGCTTCCGCGGAGACCCCTGTAAAGGAGCACAGGTTCTAGGGGCTGAGGGTGTGTGTTGCTCTGAACCTGGCATTGGTTGGTCCGTATGGCATCGGCGGGTGGTCAACTAGAGCCGGCTTCCTTGCGAGGGGGCGGCGGGGGTTGAGGGAGGCATGGATGGCACGAACACACGACCTGGTCAAAAGTCCACCGCTTGGTCTGTTGGTCCCATTTAATGTGCGTGTCTCCAGGCTTACATTGTAGCGGTGCTGCATATCACCGTGACCAAATAGCGGCCCATCGCAAACGCGCTTCGCGACAGCTCCACCTGCGCAAACTTTGTTGCTTCCACACGCCAGTACTGTGGGACCGTGCTTGCCTTCGTTACTCTGCTATGAAGCTCGCACGCAGCGCGCAAGACAGCTGGCGCAACATGCCCCTCGCACGCAAGGCCACCGCGCAGCTCTATTTGGCCCGGCTGCTACCCGTGCCTTTATCAGCCATCCTGTCCAGGTTGATACGTCCCCGATGGAGGATGGGCGACGGCACGCCCACACACGGATTCCGACTGATGCTGCAAGAGGACTCTTGCTGCACAGCAGCATGGCCCAGCTGCGGCTGGACGCAGAGGCAAGAAACCCACGCTCTGCTGCTGCGGGGGCCTACCGGTTTGGCTCTCCTTGGCACAACTCGTGTTGAACCACCTGCACCATCCCGACGCCCCCCGACTCCGGAGGTCCCCTGGCGGCTCCTTGCTGAGCGCCAAGGCCGCGGGTGAGCTCCTCGGCACCTGCTAAGCCCCTGCAGCGTATGGAATTCCAGATCTGCGCAGGGGCCTCATGCACATCCTGCATCCCGGGGTCCCTGGGGTCCCGGGGGTCCCGGGGGCGCCATTCCCGCCATTCCGAGACCGGGCTCTCGCGGCCACTTCCCGAAGCGGCCCCAGTCCAGGCAGAACAGCTGTTTTCTCACCCTCAGCAACCCGCATTCCGATATACGACATACTCCTTTGCCACAACCAGGCTCGGGGCTAGCGCCTCGTGTTGCGCCGCTAGCTTTCACGCGCCGCTCTGCCGCTGCCGGGCTCGCCCAGCATCCGCTCGCACGCAGGCAAGAGGTGGGAGGCGTGCGAAGCAGCTTACGCTCTCGTGTTTCTCCTCTCTGCGCTCAACAGCGGAGGCGTCTGCCCCTGCCTAACCCGACCCCGTTGCCCGCCCCCGCAGCCCCGGCACCGACTCCACTGCGCTCGCAAGCATGCCCCGAACACCGCTGCGCGTCACCACGCGCGAGCTGTACTGGCGGCCTAGCTGCCTAGCCTAGCCTGACCGACGCTGCGAGGTGCGGGGGATGAGCTCCTGGCTGTGGGCCGCCGGCGGCGGTGTTGGGGGCGGAGGGGAGTTGCGGAGGGGCATGCGGGGCAAGTGGCAGGGTGATGCCCCTGCAGGGTGGGTTGCTGAAAGCTGTTGCCCTTAAGACGCTGCCCCGTGTCCCCACTGCAGCTCAGCGCGGCGCAAGCAATGGCAACTACCTCCGGTCATCGCACCTCGATGCCTGGGCCTTCAGAGGGCAGGGTGCTCTGCGGCACGGCGCGGCTGCACCGCGGCGAGCTGCGGCCCAAAGTCGAGGCGGTCAAGAAGGTGCGTTGCAGCTTTGCCAACGGGCAGCGCCAGCCCAAGAAATTTGGCACGGGGTGCCGGGGCATCGGCGGCGGCTTGAGCCTGGGAGTTGAAGCACTCGCTTGCGGCGGTGAGGCGGCACCAGCTTGATTTGATGACCCCTGCCTCAACCGTGTTCGACCACAGGCAGCTGACCAGGTGCAATGCCGCCATTGCCCTTTCGCAGGCCTTTTCGAAGCAGTACCGTGAGATCCTGGCTGATACCTCCGACAACGCTCGCCCAGTTGAGCTGCGGGTAGGCCCCTCTGGCCGCGCAGCCGAGGTCCGTCTCGCCCGGAGCGGCACCACTTGGGGGTCCAGCCACTCTTGGCACATCAACAGCATCGGCAACCTGCAGCTGCCGCGCAGCACCGAGTCGGTGGAGCTCTGGCGGGACGGCACGAGCGGTGACGTCTTCGTGGTGCCTCGAGCGCCCCAGGCAGCAGGCAAGGCGGAAGGGGAGCACGGGTGATGTGGGTCGCAGGAGCGGGATGGGGATTGAGTAGCCCTGTCAGGCGCCAGTGGCGGACGGGGAGCACGGGCGATGTGGGTCGTAGCTGGGCGAGGAGGACCGAGTGGCCCTGCTGCATACCAGTGGCAGCAAACATAGCTTTGAGTGTTGCCAACCTGTTGACCTCGCCGCTCCCAACAATTCCCACCCGTGGCAGGTCCCGCTGGTGGCGCGGACGAGCTGACGTCGGACGATGGGTACGACGAGGACACGGCGTCGTCCGGGTCTGACTATTCCGACAGTGAAGAGGAGACGGAGGACACGGACGGCCTCAGCGCGGGAGAGGAGGAGAGTGAGGGGCAGGAGCAGGTGGCGGAGGAGCCAGCCAGCCGGCGGCAGAGGACGGGGGCCGGCGCCGATGCGGAGGCGGGCGTGGGCGACCCCTGCTGCAGCAAAGCCCTGACACAGTCCGACTTGGAGTGGCTGACCTTGCCACTGGTCATGGTTCGGGAGGGCGGCGTCTTCCACACCTTCTACCAGCGCCTGCAGAGTAGCAGCAGACCTTTGCCGCTGCGGTTCCATTTTGACGGAGATGGAGGGAGGGGCCGGATGGAGGTGAGACCCGGTCTGGCATGCGTAGTCGCTCTGCGTGCGCCTGTACAGCAACCCGCCTTCATTCCCACCCGCCTTCATTCCCACCAGCCCGCCTGCCTTGATACGCCACACGCCCAACTGCCCAACCCAACGGAATTGAACCCAACCCAACCCAACCCTGCACTTGCCCCCCATTCCACAGCTCAACGTCTCGGCCAAGAAGGACAGGACGGCGCTAAGAGTCAAAGCGTTCTCCCGCCTGACGGGACCGCTGGGCTTGGTGGAGGGTGACACGGTCCTCTTCCGGCCTCACAGCAACGGCAACCCCACCCACTTCGACGTGGAGTGCTGGCGGCCGGGGCCTGGCGGGCGCTGGCAGCGGCTGAGCCCTGGCGCAGAGGCGGCTTCACCCCCACAAGGCGAGCGCGCGCCGCCCCGGGCCCAGCCCTCAAGCGCAGGCGGCAGCAGCGACGACGACGTGCCCCTGGCCAGGCGCCGAAAGGCATGCGCCAATGTGCTTGGCGGCGGAAGCAGGGCGCCCCAAACCGCCGCCGGCGGCGCGACACCCCACCAGGCGCTTGCAGCCGCCGGGCTCGGCCTGGCCTCACAGTGGCGGCCGGGCGGACCGGGGTTGGCCATTCGCCGACAGGAAGCCAGCAGCGGTGCACCTGTACGGCAGCCGGCGGCGCCATCAGCCCGCACCTTGGGGTCTGGAGCGGCGGGCCGCACTAGCTCGACGGGCATCGTCCTGAGCCCGAGCGGCCGCCGGCCTGTCAAGCCGCAGCCCTTGACTCCGCGCACGCTGCTGAGCCCCACACGGTCCCCAAGCAGTGGCAGGCAGGGCTTTGGTACCCTCGTCCGACCGTTGGGCCGTCAACCGCTCTCGGCGGCGGCGGTGGGCAGCGGGTCGGGGTCCGTGCTCGCGGACCGCCACCACACGGCGGCTCCCGCGTCCGCCCAGCTGCCCTCTGGCGGCGCAGAGCTGGGACTGCGTGCCTTCACCACTACCGTCACGGTCTCGGCCAGGATGCGCTGCGGCGGGTACCTGAAGGTGCAGAGCTCCTTCGCAGCGGACTCGGGGCTCGACAGCGCTGGCGCCCTGCCACGGGTGCGGCTGGGGGACGCGTGCAGTGGTGGTGCAGAGGGCGGAGGGGCGGCCAGCTTTGTGGAGGCTGTCCTCTCGACCACACCACTACCCCGCGGCAAAGCCGTGTGCCAGCTCCTGGGCCTTGGCAGTTGGATGGCGGCCCGTGGGGTGGACGAAGGCTCTGTGCTCCGGATCAACTTCAGTCCGCCAGGGGACTTCGCCATCGCCGTCATTGAGCTGGAGCCAGCTCCGCAGCCCCAGCCGCTCGGGGCGCGGTCCCCAGAGCTACCCTGCACAGCCAGTCCCTCTCGGGCCGCGTCCGGTCTGCGGCTGCCGCCTACAGGTTCTACGGCGCCCCCATCGGGCTCCGCTGCCCCTCGCTCCTTCATGGACCGCATGCCGGGCGCCGCCAGCGCAGCCCGGGAGGGCCCGACAAGCCAGCCCTCGGACCAAGTACCACCTGCCAAGCGGCAGCGGATAGGTGGTGCCGCGGCCAGCCCCGCTCCTACCCAGGTCCCGTCGCCGCTGTCGCAGCCGGCGCCCACAAACCCGCCCGCGCCACCAGCCCGTGCCCCCGGACGGGGCGCAGACCGGGCCGCATCACCAGACCCCACACGGCAGCTGCACGGGGAACCCTACCAGGAGGAGCCGCAGCGACGCCCGCAGGAAGTTGACGTGGAGGACGAGGTGGACGACCGGCGGCGGAGGGCAGAGCGGAGCCCATCGCCACCACAGCGAAAGGCCTCGGAGCTAGGGGCGTGCAAGCCGTCCAGGCCTGGCGCTGGTCGTGCCGTCGATCTGGCAGCGCCACCGCCGGTGCGCAAGGCCGCAGAGCAGGCTCTCGCCAACATGAAGGCGTGCCAGGCGGCCTCGCATGCGCCGCCCAGTCCCTCTCCCGCCTCGCCGCGAAAGCGGCAGCGGCTGGAGCTCGCTGGTGCCGCGCCACTCGCACGGCACGCCATCGCTCATACGCCCCTTCTGCGCGTGGCAGCTGCCGAGCATCCCCACGCGGCAGCCGGCAACCAGGCGGCGGAGCAGAGCCACTCTGGGGCCCGGGCCAGCAGCGCACCCGCCACGTCAGCATCCTCCTCCATCCACATCCGTGTCTGTGCCAGCATCCTCGACCCGCGCCGGAGGTACTACTACATAAGGGTCAGCCAGGCTGTGGTGGCAGGATTCTTCGGCGTCAGTGATCCCAGCACGGCGAAGCACCGCACCCGGGTCTCGCTGTCGGTGCGACCGGCGGGGGACGGCACTGGCGCGGGTGGGGGCGGCAGCGCTCAGCCGCTGGGGGACGTACGGCTGGTCGCTTACAGGGCAGAGAGGGCGAAGCGCGCACACTGGGTGCTTTGGGGGCTGAGGCCCTGGCTGCTGGCGCAAGGGGCGCAGGCGGGTGACACAGTTCACATGCGCCAACGAGGCGACGGCGGCGGGCACTTCACCGTGAAGCTGGAGCGGCAGTCGCAGCAGGCCGCCCAAGGTCCCTCGGGGTCAGGCGGCACTGAGCCCGCTGCTGCTGCTCACCTTCAGCGAGGCGGTAAACAGCGGCAGCAACAGAGCCACACCGCAGGAGCGGGGCCCGCTGGCGCAGGCGCAGGCACTGGAGAGGCCGCAGGCGCCAGGGCCGTCGGGGCGGTTGTCGCCGGTGCGCAGGCACGGCCAGCGGCGGGCGAGTCCCGCGCCGCGGCTATCAGAGCGGCTGCCATGAAGGCACGGGCACGGCTGGCGCCGGGCAAGCCCCCCTCTGGCATGCCCCAGCCGGCGAAGGCCAGCACCGCAGCGGATCGACCTGAGCCCCCGCGGCGGCCAACCGCGGCTACTGCTGCCACGCCCATGGCCAGCTTTAAGCGGGACTGCGCTGCCCGCTGCGCCAGCCCGCCGCGCACCGCTGGCGCCCCCAAGCCAATGCGGCAAATCCTGGGCGGCGGTGTCGGCAGGGCGGGAGTCACCAGGCAGCAGCAGGCTCGACGTCCCGCTACCGCAATCGGCAGTGCCGCCGGCCCCAGCGGCGCCGCCGGCCCCAGCGGCGCCGCCGGCCCCAGCGGCGCCACCGGCCCCAGCGGCGCCGCCGGCCCCAGCGGCGCAGCGGCATCGGCACTTAGGCTGCGCCCGACGCCGGAGTTGCGGGCTCCTGGTGAGCGGCAGACGCAGGCGCTCACTGCCGCAGAGGCCGTGGCGACCGCTGGCAGAGATTGCCCCGCTGCTGCTGTGACCGCCGTCAGGACCCCAGCTTCGGCCGGTGGCGCTGGGCCCCCGGCGGCACAGCTCCTGGCGTCAACCATCGGCGCCCACGCGGGCGTGCCATCCGGGGTTCACCCTGCAAAGCTGCCGAGCCGTCCCATGGCGGCCAACCGAGCGCCCTCAGCAATGTTGGCCGCTCAGCATCGACCACCCTTGAGCGCTCCTCCGCCGGTTTCGGCAGCTGCTCCTGGCCAGACCCCTCCTCATCAGCGCGCCGGCACAGTCAGTGGCGGTGCAGGGGGGTCAAAGCCCTTGGTGGCGCGGCTGCCAACCTCCGCTCAACCCACGGCGGCGCTCAACATGTCTGCGGTACCTCGGGAAGGGCTGCGGTCAGAGCCGCCGGCTGCGTCTTGCTGGCCGCCGCTGGCTTCATCCCAGGCACAGCAGGGCGTGGACCGGCAGCACAGCGCGTCACAGCGGCAGCAGGTCAGCCCGGCGCAGCCAGCAGCAGGGGCGGCCATCGCTATGGCGTCCGCAGCCGCCGCACCCTCCGCTAGCAAAACGCCGCCGCCTAACGGCGGCACGCCGCCGGTGACTGCGCCTGACCCCCGCACTGCCCCTGAGCGTCTGCGTGGAAGTCAGGGGACAAGCGAGCTTGCTGACAATGGCCCCAGCGGGGCGCGCCGCGCTGCACATCCACTCGGGGCGGGACCAGCTGCGGTCAGCGCCTCAGGCACGGCTCCCAGCGGGCCCCCGCAGCAGCAGGCGGCCATCAATGGAGAGGGCTCGGGCGAACCAGTCCGCCGCACAGGCGCTGCGGAGGGGAGCTACGCGCCTGGCTCAAGCAGTGTGGATGCCGCTGCCCCACCACCTGCCACGCGGCCCAAGCTGACTGCCGGCTGCACCGGAGCCAGTGCAAGCCCCCAACAGCCACCACCCGCCGTAGCGGAGACCGCAGCGGCGCGGCTCCCTGTGCTGTCTCACGCAGCATGCATGGGCCCTGGCATCAAGCTGGAGCCGGGGCCGGAGCAAGCGCCGGGCCCGCTGTGGCCTTGTGGCATGGGGCTACCGGTGGGGGCGGAGCCAGACAGCAACGGCACCTGTCCGGCACCGGCGCTTCCGCAGGTCAAACTGGAGCCGGAGCCGCGACGAGCCGACACTCCGACGCAGCCGGCGGACTCCCCCAGCCACGGCACCTCCCCTCTGCAGCCGCAGCCACCAGCACCGCGCCCGCCCGTCACAGCCTTGGAGCAGCCGGCGGCTGATGTCACCGGCGCGCGTTCCGTGCCAGCCGCCTTCTCGACTCCGCCTCCGCTGACAGCCCAGCCGGCGACGGAGCTGCAGCCCAGGGGTGGCGAGGACGAGGAGCCACCCACGGTCGCTGTCGCCTGTCCACGTCCCGTGTCCGAAGCAGCGCTGCCCCTGCTGACTGTGCAGCAGGCGGCGGCGACGGTGCAGCCCAGCGGCGGGGACGAGGACGAGGAGGTGGTTCTGGTCGAGGTCCGACCTGCTGTGAAGGCGCCTGGGTGCGACGGGCTTCCATCGGCACCGCAGCACCCAGCGGCGGTTCAGACACAGCAGCCAGGGCTTGTGCCCACGCATGGTGTTGGGGCTGCAGAGCCCTTGGCTGCTAGCGCCCCACTCCACACTATTGCCGTCAACCTCCCCGCGTCCTCCGTCTCCCACTTGCACGGCTACCTGCCGCCCTGCGTGCCGCTGCCCCCTCTGCAGCCTGGCGAGCTGCGGCTGTGTGGGCTGACCTTCCACCCCGACCTCGCGCCCTCCGTGCGGCGGGCCATGCAGGAGTGGGAGGCGAGCGGCTCGGGAGGCGGCGGGAGGCTGGCGGCGCTTGATCCCGCCACACGGCAGATCTCCATCCCTGGAGTCGACGGCGACGCAGGCGGAAGTGCCGCCTCCGCCGCTTTCGCCCGCCACGGCCTCCGTCGGCCCATCCTGGCCACCCGCCTCGCCCGGCACCTGGGCATCTACACCCACTGGGACGCCCCGCTTCCCTCGGGCCCCCTGCCCCTGAGCCCAGACCTGGTGGCCCCCGGCCCTGACCCGGAGCGGGCCGGCGCGGGTCTGTTCGCCCGAGCGGCCATCAAGCCGAGCTGGGTGCTGGGCGTGGTGGGAGGATACGTCATGCCCAGGGCCGCGGCAGAGACCTACGCAGCTCAAGGGATGAGGAACGACGCAAGGCTGAGGGGAGCGGTGGTGGAGCGACTTCGCGGCAGGGCCGGAGACGCCGACAGTGCGTGGGGCTTCCTGGCCGGCTCTTTTCGGCTCCGCCTTCCCGGCCTGGGCCCCTTCCCGTGTGGCGCTGACGGCTGTGAGCTGAGCATGCTGGGCTACGGCAACGAGGCGGCGCTGGTGAACGACCCCCGCCGCAACCCCCGCGCGTGGGCCCCCGGCAACGACGTGGGCGACGAGGAGGGCGCAGCCGCCCAGGCCAACTGCATGGTGAGGGGGCGGGGGAGGCAGGAGGGCTAGCAGAGAGGGAGGTGAGGCAGGAAGTGCAGGGCAGGGCTGGATTGGTCGTTTCCGTCTGGGCTTCTGGGCTGTGCACCGGTTTCTGTTTACCCGACGTTTTGCAAGGAGCATGTGGACTGGGCTAAATGACCCTGTCACTCCTGATCCGCACTGCCTCGGCTCCTGTCCGCTTTCCTCCGCAGGTCCTCCCCGTGTCCGTCTGCGGCCTGGTGCTCCCCGTGCTGGTGGCCCTCCGCGACATCGCCCCCGGGGAGCAGCTGCTGAGGGACTACGGGGCGGAGTGGTGGCGGCAGCTGGGCGACCTCTGGGAGGTGGCGGAGGATGTGGGGCTCAGCCCCGCAAACCTGCTGCACGATGCAACCGCGGAACCCGCTTTTTTCTCCGCGCCCGCAATTCCCACGGCCAACCCGCCGCCTGCCGCCCTGCCCCCAACCGGTCCTCCCGACGCATCTGGGAATGGCGGCAACGGCAGCACCCAGCAGCCTCCTGGCTTACCCGCCGTGCCCACGAGTGTCGTTGCTGGGGCGCTCAACCTGCAGCCGACCTCCCCGCAACCGGCTCTCTCCCCGGAGCCCCCTCTGCATTCCCCTGAGCCCGCATCTCAAACCCACCGTCCTCCGCCATCGCCGAGCCGGGAGAGGTTGGAGTCGCCCACCCCCAGCCGTCAGCGCAGCCCCAGCTCCAGCCGCCTGCAGCAGAGCTCAGACAGCCGGGGAAGCAGCAAGACACGGGAGTGTAGCCGCAGCCGTAGCCGTAGCTCCGGCCGGCATCGGCGCAGCACGCGAGTTCGCAGCCGCAGCTCCAGTCCGAGGGGCCGCAGCCGCAGCCCTCGGCTACGCAGCCCTGAGGGCAGGAGCGAGGGGCACCGCCGCCGGGGCGACGGGTTTAAGCGGCGGAGCCACAGCCGCAGCGCTCGGAGCAGGAGCAAGGGGCACCGCAGCCGGAGCGACGGGTCCAAGCGGCGGAGCCACAGCCGCAGCCCTGGGGGTAGAAGTCAGGGGCACCGCCGCCGGAGCGACGGGTCCAAGCGGCGGAGCCACAGCCGCAGCCCTGCGGGTGGAAGCCAGGGGCACCGCCGCCGGAGCGACGGGTCCAAGCGGCGGAGCCACAGCCGCAAGCGCCGAAGCAGCGAGAGTGCAGACCGGCGCCGCCACGGGTCCCATGGGCGCCGCCGCCGCCACAGCCGCAGCCGCAGTCCCGACCGCAAACGCGCACAGTCCCGCAAGCGGAGCCGCAGCCGGGGGCGTCGCCGCAGCGGCAGCCAGAGCCGCAGCCGAGACGCTCACCGGCGGAGGGACAAGGAGCGGCGCAGGCGGAGCCGCGGCTTCAAGCGGCAGCGGAGCCGCAGCTCCAGGCGGCGGGATGCGAGCCCCGCACGGACTGGTGCCAGCCGTAGCCCGGGTCAGGACGGAGCCGCCAGGCGCACCGAGGAGGGGCCGTCTGGCTATGGTGCCAAGCACAAGTAGCATCGGGGCGCACGAACGATGCTTCATACGTGGTGACCGTGCCTGGTGAGGGCCTGGAGGGCGGGCCATGCTGCCGTGGTACTTGTGGGGTAGGGCTGCAGAAGGCATTTGGTGTGCAGGGATGTGCATGGTTGACGGTCCCATGTGCTGCTGCCACTTCCCCAGGGCTCTCCTTTCGTCACCCGCGAGCGGCGGCATGCGGTGGGCTTGCGGTGACCGCGGAGGCATGGGCCCGGCCACTTAGCTTGGAAGCATGGCGAGGCGATGGCGAGGCAAAAAACGGCCAGTGTGAATGAGAAGATAAGACTTGTTCCCCCAGCCTGTACGCTGGTTGTCCCGGGCATTTCTGGTCACAAGTGTTGCCCAGGACCGGTTTATGCGGGTAGAACGCCGCGGTGTGGAGGGACGTCGGGCGAGCTCTGAGCCGACCTCAGGCAGCCAGTTGAATACTATACCGTGGGGCTCACGGTATGTGTTGCTCTGAACTGACATTGGTCGGTCCGTATTGCACCGGCGGGTGTTCAACGAGAGCCGGCTTCCTTGCGAGGGGGCGGCGGGGGTTGAGGGAGGCATGGATGGCACGAACACACGACCTGGTCAAAGTCCACCACCAGGCCAAGCCTGTTGCCCCATATGATGTGCGTATCTCCAGGCTTACATTGTAGCGGTGCTGCATATCACCGTGACCAGCTAGCGGCCCATCGCAAACGCGCTTCGCGACAGACGGCTCCACCTGCGCAAACTTTGCTGCTTCCACACACTGATACTGCGCCTGTGGTTACCTTCCTTACTTTGCTACGGAGCTCGGACGCAGCGCGCAAGACAGCTGGCGCGACATGCTCCTCGCACGCGAGGCCACCTCGCCGACTATTTGGCCCGGCTGCTACCAGTGCCTTTATCAGCCATCCTGTCCAGGTTGATACGTCCCCGATGGAGGATGGGCGACGGCACGCCCACACACGGATTCCGACTGATGCTGGAAGAGGACGCTAGCTGCACAGCAGCATGTCACAGCTGCGGCTGGACGCAGAGGCAACAAACCCACGCTCTGCTGCTGCGGGGGCCTACCGGTTTGGCACTCCCCGGCACAAGCCGTGTTGCACCGTTTGCATCATCCCCGACGTCCCCGGAGGTCCCCTGGCGGCTCCTTGCTGAGCGCCGAGGCCGCGGGTAAGCTCCTCAGCACCTGCTGAGCGCCTGCAGCGTATGGAATTGCAGGAGCGCAGGAGTCTCATGCACAGCCTGCATCGGGGGCCTGTGGGTCTGGGGGTTTGCCGTTCCCGCCATTTCAAGACGCCCCTCGCGCGGCCATGAGCTCTCCACCAAGCAGCTCCCATGCGTACTAACCCAGATAACTCGCCTTGGGCCGCACACTCGCCTTGGCCGCATACTGCATTCCGGTTTACGAGTTCACCTTTTGCCGCAACCAGGCGCGGGGCTAGCGCCTCTTGTTCCGCCAAGCCGCTAGAGCTCTTCACGCGCCGCTCGGACGCTACCGGGCTCGCCTAGCAGGTAGACGCACGCAGGCAAGCGGGTGAGAGGCGTGCGAAGCAGCTTACGCTCTCGTTAGTTCTCGTCTCTGCGCTCAACGGCGGAGGCGTCTGCCCCTGCCTAACCTGACCCCGTTGCCCGCCCCCGCAGCCCCGGCAGCGCCTCACCCGCGCTCGCAAGCATGCCCCGAGCACCGCGGCGCGTCACCACGCGCGAGCTGTCCTGGCGGTCTAGCTGCCGAGCCTAGCCTGACCGACGCTGCGAGGTGCGGGGGATGAGCTCCTGGCTGTGGGCCGCCGGCGGCGGTGTTGGGGGCGGAGGGGAGTTGCGGAGGGGCATGCGGGGCAAGTGGCAGGGTGATGCCCCTGCAGGGTGGGTTGCTGAAAGCTGTTGCCCTTCGGACGCTGCCCCGTGTTCCGCCTGCAGGTCAGCGCGGCGCAAGCAATGGCAACTACCCCCGATCCCCGCACTGCGACGCCTGGGCCCTCAGAAGGAAGGGTGTTCTGCGGCACGGCGCGGCTGCGCTACGGCGCGCTTAAGCCCACCGTCGTGGTGGTCAAGGAGGTGCGTTGCAGCCTTGCCGACGGGCAGCTCCAGCGGCTTCAGCCTCAGAAACTTGATACGGGGCGCCGGGGCGGCCCCAGTTCGACGTAAGGAATCCTGCCTTGGCCGCGGCCGACTTCAGGCAGCTGACCCCCTGCAATCCCGCTGCTGACCTCCCGCAGGCCTTTCCGGAGCAGTGTCGCATGACCCTTGCCGACCCGTCCCTCAACGCGCACGACGTCATCCTACGGCTGGGACCGACCGGCCGCGCTGCCGAGGTCCGGCTCGCCCGGTACCGGCGGCACGCCAAGAATTGTGGTTCCGCATACACCGGCTGGCACATCAACAGCATCGGCAACCTGCAGCTGCCGCGCGGCACCGAGTCGGTGGAGCTCTGGCGGGACGGCACGAGCGGTGACGTCTTCGTGGTGCCCCGAGCGCCCCAGACAGCAGGCAAGGCGGAAGGGGAGCACGGGTGATGTGGGTCGCAGGGGCGGAAAGAGGGTTGAGTAGCCCTGTCATGTGCCAGTGGCGGAAGGGGAGCACAGGCGATGTTGGTCGTAGCTGGGCGAGGAGGATCGGCTTGCCCTGTTGCATACCAGTGGCAGCAAACATAGCTTTGAGTGTTGCCAACCTGTTGACCTCGCCGCTCCCAACAATTCCCACCCGTGGCAGGTCCCGCTGGTGGCGCTGACGAGCTGACGTCGGACGATGGAGACGACGAGGACACGGCGTCGTCCGGGTCCGACTATTCCGACAGTGAAGAGGAGACGGAGGACACAGACAGCCTCAGCCCGGGAGAGGAGGAGAGTGAGGGGCAGGAGCAGGTGGAGGAGGCGGCAGCCAGCCGGCGGCAGAGGCCGGGCCCCGGCGCCGATGCGGAGGCGCGGCGCATGCCGGCGGGCGGGGGCTGCGTGGGCGACCTCCGGTGCAGCAAGGCCCTGACACCGTCAGACTTAGACAGGATGGCCTTGCCACTTGCCATGGTGCGGGAGGGAGGCGTCTTCCACGCTTTCTACCAGGACATGCGGGGCAGCAGCATGCAGCTGAGCTTCTTCTTCGGCCCGGAGGATGAGGACTGCTGCGTGAGGGTGAGTTGCGGATGTGGGTCAGCCGAGAACTAGGCCAGGGAGGGGCAGATCCCTTGAACCCAGGTTAGGTCATGGAATCATGGTATAAAGGGCCCTCATACGTCGGCTAGCATACCTGCTCAAGCTCATCTCCTCCTTTACAATGTTCCCCTTCTCCACAGCTCGACTTCGTAGCCAAGAAGGACCGGCAGGCGCTTCGGCTCAGGACCTTCTCGCGCCTGAGCCAACCGCTGGGCCTGGTGGAGGGCGACTGGCTCCTGTTCAAAACCCACATCGGAGGAGACCCGACCCACTTCGATGTGGAGGGCTGGCGGCCGGGCCCGGGCGGGCGCTGGCAACGGCTGAGCCCTGGCGCAGAGGCGGCTGTAGCTCCACAGGTCGAGCGCGTGCCGCTCCGGGCCCAGCCCTCCAGCGCAGGCAGCAGCGACGACGACGTGCCCCTGGCCAGGCGCCGGAAGGCGAGCAGCGGCAGCCTCGCAGGCGGCAGCAAGGCTGTCGGCCCGACCGGGCGGCAGCCGTTGCTGGCGGTCCGCCGGCAGCAAGGCAGCAGCGGCGCTCCTGTACGGCAGCCGGTCGCGCCAACCGCCCGCACCTTGGGGACTGAAGCAGCGGGCGGCACTAGAGCGACTGGCGTCATCCTCAGCCCGAGCGGCGGGCGGGCTCCCAAGCCTCCGCCCTCGGGCCGGCCCACGCTTCCTGGAACCATGCGCCCGCACAGCGGCGGCGGGCAGGGCACGGGCCCGCTGGTCCGGCCGCTGGGCCCCCGGTCGCTCTCGGCTGCGACGGGCAGTGGGCCGGGGCCCGGGTGCGCAGACCGCCGCCAATTGGCGGCCCCGGCGTCCGCCCAGCTGCCCTCTGGCGGCGCAGCGGCGGCCCCATCTGCAGAGCTGGGGATGCAAGCCTTCAACATCTCCATCACGGTCTCAGCCAGGATGCTCCGCGGGGGCTACCTGCGGGTCCACAGTGCCTTCGCAACGGACGCGGGGCTGGAGGGTGCGCTGACCCGGGTGCGGCTGAGGGACGCGGGCAGCGTTGTGCGCGGTGGTGCCAGCGGCAGCGCAGGCTCTGTGGAGGCGAGCCTGTCAAACGCCCCTGCACCCGACGGCCAAGCCGTGTGCCAGCTCCTGGGCTTGGGTGGCTGGATGGCAGCCTGCGGGGTGGTCGAAGGCACGGTCATACGGATCAAGTTCTTTCCGCCAGGGGACTTCACCATCGCCATCTCGGAGCCATCCCCGCAGCCCAGGGCGCAGCTGTCCGCGCCCCCAGACCCCACGTGGCAGCTGCGGGGCGACCCTGACCGGGGCGAGCCGCCACGACGCCTGCAGGTAGATGGGCAGGCAGCTGACGTGGAGGACGAGGTGGACGACTCCGGGCGAACAACGGAGCGGCAGCCAAAGGCCTCGGCGCTGGGGGCGAGCAAGCCGTCCGCGATTGGCGGCGGCGGCGCCCTTCATGGGTCAGCTCCACCGCCGGAGCGCAGGGCCGCCAAGGAGGCTCGCGCCGCCATAGAGGCGTATGGGGCGGCTTCGCATCCGCCGCCCAGTACCCTGCCTGCTTCGCCCCGAGGGCAGCTGCGGGCAAAGCTATCCGGTGGTGCGCCAACCGCCCCGCCTGTTCTCATGAGTGCCCTCCGCCTGGCAGCCGCCAAGCCCGCCCACGAGCGCGGGTCCGTGGCCGACGGCAGCCAAGCGGCGGAGCAGAGCCATCCTGGGGCCCCGGCCAGCAGCGCACCCGCCACGTCAGCATCCTCCTCCATCCACATCCGTGTCTGTGCCAGCATCCTCGACCCGCGCCAGAAGTACTACTACATAAGGGTCAGCCAGGCTGTGGCGAGCTTCTTCGGCGTCAGTGATCCCAGCACGGCGAAGCACCGCACCCGTGTCTCGCTGTCGGTGCGACCGGCAGGGGACGGCACTGGCGCGGGTGGAGGCGGGAGCGCTAAGCCGCTGGAGGGCGTCCGGCTGGTCGCCAGGGCAGGGAGGGGGGTTAGCACATACTGGGTGCTCTGGGGGCTGAGGCCCTGGCTGCTGGCGCAAGGGGCGCAGGCGGGAGACGCAGTCCTGTTTACGCGCCGGCTGCCGCCGGGGCAGGGACCAGACGGCGGTGGCGGGCACTTCACCGTCCAGCTGGAGCGGCAGCCGCAGCCGCGGCAGGCCGCCCAAGGTCCCGTGGGGGCAGGCGGCGACGGCCCCGTAAACGCTCTAGACCCGAGAGCTGCGGCGCCGGACGCTCGTGGCCTTTCGGACGCCGAGCCCGCGGCAGGCATGCCCCGGCCAGCCAAGGCCAGCGCCGCAGCGGACCGTGCTGCGCCCCAGCGGCTGCCAGCAGCAGCATCTCCTCGCGCGCGGCTCTGGTACGGGTTTACGCGAAGCCACGCAGCTCAGCTCGCCAGCCTTCAGCGGAGTTCCGGCAGCCCTGAAGCTCAGCAGCGCTTCCAGGGCGGCGGCGGGGGCGGGGCAGGAGCCGAGGCGCAACCGCCGGTACATGGTCCCGCCGGTGCATCAGCCGGCGCTGCTGGACCCAGCGGCGCACCCGAGTCTTCCGCTCCTGGGAGCTCAGTCGCCGGGCACGCGGCTGGCGTCCTCCGGTCAGCCAAAGCCATTAACTTAGCGGATCAAGCTGAGCCCCAGCGGCTGCCAAACGAGGCGCCCGCTCCCAAGCAGCACACCAACCCGCACCCGCAGCTCTGGGACGACGGTGTGGGCGCGTTGTGGCTGGCTTGTCCAGTCGCTCATCGTTCACCCACCACGACCGGCGGTGCTGCCTGCACCAGCGGCGCAGCGGCACCAAAGCCGCCGGCACCCCATCAACAGCAGATAGAAACGGCTGCCGCTTCCAACGCTGTGGCGCCGGCTGGCGGAGCGTGTGCCGGCGTCGCCAGGTCATCCGGCAGGGCCCAAGCTTCGGCCGGTAGCGCTGGGCTTCCCACGGCACAGCTCCCGGCGTCAATCATCGGCCACGATGCGGCCCCACCAGCGATCTGTCTTCCGGATGGGCTGACGGGCCCTCCCATGGCGACAGGGGCCGCCGTCAGCCGGGTACCCTCCGTGACGTTGGCTGCGCAGCAGCGGCCGCCCTTGAGCGCCCCTCCGCCGGTTCCGGCTGCATCTCCTGGCCAGGCCCAGCCTCCTCATCATTGCGCCGGCGCTTTCGGTGGCGGCGCAGGGGGGTCAAGGCCCTCGATGGTGCGGCTGCCGACCTTCGCACAACCCACATCGCCGCTCAACGCCCCTGCCATCCTTCCGGCGAGGCTGCAGCCCGCGCCGCCGGCAGCGTCTTGCCGGCCGCCGCTGGCTTCAACCCGGGCACAGCAGGGCATGGACCGGCCGGTCGGCGCGCCACAGCGGCAGCAGGCCAGCCCGGCGCAGCCAGAGGCAGGGGCGGCCTTCGCTAGGGACTCCGCGGCCGCTGCGCCTTCCGCTGGCAAAGCTCCGGTGCCTGATGGCACGCCGCCAGTGGCGGCTCCCCTCGCCCGCACCGCCCCCGAGCGTCTGCAGAACCGTGAGGGCACACGCGAGCTTGTTGCTGCCGGCCTCCGCGGTGCGCAGTACGCTACGCAGCATCTCAGGGCGGGACCGTCTGCGGTCAGCGCCTCAGGCCGGGGCGGGCGTTTTTACGGCGGCAGCGGGCGGTTTGCAAGGGGCCGCGGCCGCGGCGGGCGGTTCGGCGGCACGGCTCCAAGCAGGCCTCCGCAGCAGGACGCTGCCACTAGTGGGGAGGGCACGGGCGCAACGGTAGGCTGGACGGGCACCGTGGCAGGCATCAATGCGCCTAACGCAAGCTGTGCAGCGCCGCCAGTCAAGCGCCCCAAGCTGACTGATGGCGGCACCGGAGCCAGTGCAAGCCCCCAACAGCCACCGTCCGCAGTGATGGCAGCAGAGGCGGCACGGCCCTCATCGCCGCCTCTCGCAGGGGCACACATTGGCCCTGGCATCAAGGTGGAGCCGGGGCCGGAGCAAGCGCCCGGCCCGCTGTGGCCTTGTGGCATGGGGCTACCGGTGGGGGCGGAGCCAGACAGCAACGGCACCAGCCCGGCACCGGCACCGGCTCTTCCACAGATTACACTGGAGCCAGAGCCGCAGCGAGCCGACGCTCCGACGCAGCCGGAGGACTCCCCCAGCCACGGCACCTCCCCTCTGCAGCCGCAGCCACCAGCATCGCGCCAGCCCGTCACAGCCTTGGCGCACCCTGCGGCTGTTGTCACCGGCGCGCGTTCCGTGCCAGCCGCCATCTCGGCTCCGCCTCCGCTGGCAGCCCAGCCGGTGACAGAGCTGCAGCCCAGGGGTGGCGAGGACGAGGAGCCACCTACAGTCGCTGTCGCCTGTGCGCGTCCCGTGACCGATGAAGCGCTGCTCCCGCCGACTGTGCAGCAGCCGGTGGCGGTGCAGCCCAGCGGCGGCAACGAGGACGAGGAGGTCATCCTGGTCGAGGTCCGATCAGCCGCGAAGGCGCCTGGGTGCGACGGGCTTCCATCGGCACCGCAGCACCCGGCAGCGGTTCAGACACAGCAGCCAGGGCTTGCGCCCACGCATGGTGTGGGGAGTGCAGAGCCCTTGGCTGCTAGCGCGCCACTCCACATGTCCGCCGCCAACCTCCCCGCGTCCTCCGTCGCCCACCTGCACGGCTGCCTCCCGCCCGGCGTGCCGCTGCCCCCTCTGCAGCCTGGCGAGCTGCGGCTGTGTGGGCTGACCTTCCACCCCGACCTCGCGCCCTCCGTGCGGCGGGCCATGCAGGAGTGGGAGGCGAGCGGCTCGGGAGGCGGCGGGAGGCTGGCGGCGCTTGATCCCGCCACACGGCAGATCTCCATCCCTGGAGTCGACGGCGACGCAGGCGGAAGTGCGGCAGCCCTTGCCGCCTCCACCGCCTTTTCCCGCCACGGCCTCCGTCGGCCCATCCTGGCCACCCGCCTCGCCCGGCACCTGGGCATCTACACCCACTGGGACGCCCCGCTTCCCTCGGGGCCCCTGCCCCTGAGCGCAGACCTGGTGGCCCCCGGCCCTGAACCGGAGCTGGGCGGCGCGGGTCTGTTCGCCCGAGCGGCCATCAAGCCGAGCTGGGTGCTGGGCGTGGTGGGGGGATACGCCATGCCCAGGGCCGCTGCGGAGGCCTTCGCAGCGCGGGGGCTACGGCAGAGTCAGCACCTCCAAGCGGCCATGACAGACCGAGCGGGCGGCAATGCCGAGGACGCCGACAGTGCGTGGGGCTTTCTGGCCGGCTCTTTTCGGCTCCGCCTTCCCGGCCTGGGCCCCTCCCCGTGTGGCGCTGGCGGCTGTGAGCTGAGCATGCTGGGCTACGGCAACGAGGCGGCGCTGGTGAATGACCCCCGCCGCAACCCCCGCGCGTGGGCTCCCGGCAACGACGTGGGCGACGAGCAGGGCGCAGCCGCCAAGGTTAACTGCATGGTGAGGGGACAGGGAAGGAGGGGCAGTTTGGGATGGAGTGAGTAGACAGGGCTCGCTGATGCTTGAAGGCCCTGGCCCTCACTGCTGCCTTTGTGCCTCTCCGTCCGTAACCTGCTTCACCTCCTTCGCTCCTCCCCGTCCCCAGGTCCTTCGCGTGTCCGTCCGCGGCCTGGTGCTCCCCGTGCTGTTGGCCCTCCGCGACATCGCCCCCGGGGAGCAGCTGCTGAGGGACTACGGGGCGGAGTGGTGGCGGGGCCTGGCGGAGGCGTGGGAGGTCGTGGAGGACTTGGATCTTCGCCCATCTGGGCTCCTCCACGGGGCCGTCCAGGCGTCTCCAAGCCCCCCCTCCGTCCTGCCGCCCACAGCCGCAGCCCCACCCGAAGCTCCCGACGGGACCGGCAGTGGCGGCAACGGCAGCACCCAGCAGCCTCTTGGCTTACCCGCCGGGCCCACAAGCGGGTCGTCCGCGCCGCACCAAGGTGGCGGCCTCAACCCCACCGTGCCCACGGATGCCGGTCCACCGGGGCCAGTCACTGAACGGCCAGGTGTTCCGGAAGGAGGTTCGTGCTCTGAGCTTCCACCGGGCTCTGGTAGGCCCGCGGCCCTGCCCTGCCGTCCGAAGTCATCGCCAAGCCGGCAGAGGCCCGCGTCCCGCAGCCGCAGCGCCAGCCCCAGCCGCCTGCAGCAGACCTCAGACAGCCGGGGCAGTAGCAGTTCACGTGAGCGCAGCCGAAGGCGAAGTCCGGTCCGGCAACGTAACGGCAAGCGGGGTCGCAGCCGCAGATCCCGCTCAAGAAGCCGCAGTCGCAGCCTCCGGGGCCGCAGCCGCAGCCCTAAGCGCAAGACCGATGGCCACCGGAGCCCGGGCGACGGGTCCAAGCGGCGGAGCCGGAGCCGAAGCCGCAAGCGGCACAGCAGCGGGAGTCCGACGCGCCGCCGCCATGGGTCTCGTGGGCGCAGTTGCAGCCCCGAGCAGGGCACAGCGGCGACCCCGGGACGGCACGCCGGGGCGGTACGGCACCGGCGGAGCCCCCGTCCCAATCGGACGCACCGGGACCGTAAGCGCAGCCGGAGCCGCAGTCCGCACCGCAAGCGCACGAAGTCCCGCAAGCGGAGCCACAGCCGGGGGCGCCACCGCAGCGGTAGCCAGAGCCGCAGCCGAGACGCGCACCGGCGGAGGGACAAGGAGCGGCACAAGCGGAGCCGCAGCTCCAAGCGCCGGCGGAGCCGCAGCCCCAGACAGCGGGACGGCAGCCCCGCACGGACTGGCGCCAGCCGTAGCCCGGGTCAGAACGGAGCCCCCAGGCGCATCGAGAAGGGGCCGTCCGGCGACGTGCTAAGCACGAGTAGCATCGGGGGAGCAAGAACGATGGCTTCCTACGTGGTGAGCGTGCCTGGTGAGGGCCTGGAGGGCGGGCCATGCTGCTGTGGTCCTGGTGGGATAGGGCTGGAGAAGGCATTCAGAGTGCAGGGATGTGCATGGCTGACGATCCCATGTGCTGCTGCCACTTCCCCAGGCCACTCCTTTCGTCATGTCCAAGCCGCGGCGTGCTGGGCTTGCGGTGACCGCGGAGGCATACATGGGAGGCAGCTGGCGGGACTGCAGCATGGGCCAGGGGTGGCATGAGCCCGGCCACATAGCTAGGGAGAGGGCTGTGCTGGGAGAAAGTGCCTAGGAGTGAACGATGGGAGCAGTAGAGAAGGGGTACACGATGGCCACGGGTGTGACCCCGCCACGGGTGAGACCCCGCCAGACGCTGTGAAACACACCGAACATGTTGTACAGCGCCGCAGGCACGGTCAGTGCGTTGCGAACGTCTGACGCTGTGACAGCCTTGCACCGGCAAGGGTTGCACGAGAAGGACCGTCGAGGTAGTCGGGTATGAGCAGATCGGCCTCAGAATCTTACGCCTCCGCCTCCCTATTGCATGCGAGCTCGAGCGTGAGGCAGCTCATGACGCGGCTCCGCTGAGGCCATGTGAGAGAATCGCGCGGGCTGGAGCTAGAACTCTAGAGGATCGCGGCCCAGGAGCCCGTGTCATCGATCTGTGCTTAGACTGGCAATATATGCTGCGCCATCCTGCTGCTACGCGCGTTTGTTGAACGAACCGAGGAAACGCCGCGAGTTGCTGACTAGATATGTTGAGGTTCTATCTCCTGTAGCAAACGGGGCCGGCTGAGCCCTTGCCGGCTGCTCGCGCCAAAAATGTTGGGCTACAACTTTGTCCCAACCGCAGCGCTGGCCAGGCGGGGACACTGGTTGCGGACAGTAGTATGATGCACGATTTCAGCAGGTTGCGCGCTCATGCCAGGGCCAACGGCCCGCTGACAGGCGGCACGTTCCAACTGACGCCACGCGCCCGCCCTACCCCCCACCCCCGGCCCCCGCACCCGTTGCTTGTGTGCTACGCGGGGGCTATGCCCGCCACCCCCGGCCCCCGCACCCTGCCTTCCTCCTCGTGCGTTGCGGCAGCGGCTACACCGACACACTCAGCACCGCGTGCCGCTCTAAGAGTGAATAGTCGGGAGCCTATCACGAGACGTTTGTCAGCAGAAACGTCATCCCGGTGACGACTGACACACGAGGACCACCGACTACAAGCCCCAAGGGCATAGCACAAGCGGCCCTTTCGACCATGCAAGTCAACGGCACAACGGCACGCAAGGCCCTGCGCTATACAACATAAGAATGTTCTTAGCCTGCAGTACCTATCCGTGCTCTCCTACTTGTCCGCCCCTGCTCACACATGACACCCTGCATGCCAGATGCCACCTCCCCTCAGCGAGAAAGGGGACACGCTGCGGCTAAAATCGTGCCCCGTCAGGAGCAGGCAGCCCCCATGGGAACGCGCTGGCAGAAGGAGTCGGCTCGGCCAGGGCGATGGTGACTTCCCCACGCCCCTGGCCCCCCGTGGGACCACTCAGGCGCACCACAGTGCCCTCCACCGCACCGCGGGCCGCCATCCAAGTACCAAGGCCCTCAAGGCTCCACAAGACCTTGCCACCGCTCTTGCCGCGAGCGGCCGACAGAGTGGCAGCCACCAAGCCGCCACCGGTGCCGCAGCCCTCAGCTCCATCGACGACCCGCAGCGTCAGGGGCGCGGCCGGTGGGAGCGGCGCTGCGGCGGCGGCCGCCGCTGCGCCTGCTGAGGGAGGCGACGGCGCCAGCCCCAGGTCCGTCACGAAGGCCGGGTGCAGGCGGAGGTAGCCCCCGGCCAGCATCTTGGAGGTCACGACCACGCTGCACGCCAGGGGCTTTTGCGACGTGAGTCCACCGCCCGGCCCTGTGCCCGCCGCCCCCGCAGGCAGGGCGAAAAGCGGCCGCGGCGCGGCGGCCGCCGCTGGCGCAACCGCCTGGATGGGCGGCGGCGGCGGTGGCCACGGCCCCGAGCGCCAGAGCTCAACCCGGAAGGCTCGGCCCACACTCGCGCCGGCTCCCACCGGTTCGAGCAAGAGCACGTCACCAGGCCCCGCCTTGAGCGCTGTGAGGAGAGGCTCGAGGCCCCTCAAACAGAAGCCGCCGCCCGTCGTTACGGCCAGCCTAGCCTGTAAGGGACAGGAGGCACAGGCCGGCGAGTTCTGTACGTGCGAGCTGATATGATGCCGGTGGGTGTTGGTGGTGGGTGCTGAGCTGGGAGGGATCCCTAGCGCAGCTAGGTGACTAAGGTGCCGATACAGGCTCAATGTCAGCACGCTTACCTTCCGTGTGTGAGCCAGGACCGAATCTGGGGCGGGCCCCGGCTTCTCTCCAGCAGGATCTCCACGTCGCAGGCACGCGGGCCTCCGCCGCCGCCCGCACCCGCCTCCGTGCCACTGCTTCCCGCCACCGTGCCCCGGAGCTTGGCCATGCCCTGGAGGGCCACAGCCAGCTTCGCGAGCACGCCCCCGGGCTGCACCATCGCTACCGGGGGTGACACTGCGCCCGAGCAGATGTCACTTCTCCCCAGCCGCACGCCGCGCAGCTCCCAGCCAGCAAGAGGGCTGGGAGCCGGGGCCCTCGCGGCGACAGAGCCAGCATCTGACAAGCGCCGCCCGGCCGTGGCATCGGGTCCAGGCGGCAAGGCTGCAGGGGCTGCAGAGGTGGCTGAGGCAAACCGCGCCGGATGAGGGGAAGAGCGAGTTGCACTGGCGGACGGGACAGATGAAAGGAGCACGCCGGTTGTCCGCTTTGGGGCAGGCGGCGGCTCTTTGGTGGGAGCGGAGACAGCATCACCCGTCCGCCGTCGCTTTGCCAAAGGGATATCATCCGAATCGGAATCCGACGTGGAGCTGCTGGAGCCGGCCGGGTTGGCCGCTGGGGTACGGGCGCCACCGCTGACCGTTGCACGCATGCGCACCCCGCCGGCCTCTGCAGCAGAGCGCTTGGGCGGTGCCTGAGAGCCTGGAAGCGGCTGGGGCGCAACGGCCCCGGGCACAACCCCCTGCCGTGGCGCCGCCTGCGCCGCCGCCTGCCGCTGGCTCGTGCTGGAAGGACCCCGCACGCTGCTGTCTGTCTCGACCCTGGCGGGTCGGGGCGGCTGCGGAGGGCGCGGCGATAAGGACTGGGTGGCAGGTGCGGCGGGCCGCGGCGAAGCGGGAGCGATGCTCCTTGCGTTTAAAATGGCGCCCAGCCCAGAGCTGCTGGCCCGCCGGAACGAGGGTGCCGGGGGTGAGCGGGCCAGACTCTGTGGCGGGGAGTCCGCCGCTGGATGCCGCACGGGCTGCAGCCCCTCCTGCCGTAGCTCCCTTGCGTCAGTCGCTTGGGGCGCGGGGCCCACGTAGGTAGCCCTGCTTGCCGTGGCGGCGGCGTCATGTTCCCGTCTCTCTGCCTGCACACAGAGGCTCAAGCGCCCGTGGTGTCGCCTGGGCCGCCGCGTGCCGCTGACCGCTGCCCAATGGCCCGGGCCCGACGCTGCCCGAGGTGCCCGGGTCAAGTTGTAACTGCTGATTGGGTCGGGGCGGCAGCAGAGGCCGTGGCGACGAGGACTGGGTGGCAGGTGCCGCGGGCCACGGCGAAGCGGGACCGATGACCCTTGCAGCAGCAGCGAGGCTCAGACCAGAGTTGCCAGTACGCCCCAGCAAGTGGGAAAGCGGAGGAGTTGTGGCCAGCGGTCGCACCGAGTCTCTAGCAGCGGCTGCCAGGGTGGCACGGGCCACTGGGGCAGCAGCCGAGGCTGCACGTGCTCCGGCTGACGTGCGCTCGGTCCCGCACGGCTCTGTTGGCGCAGACGCGCGCGACTCCGTGCCGCCATACGCATCGGGCTCTGCGCCCCCGCCTCCCGGCACGCGGTCTCCGCCCTGAAGCTCAAGCCTCAAGGCATAGCGGCAGCTGCTGCCGCCCGCGCTCGGGCCGGGGCCTCCACCCATGCGGCGGAGCACGAGGACGTCGTCCACGGCCGCCCCTATGCTCCGAAGCCAGGGCGGCAGACCGGTGAGCCTCCACAACACCTTGCCATAGCGGCACTTGGCAGCGCTAAGGCTGACCGCCTTGATCAGGCGGCGAGGGTCCTGGGCGACAGGCTCCAGCTTCAGGGTCTCCTCTGGCCTCGGAGCCCACGGATCAGCCACCCCGAAGAAGGACGTGACGGCCGAGTAGGGAACGCCCACGCCAGCGGAG
This sequence comes from Edaphochlamys debaryana, assembly GCA_016858145.1. Taxonomy (NCBI): domain Eukaryota; kingdom Viridiplantae; phylum Chlorophyta; class Chlorophyceae; order Chlamydomonadales; genus Edaphochlamys; species Edaphochlamys debaryana. Next base: position 36,362 of record JAEHOE010000031.1, on the reverse strand, counting down.
GGCCCCAGGGCCGTCCGTGTGACGCTCAGGCGAAGCTCGTCGGCCGCAGCGCAGGGCGGGCCTTGACCGCGCGCTGTTGAAATGGGGGCGGCGGCAGCCCCTCCGTCCGCCACCACCACCTGACTGCGAGGGACCCGCGACGCCCGTAACTGCTTGCTCCCCTCCGTGGGCCCCAGCCTGCTGAGCCGGCCGTTGGGGCCCGGGCGCCAGGCCTTGACGGCGAAGTGCGTGGGCCCAGGGGCGGCGGGGCGGGGCCGGAACACCAGCAAGTCTCCCTCCCGCAGGCCCAGGGCCTGAATTAGCCTTCCACTGGATCGAAGGGCGTAGGTCGACCGATTGATGTAGATGCTGACCTGCCACGGAAGTACACGAGGTGAAGTTGCATAAGGCTCAACCATGCACCATTCCATGCACACATGTACTGGTATACCTCAAATGTCCGTGGCTACCGACAAATGGCATGACTCCTGACACTCCGCCTACATACATGTCATGAGCACACGCCCACCCACCTCCAAGCAGTCGAGCTCCTCCAGCCCGTAGAAGAGCCGCAGCGGCTGGTTGGGCTCCACCGCCTCCAGTGCGTCATGGAACACGCCCCCCTCGCGCCGCATGACGCACGGCAGGCCGACCGTTTGCAGATCGGCCTTACACAGCGCCTTGCTGCAGCGGGGGTCAAAGAGCCTGGCGAGCTGGCGCTCGACTGAGCGTCAACGGCCCATGCGGAGGGAGGGGAGGGTAGACAGCAAAGGAGGAGGCATTTCAGTGTCGACTGCCACGGCCAGTATGCCAGCAGCCATCCCAAAGTGGGGAACAGGGTGGGCCACGTGTCCTTGCCCCCGGATAGCAGCCAGCAAGAGCGCACCTGCCGAGCAGACGAGCTCCAGCCGCTGCCGCCCGCCGTCGGGCCTCGGCCGCCAGGCGTCCACATCAAAGTGGTGAGCGCTAGCGGTGCGGGGCTTGAAGAGCACGCAGTCGCCCGCGCGCAGGCCCAGGGCTCGCGTCACCAGGTAGAAGTCCGGCACAGAGGCGCCGTCCTGGACCTGGTGGTGCAGGCAGGGAAGGGGCAACAACAGAGGGCTTGCTTGGCCTTGCGAAGCTGGGTCCCGCGCTCGGGGCGCGGGCGGGCGGTCAAGGCCCTCATGCCTCAATCCTCCAGGCGCAGCCAGGGCCCACACACCGTCTAGGGCTCTACGCCCTCCACAGTCCACACTCACGGCCTGCCCGATCAGGGCCAAGTCAGAGCCCTGCACCCACAAGGTAGGTCAGCCCAGGCCCACCTCTGAAAAGCAACGATGGCACGTCAAGCGGCCGCGCGACAATGGGGCAAGCAGGCAGAGGCTCGGCCGTCGGGGGCAAGGTGGCAGATCTCTGTGGCCTGACTGGCCAACCCACGCGGGGAAGACGCCTGCTTGCTCGTCGGACTTGCTTACCTCCACTGCTGCATCCGCCGTCACTCGCGGAGGTCTCCTCAGCGGCGCTGGGGCCAGAGCTGCCGTCCAGTGAGCTGCCACCGCCGGAGCTGGCTGCAGCCCGCTGCGCCGTGGCTGGGCGGCGGACCTGCGTGCCAGACCCTGTCCCGGCTGGCACGGTCCGGCCCGCCGGCACAGGGTCGTCATGGCTGCCGCCGGTCCCAGAAGGTTCATGGTCGGCAGTACTCGCCGAGTCTTCGCCGCCGCTCTCCACCGCCCCAGAAGAGCCCGGCTCCTCCTCTGCGTCAGACTCCGCCGCCTCTTCCGGTTCCGCTGCATGCCTCCGTGACCGCTCGCCGCCTGAGGACTCCGCTTCCCCCTCGCTGGTCGGCACTGGCTCACGGCGGTGCCGCCGGCGCCCTTCGGCCCCGCCGGTGTTCTGACCGGCGTGCAGCCGTCGCCGTTTTGCCGGCGGGGGGCCATCCGGCGGAGGGGGGCCGCCGGCGTACTGGAACGTGAAGGTGGGGACGGCTATCCGAGCCCCTGCCGTGCGGGGCCTGGGGCCGGTGGGCTCGAGCCGCTGCCATAGCCCTCTGGGCCCCAGGCGCCAGCCCTCCACATTGAAGTGGGTCGGGTCGGCACCGGCTCGTTGCCTGAACGCCACCCAGTCGCCCGCCGTCATGCACAGTACGGTCGCAAGGTGGGTGAAGCTGTGCAGAGCAACATGGCGGGAGGCGCCACCGCGGTAGGTGGCTAGGTCCAGCTGCGAGATGGGTCGAGGGCAGGAGGAGTCAGAGGCAGTGAGGGGAAGTCCAGTTGCAGAGGAAATCCGCTCCCCCTAGCGGTGCTGCTCCCTACCAATCAAAAGTGCCAGTGGGCACGCACCTCCATCCAGTCCGCCTCCGCTGGTCCGTAGTAGAAGCGCAGGGCCCGCTTGGGCGGGTGGAATACACCATACTCCATCACCAGCGCCGCTGGCACGACGAGGGCGCTTTCGACGTCCGAAGCCGTGACGGCCTTGCATCGGCGGGGATTGCACGAGAAGGACTGCCCCTCCGCGGCCATGGCAGCATAATTACTGACTCTGTGCTGCTAGTACGATGCCTCCGCCTTGGACCGTCACGCCTCCCCCCTGCGAGCTGTGGGTAGGGAGATCCCACGGAGGGGGGCACGGGATGTACAGCCGGGCAAACCCCCGTGGCGAGACATGTCGGCCTTGTAGGGTTTGCATTTTTGTCAGGAGTTACTGGTGCTACGTATAATCACTTGCTCATGGCCGCGCTGCCTCCGCAAGCTGGTCAACGCTCGCCGACATCCCACACCTCGACAGCTGGGTGGAGAAAGGCCCGCCAAGATGTTGAACAAAGCGCCTAAACTGAGCAACGATCTCCTGTAGCGAGGCGGATGTTCCTCAGAGGCCTTGGCGCCAAGGCGCCTGGCAAATCAGACGGAGCTTCGTCGTGGACGCTGGTGCTTTGGGACTACTGTATGATCGTGGTAGCAGGTATATAATCAGCTCATAACTGTGGTCGGGTCATTGCCGCAAGCGATGCAAGGACACCGCGGATTTGGGGCCGGCCAACCGCCTCGCGCGGACGCGGCCCAAAACCTGGGCCTTGCTCATCCGACACGCACTGGGTCCACACAACTTACAACAAGCAACCCAGGGAGGGCCACCGACCGTGTCGTCTTGGGCCCAGCACGTGCGCCTCGCGCCCACTTTACCCCATCTCCCCCGCCGTTCCCCGCGCCACGCCACTGACCTGAGTACCCCTCCCCCGCCCTCTAGGAAATCCTGCGTGTGGCGGAACGCCTTCAGCTCACATGACTTATGAAGAGCCCCTGGCGGGCCTGGCGCCCACTGCCCTGCCCGCCTGCCCGCTGCCTCGGGGAGCTCGCCGGTTGCACCCGAACCTAACGTCGAATGACCGAGGCTCGTCCATGCATGCGCGCTGGAGGCATACAATTTCCGCTTGGCTATTCTTCGTTTGCTTCATCCTCACTGGCTCCACGCCGGATAGGCCCCGCCACCACTCTTGCGCGCCTGCATCCGGACTACCCGGGCTTCGGCCGTGCAACAGCCCCGCGCGATGGTGGCCCCCTTTTCTCCGCGGTTCAACGAGGCGCAGCGCGCTGCTCGGTCGCGTGTGTGGGGCCTCGTGCTAGCAGCGGTCCTCCTGGCCCTGGCCCCGCAGCTGGCGCGCGGAGTGCCGAGGCGCGGCGCGGTGGAGCCCCGGCACGAGGCTGTGGCTGGTGGTGCGCTGGAGCTGCGCCCCGGCTCAGAAGGGTGCGCGTGGTGGGGTGGATGGGGCGGGCTGAGGGGTTGAAGGGGCGTTGGGGTGGCGCGGAGGGCTCGGCGTGTGGGTCGCAAGTTGCGAGCTCACGTCACCTGCGCCGGGTGCCTGCAGGCTGGACGGTGCCCCGCGGCGCATGCTGCAAGCCGTCTGGGGCGGGCCCGCCTACCCCTTCACGTGGCCCACCCCAGGCTACGGGCCACCGCCCTCTCCACGGCAGTGCTGCGCCTGCCCCGCACCGCCAGCGCCGGCGTACGCCACGCCTCCGCCCTACAGCGGCATTCCCTCCCCTCCACCGCCTTACGGGACCTACCCAGCACCTCCTCCGTACGGCAGCTACGGCCCACATGCGTGGTACGAGTCATCACCACCGCCACCCTCTGGGTCCAACTCATTGCCATGGCCACCCTTTGCCCCCGACCCGCCGGCTGGGCTTCGGCGGCTGGGCCGCCGCCTGGCGCAGAGCGGGGCGGCGGAGGGCGATGCGTCTCTGGACCAAGCCTCAGGCACATACCCCGCCATACCCCTGCCACCGGTGAACCCCACGGCGCCGACGCCGCCTTCCCCGTCCCCTCCCCGACCCTTGAGGCCAAGCCCGCCTCTTTCACCTCGCCCACCCTCCCCGCTGCCGCCCTCTCCGTCGCCTCCCCTGCGCCCGAGACCAAGCCCACCATTGTCTCCTCGTCGACCTGCACCCCGGGGGCCTCCCCCACTCCCACCTCCTCTGAGCCCACGCTCCCCGCCCCGCCCACCATCTCCCCTGCCACCTATGCCACCCTCCCCCACACCACCGTCACCCACGCCCTCCCCTCTGCCCAGCTCAAGCCCTCCGCCCGTCCCCCGACCGCCCTCCACCCCGCCTTCTCCGCGGCTAGCTCCGCCCAAACCTTCTCCGCCTCTTGCCTCGAAGCCCCCGCCCGCGCCTCTCCCGCCGCCACGGCCGCCGTCGCCGCCTGTGCTGCGGCCGCTGAGCCCGGACTCTCCGTACACTCCCTTTCCGCCCTACACCCCAGACTCCCCGTTCGAGCCGCTGACGCCCTATGCGCCGGACCCACCGTCAGCACCACCCCCGTCCTCCCCGAAGCGCCCCCCGCCATCACCTCCAAAGCCACTTCCGCCAATGCGTCCCTCGCCAGCGCTCTCACCGCCCTCTCCCCAGCCGCCGTCACTGCCTCCGAGGCAGCCGGGGCCCCCGCCGCCGGCTCCGCCACCGGGAGCACCGTACCCGCCCTCGCCGGTACCGCCTGCCGCACCACCGCCTTCTTACCCTACACCACCGCCGCCTCACCACCCGTCACCATCGCCGAACTACCCACCACCCTACCCAGCATCCCCGCCAGAGTGCTGCGAATGCCCCTTGCCGCCTCCGCCCGCCTATGTATCCTACCCGCCACCGCCGCCGTATGGGCTCTACCCCTCGGGCCAGCCACCGCCCTATGGCCCTTCCTACGCCCTGCTGCCTCCGCCACCTTACATCGCCCGCCCCGTGCCTCCAGGCCACCCCACTAACCCCACGCCGCCACCTCCTCACCCATCGCCTTCACTCCCGGCGGCCCCTGCCTACCCATCGCCACCGACAGCGCCCTCCTACCCGCTCAGCCCTCCGCCTTACTCACCAAGCCCCTCTTCACCCTACCCGCCGAGCCCCTCACCATCGTACCCGCCGCTTTATCCGCCGCCCTCCCCGCCGCTCCCATTCCCGCCAAGTGCTCCGCCGCCTTACCCACCAAGCCCCCTACCACCCCATCCCCCGTCCTATCCACTAGCATCCCCACACCCGCCACACCCGCCAAGTCCCCCGCCGCCTTACCCACCCAGCCCCTCACCGCGCCTCCTCCCGCCCTCCCCATCACCGTCTTCTCCGCCGCCATACCCTCCAAAGCCTCCGCCGCCTCATCCCCCAAGCCCCCTCACGCCCCTTCCTCCGCTCTATCCGTTACCTTCCCCGCCACCGCTCTACCCGCCAAGCTCACCTCCGCCCTACCCGCCCAGCCCACCGCTTCCCTACCCGCCGCTCTATCCACTGCCCTACCCTCCGCCGCCCTACCCACTTGACTTCCCACCGCGCCTCCCACCCTCGCCGCCGCCCTACGTTATAAGCTCCACCCCACCACCCTACCCACCGCCCTACCCACCGCTCTACCCACAGCCACAGTACCCGCCAAGTCCTCCTCCGGCCTACCCGTCCAGCCTTCCGCCTCCCCCAAAACCGGCGCTTCCATCGCCCCCCCCTCCGTCCCCTCGGCCTCCACGGGCTCCCCGAGCTCCTCGCTCGCCGCGGCCACCCCGCGCCCCCCGGCCTCCTCGGGCCCCGCGCCTTAGATAGGCGTCCCTCCCCGCCGCCAGAGTGCCTCCGCCCCCGCCTTCCCCATAACAAACAACACCTCAACAGCCCCCCTCACCCTGTGGCCCCGCGATTCAGCAAGGTCCCCAAACTTTGGACAGACCTTGAAAGGCGGCTGTCTCCGCAGGGTGGGCATAGCCTATTCCTCTTCAGCCGCTGTGGGATGCGGCGTGGGAGGGAGCTGAACCTGCTGCCTAGGGGTATGGTATCAGTGGTAAGATCGTGTGTGCATGCTGTTGCTCGGGCGGAAGCTGTGTTGTAGGAGCAAGTCAAGGGGGTATAGTCTAGTTGCGTATGGGAGGCGGAGAGGTCAGGTGGTTGCCACGCTTGCCACACGTGCGGCTCAGGGGTCATGTTGTATGGGCAAGCCAACTAACAGCACTGGCGGCATTTTGCGCGGGTAGTGCTCTGGAGGGCTGGATGAGTCGAGTGAAGGGGGTAGGCTTGGGGCGGGTCTCTGTCAAATGTAACTATGTGTCGTGATACTCGTGTAGGGCATGGCACTTGCGGCGGTGGTCAATGTGGTCAACTCATAGTAGCAGGTCCTCCGCTAGCCCCCAGCATCGCCAGCAATAGCAGCCGCCACTGTGTACCAAGCAAGCACAACATGCAGACTTGATGTCAGGGCTCTGTGCACGCCTCCAGCGACCTTGGCTCCGTGCGACGCCCAGCTCATCTGCAACACCCCACAGTACTGCACCTCTACTCCAAGGCTAGGTACCCCTTGCTCCCCAGGCGGTACTCAAGCAGCCCGGCCACAATGCCAACTTCCCCTTGCAACGGAAGGTGAGGCAACATCACGCCTGGGCAACTTAACGATCACTAAGCCCCGTAGACGGTGTGAACAAGGTGGGCCCCGCCCCGGCCTGCTAGACCGCCTCGTGATACGACTGAGCGCGTACCTTGGGTCCGAGGGTCAGCCAGGGTAGCTAGTACTGGCAAGAGCAACGACGGTGAGGAAGGCGGCGTGCCGTCTCCTCCCAGGCCCACACGCCGCCGCCAAACATGAGCAACGGCACTGGATGAAGTCTCTCATCACGCGCCCCACAGCCACCAGCAAGCAGCGGGCCCCAACTGCCCCCAACATCGGAGACCCTGTGATCCGTCCCAGCTTGAGCCGGTAGCATCAGGTAGCATTCCATCAAGCCTGCGAAAGTCAGATATACCGGTAGCTACAGCACTGCACGCACGTACCGACCCTAACAGCCCTTGGGTTGACACCACCCCCGGCGCCAGGTGCCCGGGAAGGAAACATGTACGCTACCCAATCTTCTCGCCGCCTCCGCAACGCCTGAAGAGCCTACATACAGGCCCCCCAAGCATTTGGGCGCTACAGCCTGTGGTAGCACCGTCCCTCCGCCGGGCCTCGAGCCGTCATCGCCTCGGCTACCCCCCGCAGCGAAGGCGGCAGCCTCCGCAGCGGTCACCGCATGGCCAGGGCTTCGTCACAGCCATGCCTCCGCGCGTGGCACCAGCCCTGGCCCGCTGCTGGCCGCAACCCCCAAGATCCGTCCCGCCACCGCCCTTGCGACCTCAGCCCTCTCGGCCTTCTGGATATCCCGTATGACCATCCCTCCTTGCTGAATTCCGGCCCTGTCGACCGTGACCGCTCAGACCCTTCCCGGTGCAACCCCAGCTCCTTGCAGCGCTTCAATTGTTCGCGCAGCGAGATCTAACGTTATCGAGACTCCCTTGCACATCTGAGCAACGCTGGCCGGGTCCATGACAACAACAGCCCCGGGGACAGCGCCGCCGCCGCCGCCGTTGCCAGGGCCGCCGCCGCCGCCGGGGACGGGGCCGCCGCCGATGCCGTTGCCGGGGGGGGCGCCGCCGCCGTTGCCGGGGCCGCCGGCGCCGCCGCCGCGGTTGCCAGGGCCGCCGCCTACCCCGGGGACGGGGCCGCCGCCGATGCCGTTGCCGGGGGGGGCGCCGCCGCCGTTGCCGGGGCCGCCCCCGACGCCGGGGACGGGGCCGCCGTCGCCGCCGCCGTTGCCAGGGCCGCCGCCGGCGTCGTTGACAACACCGCCGGCGTTGCGGCGGCCGCCGCCATGACCGGTGTCACCTGCCGCAGACCCGTCATGGGCTGGCGGTGTGCGCAGCTGTCGGAAAGGTGGCGGCATTTCGCGACGAGGCCGTTTAGGCGGCGGCATTGCGCTGCGAGCGCGACCAGCGGCGGCCTTAGGCTCCGACGTTTGCCCGCTGCGGCGACTGGCGTTGCGCCCTCCCGCGCCGCCGCCGCCGTCACCGCTACCGCCGCCGCCCGTACGCGCGCCCGTTGCGACCCCGCGCTTGGCCCGCGGCGCTGACGGCGGCGTTGCGGCGCGGGGGCTGCCAGCGGCAGCAGCAAGCCCTCCCGCACCGCCGCCGGCGTCGGTGCCGGCCTTGCGGACTCGGACAGTGTAGTCGAAGCGGGAGGCACCCGGCCTGACCGCGATGTGCAGCACGTCCCCCGGCCGCAGCCCCCGCAGGAAGGGGAGCTTCATGGACTCCAGCCTGTCTGGTCCGTTCTTGATCGCCGTGACCTGCACGCAAGGACACGCAACATGGAGTCAGGCGGCGTGGGTGCATGCCAAGCTTTGGCACAGGCGGCAGAATAGGTGAACACCACGGCTTGGTCGGCAGAGGAATGCTCGCGCCTTAACGGCATAGCTTGAGGACCGAGGACCAGGCAGCGAAAATGAGCAACAGTGAATCCCCAGGGGCTGACGCACCTCGCTGGACACTGAAGTCCCGGCCATGTGAAAGGTGGCTCGAGCCCCACGCCGTCCGTTCTTCACCGCTGCGGTCAGAAGCGGGTGCAGCACGCCACGGCGGCTGGTCAGCTGGGTGCTGGGCTGCAGGCAGCCTGCGGCCACCTCGGGAGCAGTCAGCCGGTGGCAGCAGTGCGGGTCGAAGCCAGCGGCCGGGGCAGCGGCCGCAGCCGCCTCGGGGGCCGCGGGCGCAGGTGCATCCTCCTCGTCCGCGCTCTGCTCGGACGCGTCTGCGGAGACGGCTGCCTTGCGCGTGCCCGCCATCGCCTTGCGCGCCTTCGCTGCCGCCGGCCTTTCCGAACGGGGCCGCTCTGCAGCGGGCCTCACTGAGGAGCGGCGCTCGCGGCCGCCTGCAGCCGGCTGCTGCTGCTGCGGCTGCTGCTGCGGCGGCGTCGGCGGCGGGTTCTGCTGGGGCTGCTCTCTGCCGGCAGGCGCCGGCGCCGGTGCTGCTGGGGGCGATGACGTCGGTCGTCGGTTGAGGCCGCTGCCGCCACCGCCGCCGCGCTGGCCCTCGCCGGACGGGGGCATGGCCGCAGGCGGCTGTGCGACGCCCACAGGGGCAGGGCGGGGCGAAGGCGTGGCTTGGGGGCTGAGTAGCCCGAAGCCCCGAGGAGGCGGACGGACCGCCGGGGGCGTTGCCTTGGCCCCAGCGCCATCGCTGCCCTTGCCCGAGGCGCTTGGGCTTTGGAAGTTTCGGCCACCCGCCTGCAGCCCCGCACCGACAGCGCCCACACCACCGGCTCCGCCCGCGCGTGGCGCCGGGGCGGCCGGCGACGACGGCGCCGCCGCTGGGGCCGGCGCCGCCACCGCCACAGCCGCTGCCGGCGGAGGCGGCACCCCGTGTGGCCCTACCAGGTTTATGGTGTACCCCTCCTGTGGCTGGAAGGCCACCCTTACACGAGAACCCACCACTACGCCGCGCTCCTTGAGCCACGCGCGCACCCCCCGGCCCGCCAGCCAGCATGACGGCCTGCCGGCTGTCGCAGCCGTCGAGGCCGAGAGAGTGGCTTCCACGAAGCCTCCGGCAGAGCCGCTGCTGCCGCCGGGGCCAGCAGAGAAGCCAGCGGCGTAAGGATCCCACAGTCGAACTGCTATGCTTCGGCCCCCCTGCAACTGCGGAGGCAGCAGGCTCTCCCAGGCGTCGTGGTCAGGGGACAGGTCCAGGAAGCGCCCCTCCAGATTGCGGGCGGTGATGATGACGGTGGTGGAGTGCGCCCAGGGCTGCTGCGCCAAGGAGCCACCGTTGCGGGAGGGTGCAAAGGGAGCTGCCGCCGCCGCCGCCTCCACGGCAGCTGCATGCGGCGGCGCTTGCATTCCGTCCTCGCTGTCGCTCCCGACCTGACCGCCGTAGTGCACCCCCTCGTCGCCCTCGCTGTAGCTGCTCTCCTGCATCTCGCAACTTTCATCGCCTTCGCCCTCGCTGAGGCCGTCCTCGTTCATGCTCCCATCCTCGTCCACGCTCCCGTCCTCGCCCTCGCCCTCGCCCTGGTCCTGGTCCTGGTCCTGGCTCACCGCCACCCAGCTGCCGTCGGCCTTCCGGCGCCAGGCCTCCAGGTCGAAGTGATGGGGCTGGGAGCGGGGCTTGAAGAGCACCCAGTCTCCTGGCCGCATGCCGAGAGCATCCCGGAGAAGGAGGGAGAGGGAATTGAGGCGTGCCTGTCCCTTCCCGCCGTCATCAACGGTGAACTGCACCTGGGGTGCAAGGACGGCATCAGAGCGAGGACAAAGGCGTTGTTATGGATGCACCGCAGTAGACAGGGCGCAAGAAGCACGTACACTTATCGGTCTAAACTAACACGGCATCTTAAAGGGGCTTGCATAGGGTATCCCTGGCACGCACCAGTCGGCCGTGTTTCCAGGCGCCCGAGTGCATGGTTAGGTCCTGCTTGTCGCCGGGCCGCCAGTTTCGCGTGACGTGGTGCAGGACCCCTCCCTGTTTCAACATGACCTTGGGCACGACGAACTGCTTCATGTCGGCGGAGCGGAGCTGCTTCGCAGAACGCTTGTCTTGAAGTTGTGCCCCAGACACGCCACCCTCCGCCTGGTCAGCCCCATCCTCAGCGCCGCCTGCACGATGCAGGGGCCGGAGGCAATGCAGGTTAGTGCTCGAGGAAAGGTAAGCAATATACGGTAGCGTTCTACCTCCCTACACCCGTAAGCACAAAGGAAGAGAGCCTTAATTGCACTCGCTGCACCCTGCAGTCCAAGCCCCCGGCGCGGCTATGCCTAAGCCCGCCCTGGCCTCCCTACCGGGTGCGGCGGGGTCTGCCGGCGGGGGCTGCTCGGGAGCGTCCATCGGCACGCGTGGAGGGCGACCGGAGCTGTGCCCCCTGGAGGTGGCGCAAGAGAGGAGGCACAGACACAAGCTGGATGCACGCGGTAAGAGGCCAGCGCGGAAGGGGAGACGCGGCGGCGGGCGAGGAGAACGCAGCGGGAAGCCCCGCTGGGTCGGCGGCGCAGGAGGCAACCGCTGCTGCCACAAGTGCAACCAATGTCCTTAACGCCCGGAACTGCTGCCAGGAGCAAGGGCTGAAAGGCGCTATCGTCGCGGGGGCCCTGGCGAGGGTCGCTCACAGCCGCGCCGAGGTCGCGCGAGGCGAACAGCCCTGCGCCAAGCGCACGCGCAGAGACTCACCCGCGCTACGACGACAGGCCCGGCGCAGCTACGCTGGTTAAGACGCAGTCGGCGGCGCCTCTGCGAGGAGGGAGCGAGGCAGGGTGCAGGATTTGTGACACCGCAGCAGGCTGCGGCTGCGCGGCGCAACCGTGCATGCTGCCGGCATAACGGCCGCTCATCGAAGCGCACGCACCTGCTGCGATCCAGACGGCGGGGCGTGGCGGAGGAGGCGGCGCGTCTTGCGAGGCCTCCCCTGCGAGGCTCCGCTGGAGGCAACTGCGGGGCGTTTTAGAGACGGCCTCCCCAGCAGGGCTCTGCTGGAGCCAACTGCTAGAGGCTGGGCGTATCGCTATTAATGTATCGTTAGAAGCATCTGCACAGCGGGCACAGCGTAGGAGCCTTGGAGAGGCTCGCGGGCAGTTGCCAGGGGCGCTCCCCCACGGCCTCGAGTGCCTCCCCTGCCCCTGCCCCGGCGCCGCACCTGGCACGAGGGCCGGCAGCTCGTGAGTGTGCAGACGGGCAACCCCTGCAGCACACAGTCAAGGAGGAAAGACGGGAGGTGGATGTGGACCAGGGAGCGAGCAAAGAAGGCCGTGCACAGCAGCTCATGCAACCCCCAAGTTGAGCAGGGCGGAACACTGTTCGCATTAGCGGCGTTACACATTCAGTCCACAGTCACTTGCGTTCACAGATCCAAGTGCATGCCACTCGCATGGGGCGGGGATCCCACCCAGCAGGTGCCCGGCCGTCGACACACAGCGACCGTCAAGGCTCCGCTCACCGCTAGATGTACTCCCTCATGCCCGGGCACACAACCAACGCGCCGACGGGGCTGGACGACGAACGCGATGACATCCCCAATCTCTGCTCCCACAGGCCGCAGCGTACCGCGGTGTCAGCCCCTGATCATGTGTGCCCAACCGCCCCCTGATCCCATGAATCGGGCCCTGGTACGACCGATGCATGCCCCAAGGCTTGCCACACGACAAGGTCATGCTCCAGTTGGGGCGGGTGCTGAGGCGGGTGCCGCTGCAATCTCCCCCAACCTGCGCTGCTAAGGCTCCCGCCTCCACCCCGGCGCTCCCCCGACTCCACGCCTACGGCCGCCCCCATGCGCCAGCGCTAGATCCGGATGAGGTAGTCCCCGCTCTTGCACAGCTTGCGCACCCACTTGTCCACCTGAGGGGAAGGGAGGCGGCCAGGCAGGAGAGGGACAAGGGATGCCGGTAAGCGGAAGGCCAGGCAGGGGGTCCTACCAACCGCGAAGGCCCAGTCCGTGCCTCGGAGGCTAGCCTGCCCCTGACGAGCAAGGGCCTCTATCCAACTGGCCCGCGCACCGCAGCCCTCAGCCCCCACCTTGTATGCGCTGCCCTGCTTCCGCTCCACCACGCGCAGGTACTGCACGCGCAGCCCGCTGCAGCCTAGCATGGGCACCTGGGCGGGGGGGCACAAACACCCAGGGGCGTCAACGGCATGCGACGGCATGAACCCCGCGCGCCCCCTACGCACACCATCCTGCCCTGCCCCTCTCCGACGCATACCCGCCTCCTCGCATCACCATCGGCGTACCCCCAGACAGAAGCTTCGAGCAGTGGCACACCCCTAGCCCAGCGCCTCCAAGCCCGTCCAGGCCGCCCCCACCTGGAACTGCAGCTGGATGGGCGGCCGCCCCCAGGGCTTCTTGTCGCGCGTGGACGCCACCAGCGTCACCTCGGCGCGCAGCGTGTGCTCAGTGCCTCCCAGGAATTTGGACATCTTCCACACCAGCGCCTTCTTGGTGGCGTCGTACTTGGCGCGCCCCGACGTAACCAGCAGCTTGGCGGAGGCGGTGTTGTCGGGCACCGGCACCAGCACCACCACGGGCCCGGCCTGAAGGGGGGGGCGTTGGGGAGGGGGAAGGAGGGGGAGTTGGTGGAGAGGACGGAGAGCGAGGAGCGTCAAGGGTAGGAAGCACGCAGGCCACGGCGCAGGCGGGATGCGGGTGGAGGAGGGTGTTGCGGACTGGAGTACAGCAGCTCGCAGGGGCGCTGAGCAGAAGCCGGCGCAGCGCTAGGGGGCGGGGAGGGAAGGGTGCCATGCGGACACGGGTCCTGCGGGGCTGCCCCACCTGCAGCTTGTTGGAGAAGGTGGACTTAATGCTCACGTTGGCCTCCAGCTTGGTGCGCCCCACCTCGCTGATGACCGGCAGCACCTTGAACGGCAGCGTGATGCCATCGTTGACGCGGTACCTGGGGCGGAGGGGCAGAGGGGAGGGAATGGTCGGAGATGGTACGTGTCGGGAAGGGCCATGCGAAGTCCTCATGACCGAGGAGCATGGTGAGCGTAGGACGGCCCGCGTGTGGGGTGGGGTGGTGGTTAGCACAGGAGTGCACTAGGCCAGCTCCGGACTCCATGCAAGGGCCCAGACCGGCTCGCATGTCGATGTGGGTCGGCTATAAAAGCGGCTCATGAAGGCTGGCAGTGCGCCCAAAACGCTTGGACCCCCGCGCCCTAGCTTTCCGGGCTCACCGCATGAGCTCGAACTCGCCGTCCGGCGGCACGAAGGTGACCACCTTTTGTGACTCGTACGCGCCCAGGTTGACGCACTGGTGGAACGTGGCGTCCTGGGACAGAGGGGCGGGAAGGCGAGGCAGAGTCGGCAGAGCGATGTGCCAAGCGGACCTTGGCTCCGGCAGCACGCGACTTCATCAGCCCCGTTGTCGTGCCCTCGAATCTCGCTCCAAGCCTCTCCCCCGATTACGGCTCATGTGGGTCGGGCGCAAATCCCTCGCCTTGGTCACGGCGGAGTCTTTCCAGCATAGAGGAGAGGAACAGGGTTTTGGCTCCCCAGCTACCCGGGCCCCCTGCTCTCGGGCCTTTCCTCACCTTTGCCCTCCGCCTCCGCGCCCACCCCCCGCACCTGCATCTGGTCGTTGAGCCCCAGGCGCAGCTCCGGCATGTCGGACAGGAAGCACTTCATCTGGATGCGCCCCACCACGTCCTGCCGCAGGATGGAGCCTGCGGGGGAGGGCGGCGGGGGCAGGACCTGGTCGGCCGGTACGCCCACGCCGCAGCTCTCGGCACCCCTACCCCTCTGTGTACATGGGCGCGTCCGCACAGTATCCCATATCCGTCTTCCCACCCCTCCCCATCGCGCCCCTGCCCTTCAAGGCCCCAACCCCTCAGTCCCCACCGTTCTGGCTCATGAGCACGTTGATCTGCTCCACGATGTCCAGGAAGATCTCGTTGCGCTTGTACTTGATGCCCTCGCGCCGCCACCCCACGGCGCCCGTCACCGCCAGAGTAGCGTTCGCGGCCGCCGCAGCGTCGCGAGCCTTCTTGGACTGTGCTCGGGGGAGGAGCGGCAGGGGAAGGGCAAGGGGTGGCGCTGCGGGGTCAGGCCCGGAGCAGGAGCCGCGCCCCAAAGGGTGCAGACGCGTGTGGAGCTCAGGGTGAGAGCCCAGGCTGAGAGCGGCATCCGCGCCGGGCACTCGGTTCCCTTCATGCGCCCCAGTGCAGCGTACGGCACTGCACACGCTCGGCGTACAAGCCTTAGCATGTCAATGCGCCGGGCGCGTGTGACAGCTACAGCGCCTGCCTTGAAACGTGATCATTCGAGGCACTGCACTGCCGCCCGGATCCTTTGGGCCGGCAAGACCAACCCACAACGGTGACCGCTCCATCCGCATGGCCCCTCGCACCGCCCTCCGGCGCCCGCACCCACCGCCGAGTCGCCTGAGGACCCCGTGAGCCCCACGGAGCCCAGGATGCCGCCCTCCGACTTGTAGCCCTTTTGGAGGATGAGCGCTTTGAGGATGGACGGGTCCGTGATCTGCGGAATAGGGGATGGGGGCCGGAGCGCAACTCCTGGAGCCCCAGGCCAGTAGTGCGGAGCAAGGACGCACCAGGCGTACGACCGCACGACCGGGACCCGAGGAAAATTCCGTCAGGCAGTCAAACCCTCAAAGGGAAATCGCCCATCAGCCCTGTGGGCTGCCGCCGACATCCGCAGTCGAGATCCGTGAAATGTCTAGGGGCTGCTAACGGGCTTCCGGTCGTTTTTCACACACTCCAGACTCCACTCACCTGCGGTAGCCCGTAGTCCATGACCTCGTCGAGCAGCTCGTACATGAGCACTGCCGGGCCACAGCAAAAAGCACGATTCGCACGGATTCGGTCAGCATACTGCAGCCATCGCTAACCCGCTTTGCTGGCCCGCAGTCCCTGCACCTCTGTAACAAGCTATCCAACCCCTGTGCGTGAAGCGCCCCGCCAGGGCACGAAAGCTGTATGCCTTCTGAGCCGCAGCACATCGCCGTAACGTCTGGCTACGCCGAGGGCACCAATCCAAGACACGCTCACTGCATGAGGGAGGAGGGAGGGGAAGGGAATGTCCTCAGGTGAGATGTAAGTCAGCAGCAAACCCTAGCCTGCAGTGCCGCCAAGTCCGCCCGCCCGTGCCCACCCGAAGTTGGAACGAATGGAGGACTCGCAGAACTCCCCCTCGAAGTACGACTGGAACAGCGACACCAACTGCGGGAGCGCGGGGAGATGCCTTGACGTTGAGTCAAAGCCGCATGCATGCCCCAGGTCCCACGCCTCGAGTCCACCAGCGCGGGTAACGCCTGCGCAACACCCCAGTGCCAGGCACCTCCGTCCCCCAGGCCTGGTCCCGTTACCCGGACGGCTCTTCACCCCTCCCACCGAGGTCATGAAGCGGAAGGACAGCATGGCGTTCCCGTTGCTTCGGGTCAACAGCAGGATGTAGATGTCCGCGTGCCTCAGATACATGAAGGTGACCGACCCCAGCGTGCGGATTGGGCCGTGCACCGCCGCTGAATCCCGTTCCCGTGCGTTGAGAATCCGATCACGGAAGCTCTCAGCTATCTCGCGACTGCAACATGGGCGGAGCGTGGGGCAACAGAAGCCGGGGATCGGTGAGCCATTTCGAGGTGCCTCGCGCGGAACATGCTGGATACTGCACGAGTAGTCCGTGCGTGAGCGTTCCGTTGCCATCCCTGGCGAGGGGGCACTTCGCGGTCTTCCCCAGCTCCATGGCGCGAAAAGAACCTGCCCAGGTCTCCACGATGCCCGGCTCACTCTACATCGTCTTTATATCTCCTCTCTAGAAGGATGTCTCCTCGTAGGTTGAAGAAGTAGATAGCGCTCGCAGCGCTGGCCATCGTGGACCGGTCTGCAGCTGGCTCACGTCCGCGCTGGCCCCGCAGCGACGACTAACGATAGAGTGCGCACATGCGACTGCTGACCGAGAGAAGTGACAGGGAAGAGGAAGCGGCGGATTAAGCAGAACGGAAGCGATACTATGCTCGTGTTGAGCAACTAGGCTTTCTATCGGTCTTTGGTGATACGGGAGTGGTCGGTGCAGTGCCAGAGGACGCGATCTGGGCAATAGGGAGCGAGGTCGGGCTGCACTGGTGTTCGCGGGCCTGTGCACTGCCGTGCCACACGTGCCGTACGATCGGACCACAGCCTATCCAGCCAAGCCATGACGCATTACATAGACCGGCCGCAGTCCATCACCCAATATCCATACTCGTCCAAATACGGATGAGTCGCGCGGCTACAGGCGATTCCACCGCTTCAGACAGGCACCAAGGCTGTCACCTCCCTCCCTCCCCACCTTCACCCGACTTCACCAGGCACAGGCATGCCTCCCACCAACCTACCCCGCTAACCGGTCGTTCGGTCGTTTCCTTGTCCTGAGGAGGGACAGACACCCTTGTTTGCCTAGTAAGCTTACCAGTTCCCGCCACATGACTGGATGACGCGTACACGTCTGAACGCACGAGCACATCATCCACCCAGCACCCACGCGGCAATGCATTGCTTCAACGCTAGTCTGTTGGCTACCTGACAACCTGAGAACTGCCTACCGTACTATCCTCGCAGCGCCGCCAGCACCGCCAACCCCAGCTTCCTCTAGGTCAAGACTCAAGAGCCTTTCTGCCGACGAGCCTTCTCGCGGCACCCGTTAAGGCGGTTCTGCACATGAACCCTAGTGAGGCCCTTGACCTGCATTAGCAGCAGGATCGAGCTGGGACTGGCCCATTGCAGACCGCCCAGCGTGGTGACAGCTTGCATGAAGCGGGCGTGCAGGGGGGCCGTCCACCGGATCCTGCCGCTGTCATAGAACTCTTCAACAGAAACGGGGAGCGGACTCGGTTGAGTGACGAGCGGCGCAAGTATGCTCTGGCACCGTGCAAGCAGTAGCAGACTACGTATCCATGCAACACGCGGAACAGCTCCCCGGAAAGAGGCATCAACACGCCCGTCGTACCAGCTTTCTGGGGGTTAGCGGCGCCCTCCCGCAGCGTGCGGAGCCTTTGGCGGTGCCCGTACAGGTGTGCGTCCACGTTCTGTACGGTCAGCCCCTCCACCCGCATCAGCGGCAGGATCTGGCCGGCAGTGGCCCTCTCAACCCCGCCCAGCGTGTTGACTGCTTGCAGGAAGCGTGAGTGCAGGGCGGGCGTCCACAGGATCCCAGGTGTCGTCGGCAGCAGGGCGCGGGCTGGCGCGGCAGGGTGTTGTATGAAGGGACCGCAAAAGAAGGCACTGTCAGTGGGTGCGCCCAGATGTTCAAGGCCTAAACATGTGCGTCTTTGGCGTCTGATGTGACCAGCCAGCCTTACCAGCTTCTGGTGTTTCGTACGTTTCCGGCTCGGGGCCATGCTGCGCCCAGACCGCCCTCCGTCCCACCTACCTCTGGAAGCACTGGCGGCCGGCCCAGACGCTGTCAGGGCATGCAGTTCTTGCCGGGGGCCGGGGAGCTGCTGGTCCTCGTGCTCCTCGTCATCGCTGATAAGGATGCAGCTCCCGTCGTACATGTCCTTGCCGTCACAGCCGCCGGTGCCGGGGCTGCCGCTGCGGGCCTGCATGGCGGAAGCCCGCTCGGGTGCGCCGGCTCCTGGCAAAGAGGGCCTGTGGCACCCTTGTGGGTCCGCCTGCAGCCGCCGCCGCTTGCCGCTCCGGGCCGCTTCCTCCTCCGCCTCTGTCCCCGCATCCTCGTCAGTTAACGGGTCATCTTCGCCCAGCTCCCTGCCGTCGCCTTTCCCCCCGCCCCGGTCGCCCCGCTGCAGCCCCTCTCCCTCCGGCCGCCACACCACCAGCTCCATCTCCGGCACCGGCTCGCTGGCCCAGCCGGGTCGCAGGGGCCGCAGCTGGAACCAGGAGCCAGGCACCAGGGGGCAGGCCGCCTGAGCCAGAGCCTGGAAGACCGCCCGCATGCCCTGGCTTAGGTCAACCAGGAGTTGTCCCCATCGCGGTGGGCTGTCACCTGCAGATGGCAATGCAATGCGACCGGGTTACCGATGTGCTCAGATAGATTTCATGCATCATAAGATGCACTGTGCAGGATTAGACTCCTCTGAGGCGCTGACCCACATCGCACGCCCCTCCCCCCACGCACAGTCGGAGCAAGCCAGGCCCACCTGGACGCTGCAACCTCCCGCCTCCGCAGGGAGGCGCAGCCGCACTTCTACTCTGCCGGACTGTCCGAACGGCAGGCCTTGCCGCCTTGCCAGCGGTACCAGTAGCAGCCGCGACACAGCGCAGGGGATGAACACCCGGCACTGGGTCAGGTCACTCGCGCTGAGCTCCAGCCAGGGGGCCTCGTCCTCCCCGCCACCGTCGGCCGCGGCCTCGCCGCCCCGACCCACATCACCAGCAGGCGGAGGGCTGGGTGGTGCAGCCTTGGCAGCGACGGTGATCGCCGGGGTGGCGTCACGAACTGCCCTGCCGGCGAGAGCCGGCCGGTTGCTACCCCGTCGCCGGCGTGCCGCTTGCCTGGGGCCGCCGTTGCCCGCTGCGTAGGGCCCATGCTTGAAGACGCCAGCAGGCCTGGCACCGGCAGGTTGGACCTCAACGTCCACGTCACCGCTGCCGCCAGCGCCTCCTCGCCACTCCGTCACGCTTTCGGAGTTGCGGTCCCTCTGAGAATCGCCCCCAGGAGCGGCGGTTGCAGGCGCGGCCACGTCGGCTGAGGCATGAGAACCTGCGCTGCCGGCCTCCATCACGCCGCCAACGCCCACCAGGCGATCTGCCTGCCGCCTTGCCCCCAGCTCCACGCCCTCCTCCGGTCCCGCATGGTCTGCCGCCGTCGCTGCTCCCGCCACCGCCGGGTCGCCTGCAGCCGACATGACGAGGGTCCCGTCAGGGAGGCCCACCAGCCGGACCATCGCCGGAGGCCCCTCCGCCCCGAGCGGCGCGATGCCCAGCTGGCGGAGTGCCGGCCCCAGCCCGAAGAACCAGTGCGTGATCCCGCAGACGTCAGTGCTTGGCTGCAGGAATGCAGAAGTATACGGCACAGGCGGTCGACCGCCGCCCGGGTCCAGCAAGAGGCGTAGCCAGAGAGGGTATATGGGCTGGTCCATCGTGCCCGCCCCGTACGGCAGGATCAGCGCCGCCGCCTCGACAGGGATGTGCATGCAGTGCCGTTTGGCGGGAAGCAGCAGATTGACGGCTGGGAGGGCATTAGGCACGGACCCCGCCGCTGAGCGCCGAGGTGAGGTTGGTTGTTCCTGGGGTGGCGGCGGCCTGGCGCCAACCGCAGCCTGCACCGCTGCCCCTGGCCCCGGGTTTCCGCTGGGCCCCACAATGCGACCCCAGTGGGCGGCTCCGGCTTGGCCGCCTGTCAGCGGTGGCTGCTGCCCATTTCCGCCAGCACTGGACGACGCTCCGCCGTCACCGCCTGTTGCCGCGGCCGTCGCAGCCACTGCGGTCATGACCGCCCCAGGGCTGCCCTGCCGGGACTGCATTGCCCCCTGGCCTGCAAGGCTGTCCCGGCCAGCCGCTCCCTTGCTGCTGCCGCCACCGACGCCGCTCCGGTTGCTGAGGTACAGAGGCTGCGCTCCCGCTGCGTCACCGGTGGAGTAGACGACGGGGACGGCGAGGCATTGCTGCGCCTCCCGCGAGAGCGGCTCGCTGAGGCGGCGGCTGTTGTGCTCGGGCTGGGAGCCAGCCCCGGCCCCTGGTACTGCCTGCCGAGGTGCACGAAGCTGCCGTATTTGGGACAGCAGCAGCTGCACTGAGGGCGACAGCAAATCGTATGCGGCGGTTGACTGTGGCTGCTGCACTCCCTGGTGTCTGGAATGCTGCGTCGAGGAGAGTGGAGGCGCAGGCGTCATGGGGAGCGGGTCGGCGGCCGGGGTGCTTGCGCAGGCCGGCGTCGCACCGAGGCGGACGCTGCCCGTGCAGGAGGAGCGGCGGCGCTGGGGCGCCTCGGGGACGGCTGCACGCTGCCTGCTGCTGCCGCCGCCGGGTGAAGCCCTTGCAGGTGTGGCAAGGCCTTGCTGTACGCGTTGTGAACGAAGAGGAGACAAAGACGGCGCACTGGGGCGGCGGTTGATGAGCTCTCCCAGGGCGGGTGCCGCCAGCCGGGGGTTAAGCGGCAGTTGGCCGTCAGGTACCTGGCCGATCGCGGCGTGCGGCTGTGCAAGGTGCACGCGTGCGGAGGGTCCCGGCGGCCGCATTGGTGACTGCCATGGTGCCGGCGGCGTGAGGGTTGTGTCGACCGACGCGGAGCTTCCTCGCAGTTTAGTGGGGCAGCCCGTGTAGCCGTTAGACGAGCTCAAACGCTGCTTGCACTCCCCGTTCCCAACGTCGCTTCCCCGTCTGCTGAGGATGTGATCTGGGCCGGCCCCCGCTGACACAGACCCGTCTGGGCTGGGCTCGCCGCCACGGCCGCAGCTCCCGGCGGCGGTACGCCTGGCGCCCAGCAGCAGGCCGACCCGCTCCTCGAGCGGCAGCCCCACGAAGCTGCGCCTGCCGCCCATGCGAGCTGTTGCAGGCTCCTCCGGCGGCGGTGGCGGTGTCATGCGTCCAGCCGATGCCGATATTGCTGCCGCCGCCGCCGCCGGCACCCCAGCAGGCCTGGGCCGGTCTAGGCCCGGGCCGTCCTCAGTGGCCCCTTCGGCGCCTCTGCTCCAGCCGACTGTGATGTCGGCAGCTGCTACCCACCCAAGCGCGGCGGCCCAGCTGCCATTTAGGACGAATGCGCCCGGAAGCGTAGCCGCCAGCGCTGGGCCCACCCCCAGGCCGTCGTCTATGCTCTCGGCCTTCACCACCGGCAGCAGCCCAAGCCTCTGGCTGAAGGCGTCTGCTGGGAAGTGCTCCATGGATATCAACAAGTAGTCACAGCCAGCAGATCCGCACTTCTCCCAAGGACAGCTTCCAAGTACGAGGCGGCTGCGGGCAGGACGGGGTAGGGAAGCAAGGACGTGTGTCAGATCGCGCCAAGCACAGAATCCGCCACTGCCGCCGAGGGTAAACTGTCGTCAATAATCCCCCCTGCAACACTCTCCCGTGCACATCGAGCTGCTACCGGCCGAGTGTCTTGCCTGATGCAAAGAACTAGGCGGTGTAGAAGACCCCAGGGGAGACGGGGAGGAAGGACCTCGGGATTCGTGCCGTTGAGACCTCCGCGGTATAAGCATCCTGCCAAGTCCTCGTGGGCCTTCCTGAACGGGAAGAAGACAAAAGAATTTGGTTCTGCTGGGGTGAAGTGGCGATGCTAGGTTCGGTGGTCGCGACGAATTCCGCTGCGCGTACGCCGCTGGCCGGGGCGGCAAATGCAAGGATAATTGGCTACCCGGACTTCATGAAGCAACCAATCCTGGTATCACTCGATGGGACAACCCTCACCCCTCACGGCAACAACGCCATGGCAGTTTGCTTTCTTTAGCCGAGCGCCACCTGTTGTTTGCCAGAGCTTGGGGGAAGCAGGAGAACCTCAGACTTTCACACTAGCTTGGAGGCACAGAGGCAGCTGCACGCGCTCGACGTGCGGGACAAGATGGCATCAGTAGAGCGTGTTGTATCGCATGTCACACCCTGGCCGGAGCTGGCGCGCGATCCCGGCAAAAGGCAAGGGTGCTGTGTACGGTGCCGTGCCATACACTTTACACATACAGACAGGCATGCTCGCTGGCATACGGTATCGCATAGTGCGGAGAACTGGTTCGGGCTTGGACTCGGTGTGGTCGAAGTCCAGAGGGATGGAAGTCAACCACGGCCGCATTGCGCCGCACGCCTGTCCCAGCCATCGCCCATGCTCGCCCACCCCGCGTAATGCATTCGCCCCCCCCTGGACCAACGGGAGCTACGGTCCCCCTTGACCCAAAGGCCATGTCCCTGAAAGCCGAAGCTTCGCGCAGCCATTGTGCCCGTGCACTTCCCCGCTTCCATACACACCACTTCACACAGCTTCTATAGTGCTCTCCAGACGCCCCCGCCACAACACCTAAGCCTGATACAATCCACCGGCTGGCCCTGTTCGTTGCTACGTTTAGTAATCTGACAAGCCCCTTGTCCAAATAAGAAACCGGTAATCAAAGAGGATCGAAGCAGTCTTCATTGGCAGCCATCCGTTCACACGCACAGCCGCCAAGCCCGTGCCCCCCCCCCCCTTCGCCTCTCGCCATGCCGGTCAAGACCTCCGCTCTCTGTCCTGAAGACGCCACAGAACAGCCCAAAGCATGAGTTCCTGTTCACATACTGAACTTGCACCCGCCTTGAGCCTCAGCAGGCGAAAGGCATCAATGTCCATGGGCGACAGGCAGGCCCAGTACGGCCCAATCGAACCATCAGCCTCTACTCCTACATACGCTCTGGGATCAGGAGCTTTCCTGCTGACGAGCTTTTGTGCGGCACTTGCAGAGGTGGCCCACCACGTGATCCCTGGTAAGGCCCTTGACCTGCATCAGCCGCAGGATTGAGCTGGGACTGGCCCGTTTAAGACCGCCCAGCGTGTCCACTGCTTGCATGAAGCGGGCGTGCAGGGGGGACGTCCACGGGAGCCTGCCCCTGGCATCGAACTCTGCAACAGAAGCGGGGGTGAGGCGGACGTGGTTGTGAGTGACGAGCAGCAAAGGAGTGCTCCGGCACTTTGCAAGCAGTAGCACATCACCTATCTACCGGTACGCAACACGCGGAACAGCTCCCCAACTCAAGGCACAGACACGACCCTCGTACCAGCATTTTGGGGGTTACCAGGTTGGACGGCGGCGCCCTCCCGCAGCGTGCGGAGCCTCCGGCGGTGACCGGACAGGTGAGATTCCACGCTCCGTACGGTCAGCCCCTCCACCCGCATCAGCGGCAGGATCTGGCCAGCAGTGGCCCTCTCAGCCCCGCCCAGCGCGTCGACAGCTTGCATGAAGCGGGCGTGGAGGGCGGGCGTCCAGTGGAGCTTGCTGATTGCAGAGAACACTGCGGGACACCGGACAGCACGGCGTGGTCTGGAGGGAGGGACAGGCACTTATCCTGGCATCGGCCATTAAGTTGTCGTGCTTCGCAGCGGCAACCCAAGGCGAGGTGCGTCCTTACCGTCTCCTGCGCCCGACCTTCCTCACCTGCTTTGGGTGCCTCGCCGCCTGGAAGCGGCAGCTCCTCCACACTACTCCCAAGGGTGGACCAATGTCCACTGCCGCCTGTTGCCGAGGCCGTCGCAGTCTCCGCCATGGCAGCCCCAAGGCAGCCCTGCTCTGCTCCGAGGCCTGTAAGGCGGTCCCACCGAGAGTGCCGCACCCCTGTCCCAGGAGTCACCAGGCCGCCACCCATGCCCCATCTGCTATCGCCGCCGCCAGCCGCTCCGCCACCGCCGCCACCGCCGCCACCGCCGCCACCGCCGCCACCGCCGCCGCTCCAGCAGCTGATGAGCTCCAGCGGCTGCGCCCCTGCGATGTGAGCTGTGGTGTTGACGACGGGGACGACGGGGACGAGGGCGGCCACGCCTGGCTGCGCCTCCCACGCTCCCCGCAGCGAGAGCGGCTCACTGGAGCTGCGGCTCATGAGCTCTCCCCGGGCGGCAGCCCCGATTCCCGGGAGCAGCTGCCGAGGCGCACCAAGCTGGAGCAGATGAGACAGCAGCGGTCCACAAGGCCGCGTTGTTGATTGCAATGGTGGCAGCGGCGCGGGGGTTGTGTCGGCCGCTGGGGAGATTCCGTACAGACCAGTGAGGCGAGCCGTATACGCGTCGGACGCGCTCCACAGCTGCCTCTCCTGTCCGATAGCGCCCGCGCTTCCCCGTCTGCTGAGGATGTGATCTGGGCCGGCCACCGCTGACACAGAAGCGGCCGGGCGGGGCTCGTAGCCATGGCTGCAGCTCCCGGCGGCGGTACGCCTGGCGCCCAGCAGCAGGCCGACCCGCTCCTCGAGCGGCAGCCCCACGAAGCTGCGCCTGCCGCCCAAGCGAGCTGTGGTAGGCTCCTCCGGCGGCGGCGGGAGAGCCGGCAGTGGAGTGGGCCTGGACGCCACTGCCATTGCCTCCGCCGCCGGCACCCCAGGCCGGTCTGCTGCAGCCGGGGCACCCGCGGCGGGGGGCGCTGGTGGGGCGGCGTCCCACGGGCCCTCCTGGGTGGTGGCCTCTGCGGAACCTCTGCTGCTGCCGACGGTGATACCGGCAGCTGCTACCCACCCAAGCGCGGCGGCCCAGCTGCCGTTTAGGATGAATGCGCCCTGAAGCGTAGCCGCCAGCGCTGGGCCCACCTCCAGGCCATCGTCTGTGCTCTCGGACTCCACCGCCGGCAGCAGCCCAAGCTGGCTGCAGGCGTCTGCTGAACAGAGCTCCATGATTATAAGCAAAGAACCGCACGCGCCCAAGCGCGAGTCAGATCGCGCCAAGCAACGTTTGCCCGCCGATGCGGAGGGTGAGTTCGCGCCCTCCGAGCTGTTACCCGCCGAGTGTCTGATCTTTTGTAGCAAAAGAACTAGGCGGTGAGGAAGACCGCGGAGGACAGCGGGTGGTTCTAGGTTCGCCTGAGGATTCGTGGGGCGGGATTTGCGGCCGCCGAGGCATCAGCGCCAATCGGACCTAGGCCTCCCTGGAAGCCCAGGAATGCAAGGCTTGTCATCACTAGCGCGCATGAAACGAATTTGCGCGAACCGGCGGCAATTGCCATGCGAAGCGAGGGCGACATAGCGTGATACCTGCCGTGGGCGTCTGGTTCAAGAAGCAGATCAACATATGTTGTCACAAAGCTTGCATGTGTATTTGATAACTGTCGTTGGGCGCCGAGCGTTCACACTGCCTCCTAAAAGTCGTCGGAAACTTGGCTTTGCGGCTCGAGCCGTCTGTCGCGGCGCCGTGCTTAAAATGCGCTGTAGCTTGAGGGCTGAACACCACGTCTTCTATTGAGTAGGAAGGTAAGCTTGTGTGAGCGAGTGCGCGGAGTGGAAGCCTTAGGCCGACAGCGAGACGGCGCGCTCTGATGCGTGCCGGGGTCCACCAACGTGCCTACCCCATGCCGCAGCGCCCATGCCGCCCCTAAGAAATGCTTACCCCCCGCAGTCCCCCCCGCGCACCAAGCAAGCTTACAGAGTCCCTGTGCATATGGGGGGAGCATGACAGGGGCTGGAGGCGGGGTGGGGAAAACCCTTGCCTTCCCCCTGCGGGCACGGTACCAGCACACACCCTCACCACAGGATGCGCCCCCTCGGGCTCCGCAGCGCCCCCCGCGGCCACTCGCTTAAGGGCGATGGACGTGGGGCTTACAGGAGGTTGTGCTGCCAGGGAACTGTGTACGCCCAAGAGCGCGGGACTGGGCAAGGCCGGCCACACCGTGAGCGCGCCTTCCCAAGCGACCAGCCCAAGCCAGTAGAGCATTGCCTCGCCTTTTGTACGAACGACACGCTGTGCAGTCCCTAGGTGCCGACCCTGGCTGTGCGAGCAAACGTACGGCAAACCTGTCTGGGCGCTAGAGGCCACGGCTGCAAGGTTTGAGCGGCTCATGCTGTAGGGAAGATGCAATTTTGATGCTTGGAAGACAAACGGGGCCCGCGCAGCGACTGCGAGGGTGCTCAAGTTTCCGAAGACTTTTAGGCGGTAGTGAGATGGCGCTCAGATTGTGCTGGGCGTGGCATGCCGTGCATGCCATGTGCGTGTCTGGCTCCCCGCCTGCCCCTGGCCCCCGCACCCCCTCCAGCCCCCCAGCCAGCACCAGCAACCAACTCTACAAACGCTAAACAACCCAAGCTTGGTTGACAGTTGTACCTGTCATAACCGTGCTCGTACAACGGTTACAACCACCTCGTGTGTGTTTCGCTGCCCTGCAATGATCCCCCCTTCCCCCTTCCCCCCGCAGATGGTGAAACACGCTCGGGATCAGGCGTTATCAGGCGAGCAGGCAGCCAGCCGCGCGGGGGGGGCAGCTGGGGTTGCACAGCAGGCCGACGAGGGTGCGGGCACGGAGGGGGATGAGGCAGAGGCCGTGGAGTCTGGGGGTGAGGTGGACACGCCCCCTGGAGAGGGGGCCGCGGCGCCGGCTGCTAAAGAGAGGCGGCACCGCGGCCCCAAGCGGGACAAGGACGAGCTGAGGGCCGAGGCGGCAGCCAAGCGTGATAGAACAGCTGTCAAGCACCGCCTGCGTCTGGCGGCTGTTAAAGCTGCGCATACGGCCGAGGCCACCCATCCCAACTCAGAGTGGGGTCCCGAAGCAGCACGGCTGCTGGGGGAGTGGCTGGCGGTGAACCCAGACGTGGAGCCACCAAAGAAGCCGGAAGAGCTGTGCCGGCGCTGGGCTGCGCGGCTGGAGCCCAACGGAGGGGCATCTGGGGTCCAGGGCGCGCCACGCTCTGGGGCCCCACGGAAGGTGCCGGAGGCGAAAGCCCTGCTCGCACTAGCAATGGTGCTCGACAAGGCGCCCAGCAGCAAGGAGGCGATGCTGGCGGTCCCCGAGTTCAAGGATCTCCTGGACAGCTGCAGCGAGGCAAGAGGGGCTGGTCAGGGCGGGTGGAGAAGCAGAAGGGGGCATGGGGCAGCAAGCCTCAGCTGTTGCGGGTCTGGCCTGAAGCTTTCCCGCATCCCCCCGCCTTCCCCACAGGATCCCGCCGACCCCGTGAGCCTGAGGGCGCTGTGGGACGCCATGATGGAGTGTGAGCCAAGGCTGAGCAAGGCGCTGCTGGTGGAGTTCAAGAAGCCGCTGAAACCAGAGGTGATGAAGGCGCGCGTGGAGTGCGCAATCAAGTGGCTCCGCAAGGTGATGGGTTTGCGAGCGGACGAGGCCTTCCGGCTGCCCACCAGCGTGGAGGACCTGAAGCGCGGGCCCTGGGACTGGATCTCGCGCATCCTCCGGCGAGAGGCGGCGCGCGGGAGGGGACAGGGAGGGAGGGAGGGAGGGATAGTCGAGGGGAGAGAGGGAAGAGTCGAGCAAGGGAAAGCATGGGCCAGGAAGGTGTACAGGGGGCACAGGACGCTGGGGCAGCTGAGCAAGCACGCATCAGGTTAACTACCTATCATGCTTATACCGTTTGTATTATTGCGGTGGAGCCAGGCGGGGCCCCGCCTCAGAGTGAGGCAAGGGGGGCTTGTCTGGCATGTTGGCCCGCGTGGGATGGACATGTCCGAAGCCGTGACGAGGGGGTTAGCAGGGGAAACGCGTGTCACGACTGCTTATACGATATTGCTGCTGGTGGCGAAGTCGGGGGCTGATCCCCCTGGATAGCGGATGCGCGATTCCGTTGTGCGGGAGTCGGGGAGTGCGGGACGCGGGGGGAGGCGGGGCCCCGCGTGCCGAACGGTCGCGGTGATGGTCGCCGCGTCAAGCCGCTTCTAACCGATGCTATGTGCTTATCTGCACACACCTGTAGTCATAACAGAGCGTGGACCCAGGTCGCCAGCTTTATCCAGAGCCCTCCGCGCAACGCCATCCTCGATTGCGCTAAGCTGGCGCCAGCTCAGAGCCTTCCGACAAGCCCCTCCGCGCTGCCGGAGACGCACAAGCGAGTTGGTGTCACTGAGACGTAGCCAGCGAGCTTACGGGCTTCGATCTAGCGAAGCTTTTGCTGCGAAACCGTGACGGGGCCGCTCGGCCTCTGAGATGGCGCTCAGATTGTGCTGGGCGTGGCATGCCGTGCATGCCATGTGCGTGTCTGGCTCCCCGCCTGCCCCTGGCCCCCGCACCCCCTCCAGCCCCCCAGCCAGCACCAGCAACCAACTCTACAAACGCTAAACAACCCAAGCTTGGTTGACAGTTGTACCTGTCATAACCGTGCTCGTACAACGGTTACAACCACCTCGTGTGTGTTTCGCTGCCCTGCAATGATCCCCCCTTCCCCCTTCCCCCCGCAGATGGTGAAACACGCTCGGGATCAGGCGTTATCAGGCGAGCAGGCAGCCAGCCGCGCGGGGGGGGCAGCTGGGGTTGCACAGCAGGCCGACGAGGGTGCGGGCACGGAGGGGGATGAGGCAGAGGCCGTGGAGTCTGGGGGTGAGGTGGACACGCCCCCTGGAGAGGGGGGCCGCGGCGCCGGCTGCTAAAGAGAGGCGGCACCGCGGCCCCAAGCGGGACAAGGACGAGCTGAGGGCCGAGGCGGCAGCCAAGCGTGATAGAACAGCTGTCAAGCACCGCCTGCGTCTGGCGGCTGTTAAAGCTGCGCATACGGCCGAGGCCACCCATCCCAACTCAGAGTGGGGGTCCCGAAGCAGCACGGCTGCTGGGGGAGTGGCTGGCGGTGAACCCAGACGTGGAGCCACCAAAGAAGCCGGAAGAGCTGTGCCGGCGCTGGGCTGCGCGGCTGGAGCCCAACGGAGGGGCATCTGGGGTCCAGGACGCGCCACGCTCTGGGGCCCCACGGAAGGTGCCGGAGGCGAAAGCCCTGCTCGCACTAGCAATGGTGCTCGACAAGGCGCCCAGCAGCAAGGAGGCGATGCTGGCGGTCCCCGAGTTCAAGGATCTCCTGGACAGCTGCAGCGAGGCAAGAGGGGCTGGTCAGGGCGGGTGGAGAAGCAGAAGGGGGCATGGGGCAGCAAGCCTCAGCTGTTGCGGGTCTGGCCTGAAGCTTTCCCGCATCCCCCCGCCTTCCCCACAGGATCCCGCCGACCCCGTGAGCCTGAGGGCGCTGTGGGACGCCATGATGGAGTGTGAGCCAAGGCTGAGCAAGGCGCTGCTGGTGGAGTTCAAGAAGCCGCTGAAACCAGAGGTGATGAAGGCGCGCGTGGAGTGCGCAATCAAGTGGCTCCGCAAGGTGATGGGTTTGCGAGCGGACGAGGCCTTCCGGCTGCCCACCAGCGTGGAGGACCTGAAGCGCGGGCCCTGGGACTGGATCTCGCGCATCCTCCGGCGAGAGGCGGCGCGCGGGAGGGGACAGGGAGGGAGGGAGGGAGGGATAGTCGAGGGGAGAGAGGGAAGAGTCGAGCAAGGGAAAGCATGGGCCAGGAAGGTGTACAGGGGGCACAGGACGCTGGGGCAGCTGAGCAAGCACGCATCAGGTTAACTACCTATCATGCTTATACCGTTTGTATTATTGCGGTGGAGCCAGGCGGGGCCCCGCCTCAGAGTGAGGCAAGGGGGGCTTGTCTGGCATGTTGGCCCGCGTGGGATGGACATGTCCGAAGCCGTGACGAGGGGGTTAGCAGGGGAAACGCGTGTCACGACTGCTTATACGATATTGCTGCTGGTGGCGAAGTCGGGGGCTGATCCCCCTGGATAGCGGATGCGCGATTCCGTTGTGCGGGAGTCGGGGAGTGCGGGACGCGGGGGGAGGCGGGGCCCCGCGTGCCGAACGGTCGCGGTGATGGTCGCCGCGTCAAGCCGCTTCTAACCGATGCTATGTGCTTATCTGCACACACCTGTAGTCATAACAGAGCGTGGACCCAGGTCGCCAGCTTTATCCAGAGCCCTCCGCGCAACGCCATCCTCGATTGCGCTAAGCTGGCGCCAGCTCAGAGCCTTCCGACAAGCCCCTCCGCGCTGCCGGAGACGCACAAGCGAGTTGGTGTCACTGAGACGTAGCCAGCGAGCTTACGGGCTTCGATCTAGCGAAGCTTTTGCTGCGAAACCGTGACGGGGCCGCTCGGCCTCTGAGATGGCGCTCAGATTGTGCTGGGCGTGGCATGCCGTGCATGCCATGTGCGTGTCTGGCTCCCCGCCTGCCCCTGGCCCCCGCACCCCCTCCAGCCCCCCAGCCAGCACCAGCAACCAACTCTACAAACGCTAAACAACCCAAGCTTGGTTGACAGTTGTACCTGTCATAACCGTGCTCGTACAACGGTTACAACCACCTCGTGTGTGTTTCGCTGCCCTGCAATGATCCCCCCTTCCCCCTTCCCCCCGCAGATGGTGAAACACGCTCGGGATCAGGCGTTATCAGGCGAGCAGGCAGCCAGCCGCGCGGGGGGGGCAGCTGGGGTTGCACAGCAGGCCGACGAGGGTGCGGGCACGGAGGGGGATGAGGCAGAGGCCGTGGAGTCTGGGGGTGAGGTGGACACGCCCCCTGGAGAGGGGGCCGCGGCGCCGGCTGCTAAAGAGAGGCGGCACCGCGGCCCCAAGCGGGACAAGGACGAGCTGAGGGCCGAGGCGGCAGCCAAGCGTGATAGAACAGCTGTCAAGCACCGCCTGCGTCTGGCGGCTGTTAAAGCTGCGCATACGGCCGAGGCCACCCATCCCAACTCAGAGTGGGGTCCCGAAGCAGCACGGCTGCTGGGGGAGTGGCTGGCGGTGAACCCAGACGTGGAGCCACCAAAGAAGCCGGAAGAGCTGTGCCGGCGCTGGGCTGCGCGGCTGGAGCCCAACGGAGGGGCATCTGGGGTCCAGGACGCGCCACGCTCTGGGGCCCCACGGAAGGTGCCGGAGGCGAAAGCCCTGCTCGCACTAGCAATGGTGCTCGACAAGGCGCCCAGCAGCAAGGAGGCGATGCTGGCGGTCCCCGAGTTCAAGGATCTCCTGGACAGCTGCAGCGAGGCAAGAGGGGCTGGTCAGGGCGGGTGGAGAAGCAGAAGGGGGCATGGGGCAGCAAGCCTCAGCTGTTTGCGGGTCTGGCCTGAAGCTTTCCCGCATCCCCCCGCCTTCCCCACAGGATCCCGCCGACCCCGTGAGCCTGAGGGCGCTGTGGGACGCCATGATGGAGTGTGAGCCAAGGCTGAGCAAGGCGCTGCTGGTGGAGTTCAAGAAGCCGCTGAAACCAGAGGTGATGAAGGCGCGCGTGGAGTGCGCAATCAAGTGGCTCCGCAAGGTGATGGGTTTGCGAGCGGACGAGGCCTTCCGGCTGCCCACCAGCGTGGAGGACCTGAAGCGCGGGCCCTGGGACTGGATCTCGCGCATCCTCCGGCGAGAGGCGGCGCGCGGGAGGGGACAGGGAGGGAGGGAGGGAGGGATAGTCGAGGGGAGAGAGGGAAGAGTCGAGCAAGGGAAAGCATGGGCCAGGAAGGTGTACAGGGGGCACAGGACGCTGGGGCAGCTGAGCAAGCACGCATCAGGTTAACTACCTATCATGCTTATACCGTTTGTATTATTGCGGTGGAGCCAGGCGGGGGCCCCGCCTCAGAGTGAGGCAAGGGGGGCTTGTCTGGCATGTTGGCCCGCGTGGGATGGACATGTCCGAAGCCGTGACGAGGGGGGTTAGCAGGGGAAACGCGTGTCACGACTGCTTATACGATATTGCTGCTGGTGGCGAAGTCGGGGGCTGATCCCCCTGGATAGCGGATGCGCGATTCCGTTGTGCGGGAGTCGGGGAGTGCGGGACGCGGGGGGAGGCGGGGCCCCGCGTGCCGAACGGTCGCGGTGATGGTCGCCGCGTCAAGCCGCTTCTAACCGATGCTATGTGCTTATCTGCACACACCTGTAGTCATAACAGAGCGTGGACCCAGGTCGCCAGCTTTATCCAGAGCCCTCCGCGCAACGCCATCCTCGATTGCGCTAAGCTGGCGCCAGCTCAGAGCCTTCCGACAAGCCCCCTCCGCGCTGCCGGAGACGCACAAGCGAGTTGGTGTCACTGAGACGTAGCCAGCGAGCTTACGGGCTTCGATCTAGCGAAGCTTTTGCTGCGAAACCGTGACGGGGCCGCTCGGCCTCACTGCCTCCTAAAAGTCGTCGGAAACTTGGCTTTGCGGCTCGAGCCGTCTGTCGCGGCGCCGTGCTTAAAATGCGCTGTAGCTTGAGGGCTGAACACCACGTCTTCTATTGAGTAGGAAGGTAAGCTTGTGTGAGCGAGTGCGCGGAGTGGAAGCCTTAGGCCGACAGCGAGACGGCGCGCTCTGATGCGTGCCGGGGTCCACCAACGTGCCTACCCCATGCCGCAGCGCCCATGCCGCCCCTAAGAAATGCTTACCCCCCGCAGTCCCCCCCCGCGCACCAAGCAAGCTTACAGAGTCCCTGTGCATATGGGGGGAGCATGACGGGGCTGGAGGCGGGGTGGGGAAAACCCTTGCCTTCCCCCTGCGGGCACGGTACCAGCACACACCCTCACCACAGGATGCGCCCCCTCGGGCTCCGCAGCGCCCCCCGCGGCCACTCGCTTAAGGGCGATGGACGTGGGGCTTACAGGAGGTTGTGCTGCCAGGGAACTGTGTACGCCCAAGAGCGCGGGACTGGGCAAGGCCGGCCACACCGTGAGCGCGCCTTCCCAAGCGACCAGCCCAAGCCAGTAGAGCATTGCCTCGCCTTTTGTACGAACGACACGCTGTGCAGTCCCTAGGTGCCGACCCTGGCTGTGCGAGCAAACGTACGGCAAACCTGTCTGGGCGCTAGAGGCCACGGCTGCAAGGTTTGAGCGGCTCATTGCTGTAGGGAAGATGCAATTTTGATGCTTGGAAGACAAACGGGGCCCCGCGCAGCGACTGCGAGGGTGCTCAAGTTTCCGAAGACTTTTAGGCGGTAGTGAGATGGCGCTCAGATTGTGCTGGGCGTGGCATGCCGTGCATGCCATGTGCGTGTCTGGCTCCCCGCCTGCCCCTGGCCCCCGCACCCCCTCCAGCCCCCCAGCCAGCACCAGCAACCAACTCTACAAACGCCTAAACAACCCAAGCTTGGTTGACAGTTGTACCTGTCATAACGTGCTCGTACAACGGTTACAACCACCTCGTGTGTGTTTCGCTGCCCTGCAATGATCCCCCCTTCCCCCTTCCCCCCGCAGATGGTGAAACACGCTCGGGATCAGGCGTTATCAGGCGAGCAGGCAGCCAGCCGCGCGGGGGGGGCAGCTGGGGTTGCACAGCAGGCCGACGAGGGTGCGGGCACGGAGGGGATGAGGCAGAGGCCGTGGAGTCTGGGGGTGAGGTGGACACGCCCCCTGGAGAGGGGGCCGCGGCGCCGGCTGCTAAAGAGAGGCGGCACCGCGGCCCCAAGCGGGACAAGGACGAGCTGAGGGCCGAGGCGGCAGCCAAGGCGTGATAGAACAGCTGTCAAGCACGCCTGCGTCTGGCGGCTGTTAAAGCTGCGCATTACGGCCGAGGCCACCCATCCCAACTCAGAGTGGGGTCCCGAAGCAGCACGGCTGCTGGGGGAGTGGCTGGCGGTGAACCCAGACGTGGAGCCACCAAAGAAGCCGGAAGAGCTGTGCCGGCGCTGGGCTGCGCGGCTGGAGCCCAACGGAGGGGCATCTGGGGTCCAGGACGCGCCACGCTCTGGGGCCCCCACGGAAGGTGCCGGAGGCGAAAGCCCTGCTCGCACTAGCAATGGTGCTCGACAAGGCGCCCAGCAGCAAGGAGGCGATGCTGGCGGTCCCCCGAGTTCAAGGATCTCCTGGACAGCTGCAGCGAGGCAAGAGGAGGGCTGGTCAGGGGCGGGGTGGAGAAGCAGAAGGGGGCATGGGGCAGCAAGCCTCAGCTGTTGCGGGTCTGGCCTGAAGCTTTCCCGCATCCCCCCGCCTTCCCCACAGGATCCCGCCGACCCCGTGAGCCTGAGGGCGCTGTGGGACGCCATGATGGAGTGTGAGCCAAGGCTGAGCAAGGCGCTGCTGGTGGAGTTCAAGAAGCCGCTGAAACCAGAGGTGATGAAGGCGCGCGTGGAGTGCGCAATCAAGTGGCTCCGCAAGGTGATGGGTTTGCGAGCGGACGAGGCCTTCCGGCTGCCCACCAGCGTGGAGGACCTGAAGCGCGGGCCCTGGGACTGGATCTCGCGCATCCTCCGGCGAGAGGCGGCGCGCGGGAGGGGACAGGGAGGGAGGGAGGGAGGGATAGTCGAGGGGAGAGAGGGAAGAGTCGAGCAAGGGAAAGCATGGGCCAGGAAGGTGTACAGGGGGCACAGGACGCTGGGGCAGCTGAGCAAGCACGCATCAGGTTAACTACCTATCATGCTTATACCGTTTGTATTTATCTGCGGTGGAGCCAGGCGGGGCCCCGCCTCAGAGTGAGGCAAGGGGGGCTTGTCTGGCATGTTGGCCCGCGTGGGATGGACATGTCCGAAGCCGTGACGAGGGGGTTAGCAGGGGAAACGCGTGTCACGACTGCTTATACGATATTGCTGCTGGTGGCGAAGTCGGGGGCTGATCCCCCTGGATAGCGGATGCGCGATTCCGTTGTGCGGGAGTCGGGGAGTGCGGGACGCGGGGGGAGGCGGGGCCCCGCGTGCCGAACG
Source organism: Edaphochlamys debaryana (assembly GCA_016858145.1). Classification (NCBI taxonomy): domain Eukaryota; kingdom Viridiplantae; phylum Chlorophyta; class Chlorophyceae; order Chlamydomonadales; genus Edaphochlamys; species Edaphochlamys debaryana. The sequence goes on along the minus strand of JAEHOE010000031.1, from coordinate 1,663 downwards.
GTCGCGGTGATGGTCGCCGCGTCAAGCCGCTTCTAACCGATGCTATGTGCTTATCTGCACACACCTGTAGTCATAACAGAGCGTGGACCCAGGTCGCCAGCTTTATCCAGAGCCCTCCGCGCAACGCCATCCTCGATTGCGCTAAGCTGGCGCCAGCTCAGAGCCTTCCGACAAGCCCCTCCGCGCTGCCGGAGACGCACAAGCGAGTTGGTGTCACTGAGACGTAGCCAGCGAGCTTACGGGCTTCGATCTAGCGAAGCTTTTGCTGCGAAACCGTGACGGGGCCGCTCGGCCTCACTGCCTCCTAAAAGTCGTCGGAAACTTGGCTTTGCGGCTCGAGCCGTCTGTCGCGGCGCCGTGCTTAAAATGCGCTGTAGCTTGAGGGCTGAACCACGTCTTCTATTGAGTAGGAAGGTAAGCTTGTGTGAGCGAGTGCGCGGAGTGGAAGCCTTAGGCCGACAGCGAGACGGCGCGCTCTGATGCGTGCCGGGGTCCACCAACGTGCCTACCCCATGCCGCAGCGCCCATGCCGCCCCTAAGAAATGCTTACCCCCCGCAGTCCCCCCCGCGCACCAAGCAAGCTTACAGAGTCCCTGTGCATATGGGGGAGCATGACAGGGGCTGGAGGCGGGGTGGGGAAAACCCTTGCCTTCCCCCTGCGGGCACGGTACCACACACACCCTCACCACAGGATGCGCCCCCCCGGGCTCCGCAGCGCCCCCCGCGGCCACTCGCTTAAGGGCGATGGACGTGGGGCTTACAGGAGGTTGTGCTGCCAGGGAACTGTGTACGCCCAAGAGCGCGGGACTGGGCAAGGCCGGCCACCCGTGAGCGCGCCTTCCCAAGCGACCAGCCCAAGCCAGTAGAGCATTGCCTCGCCTTTTGTACGAACGACCACGCTGTGCAGTCCCTAGGTGCCGACCCTGGCTGTGCGAGCAAACGTACGGCAAACCTGTCTGGGCGCTAGAGGCCACGGCTGCAAGGTTTGAGCGGCTCATGCTGTAGGGAAGATGCAATTTTGATGCTTGGAAGACAAACGGGGCCCGCGCAGCGACTGCGAGGGTGCTCAAGTTTCCGAAGACTTTTAGGCGGTAGTGAGATGGCGCTCAGATGTGCTGGGCGTGGCATGCCGTGCATGCCATGTGCGTGTCTGGCTCCCCGCCTGCCCTGGCCCCCGCACCCCCTCCAGCCCCCAGCCAGCACCAGCAACCAACTCTACAAACGCTAAACAACCCAAGCTTGGGTTGACAGTTGTTACCTGTCATAACCGTGCTCGTACAACGGTTACAACCACCTCGTGTGTGTTTCGCTGCCCTGCAATGATCCCCCCTCCCCCTTCCCCCCGCAGATGGTGAAACACGCTCGGGGATCAGGCGTTATCAGGCGAGGCAGGCAGCCAGCCGCGCGGGGGGGGCAGCTGGGGTTGCACAGCAGGCGACGAGGGTGGGGGCACGAGGGGGATGAGGCAGAGGCCGTGGAGTCTGGGGGTGAGGTGGACACGCCCCCTGGAGAGGGGGCCGCGGCGCGGCTGCTAAAGAGAGCGGCACCGCGGCCCCAGCGGGCAAGGACGAGCTGAGGGCCGAGGCGGCAGCCAAGCGTGATAGAACATTCTGTCAAGCACCGCCTGCGTCTGGCGGCTGTTAAAGCTGCGCATACGGCCGAG